>LR994566.1:9938325-10547990 GCA_905187585.1 Cyaniris semiargus | reverse complement strand
TTAATCGACGAATATTTTTGTAAGTCCACTAGGTCAGCTTGCCATAAATCATCCAGACCTTTAATGACCGTATGTCGACGAACGAAGTTTCGTCTCGCTCCTCTGTGTAGTTCATTTACTATATCTTGTTTACTCATTCTGAACAGATTTTGCTGCAATCATGTTATCGATTTCTTGTTTTGTGTAGTACATTTTACTTAAATTTGTAGTAGTAATTTTTTCTAAACTATGGAGAAAGTTTCTGACATTACTTTGGATTTTCATCATTTCATTTTTAAGGGCTTGGACACTTTTATCTACGTATTCTTTATTCACAGCCTCGTCGTCTTTTTCTGGAATTTGCACCCCTTTTAATTTCGATGACTTTAAATCGAATTCCCCTGTATCGGACCTTACCAATGTATCGCTAAGAATTTCAGAAAATTCAGATAATCGTAAACGCTTATGAACGTGATGACCAAATTTGTCTATATTCATTGCCGTCTTGCTAGGTTCTATAGTGTAATAGAACTGCTAAATTTTCCTGATGGCAGCCTTATATATTTCATTTTTTTAATGATACCAGCTTCTTTCATTTCTTCAAGTATGGCATTAATTTCATTATCTAATCCCGTATTACCAGCCGCCTGAGATGCACATAATATTTTCAGTCTCTCAACTAACTCATTAGGATCATTCCAGTATACTAAATCAGTGTCTTTCTTAACTTCTTTCAAAATGTCGATTCCTTCACCTCGCTGAAGACTTTCTACGCTACTGGTATTATTTCTAGCGAATTTAAATAGTGGCTTTATCACGTGAGTATATTTGAACCCTTTATTACCATTTATTTGGTTCGATGGTTTCCAGTTACGTTTATGTGCATTAGTGTCGATGAGTAGCAATTTATAATTTTGTAAGTCTTCCTCTGTAATAATATCTAAATTAGGTTTTTTTTTGTACAACAATTCTGCCAGACCAGAAGTTTTTTTTAAAGAGCGGCTTCTAATTTTCAGAACTTTTCCATCATCGTGTAAACGGGTTTTGCCTAGCCAAAGTTTTCCTCGTTCACTTCTTACTCCATATGGTATATCTTCTTTCAGCGCTTCAGGCGATGCAGACCAAGACAAGGAATCGTTTGCGATACTTGGTGAGGATTGAATAGATTTAAATGAGTTCTCATGGATATCATAATCCTCAGAAGATGATGTAGTAAGCGTTTTGTCAGGTGTTTTAGAATTAAAGTCGTCATTATCTGAATTTTCTTCATCATCAAGATCCGTCTCAGATTCTTCTTTTTCATGTGAACCATATTTTGAAGATTCTTTTTCGTCTTCGTCATGACGTTTTTTTTCAGTTTTGCTTGCTAATAATTTTAGCGGACTGACGATCGGTTGAAATATCGTCTCCAGTACCATGTCATTTGTGTTTTTAGTATTTTTTATCATTTCTACCTTTCTTTTCACTGCAGACGCTGATTTCACAATTTGTTCCTTAAGATTCCGCTCCATGTTAAGAATTCTACTCTGATTGATGTCTCAAGTTGTACTACTACATAGTGGGGTACGTATAAGCTTTATAGAATAAATTAATCCACTATTATAAATGTATCAAATTTAATTCTGTAACAACCATTATTTCGTTCACAATCCTTATTGATTACCACATAACTGTACGGTTTACTCCACACAGTTGAACACATTTCACGAAATTGCGACCACGTCATATCAGACCCTACATGTTCATCGTAGATGTGTCTTAGATTAATCTCGTCTTGTTTAAACAATATGATGAGATTGGCATTATCTCTTACTAGTTGTTTGGGTATTTTAGTATAAGTTTGGTTAAGATAAAAGCAATCAATATTTTTGTGACGACCCATAGCAAAATAATCACGTATATTATTTTGATTTTCGCATGCAACATCGTCAAATATGATGATAGAATTAGGTAAGGCTTCTTCTGGACTTAAAATTTCACTGTTATGATTATACTTGTGATACGATGTATCCACAACTTTTTCCAATACTTTTTCTAAAAAGACGTACTTAGGTTGATACAAAGACTTTGAATACACATAAAGGTTTCTGAATCGTGGACCATTCGGGTGTAGTAACAAACTGATTACTAAGTTTGTTTTCCCACAGTTTGAGGGACCACAAACAATACTGCGAATGGTATTTGGTAGTAAATTTCCGTGTCGCTTAACTTCATTTTTAATTGCAGGACAGACACATTCTAATTTAAGTGATTCTTTTTGTTTCAGAAATTTCATAACTGTTTAATCCAATCGACCACTGTGATTAGTGGATTATGACAAAATGATAATCATGCAGTGTGTTGACTCATATAAACAGATAACTTCAAACATACGAAATTAAATGTTCCTATAATAGCTAGCTAGATCTTTCAACCATCCAATCATCGATGAGAAGCTATTTTTTATCACTTGATGCATAAACGAACAGGAATGATTGGGCATTCTGTCCCACTTGTCCAACCAAAAGTTGGATAGAATTGTCTGTCCTGCAAAGAATCACTTAAATTAGAATGTGTCTGTCCTGCAGTTGAAATGATTGGGCATTCTGTCCCACTTTTGTTCGCTCGCGGTGCATAAACGAACAGGAGCTATTGGGCATCCTGACACACCGAGTACACCGAAGTGAGCGCGAGCGAACGGAGGTTCGGTGTGTCGGAACAGGATGCCCTCCTGTTCGTTTATGCACCGCGAGCGAACAAAAGTGGGACAGAATGCCCAATCATTTCAACTGCAGGACAGACACATTCTAATTTAAGTGATTCTTTGCAGGACAGACAATTCTATCCAACTTTTGGTTGGACAAGTGGGACAGAATGCCCAATAATTCCCTACTGCTATATGCCATAATGACATACAATGTTGCAATATTAGTAATGTAATTGAAACCTGACATTTTGACCCGGCAACTAATCAGCGGCGTTATCTCTATAATGCATTTTGTTTACTTAGACCAATAAGACCACTGGTGGAAATTTGCGATGAGCGGGGCAGAAGCAACTACTAAGGGCCAACCCACACGTACCACAAGCACACCACGCAGTGGCGTAACTATAACATCCGGGGCCCGTGGCAAATTGATAGGGCCCTATCAGTAAAAATTGTCACCCTTTGGGGCCCTTTTGGGTCGGGGGCCCGTGGCATTTTGCCAGCCCTGCCACCCTATAGTTACGCCACTGACACCACGTCGCAACGACAAAATGCCGTCAAGCAGTGGTTACGTGTGAATAGCGTCGCTGCAGCTTTTTGTAGCTTTATTATTTTTGTAGTTAGCTGTTTGTTGCGTTGTGGTACCGACAAAATGTCGACGTGGTTGCGTTGTCGCCAGTAGTTGCGATGTGATCACGTCGTGTGCAGACATAGTTCGACTCTGGCTTTTATAGCGGAAACACGTGTTGACTAAACTCATGAAATTCGAAGAGCAAACTTTATTATTGCTATCTGCGAGAGCGCAGGCGGCGTGCCCGCACTGTCGTTGCATCGACGCAACGTTGTGTTTGCGATGTGGTCGGCCGTGGTTGCGATGTGGTTGGTATCACACACGCGGTCGATAACGACTGCAAAATTTGGTACGTGTGAACAGTCTTATTCATTTACAATACGAAATATACGCCCGACCCCGTGGTGTGGTTGTGGTACGTGTGGGTTGGCCCTAAGAGACAACCATTGCATAGCAATTAGTAATGTATTTTTTACCAAAGCCCAAAAAGGAGGAGGTTATATTATGTTCATCTGTTTTTTTTGTATGTTCAATAATCACTGTGCCGTTTGTGGACCGATTCTCAAAATTCTTTTGTTGTTGTATAGGGTATAGTCCGAAGTTGGTACCATGTTTACAAAAGTGATGATCTGATGATGGGATCTTTGAGGTATATCGAGGGATGATATTATGATGAAAGTTGACAGACAGTTACAGAAATAATTAAGGTTTAGTAGAATTCTGAAAAGGCTCTATTATTATTATTATGGAATAAGAATCTTATTTATTTGACTTTTTAGAATATTTTTAAGAAAATCATAATTTTTTTGTCTTGCTAGTCGGGTTCGATTTTATGTTATTTACGATGTGAAGCCAGCAATGCAGTGTTATGTCTCGACCTATATTGTGGTGTGGATGTTACATATTTCGCTGTATGGTGCGACAAGCCTTTAATGAACGTGGGCGGGGGCGCTGCTGGTAAAGGAGAACTGTCAAAAATGTCGTTTTTGTATGATGGCAGCGTTAGTTCCTTTTTTCGCCATGTTCATTAAAAGCCTTGTCGAGCTGTAATCTTCCAATTATTATGCACTGTCCT
The DNA here is from genome assembly GCA_905187585.1 of Cyaniris semiargus. Lineage (NCBI taxonomy): Eukaryota > Metazoa > Arthropoda > Insecta > Lepidoptera > Lycaenidae > Cyaniris > Cyaniris semiargus. The sequence goes on along the minus strand of LR994566.1, from coordinate 10,543,679 downwards.
TTACCGGCGCTAGATGGCGGGAGTGATCATACGATTACACGGATACCGTACATTTTTCTGATATACATCCCTGAGTAGCTATCAGTTTTCTATGTGTACTTATTGGTTACAATCGGTTTATAATGTTCCATCGACTAATTAATTAGCGGCTTTTTTGATGGGTTTTATGACATTAGATATTAAATTCTAGATTATTGATTTTTGTCTTTTTAAAAATAATTAAAATAGGATGGGTTGTGCATTATTATGAATTTTTGTTTTGGTAAATGAGCGTTATAGAAGGCATGTAAAATGGCATGTAGAAGGCACATAAACACTTTTTTTCAATTGTTACAATATCTAAAATAGTGCACCTTATTTCTGCAATTGATATATAAGGGCAGTTTATTTTATCTCTAAGTTGCTAGTCCCTTGTTCCTAGAAGTTGTTGATAATAACACCGGAAAATCAATATTATGTTGGTTGAGTAGGTATATTTCACTTATTGTAATTGTGTTCCAAATTATTGATATCTTCTACATTTACTGGTACATCATGCAAAGAAATCTTGATTTGCATACCTGTACTAAATTCAAAATAACAAACGGGAAAATTTAACCATTTTATATAAAGTTTTATATACATCGATTCGCAGTTTGAACTTTATTTAAGAATCGCTTCACCCTATTCCAAATCATTTATAATAATACTAGATGATGCCCGCAACTCCGTTGCGCCAAAACTCGTTTATCGCGCGGGAACCGTACATTTTCCTGGGACTCAAAGTATCTCCATACCAAATTTCAGCAAAATTGGTTCAGCGGTTTGGGCGTGAAGAGGTAACAGATAGACAGACAGACAGACACACTTTCGCATTTATAATATTAGTATGGATTATATAGTTCCAAATGCCGGCAGAAGGCTAACAAGTGAAAACCATAGTTACACAGACAAACATGCGCAATTTTTCAGCACTGAGCGGGCTTATGATGATGAATAAATAGCTAAGAACACTCTCGATAATGTCAACTAAAAGAAACTAGATTAAAATCGGTCCACCCGTATAGATACATCGATGGACACACACACACACACACACATCAAACATATAACACCCCTTTTTTCGCGAGTTAAAAATGTGTGTATGAATTCCAGAGAACGGCCACGACGTGTATCCAGCAGGCGCAGTCAGCAGCACACTACCTGCCCCTCACAGTCATACCCTCGCGACTCGACACCGGACCCACCACACAGGTACCTTTATCATTAACTGATCCATTATATTATGTAGACAGTGTCCAACTTAGGGGTTTTCCCCCCAGATTTAGGGGGTAAATAAGTGAGATGGGATTTTTTAGGGGTCTGAAATTTTTAAGGGTATTTTGAGGGTTTTTTTTCTCTTTAATATTTTTAAATTGATTGTCTGATTTACATTAAATCGAAATGATAGATCTTGTGTTACATTTAATCCATCCAATAAAATGTTAAATTTATTCAATGTCAACATATATGATTTGAAAAAATCTAAATCTTCAGATGAAGACAAACCCCCTTACTAATAAAAACTTCTTACACATCCGTGTAACGCATGAATAGTTAAACACGGTGGTTATGTTTACACAGGGTTTATACAGAACTCTACTAATAATCAAATGATAATGACATTTATGACTTGTGTAACTAAAATCGTGTTATATACCATAGACTGTAGACTCAAAGGAAAACGTTCAGGAATTAAGTAACACGCTATCTGATGTTCGGGTGTTGATGACAAAAATTGATATAAACGTTATGTTTTTATGAACTTGGTAATTATAATTGGACACAAGATTGATATTTAAACATTTTTAGTTAATATTAATCAGTAGAGTACGTGAATTTTGTAAATAATATTATAATGTTCTACTATGACATTTACTTTCAAAGTTTTTGAACGCAACGCTAATGTCAAAGTTTTTTTTTTTCTTATAATGGCACTTCGGCTATTTAACCATGGCCAGTGTCGAGTATAAATATGGCGGGAAAACAATATTCTTTAATACAATTTTCAGCTTAGTTTTTTCTATATTGTCAGGTCGAAAGTCTAGTCAAAGTCTAAGTAAAAGTCAATACAGTCAAGAAGTCACTGACACAGTCACACGTCAATCGAATTTTCGTCATAGGTCAGGCGAAGAAAGAGACACCGATACGATTCGACGTTTAAAAATAGAACTGTCTCTTTTATGTAAATGGTTTTTCGTATCTTTTGTTTCACTTATCTGTCAAATTTGTCAATGTTTGCAATTTTGAATTTGAAAATTGTTCGGAAGAGATTTAAACCGGAAAATAGTATGGACGTAACAGATCTGTATAAGTAGAATATCATTGCGTGCACAAGTGTAGGAAAGTGATGCAATATCCAGAAACGTGCTATTTTGTGTTCCCTCCAAAACTCCATCGAAAGTTTCAGTAAAGCGTCTACCACCTTACTGAATCGACCGACTTGACTTCTTGACTATATTGACTTTTACTTAGACTTTGACTAGACTTTCAACCTGACAATATAGAAAAACGAAGCTGAAAATTGTATTATAGAATATTGTTTTCCCGCCATATTTATACTCGACACTGGCCATGGTTAAATAGCCGAAGTGCCATAATAAGAAAAAAGTAATTATTTTGTCACTTATGACGTGTTAGGGGCGCGTTCCACTAAGCGCTCAAACGCTGAAAATACTCCTTCAGCCGTTTCACATGTCGACCGCGATTGTTGTGATCGCGGCAAAAGCGTCACTCATGAGTCATGACGTATATTTTCGCTAATGCAAAGCTAAAAACGACCCATCTTAAAGGTGGGTCGAAGTGGACGTTTTAATAAAACCGCCATCTTTTTAAATGCAAAATAGGCGGATTAATTTAAATTTTAAAAATTATAATAAAATAATAATAATAATAAAGTTAGTAAAATAAGAGGTAAAAAAGGAATAAGAATGACAATGATAATATTAAAACTAAATAAATATACATAATTTATAAAATAAATGTAACAATAAATAATTATGACTTAAGAGGAAAATAAAACTATACGATAATATCTTGAAAAAAGGCTATAAAAACGAGAAACTATTGAAAGCCGTTCCTAGACAAAAACAATATAAAATGCGATAATATTATAATTTGAAATGAACGCTAGAAACTCTCAATAAACCATTCCACTTGAGTTTGTATCATTGACGCGATTTGTATCATGCGAGTGGACCATCAAAAACCACGGTCGTGACTCGTGAGCGTTATCGTTGTAGGTGCTTAGTGGAACGCACCCTAAATAAAACGATCGCGATGTATGTTATATTTCGTTTACATTGAAAATCTATTTCATTCAATTGATTAAAGAAATAAAACATTAAATAGTTCTTTTTATGTTTCTTTGCTAATAAGATGGTAGAAATCAGCAAACGCACTCAAAACTACATATTCAAAATAAAATATAATCAGCTGATCTATTGAAAATCCGCCATCTTGATCTTATTCGCACTCTATAGGTACAAGGGTGATGCCTTGTGTAAGCGTTGGGTAAATTTGTATGGAAGTTACAACAGCATTATACAGGCCATATGTCAAAAAAAATATTATTAGTAGAAAAAAAATTACGCAGCCTCTAAACACCTGTGTAACTTTTTATTAGTAAGAGGTAAAATATTTAATGTATTAAATAACTTAAAAAATATTTTGAAATATATTACAGTATATTATTTCTAAATCATTATGAATTTATTTTATATTTTTTTTTGGAGGAAAACAAAAAAATTAAGGCCATTTTAGGGGTTTTTGACATCAACTTTAGGGATAAATATTTCTGAGAGTTGGTAACACTGTATTTAGAGGTTTGCATTAACGGAACGGCCGATTAGAGATTTCGCAATGTAATGCCATACAAATTACAATCATGGCTGGATCCCGTCCAAAATTTTTACGTACGAAGTGTAGACCGGCTATTTACTTGAAGGGATGTATCGTTAATGCATACACCTAAAGCTTTGCTTGGGGAGGTAAATTGGATATCTCCTACTCCTCCTACCTTTCCACTGATTAATTTCGTTGCGGGTCTCAACATAGCTTTAGCTAGTCCCTCGGACACCCCTGCGATCATATCAAAGGGTTTTCGTGGTTGGTTATCACTGTTGATCCTGGCGACACAAGAGTTGAAGTGGTGGGAATGTGTAATGCGGTGGGATTTTCCGTTTAAAAAATACCCCTAAAACCCCAACTTTACGTTGTAGCATAATCTTGAAACGTCGATCGTGGGTAATCATCCATACTAATATTATAAATACGAAAGTGTGTCTATCTGTCTGTTACCTCCCAAACCGCTAAACAAATTTTGCTGTGGCATGGAGATAGGTGGAAAAAATGTACGGTTTCAACGTGATAAATGAATTTTGGCGCAACCGAGTTGCGGGCGACATCTAGTAAACAAATATACCGCGCTGTACACGTTCATAATCGCTTATTATAATAGACCAGGGGTCACCAAATGGCGGACCGCGGTCCGCATCCGGACCGCCGACCCATTGTGCGCGGACCAAGTATTTTCGAAGACGAACTCAAAGATGAACTTCGTTAAAAATAAATTTCGATATCGGCTTACTGAAGAACATCTCGAGGATTTAATGTCAATAGCTTGCACCAATTTCACTCCAAACTTCAGAGAGATAATTAAAAACGAAAATTGTCACTTTTCTCATTGGACCCCGAGTGAAACAAATTGGTGACCCCTGTAATAGACCATCATGGACCTAATAAAGGGCATTCATATGCAAGGTTAATTGTGTACGCAATGCGTCCGTACATTGACGCACGTACGCAAACGATAGCGTGCACCGTACGCAACACGGTCTATCATTATTTAATTTTATATTTATTAACGTACGATTGTAATATTTTAACCTACATAAAATGGGAGAGCCATGCTTACGTGGGAGAGCCATGCTTCGGCACGAATGGGCCGGCTCGACCGGAGAAATACCACGTTCTCACAGAAAACCGGCGTGAAACAGCGCTTGCGCTGTGTTTCGCCGAGTGAGTGAGTTTACCGGAGGCCCAATCCCCTACCCTATTCCCTTCCCTACCCTCCCCTATTCCCTTCCCTTCCCATCCCAAAAAAAATATATATTTTTCTTAATAAATCAAAGTAATCTTCCTTCTACTTTTATCTTCAGGGAAATATAAAATTAATCGTAAAAAAATGTGCAACAATTTATTTAATTACGTTCAATTGCTTCCTGCCCTGTCTGACCTATGCTTTGAACAGGATGGAAAGCACGTCTGCGTTAGTACCGTATCACGTAGACAATATAAAATAATTAGCAGATAATATCAGGGTTATGTGATCTCTATGTTTAATCTAGTTTGAGCCGGTATATTATCTTGTTAGATGTACCATCGAGGAAATTGATTCCTAGGCAGTTGACGGACCTACGTCATGTGGCCGGCTTATGTCAATTCAATGTTAGCTGTGATCGGTCGGATGGGTTTGACTTAACGCGACCAAATTACGTAGGTCCGCCATCTGCCTAGGAATCAACTTCTCTGATAGTACATCAACGCTTTGGTGGTTTTAATCAAGCGCGGTTCCAGGGGAGGAGGGGGCGTCACAGGGTACATATTACATAACCTCCTTAGAATCAGTAGCGGCTTTAGAGGGGGGCTCGGTTGGGCGACCGCCTAGGGCGACGGATAAAAAGGGGCGCCGGAGGCGTCTAGGGCGATTGTAGTACTAAAGCCGGCACTGCCCAAAATAATATAGGCACCTACACAACTATGTTTTTTATATCGACATAGGTATTGGTTGTATACTATTTCATGACTATTCATGATTACTTCGGTTTATGATAGGACCTCCTCATAACTTATTTCTTGTTTGTTTTTTCAGGAAACAACTCTGAGCTACCCTCAGTATCTGAACACCGTTCGCCTGCAGATATCTTACGCAAAAGACATCCACGACACACTAGTTGCAGCCGCACAGAATATATCGCCCACAGAGTAAAAACAAAATGGCGGTGTGTTTTTTTAAATTATATTAGGTACCTAAGTGACTATTCAATAAAAATACTTAAAAATCAATTATCGTTTTTATTTACATACAAAATTCAAAATTAAGAAGACACATAACGGGATCCATGTAAGGGTCGTCTCACACTGAGCCGCGATTGTAAGACTCGCTGCGTTTAACCTTAAACATCGACTTATAAAAAATTCAATACACAAATAAATCGTTCCTGCCGCTTAAAATTAATCATAATTATAATATATTAAGTATTTGTTTCATAATTTTAGGGATCATTTAACGTGTCTATAACCGAAATCGTTTACACGCGATAGTAATAAAACAATCCTAAACTACGAGAAAATAAGAAATATCATCGAATAATTGCATGCAGATCTATGAAATTACATTGAAATAGAATAGCATTTATTAAATGCATCACTATGAGAGGTAAATTCATTAAGACCACTAACTACAATTATATCACAAAATAAAATACTATCAGTCTTTACTATTGTCGATGATATACACCAGATAGAATCCATTTGCAGCCTTGAAGTACCTGAAAAAGACAAATTAATGTTAATGAAGTTCGAAATTTTAAACCCTCTTACAAATTAAATAATTAGGATACGAAAAAAATATGTTGACACTTAAAAATCTATATTTCACATAGTTAAATTAATATATTTAACAATAACGCCTCTAGTATACCGACGCTGCGAAACGCGAAATATCTGCGAAACAGGAATAGAGCGAGATGCCATATAAGTCAAATAACGCATTGCCGTGTGGCGAGTGAGACAGCAAATCGGTTCGCCGCTGCTTCGCGTACTAGAGGCGTAATAATCTTTTATAGTGCATGACAGTTATATTTTTGTTAAAATTTTTAATCTTCGACAATAAAATCCTTATTTTAATATTATAAATGTAAAAGCGTGGATGTTTGTTACGCTTTCACTCAAAAACTACTTGTCGAATCATCATAAAACTTTGTACACATACTCTTGGAGGTATCAGAAGTAACATAGGATACTTTTTTTTTACGAAAAAAAAAAATGTTGACGTAGACGCGGACAAAGTCGCGGGCCAGCTAGTCAATAATATAGATATTTATTGACCAAAGCATTAGCGTTTCCATCGCTCTAGGAACGGTACGTACGGTCTAGTAACAACTAGTCACAAACAATTTATCTTTAAGTGTTATGAGCTACGAAGATAGATTAAAGGCATTGCGCCTCACGACGCTAGAAGATAGGCGCCTTCGTGGAGACCTCATAGAGACATACAAAATATTAACACATTGTTACAACGTGCCAGAGCTTGAAGATATTTACATTAGGAAAGATGTGAAATCCAGGTCAAATCGAGGTCATCATCTCAGACTAGAACGTACACCAGCAAACTCGCTTGTAGCTCACAATTTCCTAAGCAATAGGGTTGTGCAGACTTGGAATATGTTGTCCGATGATATTATATCTGCACCAACTGTTAACAGCTTTAAAAATAGACTTGACAAGTGGTTGATGACAAATAAGTCCTGCAAAAGAAATTAATAACGAGTGTATGAATTACGACACTGTGTGATATGGTCATATCAGCTAAATGCTGCTAGATCATAATAAATAAATAAATAAATAAACTTTAGATTTCAGGGACCAAGTGACAGATTTCCTTTATCAACATGCCACTTTGTCTTCCGTAGAAAAGTTCTTTGCATGCCACGCTAAGCGGGATGTCACGAAAACGGGCTTTGGCCCACCACACAATCCCACCACTGTATCTCCTGTTTCACCAGGATCGGCAGCAGTATCCAACTAAGAAAACCGTTTGATTTTATGATCTCAGGGAGCCCGAGGGACATGCTAAAGCTGTCTCGGGACCCGCAACGAAATGAATAAAAAAAAACAGGAGTGGGAATATTCCAAGTGATGTTACGAAAGTTGTTTTTACACTATTTGTTTTTCATAACTGGCCATTAGCGTTGACAATAAATTATCAAGATGAAAGTAAATACTCGGGCCCCCGGGGCTGGTGTTGTTGGAATAAATCGTCCATTATCGGACCCTTCTATTGTTTGCGTCGAGATAGTGTTATTGACGTGGAATATTACTGGGCACAGTTGACCTCAGCTGACAATATCGCATTTATTTTCCGGTGTTATTCTTGCAGTTCACGCCTCTCAGATATATTTAGTTTTGAGTCAAGTTAACATAAAAGTAACTATAATTAAAGCTTGGCCATTAAAAACAAGACCGCACTAAAGCGACACGACACTACACGACACTTCGGTTTCATAGAACTGACGCTTCGCGTCGCTTTAGTGTGGTCGTGTCTTAAGAGATAACAAGAAATGAAGCCGCTTGTTTCCTTGTAGCTGTCACATTTTTCACGTAAAATGTTTGAGTATGGCAATATTTTTGTATGGAAATTTTTTAAGTTCCACTTTGACTTTTTGGCCAGTTTGTATGTGTTTATTTGTTCATCGTACTACTACAATTTTTGATATGACGGCCGTCCACTGTTCGAAATACTTACTAAAAATACCTAGTATTTTTTACAAATATATATTTTTCTGTTATGTGTCAAATAATGTATCGGATTAAGATAATTTCTATTTTAAACGAGTGCATTGCTCCCAGTTAGTGGGAATTAAGGACATGACCTTAACAACTCGATAACATTTTCTGAATGTCACGGTATCATTAGTTACCGCAGCATAAGGCCGATACCGTGCGTTGCGTAGGCGTGGTGTGACCCTACCTTAATGCTAACGAAATAACCTATAATACTTTGCTTGTAGTGTGAAAATTACAAATGTCTTCGATCTGACTTAAGCTAGAGAAGTGGGAACTTTTTGGGAACAATGGCAATATTTATAGATTTTAATGGCAACCCGTAAAGTTTAATGTCATATTCTGACAGTTATACTGAAAGGTACCTGCATCTGCGCACTTGTTCTTGGGATTTTTACGAGATTTTTCCACGTAAAACAGTTAAAAAACTGTTTTGTGCACTGAGAAGAGGCCCTTAAAACAATTATGTAAAAAATAGCGCCAGGATGTTACATGAGGCGCTATGATAAGCGGTAGATAGTTGCCATGCGCGCCGATTACTAGGACAATCACCCTGTAATATTATATGTAGGTACATAGTGATGTGACAGCTATTACATATAATACAATATAATATAGTATATCGCCTTGGAAACAGCAGCCAGACAGGCGACAATTATTATCTACGTTATTCTATAGTTGTATTCGAATTTCAAAAGCCATCTGGGTTTGGTATAAAAACAAAACATCGTTTGAAACATATTTTGTTAGTAAAAATTAGTTACTTTTTTATTTCTGTACTTAAATTTGAAAATATTTTCTTAAGTAACTAAAACTTAAAAATACAACTGAGTATTACGATTTGCAGTTTAAAAACAATTATAACAAAAAAATGGCAATAATAAAATATTTAGTTTCGACGCTGGCAACACTAGGTGGCAACTGCTAAGAATATCTCATTCACCGAAGGACCGTCCGTTTGTATCGTTATTTATTGGCTCGGATGTTTTCTCCGCTGACAACATTGTATTTATCACAACAACAACTCAATAAATCAGTGCAATCGATCGTCGCTATGTACTGTAATACATACACACACATACATACATAAACGAATATAAACACTTTTTGACCCATGACAGGTTAGATTTAGGGTTGCCAACTTTTTACATAAATTACGCTGTTCTCAGTATCGAAACCCATAATACATGGCGATATTATATTATGCCAGGCCAGAATGATATCAGTTTAATTTTCCAAAATATATTTTTATGATTCTTTTCAGACCTATAATACAATTAGAGGTCGTCAATTAACTATTCAGGTCTGAAAATCTATACTAATATTATAAAGCGGAAGAGTTTGTTAGTTTGTTATTTGTTTGTTTGAACGCGCTAATCTCAGGAACTACTAGTTCGATTTGAAAAATTCTTTCAGTGTTAGATAGTCCATTTATCGAGGAAGGCTATAGGCTATATTTTATCACGCTAAGACTAATAGGAGCGAAGAAATAGAGGAAAATGTGGAAAAAATGGGGGGAAATTATTTGAAAGGGCTTATTTGAACGCACTAATCTCAGGAACTACAGGTCCGATTTGAAAAATTCTTTCAGTGTTAGATAGCCCATTTATCGAGGAAGGCTATAGGCTATATTTTATCACGTTAAAACTAATAGGAGCTAAGAAATACAAGAAAATGTGGAAAAAACGGGGGAAATTATTTGAATGGGCTTATCTCACGAACTACTAGAGCAATTTTTCTGTTATTTGGGTCAGATAAAAAGTAGACCACGTGAAGGATTATAGGCTATTTTTGTAGACTGATTTGTCTGTGAAATATCTAATTTACGCGGGCAAAGCCGCGCGGAACGTCTAGTATTTTATATTTTGTAAAAAAGGGGAGGTTTGAGTCTTATTGAATCAAGTACTTTTTAGTTTGATTTTTGTATGAATAATTATGATTTGTAAAATCTTTAGGCCGTGTTCACACCAACCCGACTGTGAGCCGCCGAATGTGAGCGAACGTTACGCAGTTTATTGTATTTCCATACATATTCACTTCGTTCACACCTAGCCGACAATACGCCATTACGCTAGGCGTAGGCGCGGACATTCGATACCGTATATTTTCACGTTTACACTGGGGCTCACAGTGAGCCTGCTCACATTCGGCGGCGTATAGTCAGTTTGGTCTGAACACGCGCTTAAAACTGCCTTTATCTCCGTTTGGGTAATCCTTCTATGTGTAGTGAAAAAATAATAATTGCTTTTTAGCATAGATGATTCATGATTCCAATGAAGTTTCTGTATGCAACTATGCATCTCTTAAAAACACATACATTATATTATGATATTGAATGTAATGTCACTTCGTGGTGGAAATTCATGTTTAATTAAATAATTATACACTTTCCTTGCATTTATATTTGTTTTTTTTTTAAATTCACCCCCAAGGTAATTTGACCTCCGTTGGCAAATGGCCCTGTATATGTTTACAATTGCGAAACATCGCTGTGTACAGAGTTATCAGCCCACCGGCCCTTATCTACCGAATGTGCGAGATGTTCATGCACTATCTTCAATGAAAGGACATCCGTTACTAAATTGTATAATAGTAAACTATAGTAGTCTACATGACGTATATTAATCGTGCGGGAACCGTACACTTTTCCGGGATAAAAAGAAACCTGTCCTTTCCCGGGACTCAAAGTACATACCAAATTTCAGCAAAATCGGTTCAGCGGATTGGCCGTGAAGAAGTAACAGACAGACAGACACACTTTCACATTTATAATATTAATATGGATGTTTCCCGGACTTCGAGTATGTAAATGTCTTGGGCACCGTGCATTTTGCTGTAATATAATGTTAAATTAAGAAATTCTATAACAATCCCCGATTCAAAATTCTTATATAAGTCTCTGGAATCAAAATGCAAAATATTGAACCGATCAAATGACTGGAAGTTGCTTACAAACTTTTATGAAGTAGATAAACCCAAATTTCCCAACACCGAGGGGGCTGGTGATGAACTTTTGCCAAAAACACTCTTGATCATATTGTCAGCTTTGAAACTAAAAAAAAAACTAGATCAAAATCGGTCCACCTACGGACGGATGCCATGGACAGACAGACAGGCAAACACGTTAAATTCATAACAGCCCTCTTTTTTCGTTGGGGGTTAAAAAGTAGCCTATAGTTATAGGTTAAAATAATAAATAGTTAAAGTAAACGAACGAAACACGTTCGTTTACTTTAACTTCAATAACTTTAAAACAATATTAGTACTCTTGATAAATATAAAATGGAAAAATACTTTGTGTATCTATAAAATCTGTATAGTATTGTGGCGACGTGACACTCGACATGCTAACATAACTGTTTGTTTAAAAGCTTAAAATAAACCGCGCTTTATCTACCACGATATTATGGAGGGCACATTTAAAAATACATTTAGATAATAATTGTTTTTATTGATGTTAATTAAATTTTATGTCACGTTTTACTCTTCCGTTTGTGGGATACACTTTATTTGTTCGTTTATCAGGGCGAACGAAGGGAGCCTTAGAGTATATCCCACAACTACATTTTGTGGTACACTACGGAAAAACTATCACGCCTATTGAGTTGTGCTTTAACATAGTAATTTTTATTTATATGTAGATATGTTCAAATCATCATTCATCAGTTAGTCAAGGTTTTTTATATATAGATATGTTATCATCAGTCAGTCAAGGTGTGATGACGCTCGGCTCGGACGAAAGCTCGGCTTTTAGCTAGTAATATTAATCAGGGCGAGCGAAGCGAGCCCAAGTATTTTCCATAACATGTACATTTTGTGGTACATTTTACGGAAAAACTATCACGCCTATTGATTTGTGCTTTAACATAATACATAATTTTTATTTATATGTAGATGTGTTTAAATCATCATCATTCATCAGTCAGTCAAGGTTTTTTATATACAGTAGATGTATCATCATCAGTCAGTCAAGGTGTGGCGACGCGAGCCCTCACAAAGCTCGGCTTTCAGCTAGTTATATTTCTGATTGTACATACTGCACACATGTGAATTATTATCATTTTCTCTGGCCAAATACATTTTGAAACAAATAGTCGGTTCATGACGTCATGAGCACTGGTCATTATACTGAGTTATAAATCGGAACACACCCATAATGCTCGCACGTTCTCTTATACAAAGACAAATGATACCTACTGGCGTCACGCATACTTATTATATTATTATACTTCATAGTATAGTTTTATAACTTTAGTTATTTTACGTTCCCTGTTGCTTCAGAAGTCCTCCTTATTATGAATACTATATACTTAAATGATAACACAATTTAAGAAGTTGTTATATCAGTAATTTGACTTTTATATTTTTTAAATAAATAAGTATTAAAGGGTCTGCACTTATGACATAACCTATAACTAGTGACGTCACAGTTCTGGCACTCACCTCAGTCAGCCGAAGACCTGCTGCGCGGCGTACGTGATGTGGAGGAAGCCGTCGGGCCGCCGGTACTGCTGGTACGCCTGCGCCATTGTCATGCTGTGGCTGACCACCACCTTGTCGTTCACCAGGAGGTACAGAGCCTGAGGAGGAAGGCCGATTACTTCTTCTTTTTTTAAAAATGGCTCCTTAGAGAATTATCAATAATTTTCTAAACGGTAACTTTATATTCTTGAATTTTGCATAAATCTATACTAATATTATAAATGCTAAATAAATAAAAAATAATATAATCTTTTAACGTGGGAGAGCCATGCTTCGGCACGAATGGGCCGGCTCGACCGGAGAAATACCACGTTCTCACAGAAAACCGGCGTGAAACATCGCTTGCGCTGTGTTTCGCCGAGTGAGTGAGTTTACCGGAGGCCCAATCCCCTACCCTCTATTCCCTTTCTTTCCCTCCCCTATTCTCTTCTCTTCCCATCCCTACCCTCCCCTATTACCCTATTCCCCCTTAACTCATCAAGCCCCATACGATCACCGGTGATTGCGAAAACAATAGAATACAATAACATTTCCAAGAATCCGCGATTGAAGGGTTAAAAGGCCGGCAACGCACCTGCAGCTCTTCTGATGCTGCGAGTGTCCATGGACGACGGAAGTAGCTTTCCATCAGGTAACCCGTTTGCTCGTTTGCCCCCTTATTTCATAAAAAAAAAATGCGAAAGTATCTCTGTTTGTCTGTCTGTCTCGCTTTCACGCCAAAACTACTGAACCAATTGTAATGAAATGTTGTACACAGATAGTCTAAAGCCTGAGAAAGGGCATAGGCTACTTTTTAAATAGCTAATTTTAAGTAGGTGATCTAATTAAAAAAATCTAAAAAAACACCCTTTTACAAACATTTTTCTTTGAATTTTAACAAATTATTGTATTGTCATTGGCAATTAATACGTATGTAAATTTTTAATTTAATTAGACTAAATACTGGATATAGGTAAAAATCGTGCTCAAGGATTCCATTACACACATACAGCCCAAGCTAATAAAATCGTGTTAAAAAAAACAGTCATCGTTGATATAGTTTTCACGCGCAAAATTTTACTTCGTAGTACAGTCAGCCGCAAAAATTTCTGACAATAAAAAAAATTCAAGCAAAAACTCTTCATTTATCGGCTTATATTTTGCATACCTGTGAATCTCTCAGTTTCATCTTGGTCCGTATGATGTAGAGGAACTGGGACATGGTGAGCTCCTGAGGCACCAGAAATTTGGTCCTGCCTAGCGCTGGCACCTCACGCTCGCGCGCGTATCTCTCCACGTATAACTAAAAAAAAAGACGTCAAATGTAAAAAAAATATAATTGTCCTTTTTTAGGGTTCCGTAGTCAACAAGGAACCCTTATAGTTTCGGTCTGTCCGTCCGTCTGTCTGTCCGTCTGTCTGTCCGCGGTTTTGCTCAGAGACTATAAGACCTACAAAACTGTAATTTGGCATGAATGCACATATTGATGATGCCGACAAAATGGTACATGAAATTTAAATTTTTTTTATTTTTTTTATGGTACCTTCTCTACACATCAAGCGAGGATGAATTTTTTTTCGCGTCCACCCCATCGTGTGGGGTGTCGTTGGATAGGTTTTTAAAAAATATTATGAGTATTCATAGATCATTTTCCGATTTAGGGATCCGTTTGTGAAATATTAAATTTTAAAGTAGAAAAAATCGTTGGAGTCCAGTGTCCCCCCCTTCTACCAGCTAAACGGTTGCATCTGGAAACGTGAAAAAATTCACGGGAGTAGGATATATGCTGAATTTAAAAGGAAAACTATCACGGCTAAGAAGACTTCATAAGTTTTTGATTTATAGTCGATCAACTAAAGAAATGTATTCGGCGAAGTATAAAGGAACTTTTTGTTCAAATTTCCTTTGAACGTTACTCAGATTGTTAGTAGTGTAAAACACGTAATAAATGTACATTAATTGACCATACAAAAATTATCAAAAACTAGCGGTACTACGGAACCCTATATTGCGCGTGGCCCGACACGCACTTGTTTATGAAAGTAATTTATAGGCGTAAACGGAATCGTCAACGCTTCTTTTATTATTATTATTTTAATTTCTAAATTGTCTTATATTTTCTATAGAAGCACAAGGCAATTGTGCCTTTAAATACAACAGCTTGTTTACAATAGATTAAAGAGGTCATTTAGACCTACAATGTGTAATTTCGGACGCATTACTCAGTACGATAAACAGATACATTTAAAACGATTATATAACTATATTAAATCATTCTATTAATAAATGAACATAATATAATATTTACGGCAAAAGTAGATATAAAAATAAAACTAATGTCTTACCGGAATTTTATTCGGGAATCTATCTCTAATGACTTGTACTTCTTCACTGTTAGCCATCATACCTAAAAAAAGAAAATAAACGTTATCGATAATATTGGCATTCAAGAAATTATAAATCTGGCAAAATAATATTATGTTAAAAATATACCCCTTTCATAAAAAAAATGCACAGCGAATTGTATAGGGTCAGGGTAAAATATCAATGATAGTTACCATCCTGATAGCCGAAAACTTCCTGGGATGCGTAAGTAATATATAAAAATCCATCCTCGTCTCCATAAAGCTCGTATGCTTGTGCCATTGTCAGACTCATGCTCAGCATTGATCTGTTATTAATTATTAAATAGAGAGCCTAAAACAAAAAAAAATATGATGAGCAAAAGTTCTTGATGTATCCACTAACCAGGTGTAGGTAGAAAATTTGACGTCAGTCCCACAGGGTCGCCCCCAAAAATATTACCACTTAATTTTTTTTTAATTTTAAGTGGTAGGCATTTAAACTTCGACGACCTCTGTGGCTCAATTGGTTGAGTGTGTGGCAGCTCAAGCCGGGGGTCGTGGGTTCGAATCCCGCTGACGGAACAAAAAGTTTTTCAATGTTCCCGGGTCTATCGTGTATTAAATATGTGTATGATATAATAAAAATCTTAAATATATGTATAGTATAAAAAGTATTAAATATATTTCCGTTGTCTGGTACCTGTCCTTCAGGTACTTAGCACGGGGCCAGACTGACGTGGTGTGAAGCGTCCATAGATATTATTATTATTATTATTAATAAACTTTATAATATGAAACTCATATTATGTCATTCGTTAATTGAGGGACACATAATATTTTATAGTGCATAAAGTAATAATTAGGCAACGAGGAGGTATATTTAAGTTATATCCAGTTTTCACTAGCACTGTTTATGTTATTGATTACATAACTTTATCATGTTTGCCCATCCTCATCATCACCAGTGACAGGTATCAGCGTCAACAGACATCAGGAATTTGACCCCAGATAAGGTTGACCCTAGATTCCTAGTTCCTACATTACCCTAGCGTACGTAGATGTGGGTCTTACTCTAGCCTTTACTGATGAGGAGCAGTTTTTACTGGATGTGTCAGAATCTGGAAGTTTTCCATGAGATATTACTTAATACGCATATTCTAGATCTTTGGAATCGTAAGAAATTATATAGGTATACTTATTGCTTATTTATTCTATGTTTTAGAAGCATATTGTATATTTTTTATGATGATGATGAAAGGTAGACATAATAATTAGTAAGTGGAAAATACCTGAGTTAAATCTATGTTTTGAATTAGATAAAAGTTGTTTATAATTCCTAACGGAAGGAGCCTTTCGCCGACTATTAGGTAGATGTAGGTGATCGGTTGGTTACTTTGTTGCATATTTACAAATCAAATGATATTTACATAACAATTTGTATCAATAATAACCTATCAGGTGAGGGAGCAGAGATATAAAGATTTGACGTTGATTAAGTAAATAAAGTTATTATTATCTGCGTTTATTACCTAAACTTTACCTTACTCATAACCATCTTAAAAGGATTTTTATATGAAAAGAATAGCCAAAGTGAATCTGTCATTTAGTAAAATAGTCAAGTTTCTATTTTTTGCATTTTTACTATGGTCATGCCAGGTCATGCTAAGCATGTAATAATAATAAATTAACCAACCAACTTCATTTTAATATGAAAATCAGTTTTAGTCTCAGCTTTACACCCTTTTCTTACTAAAAATATAGGAATATAGGAACTGTATCTATTTTTACGACATCGACTGTACTTAATGTTGCAATAAGTAAAAAATACTTACTTGGTTTGGCTTAATCCTAATCCTATTTCTTATAACCACTAGGAACTGTGACATTGTAATATCTTCTGGTACTAAGAACTTCTTCTTGTCAAACGTAGGCAAACTTCTTTCTTTTTCATATCTTTCTACTATTAGCTGAAAAACAGACTCATGTTAAAACTTAAAAGTGCTAAAAATGGCAAAAATATAGAGTAGTGTAAAGGCGAAACCGCACTAGTGCGACACGACACGACGCGACACTTCACTTCCAAAGAACTGACGTCTGTAAAGCGTCAGATTTACGTTTGTAAAATGGACTTTGGTCCATTTTACAAACGTGAATCTGACGGCCAGACTTTCCTCATTTTTGAATAGCTGAAAGTTTACCTGTTTGTGACCTTTACAGAGGTAAGAACGACCAGCAACTATGGAGTTTCGGTCGCGGTTACTTTAGGAGGTATCCAGTTCTGAAGGGCTACCTGACCTTCGAGAAAGAGTAAAGCTCAATAATTGAGCTTTACTCTTTCTGAGAATTAAATTATTACATAGCTTATATTCTTCGCGGTAAGTGGAAGATGAGATTCCTCCCCTTACCGCGAAGAATATAAGCTATGAAATTCGTCGCAGGCTCTAATTCTAAATTAAAGTCTAAAACGTTAGTTCTATGGAAATACAGTGACACGTCGTGTCGTGTCGCACTAGTGCGGTTTCACCTTAAACATCTTTATGGGACATGGTCTAAAAATATTACATGCTTGTAGATTATTAAATGGACCGTAATTTTATTTACATTAAAATATTGAATATAACTAAAGACCGGTCGCTGGATGGAGAGAAAATCTGTCATTGACCCTATAGGTACTGTTTGTCTCTTTCTCACACGCACACAATATTGCCGAGTGTGGGAAGGAATACCAATATTTTTGTAAGTGGGTGAAAGAGACAAGCAACGATAGGTCGATGAACGAGTTTGTCTCTATCCTTCGTCTAGATTTTAAAAAACTTACAGGTACTTTTGTGGGGAACTTGCTTTTGATTGCCTGCACTTCTTCTTTTCTGCTAACTGAAACAAACATTTTTATTATTATTACATATCAGTATTTAAGAAAACTAAAATACCGTCAATGATCACTTAACGAAGTGTGACGTACCAACTGAGTGCGAATGGATAGTGATGAACCAAACTCTACACTTAAGGCGACGCCTTGATAATTTGGCTGTAGTGATATCGAATTTTCTCAGCAATGACTGAAGCTAAGAAATTAAAGTTCATTGTCAGTATTCATCATGTCTTTGTCTTTGAATTACCCATAGCATAACACGATTGGTCAACTTTTATAACACAGAATAATCAATCAAAAAGAACTCTGTAAGAAAAGGGATTCTAATTTTGCCAACAGAGGAGAGTGATTAAGGCTTCCAAAATTTGTACATCTAGATTGGTTCAAGCATACACTATATTTTGCCCATAGCTTATATGAAATATATTTATGATTTTTAAATTACTCTACAAAAACCATTTTGTCGCTTACGCCCTTTCCATTTCTTGCTGTTCCATTTCTTGTTTTCTATGAGACGCCGGGCCGGCCTCTCATAGAAAACAAGCAATCTAAAACATATCCAACACGGTTTTTTACTTTAACGCGGCGTCACCTTAACTGAGCTGTCAAACTGTTACTTAAGCCCGGCCGCACGAATTATTATCCGAATTTCTGATCAGAAAAATTCGGACGCCCCGCCCCGCTCATACATTTTGACACGTCAGAATTCTGATATTATGCGGGGTCTACAACAAAATGTATAAACAGAGTGCGTTCCGGCTGCGGGCGTCCGAATTTTTCTGATCAGCGGATAATGTGCGGCCGGGCTAAGACTTGAGAGTTGAGAGATTTTATCTAAAGTGTGTTCAAACCTTAACTTAAGTGCTAGTGGTACTACTAATATATATTCTGTGGTGCTAGGTACTAATTACTATCAAACTTATAATAACTAGATATACCTGTAGCTAAATCGGTAGTTAAGATACTATTTTAAGACGAGCTTCTTAGTCAAATTAGTAGTTGTGAAGAAGTATGAAAATAGGTACTTTCATAGAAACTGATTCATATACAGCTGAACCGATTTTGATGTTACAATTTGGTATGCAAACAGTTTGAGTCCCGAGTCCCGACTCCCGGAAAACAACATAGGATAGTATTTATCAGAAAAAACTGGCCAATTGCGTGTCAATGAATGTACATTTATACAAGTTTAACACTACTAACAATATCATCTCAGTTACTTTCAAAGGAATTTGAACGAAAAGTTCCTTTATACTTCACCGAATACATTTTTTTAGTTAATCGACTATTACTCAATAAGTTATGAAGTCTTCTTAGCCGTGATAGTTTTCCTTTTAAATTCAGCATATTTCCTACGCCTGTGAATTTTTTCACATTTCCAGAAGCAACCGTTTAGCTGGTAGAAGGGGACACTGGACTCTAACGATTTTTTCCACTTTAAAACTTAATATTTCACAAACGGATCCCTAAATCGGAAAATGATCTACGAATACTCATAATATTTTTAAAAAACCTATCGAACGACACCCCACACGATGGGGTGGACGCGAAAAAAAATATCATCCCCGCTTAATGTATAGGGAAGGTACCATAAAAATTTTTTTTTTAAGATTTCATGTACTATTTTGTCGACAGACAGACGGACAGACAGACGGACAGACAGACGGACGGACAGACCGAAACTATAAGGGTTCCTTGTTGACTACGGAACCCTAAAAATTATGACTCCCGCGAGATAAACGAAGTTTTGCGCAACGGAGTTGCGGATTAGGCTACTTGACCTATATTCAATTTCATTGAACAAATTCATATTTCTAGTAGAACTTGGCCTAGGAAACCGTATTTCACCCTTATCATCAAATAAAAGCTTATGATTGATAAATAAAGTCGATTTTAAAATATGATTTTATATTTTTTTTATTTGTACTGACGAAAACGCTTTTGCGGTACTTCTGATTTGGATGTGACGTCATCACACTAGTAATTTAATATTTTTTATTTAACGCGCCCGTTATTATATGTAAGTTTATCTGTAAACAGGATGTAACAAAACTAAGTGATAATACTTTAGGGTGTGTATGTGTTCCTTGTAGAGAGTTCACTCTGAAAGTAGCAGCGCTGAAACACCAAATTTTTAGGGTTCCGTAGTCAACAAGGAACCCTTATAGTTTCGGTCTGTCCGTCCGTCTGTCTGTCCGTCTGTCTGTCTGTCTGTCCGCGGTTTTGCAGAGACTATAGGACCTACAGAGCTGTAATTTGGCATGAATGCACATATTAATAATGCCGACAAAATGTTACATGAAATCATAAAAAAATATTTTTTTTATTGTACCTTCAAGCGGAGATGAATTTTTTTTCCCGTCCACCCCATCATGTGGGGTGTCGTTGGATAGGTTTTTTATTATGAGTATTAAAATATTATGAGTATTCATAGACCATTTTCCGATTTAGGGATCCGTTTGTGAAATATTAAGTTTTAAAGTGGAAAAAATCGTTAGAGGCCAGTGTCCCCCCCTTCTACCAACTAAACGGGGGCTTTAAGAAATGTGAAAAAATTCACGGGAGTAGGAAATATGCTGAATTTAAAAGGAAAACTATCACGGCTAAGAAGACTTCATAAGTTATTGAGTAATAGTCGATCAACTAAAAAAAATGTATTCGGCGAAGTATAAAGGAACTTTTCGTTCAAATTTCTTTGAAAGTAACTGAGAAAATGTTATTAGTAGGTAAAACACGTTATAAATGTACATTCATTGACCATACAAAAAATTAAAAAAACTAGCGGTACTACGGAACCCTATATTGCGCGTGGCCCGACACGCACTTGGTCGGTTTTTTTTTCTTTTGTATGGGAAAGCGCTCTAGCGTCACAAGTTTCCCCATACAAAAGTGAAAAAAATGATCTTTCAGCGCTGCTACTTTCACAGTGAACTCTATGTCAGGAACATATAGGTACACACCCTAAAGTATTATCACTTAGTTTTGTTACACCCTGTATAAATAATAGGAATATTAGCCTAGAAAGATTTGTAAAAAATATTTTCTTGAATAATTCAAATAAAACATCAGTTTTTTATATATTTTCTGTGTAAAGTTTATTTAGTTTATTATATTATGTTATTATATGACGACCTCTGTGGCTCAGTTGGTGGGCTGTTAGTAGCTCAAGCCGGGGGTTGCGGGTTCGAATCCCGCCGACGGAACAAAAATTTTTCAAAGTTCCTGGGTCATGGATGTGTATTAAATATGTGTATTATATAATAAAAATCTTAAATATATGTATAGTATAAAAGTATTAAATATATTTCCGTTGTCTGGTACCCGTAACACAAGTCCTTCAGGTACTTAGCACGGGGCCAGACTGACGTGGTGTGAAGCGTCCATAGATATTATTATATTATTATATTATTAATACGGTATGTATATAATATATTTATATTTTTTTATTTTATTATTGGTTGTCTGGAAGAAACTGCTTAAAGCAGTAAGACCGCCTTTTTGCACAATTTTGTAATTTTTATACTTTTTTTTTCTTGTTATTTCTTTTGTTTTTTGTCTCTTTTATGTCTTTTTATGTCTTTTCTTTTTTGTGTGTGCAAATAAAGAAATTATTATTATCTCTATTTACTGTAGTTGGGAAATGACATGGCCAAAACTTTTCTCCAAAAGTTTTCAACATTACAAATGATTTCTCATTTCTTATTTATTTTTTTTCAAATTTTTTGGCACTTTCAGAGTCTAAAACGTTTAGCACATTAAAAAATTTCAATAAAGAATCATATTTTTCAATCAACATTTTTATGGGTTTCTAATGTTTAAAATATACTTTTTTTGTCGAAAATGAATGATTAAGAAGCGATTAGCATGAAAAAAAAATTTTGGTCAAGTAGGCTAAATACAACGATGTCAATACTAAATATACCTAATTTACAAGATACGTTGTGTTCCGAGTTGGTATCTGCCCTCCTTATATCTGGACTATGAGTCTAAATAGTAGGAGCGCGTGGGTTTGACATGTATTGTGATAATTATGTGGATGCCGGAAAGTAAGTATGGAGTCACTGACATATAAGTACTACGTACTAGACTTGACACCGTAACGCAATGCTTGGTCACATTCAACAGAATCTATATAGCCGCAGCGCACTTAGTCAGCCGCAAACTCTTCTGCGCACTAGACGTATGACATTTATAAAAACAAAAATAAAACTCACAAAAATGCCTTGGTGTGTCTTAAGATACTGTAAAAATAATTCCAAAAACACTTCCAAATGTGACGGAATAACATTTCATCGGTTAGTGTTCTTATTTAATTATTTTTAATTAAAATACGAACATTCAATTACTAGGCGAATACGCGCGCCATTTTGCATTGTCATAGAGTAGTAGATTCAGAGGGGAATGTAGGCAGAATACAGATATCTATGATGAGACGACGATGAATGAAGTATTCACGTAGACGAGTTTGTATTTTGGTAATAACATAAATACGGTATTATGTGTACGTTATACATGCGTACATTATAATTGTATTTATAAATATTTAAGTAATTTAAATAAGGTAAATATGTAGTGGACTTTGGATCCATACTTATTATAATATAATTATTATAAATGCGAAAGTGTGTCTGTCTGTCTGTCTGTCTATCCGTCCGTCTGTCGGCCTGTCCGTCCATCTGTTTGTCTGTCCGTCTGTCCGTCTGTCTGACCGTCCGTCTATCTGTCTGTCTCTCTCTGTGTCTGTTACCTCTTCACGCCCAAGCCGCTGTAACGGTTTTGCAAAATTTTGGTATGTAATATTTTGGTTTTTGACCGACTTCCAAAAAAGGAGGTAATACGTTTGGCTGTATGTATATTTATTTTTATTATTTTTTGTATGTTCAACGATTACTCAGCCGTTTGTGGTCCGATTTTCGAAATACTTGGTTCGGAGTTAACTCGAACGTTTGTAGCTCCAAAACTGGGAGGTTTGACTTTGTAGCTCCAAAACTGGTCGAGTTAACTCGACCTTTGAAATTTTCGGAATTTTAAGGCTACGTCATATTCTATTCTCGGCAATTTGCGGAGTGTTTCTTTGGAGTGATGCCTTCAGAGTAGAGTGATGATGATGATGTTTTTTAACTGACTTCCAAAAAGGAGGAGGTTATATATTTTGTATGTTCAACGATCACTTCGCCATTTGTGGACCGATTTTCAAGATTTTTTCGCCATTGTATCGCGTTTAATCCGAATTTGGTACCATGTTCATAAAAAAGGTGACTTGATGATGGGGTCCATAAGTAATCGAGGGAATTCCTCGTTATTTATACTAAAACCCCATTTATCTGGATGATATTGTGATTTTGATTCATAATCTGAATTCTGAAGTATTTCAAATGGAGTCATGCAGAAATAAACGAAACTTTGTTTGTATTCCCCTATCTTAGATGAGCCGCCATATTGGATGTAGAATGACATTACATTCGTTTTCAAGTTATTCTCAAAAAGTTCTTTCATTTAATATCCATACTGTTATAATAGGACGGCATAGAAAATAACTATTCCACTATCTTGGATGGTCGGCCATTTTATATTTATAGTGATGTCATACTGTAACGTGCATTGTCATTCAAACCAAACGTGTATACAAAATTTCAGCTCAATCGGTTAAAATATTATATGTACATACATACTTCGAAATTGAGTTCAAAAATTCCACCCGAACTTACATAATAATATGTTGTAATATATTTAATAATATGTACATAATAATATACAGAGCAAGTTAAATAAAAGCTTTTAATATTGTTTAGTAAAAATCTTTGTTTTATTTTATCCACCTACTCAAATAGAGTCTGCGTACATTCGAGTGTAGGCACAAAACTTTGTCATTTCTGCGGTACTGATCTATAGCCATCACCGCCCCGCCTCTCACCCCGCTCATGCCTCAAGTGTGACATGTTTTTTGTTTGCAATGGCGCCTCTAGTACGTAGTACATTATATCTCTATGTATGGAGTATAAGTACTTTACTTACTTTCCGTTGAAATAGATAGCTCACTATAATCCTACGAACTTAAATATCCAGTTTAGTAAAGAAATGCACGTTAATTGGATTGAGTAATTTTGTTATCATTTATTTATACTTACTAATATTATAAATGAGAAAGTGTGTCCGTCTGTCTGTCTGTCTGTTACCTTTTCGCGTCCAAACCGCTACGCCGATTTTGGTGCGTACAGAGACACTGAGTCACGGCTCACGGGAAAGGACATACCTAGGATACTTTTTCCAGAAAAAATGTACGGTTCCCGTGCGATATACGAATTTTGGCGCAACGGAGATGCGGTTGTCAAAACAAAACGAATATTGAATCAAAACTTAAGGATCGGTGTCCGGTTAAGCCGGTAGTAATATGGTGTTCGTATAACGTATTACAGAAAAAGTTTAATAGAAATTTTCATCTTCATCTTAAAGTTGTCTAAAAACGCTCTCGATGTTGTTTTATTAATCGACTTCCATAAACGAAGGAAGGAGCTTATCTATACTTATTAGGGAATGCAATCTCGGCCTTTTTTAGCGAGATTGATCTCGGACGAAAAAAAGGCGAGATCTCGCGAGTTTGACGAGATTGCACTTGAGCATAAAAACGTCTTATTCGAAGCGCGGTCTGACACGGACGGAGTTGCGATCACGGAGTAAAAACAAAGAGGAGCTGGCCTAAGCAACTGTGCACAGTGATTTTAAAATAGGTCCTGAATTTTGACTTCTCGTTGTTTGGTTAGTTATAAAAGAACTGTTTTATTACTAAAAGATTTGTGATTGATAATGTGCGCTTTTATAATTCTGGGCGTCACGTTATCGTGGACGCCGGCTTTCACGATAAAACGTCGGGTACGTTAAATGCCCTTTTGATTTTACGCACTGCGGACGTTTTGTGCGGTTCAGAACTCAGAAGTGTAGACGTCGTGATGTCCTCTAACGTGCACGTTAAAATGTTATCGTCGACGGAAATTTAAAAGCGTCTCCATGTATTTCCATACATTTTACTTCCCTATGTTATCGTTTTACCGCGAACATCCACGATATTACCGCCACGTCCAAAATTATAAAAGCGCACATTAGAAGAGAAGACTGGTTATTTCTTTCATTTGTTATTTGATAGTAGATACGAATGTTAAAGTTTACTACTTAAAAATTATAGACAGATACGTTAAACAATGTTTGATGCATAAAATTCTATTGAAAAAATTCGTGAAAACAAATGTTAATCTTATAATACTTATAATATTTATTACTTTTTTTCGTAATTTATTCAAATATTGTGATTATTTGCAAAAAAACCCACTAAACTACTAATCTCGCGAGATCTCGAAATTGGCGAGATCACGCGGTATTGTATTCATAAACTCGCGGGATCTCGCTTGAGCCCCAATCTCGCGAGATTTGCATTCCCTAATACTTATGTTTGTCTTTAGATATTTTTAGGCCATCTTTAACTGGTTGAGTCAGTGTCTAAACACACTAGGCCGAAATGCGCGCCGAACTTCAGCATCTGATTACGCCAGCAATGCGCTACGCATACAATATAGCGCGACGTAATTTCGGCATGGTGGTGTTATCACTCATCAGTAATTTAAAATACATTGCAGGCGTAATCTTGCCGAACTTCGGCCGCGTTTTTTCGGCCTAGTGTGTTTAGACACTAAATTAAGATAATAGTGCCTAGAAGCCTTTTCTTTACAGCGCGAGCGGTTAGCCAATGAGGCTAGGAATCTAAATCCGTATGGTAAATATTCTCAGCATTCAAAATTTTCGCAGGTCCTTCGTAATCCGAAAAAAATGTCATACGGTTACTGGTTACGTAGACTCAAAGTCTAGGTTATTAATAGGTACTCTTAAGTTTACATTACTGTAGGTACTCGGCGAAACATGGCGGTAGCGGTCATTGACTCCCTGTCAAAAACTTGTCATTTTCTATATAAACCGCGATTGAAAATGAAGTGTCAGATGTTGTCAATCGCGGCTTTGTATAGAAACTGACAAGTTTTTGACAGGGAGTCAATAACCGCTACCGCCATGTTTCGCCGAGTACAGCATAGTTTTGTTTACTATTCACAAATTGTGCATAAACATTGCATTTGTTTGATTAACGATAACTGAGCTGTTAATTGTTATTAGTTGTAAAATAATTAAATAAAAAAAAATGGTTATTTGACTTATTTGTTCATAATGGGGCAGGTAAGTTTTAAATTATAATGCTAAGCTGCAGTAATTAGGCAAAATTAGGCTTATGGGGATTAAAAAAGTTTGTTAAATGTTAACAAGTTTGCTAAATTTAACTTTTTGGTATTGTACAGATAATGTTACTATGTTTATTCATATATTCGCTACAGTTAGTTACTTATTCATATTTCGCTTTAATTATTAACATTAAATAAGTCTTTAGAGAAGAAAGTACAAACATAGTAATATGTATTTTGTTTAATTAAAATTAAAAGGCATAGCCATTAATTATTATGTTTGCTAAATATGTACTAATTTTAAATGAATTCAAATGTGGGTAAGTTATAAAGCATATGTAGGTACTTACCTAAATTCATATTTCTGTAAAGTTTCATAAAATATTAGTGTTTATGCCTATAATATTATATTTAAAAGACAAATCAACAAGAAGTAACTATGTAATAAATCACACAAAAAACTCATTTCTCGAATTGTATAAAAACAAAACTTTCGTCTAACTTATAAAAAGTAACATAATATTAGTTATATTTTTCAGTGAAATGCTATAAAAACAAATAATACTTACGGTACGGCTTTTTAGTTTTGAAGCACTCTTTCACATTATGGTTCACATCGTGTTTAATAAGCGTAGTTATGAAATTCAACTCCATTTTGCCGGGACGTGCTTTCGGTTCAGTCACTAGAAAGATACTGCGGGTTGTAAACACAATAATTTGTTTATGTAGTGGGCAGTGGCATTAGCGCGTAAACATATATGACGTGCTATGCACATCGCGATATAATATAGTGCACTTTGTTGCTCCCTGCTGATAATATCCATTGATTTGCGACAAATTAATCTATTAGGAGCGTATAGAAAGAGGAATTATTCTTATCTTAATAGCCGGACTGAGTAGGTACTGAGCAAATATAATAAGAAGTACCCATGTGGAAGAGTCACCGCACGGTCTATGGGCCATGGGGCGGGCGCCCATGGCCCATGACTTGAGCCCATGAATCATGGAATCGGTTACAGCTCAGCTTGATCAGAGTTACCACAGCCTACAGAAACGAGCTTGAAATACTGACTAGTGCGGGCGACGAAAATTTTATGGTGGTAAGATAAGACCTAAGGTTAAGTAAAAGTCTGTAAAAGCAATGAAAAACTTGGAATGCACTCTTCAACTCCCAAGCGACCACATACGGCCGCGAGAACAATAGATTTCCAAGAATCCGCGATCGAAGAAATTTTGTGGCATTGAGCAGTGCCGTAAACAGCCTTTTTTGCGCCCTGCGCGAGCTTCTACATAGGTACCCAGAGCAATTATGTATGTGCCATTGATATGAGCGCCGCGCCGGAGCGCCGCCGCCGCCGCCAATTCCACCGCGCCGCCGCCGCCGCCAGTTCCACCGCGCCGCCGCCGCCGCGAAAAGGCATCGGCGCGCCGAGCGAGTGGAATCAAAATCAAAAATCAAAATCAAAATATTCATTTCTAAATAGGTTAACAAAGTTAACACTTTTAGAACGTCTACATGAGGCCTACCACCGGTTCGGGAACTAACCCGGCGAGAAGAACCGGCGTAAGAAACTCTCACGGGGCCACCTTTTACCAAAAAGGTGGAAAATTACAATAATATAGCTTAAGCTAATTTACAATATGTATGTAAAAATGTGGAACATTTATATAGAAGCGACCTATGGTCTGTCAGCTTATTTTTCCCAAGGTGTGCTATCATTGAGAAAATCATTTACCTTATAATAAGCCTTAGCACACAAACGTTCTTTAACAACATTTTTAAATTTATTAATTGAAAGATTTTGAACGTTTTCTGGGATTTTATTGTATAGGCGTAATACATTGACCTTTGAAAGATTTGCTTACTTTGTGAGCAAAGTAAGCAAATCTTTCAAAGGTCAACAGGCTGAGGCCAACGATGTCAATACTTGGATATGGCATACGCCATCAAAACTGTAGCAATGTTTTTGCATACAAAATGTGTATCGAGAAAATATTGTCGTCCTTTTTTGTTTTACAGTAATAGCATATACTACTTTCTCTTTCACTCATTCACGCTCTCAATGCATATTTTACGTAATCAATGCATTTAACACGTCCGACTGTCACCGCGTCCTAAGGCACACTGCTCTCAGATGAGTGAGCTCACTCATTTCGAGGGTGACACATTTTCGCGCTGACGGTTGTATGGAATGCCTCTTCTAAAGGTCATAATTCTATGGCTGAGGCCTGGTTATTGGTATATCTAGCTTGTGCTTATTCCTAGTGTTCCTGCAGTGAATGTCACTTTTCGTTTTAAAATTATTTACATTTTTTCGCACGTATAACACATTGTTCAAAATGTATTGAGAGATAACGGTCAGAATTCTTATTTATTTAAACTTTTCTCTGAGATATTCAAAGGATGACATTTTGTAAATATATCGTATAGCTCTAGAATGATTCAATGAATCAGTACGAACGAACTCGTTACTATGGTAGACGATGGCTACGCCTTTGTCGTCGTCATTAGAAGAACAAAATGTGGACGTTTTTAAAACCAAACTAGATAAAATTACCATGACCCTGTATCATACCTTAAATATAAAAGATACCCAAAGATAGAAAGAAGCCAACTCACACGTACCTCAACCACACGACAACCACAATCACACCACGAGGTCGGGCGTATATTTCGTATTGTAAATGAACTGCAGACTATTCACACGTACCACATTTTGCAGTCGTTGCCCGCGCTCATCCCCCCCCCCCCCCCCCTCCGTTTCATTGACTTTCGTACGTAACCACATCGCAACTACTGGCGACAACGCAACCACGTCGACATTTTGTCGGTACCACAACGCAACTACAAAAAGCTGCAGCGACACCATTCATACGTAATCACTGCTTGACGGCATTTTGTCGTTGCGACGTGGTGTGGTTGTGGTACGTGTGGGTTGGCCCTTACTTATAAAATATAAATATATTATACTAGCTGTTGCCCGCAACTTCGTCCGCGTTAACGTAGTATAATAACAAAGGTGGATAGTTTTCCCATTTTTGTGGTTCCTTATACAAAGGGTAAAAATGGGACCCTATTGCAATGACTTCGCTGTTTGTCTCCAGGCTGTAAGAACTTCGCTAGCAAAATTTTTAAAATTCATACAAATTATGTATTTCTGTTGCCGCTATAACAACAATTAATGCTATCAAGCAAAAAATAAAAATTAATTAAACCTATTTAAGGGGGCTCTCATACAACAAACGCTACTTGCTACTTGGCCTTTTTTGTTCGACGTAAAATATATTTGCAACAGATAGGCACTTGACAATATTATGACCACAAAATACTTAATTATTTGTTCGTCTTAATTTGTTCGTTCTATTAGGTACTGAGAGGTTCAAAATAATATATTTACATCCTCCATCATCCCTTATTTTATCCCCATGGGGGTTGAATTTATCAAAATCCTATTTAAGCGAACGTCTTCATCATAGAATCTCAAATCTTTAATAATTTTAGTTTAATCAGTCGAAAGTCTGAAAAAATTTATAAAAACATAAAGAGTAACGGATGCATTAGTATTTTTTTTAAATAAGGGGGCAAACGAGCAAACGGGTCACCTGATGGTAAGCAACTACCGTCGCCCATGGACACTCGCAACATCAGTAGAGCCGCAGGCGCGTTGCCGGCCTTTTAAGAGGGAATACGCTCTTTTCTTGAAGGTTTGCAGGTCGTATAGGTCCGGAAATACTGCTGGTGACATTTCGTTCCAGAGTTTTACAGTGCGCGGCAGAAAGTTACGCGAAAAACGCACTGTAGAAGACTGCCACTCATCAAGTATAACTAAAAACTGCTTCCAGAATCCCTAAAGCGCCAGAGCCCAGAGTACAGCTAAAAGATGCAAAGTTGGCTGTTTTTATCACTAATGTGCTAGTTGGGCGATATTGATATCGAGCAAAAATTTGCAAAAAAATCACGTTTGCTGTATGGGAGCCCCCCGTAGATATTTAATTTATTTTGTTTTTAGTATTTTTTGTTATAGCGGCACCATATATACATAATCTGTGAAAATTTCAGAAATTTTGCTATAACGGTTTTTAAGTTACAGCCTGGAGACAGAAGGACAGACGGACAGAAATCGAAGTGTTAGTAAAATATGGTCCCGTTTTTACCCTTTGGGTACGGAACCCTAAAAACAGATAAAAGTCGCATTTGAGAAACGCCGCCGACGGCGCCGCCGCCGCCGACCAAAAAAAGTCGGCGCGCCGCCGTCGGCCGTTTACCCATCGGCGCTCATATCTAATGTGCCTATTTTATTGTTGGAATGGAGCACTAGAGGTAGGGCCTAGGGGCGCAGCGGGAACTTATCGGGAGCAAACCGAAAAAATAATATTCCTGCCTGGTCTGGCCATTTTTGCGCCCCCCAGAATCTACGCTGGGGCCTGGGCACCAATGATATTCTACTTATACAGATCTGTTACGTCCATACTATTTTCCGGCTTAAATCTCTTCCGAACAATTTTCAAATTCAAAATTGCAAACATTGATAAAATTGACAGATAAGTAAAACAAAAGATACGAAAAATCATTTACATAAAAGAGACAGTTCTATTTTTAAACGTCGAATCGTATCGCTGTCTCTTTCTTCGCCTGAGCTATGACGAAAATTCGTTTTTTCCCAGATTGTTCGAAAAAATAATTGAAAATGTAAATAATCGAGGTATTTATTGCAATCAAGACATGTGGTAAGAGATCCCATGTGTTTTGTTTTCTTTTGAGTCATAATTGGTACATTTTCGAAACACGCACGACGTCATTTTCAATTTATTTAGGTAAGACAAGACGCGGCATGTTCGTGACTGCGCTCGATGCAGACTAAATAACAGACCACCCAATTGGGCCGTATTTGAATCTTCACAACGCGCGTGGTAGTAACATATCTGCTTTGAGTTTTTCATCATTGCTGGGCACCGATAGCACCGCCCTATTTACGGCACTGGCATTGAGTGGTTGGCATATTCTTTTTACTTAACGAATATCGTCATCCCTAATGAATTATATACTTGACTAACTTGAAGGCGTGAAAACTTCCGAAAGGATAGTTTTTAAATATAGTGGTATAGGTCTACCAGAATCTGATGACAAAAAGTGAGAAAATAAATTGACTGTAGCAATACCGCGGTAATGGGTTGTTTTCTTTTTTTTGATCTCCACCAGACGGCGCGACGATAGACACTTCTAGATATTCTATTGGTTCCCCACCGATCTGAAATTATCTGCAGGTTGTCATCACTGACTACATATGGGTTGTGCTTTTAAAAAATCTCAGTGTACTGTCAAGTGTGACATAAATCAAAAGCTAAGCGATCATTGGCCTAAGCGATTAGGCCAGTATACTGGTAACAGTTTAGGAACACACTGACATAATATAATACTTGTCAAACTGAAAACTGACAACTGAAAGAGTTTAGGCGGGCATGTTACTTTGACACTTCTTCTACTTTTTATTGTTGGTGTGGTTTTTATTATTTTTTCCCAAATTGTGTTATTAGGGTTTTTGATGTTGATTATTGGTAAAATATTAGCCATTAAATATCCTTTATCTTTCAGAAGTGCAGGTAAGATGTTGTGAAAACCAAAATGTATAATTCCTGTGACATTTGGTGTGAATAACGGTAAATAGGGCTATTTCTTCCGTGAGTTTTAACTAAAACATCGTTATAATAACTTTATTATCCTATTCGTTGGAATATTATTGCGTCTTTTTCAAATTGAAATGTATCAAGTTTTACATTCTTTTGCCCAGTTTTGTAGTAATTAATGATGGTATTACCGATAGTTGTCTACCCATACGCCATCTAGTTACTAAAATGAAAACTGTTTGACAATCAAATTAAAAAAATAAGAAAATGCCTCATTGGAATAAAACATTTTGATCCTTATTTTTTCTTATAGCGGCTGATTCTGTGTGTTAAACATGCAAATATAAAAATTTATCCAATGATCAAGGATATTTTTTGAAAATCTGCTGTCAAAAATTGCCATCAGATTCTGGTAGACCTATAACTATTCACTAAACAAAAAGAAACGGATTTCAAACAAAAAAATATTTCAAATCGCACACTCCTTATATATTTTTCTTTGCTACAAAATGACGAAACGAGTAAAAAAAATTAAACGTCAACGTCATAGTGATCAAACGTCAGTTGGTTTTGAAAATCTGTGGAAAATTCAGTTTCTATTATTTTTTAATTGCACCGAAATCAGAGTTAAAATTTAAATTAAACTACACGAATTAAAATTATTTTAATATTTAAAACTCATTTATTAAGTAATAATCAATGGTTGATAATATTTGTAACAGATATTATCATAAAACTTCAAGAATGGTATTAGCAGCAAATCAATAAATTCTGTAACACCAATGTCCTCAGTTTAAATACGAATTTAGAGAAAATTATAGTAAATATGCTCGTGACAATGTTTTATTTAGCAATGACTTTTATAAATGCGTGGAGGATGCGGTCTTTGAAGTCGCATCTATTGAAGTTCATGAGTTGGAAGTCCAGTGCTGTTCTTTACAAGTTCTCATCAGGTAACTATACTAATACCTCTTTTAATATTAATTTATACATTATTTTACAGGAAATTTTATTTATACTGTTATAGTACCTACTTATGTAATAGCTAGGAAGACTAGCCATAGAAATCAATATTTGATAGGTTAGATAGGTATTTAATAATTTATTAAAATAACTATTAATTTTAACTACATCATTATTTGGCTATAATATTCACGAAAAATGTACTTTATACTTTTGTATATTAGTTTCTTCTCTCCTATATCCTTTCTTTCTAATAAATTTGTTTTTGCTCCTACTCCCTAGAAAATATTAAATTATTATTCTTAACACTTTTGTTTTGCAGAGATTGCATGTGATACATATGAAATGGGTTACAGAGATATTTATAAACATAATAACAATGTTGCTGAAGTTACTCTTCTGTCTTTAGCTACTAATAGTTAGTCAACTTCTGGTTTTTATTGTTGTCTGTGTGATTAGTGCTAAATCTTCTGATTCTTTGCATTTTAAAGCCAGAGAATTGTGTGTTATCAATATAAAATGGATAATTTTCTAGAAAATGTGAACATAACTTTACATATCATTTAAAAACCTTATAAAATAAACAAATGCATAATTCTCTGCTTTTTCAACTGAGCTTGAATCAGACTACATATTATGTATTATTAGGTTTTATGTCTATTTTAGTGATGCTTATATCCACATTATATCATAGATTGTGTGGTGAAGTGTGTTGTATTTTCTAGGTTTCATGATTATTGTTTACAAGCATTTAGACTAAGCTACAAGCAATCTAAAAAGAGTTAATCCTATTAGAATTGATTATGTTCATACCAGATATGAAAATATACATCCCATAGCTAACTATAGTATGTTTATTGTCTTACACAATGATTATAATTTTGTATAAAAAATATTAACTCTATACAAACTTAAAGTTCCAGAATCAAATAAAATAAAATTGGATTTACATTGCTGAAAGTCAAAGGGCATAATATAGAAATTCATTTGATCACTACTTGTCATTTTCATCAGTTCAAATGTGTTGCTACCTTGTTTCCACAACTTAGCAATATTTTGTAACATACCTACTTAAGTGAAAGAGACAAGCTGCAAGGGTCAATGTATGAATTGATCTATGCTTTGTGACTATAGCCAGGTAGCCAGGTCTTTTTGAGTCTAAAAGTGCATGTAAACGAAATAATTTTAACTTTTTCTTACAGGAATCAGTCCACTTAAAGCGAAGCTTATAATAGAAAGAAAGGTGCACTACATAACAGATGTTATAGAAATAACTGAAACTACAAGAATGTGTAGGCTCCGGCCGATTCAGTTTATAGATATCAACCGATGGTTCTCCATAGTGAATGGCTTGCCGCTGTGGAGTAGTAACGTGTTTCAGCAGCCTGATCCGACACCAAAGTTGTGTGTGTTTATTGAATGCGAAATGGAGCCCAGCGTGGATCAATCACAAGATGATGTTATACCAGTAATTATGAAAATTAATATCTTGCTTATTGTCCTACATGTTGTGATAAAGCATGTTTTATTTTCAGTATACGTCATGTACAAAATTAATAATTTTTATTTAGTAGTTCTTAATTTTAAAACCTTTTAGATAACATTAATAAAGTAAAAATTTTTGAAGTAGTAAAAGGAAACTAAATATCATAGTAGTTTATTTTTATTTTTTATTTTATAGTAAACTATATTTTTGTTACTTGTTTGCAGCTGGAATCATTAGGCCAAGTGTGGGCTTGGAGAGCTGATAAGAATTTGGAGTTTATAGCGGTTATACCTTTTAACAAACTGTTAGAAATGTGTTACAAGTTCCTATATGGATCTCTCATTATAAATGAGAGATTACCCGTCACAAGGATACAGAGTAAGTATGTTTTACCTTAGTTTTTTTCTGATTGGTTGCTAGATTAGTCCTCTAATAAAATTGATAGAACTTAAGGTTTTTTTAAGTATGTATAACATATATTTTTCCTTTGAAGCTGTATATGCAACTGGAATGCCATATCAACCAGAAGATGATCAAATAAATACACTGAAAAAGATAATAAAAGAGGCACATAAGACATCACAAGATTTAGATTGGACGTACTACTCTGGGGTTTTGAAACACATGTATAGAGAAGTATTTGTGAATTCGAATAAAATGGCCAAATCATACATAACATCAGTACCAAGTCAAATTTTAAGTCCACCACAAACACACCCCGATACTAGTAAAAATAATATCGAAGGCAATAACTCCAATCATTGCGAGGAAAACAATCATCATGAACAAACGCAAGAACTGATTCGTGCGTTATCACAAGAGATGGAATCAGAACCTACTGATGAATCAAACAACAAGTCACCAGAAGAACAAATTAAAGCTTTGTCAGATGAAATGGAACAGAAAACGAGTCGAGGAAGAACCAAAAAGTCGCTGCAAGAAATAGAAGCTAATCATAAATGTTACGAAAAGTCAACGCAAGAATATACTCAAACGATATCGCAAGAAACAGAAACGGAATCAAAGCAGGAATCACACAAAAAATCTCTACAAAAACCAATTGAAACATTTTCCCAAGAATTGAAATCGGAACCTCCACAAGTATTAACAATCCAAGAACAAAGTCAAGCTTTACCGCAAAACATTGAAGCCAACCATAAAGATGATAAAAAGTCAATGCAAGAACAAAGTCAAACACCATCACAAGAATCAAATGTAAAATCACCAGAAGGCAAACAAAGAACCTTACAGAAACAAAAACAAGTGCAAGAATCATCACAAAGAACCAAACAAGTAGAAGAATCCACTTCGAAACCAGTAAAGGAATTAAAGCAAGAAATGAAACCTGAACCAAAACAAGTAATAGTTCCTAAATCAGATGAAATACAAGAATTTCGACAAAACCATCAAAAACACGATTCATTAAAACCGTCCCAAGAATCGGGATCATCAAGTCGATCTTCAACTCCCGAAATTCTAGAAGGCACTATAGTCAGAAGCGAAACTGTTAATATCAGGCAAAAACTATCGCCGAGTAAAAAGCGAAAAACTAACAAAGGCACTACTACTGTAGAGACTACGATACAATCAGTCACTACGCATAGAAGAGTTACGTCTCTTATTCCTCCTAGTCAAGAGAGACCGAGTTCTAGTATGTCGGAAAAATCTGATAAAAGAAAGTTATATTTGCCCAAATCTACGGGGTTAGATGTACTCGTGTATTCTGAGAGTGTAGTTGCTAAGAACAATTTGATCGCCACGTTGAAGAATGTTCTAGATCCAGAAAGGTGAGTTCTAGTGAATTAAATAAAATTAAATTCGCTTATCTTATACATACGAATTTTTTGTCCGTTCTGTTGCTAACAATAGTTCAGTAGATGACGCCCGTAACTTCGTTGCGCAAATAATGTTCGTTAATCGCGTGGGAACCGTGCATTTTTCGTGGACCAAAAGTAACCTACGTATCTACTATCAGAGAAGTTGATTCTTAGGCAGATGGGGGACCTATGTAGTTTGGTTGCGTTACGTCAAATCCAGCCGACAGATCACAATTATCTGTCAACAGCTGCCTAGGGATCAATTTCCTCGATGGTACTTTCTCGGGACTCAAAATATCTCCATACCAAATTTCAGCAAAATCGGTTCAACTGTTTGAGCGTGAAGAGGTGACAGACAGACAAACACACTTTCGCATTTATAATATTAGTATGGATTTGTATATTCAGAGAAGTTACTTCCTAGGCAAATGTCGGACCTGCATAATTTGGTCGTGGTACGTCAAACGCAGCCGACAAATCGCGACCAACATTGACTTGACCGACCATAAAGCATAGGTCCGCAATATGCCCATGAATTTCTCT
This sequence comes from Cyaniris semiargus, assembly GCA_905187585.1. Classification (NCBI taxonomy): domain Eukaryota; kingdom Metazoa; phylum Arthropoda; class Insecta; order Lepidoptera; family Lycaenidae; genus Cyaniris; species Cyaniris semiargus. Next base: position 10,506,765 of record LR994566.1, on the reverse strand, counting down.
GATAATACAAATGATATGGAATGTCCCCAGGTACACGATATACCCGGTGCCTCTCACCGTGCTGTGTTCTGGGGCGTGGCGGGGCAAAGTGGCGCTGATAGCCGTGGTGGGCAACACGGGCGAGGCCACGCCCCACCTGCTGCGGTACTTCCTCGACGGAGGCCGGCTACTGGCGATATGCAGCGACTTACTGCAGTCTGTCGTGCCGTATTATAGGACCGCTGAGGTGAGGGCAATTTCACTCTTAAGTCACATGACATAAAGTTTGTATTCAACTAGCGGCTTTGGAACTTGCTTGTGCTGTCAACACTGAAAAAAGTTTCAATTTGACAGAACAATAGTCCCAATAAATCCTAACATTTGGTTTGGATAGGTGAGCCCGTTCTTGAGTTATAAAATCACAACGAAAAGTGGCATTAATGTTTATATGTAGAGAATAAACGTTGCCAGTAGAAGCGTTGCTGTCGCGTAGTGCGGCATAGCTCATACGATTTCATACAAAGAATTTTTGGCCGTGACGTGTCGCGCAGCGTCGCTGCCATGTAATGTCGCTTAGTGCGGTTTCGTCTTTACATTCATTATATGATTTACCCTTTTTTTTCCCAAATGGAGAAAAAGTTGGGTTTTTTCTCCATTGAAAAAAAAATCTTCAAATAGAACCCATCTTTAAATATAATTAATAACTAAAACGTTTACCCTGACCTTTGTAACACCTAAGGGCTACATTAGTAATGTTGGCACCGTACCAGTAAATAATAAAGCTTTTTGTTATGTCTGTCTGTCACGCTATGGCGCTCGATCACGACAAAGGTTACACTGTGTTGAGGGACAATTAATAAAGTATTAACGTGTATGTGCGCGTTTGTACGTGCATGCGAGCGTAATTGCGTGCGTGCATGTATAAGATAATTTTTATGTTTTAGTGCAGGGGTCACCAATTAGTTTCACTCGGGGTCCATATTAAGAAATGATATGACCTTCGCGGTCCACACATTAAAAAAAAATTAAACAAAGGTAATTACGGAATTTACAAATCAAAGAGAAAAGTGTCAGTTTTTGTAGCTTACTATCTCTCTGATGTTTGGAGTGAAATTGATGCAAGCTATTAGAATTTAATTCTGGAGATGTTCATCGAGACCGAAATTTATTTTTAACGAAGTTAATGTTTGAAAATGCTCGGTCCGCACACAATGGGTCGGCGGTCCGGATGCGGACCGCGGTCCGCCATTCGGTGACCCCTATTTTAGTATGACGATCATTCTTTGCCTAATTTTCACATAATAATATATAAGCATCTAAAATATCATCGCACTGTGTTCTCTGAATTCTTACGGTACCTTCAGTTCGAAAAAGATTCATTTGTAAGTCCGAACTTACTCCGATACTTGTTACTTTTATTCGATTTCAGGGTAAGTCCGGATACATCCTGAAAATTATTACTATAACAAAACCTATTTTTTAGATAAGAGAAAACGAGATAGTGCAGTTCTCGTTCGACAAATGGAAGGCTGTGAAACTGAAACATCACGTGCTGTGCTTCCAAGCCTCGCCCGCCAAAAAACAGTTCTCATCTGAAAGCGATAGACAGTAAGTAAATGAAGAAGTGATTTCTACTATTTACAAAAATAAAATTAATCTTAAATTTCAAATTAAGCGTAATTTTATCATAAACATTTAATAGGGAATATTACGCAAAGGTCAGAGCAGAGGGCGCCACTAGCACATACAGTAAATAATCCGACCAGAATCAGACATGTTGCACACAATATGTTATCAGTTATCAGAATATTGACTAAAACGTCAAATGTCGAAGAAAACTTATTGTTTAGTGTCTGTGCTGGTGCTACCGTTAAGTGTGAAAACATTGCAGCAATATATCCTATTGTGAATAGGCGTTAACACAATAATTAATCAATATACAGGGTGTGACAAAACTGAGTGATAATACTTTAGGGTGTGTATGTGTCCCTTACATAGAGTTCCATTGGAAAGTAGTAGCGCTGAAAGAGCAATTATTTTGTGATATTTATGGGCAAGCGCTCCAGCGTCATGAATTTCCCCATACAAAAGTAAAAAAAAGTTGCATCTTTCAGCGCTGCTTCTTTTCCAGTCAACTCTATACAAGAGACCCATACACACCCTAAAGTATTATTACTTAGTTTTGTTCCATCCTGTAGTATAAGAGAAATGGGATTCCCTAATTATATTATCTTACACGCATCTTTGTCTGTGGTATATTATAACATGCCTTTTTGTTTACACATGCCTGCTACACTAAATACACTTATATTAATATTAAATGCACTACACTATGCATAAAACCGTTGCAGTAGTTTTCAATAAGACAATTAATACCAATATTGAATAGTTAGTGTGGTGCTGTCCTTGTCATTCTGCCAAGGAGTGACAGAAACAGCCGGTAAACTCTTAATTGCAATCAACTAGATAAAATATATTTCCTAAATAACACGTTATCATCATTGGAGCGAAGCCGCATTGCTTCATTGCGTTGCGTCGTCGCAGTGCCGACGCTGCGTCATTTTAGATGCACTTATGATTAATGCGTTGTGTCGTCAGTCGCAGTGTTTTAACGAATTAACGAATAAAGTCGAGACAGCCTGCTGTGATTGGCTACTAATGTTGCGGACGCGCAGCCATTTGTGCGGTAATGTTTTAGCACGAGGACGATTTTTTACGTATAGTCGCAGAGGCAGAGCAATGTCGACTCGCTCTTAAAGCGAGACCGCACCGACACAACACGACACGAAACTTCGCGTTGCATAGTAAATGTAAATCGTCAGATTGACGTTTGTAAATCGTCAGATTCACGTTTGTAAAACGTCAGATTCACGTTTGTAAAACGTCAGATACAAGTTTGTAAAAGTCAGTTCTATGGAACGTAAAGTGTCGCGTCGTGAGTCGTGACTCGTGTATTTCACTATATCCAACTCACAAGTACTCCGCAAATCGCTTACAGACATTAATTTCTTTTTAATTGCTTTTTATACGAAATGCGATTGGTGTTGAAACTTTTATTTTGTCCGATATTTTTCAAAATTAAATATAAAACATATCTAATCCGTGTTTTATAATTTTGCAGAGCCAGTACGGATAATAATATATGTTGGTATGCAAAATTCGTTATATTATTCCAAATCTTTTTGTGTTTTCCCTTCTTGTTTTTGGTGTTTGGTACTTACGCATGGCTATTGTATCATATATTTTATGAAATATAAGTATATATACTTTTTTTTATTACATAGATCTGTTATTTATCAGTTTGGTTGCACTTTTAAAATAACGCACAGTGTTTTGTGTGTCTGAATGTCGTGCCATGTCCATTTTAGAAGTAGCCTTTAATAATATTATCAGAACACTAGCAACAGTTTGGGTTTTTGTAATTGTTTGTAAAAATAATTTTTTGTTCATAAAATATATTTGACAACTAGAGAGAACAAATGATACTTAAACGACGAACTAAAGCTTTAATATTATTATTTGTTCCCTTTTTAACCCAAATTGACGCTAGTGGGACTTGGTGTGCTAAATTTTTTTCGAAGCGTTGAAACAGAATATTCGATCAGCGTACAGTACTCCCAAATTAATAATGCGCATGCAAATCTTCGCGAATTGTCGTAATCACGGAAACACCCGAATCTATGAAACGTAAGAGCCCCAAACAATGCTTTTGCATTTTGCACCTTGTTCGAAAGAAATAGAAGTAAATATCATATTAAAGTCGGTACTCGGTCATAAAGTTAATATACCTAGCGGAATAGAGAAACAAAGGCCTGAGCAAGCGAGATGTCACTATCAGTAACACTGCGTGGTTAAAAGAGACGTGTGATACATGACAACAGAACTCTTTTTTTGACGTCCAGTCGGCACTTATCGGCACGTTGACAATTTAATCTCATAGAATTGATGTTCAATCATGCTTGTGTAAATGTATACGACAACATATTTTACACACAGATGCAAACCAATTTCGGTTTCGTTTGACAGCTCGAGATTGTTGCTCTATTCCGCTAGGTATATTAACTTTATGGTACTCGGTACTCGGTTGCTGTCGCCCACTGACCTCCATTATACAAGTACGCTGGACTAATGATACCCTTTGAAATGACAGCTATTTTTTGTGCCAATTTGAAGCGAAGGAATTTGATGGGAGTGATAGGAACTAAATTTGACCATTGACCAAATATATTTGTCTATGATTTGACGTAAAAATGACGTTTGAAAGTCGCCATATTGGCGCTGATAGTAGTAGTAGGAGTATTTGGAACTAATACTAGTGATGACAACCAATAACGATTAAGCGGCCATTTGCAAGTTACGTCAAATTTAGTTCTCTTCCCGCTCACTGGGGGCGCTGATTCCGCTTCAAATAGGCACAAAAAAAGTGGGTATCATAGGTCCAGCGTACTTGTATAATGGAGGTCAGTGCTATCGCCGGTCCGTCAATTGTCTCTATTTTTGGCGCATGCGCCACAAAACCTTTTATTGCGCATGTCATGCCATGGCAACGCCACAAACAAGTTGCTTATATTTGGTTACGGTCAAGTCGTAAACAGTTGGCGTTGCCATGGCATGACATGATTTGGACATGCGCAATAAAAGGTTTTGTTGCATCGTCTTCCGGCTCGGGAAAAACGATCGTTGCCGAACAATGACGAAAATTTCTATGCGCATTATCACTTTGGGAGCACTGTACACGTTCTACGAACGTACGTGCAGCGTATACGTCGCTCGAAGTACAGGTCAATTAGGCGTGGCGTTTTTCTGTTGTGACTAGAATCTAGATTCTAGAGAAACAAAGAGTCAGCTAGAGTCTAGATCTTATTTGGGTATCACTTGGGTACCATAAAATAAATCTGGCGCACCCGTTAAAAAAAAGTCAATCATCTACGGCTACCAAATACTTATTACCTCGATTATCAAAAATAACACAATTTTTTTGTATCGTTTTTTTTTTGTATTCTGTAGTGTACTGGAGCACGAGCTGTTCGTGGAAGTGCTGGCTAACGAGGAGACCTGGCGCACGCCGTCCCTCATACAGGTCGCTGAGAACACCAACCACGGTGTGTCCATATTCTCACAGGTGAGCTTGTACGTTATGTATGCAGTATGCATAGAATCCAACCACGAAAACCACCACCACCTCGCATTCCCACTGCTGTATTTCCTGTGTCGAAACAGGAAATACAGCAGTGGGAATGTGAGGTGGGCCAAAGCCCGTTTAAAAAGTATGCATGGTGTTCTAACTATTATAGGGTTAACAAGGGGTTGGTTACTTCTCTCCATATTTATAATTTAAATAGTGTAATCACAAAAAATCCCTAAGGGCCCAATTTTTGTCAATCAATCAAGATTGTTTATCTAAAGTGTGTGTAAATATACATTTTTGAATGCTTCAGCAAAAACACAGCTACTAAAATTGGCCTCCGATGGGGACTCTAATTGTCAGCATAAGTTATGTAATAATGTGCTTACAACTTTCCAAAGTTTGACAAATTTAGTATTGTCCTGTAGAACTCCTTGCATCTGTCTATTAATATTAATTAGTTATATCATATTATTATCTCTCTCTCTTGATACATATTTGTGAAATTTTATTCGATATTATACTCATTCATTCAGATTGGCACCTTTATAATATCTTTAAACTTTTTCTGCAATTTCTGACTCAACTGAATGTATTTCAGATCCACTTGGAAACTGACCCAGCGGAGTATTTGGGCGAAGAAGGACCGAAGTACAACAAGAGTAGATACGAAATTCTATTCAAAATACTAGGAGACATCATCAGCTTGCATGTCAAAGATATAAACGAAATACCCACCATTGACTATACTGAAGGGTACTTCTTTGGAGACGAAAAAGTGAGTGTACTTTATTGTTCTGTATGTATTAGGTAGTACATAAAAACACCAACATATTAACACTACTAGATGACGCCCGCAACTCCGTTGCGCCAAAATTCGTTTATCGCGCGGAAACCGTACATTTTTCCGGGATAAAAAGTATCCTATGTCCTTTCCCGGGACTCAATGTATCTCCATGCCAGATTTCAGCAAAATCGATTCAGCGGTTTGGGCGTGAAGAGGTAACAGACAGACAGACAGACACACTTTCGCATTTATAATATTAGTATGGATTAGTATGAAAGTATGGACGTATTACAATAGAAAACACTTTATTTGCACACTCAATTTACAAATATTATTAAGTTTTTAATTTATAGACATCAAGTTTTTAGTGGAAATATCATGTAAATGATACTATAAATGCGTAAACACGCGACAACATACATTCATATTGAAGTAAAAATTAAACAACTAAAACATATTTTCTATAGCCCGGACACCGAACACGAATTTAGGTCATAGACCTATTGCTACTTGTCTCTATTATTGATACGCAAAAAATATCGCTATTTATGTATAGTGGAGACGTGAAAGTAAATACATATTATTTGTGCACGAGTAAAAGAGACATGTAGTAATCAGCTGGCCGATTTCCACGTGTTCAGTGATTAGGCTATAACTCGGTCGTTAATAACCACAGTTATTGATCTGTATCGTGTTCCACATTTAAGTTTTGGCAGAGATCCAGTAAACTTTGATCTCAAAAGATTGCAAGTCACTTTTATGTAATATCGTGTTTATTCGATCTTATACATAATACTCGTTAAATTATGGAGGAGTTCTGTGAATTGTATTTCGTTGTAACAAAATTGACGGTACATCACTTTATAATGCGATGATTTTATTTATATCCTACTTCATTTTTCTGCAATATAGGTACGATATAACAAAGTAGGCATTATATTATATTACATCACGTCGTCTAATTCCATGTAAGGTTATACTTATTTGACGGCAATCAGACAATGGACAAAGTTAATGAAGTGAATTAGTCCTTTTTTTCCTATACCAATATTGCATAAAATATCAGCAGCATTGATTGTTTTTTTTTTCTTATAATTATCAATAATGTGAGGTAAAATTTCAACCATCACTCAGACTTCAGTCTTAAGCGACACTAATGTTGTATTTGTTTAAAAACCGTAGTGGACGCTCGGCTGGTCGGACCTGACTCTGTGATCGGTGAGAGCTCACCATCCGATACCGTATGTTCAATAGATTGCAAGATGTGTTTGAAAACATGTTACCAACATTTCAAAACAGTTCCTCGATTCTGAAAAATTCAACATTAATACATTTTTGATCTAGTCCGGATACTATATAAAAGCAGATTTTAATCTGTTATAGGTAATCAAACGACGGCGTTTTTTCTAATATACGCGTTTGTAATTGGTTTGACTTTTCAGGATATCATATTATTGTAGTTGACAAGAATGCATTGAAATCACATCGAAGCTGTTAAAATGTTGGATTTAAATAACAGAATCGACTTCATATTTCTATGTGCTGTTAATAGATGGCGTTAAGCGCCAGGATATCGCACTACGTTAAATATCATATTTAAAACATGTGTGCAGTTTTCATGGCATAGATTCTGTAAATTAAATTTATGTTAAATTAGTTTCATGTGCGACAAATAGATGGCGCTGAACGCTAGTTAAATCGCGCTACAGTTTTTTACTCTTACAAGCTGAAACATATCTTGCAACCTTTGCGTGCATGTAGATGTTTTAAAGGATTTGTGTGCTTGAAAACACGTCATCTTATAATAAAAAAAAAAAACACGTTGTGCTTGTTCTAAGTGCTTCAAAGTTTTTAAGGGGTCATCTTTTTCTATAGACGATAGTTTCGATTTTCATAAGAGTGGAGTTGAACTGCAATCATCTATATGTTTAAGCTAAAAGCATCATGCACATATATTCTTACATACTTCAGTCGATAACCATAACAATAATTGCTATTTAATTTAAGTTTTTTAGGTAAAAACATGAATATTTTCTTGCTCACGCGTGCAATTTTTTGGCGACCGAAGTATATAATGCACGCAGCAGCGGTCTATTGCGATTTGGCAGCAAAATCACATCATACTTTGTCGCTAAACCGTACCTAATGTTTTGTATAACTCAGCCTACGTTTCATGAACTCGCTACGCTAGTGTTTGTTAATTTGAAATTACTAAAAAAGATCCACACCATACAAAGGTATTGGTTACACAATGTTCTGTGCTTAGCTGTCGAGCTACTTTTTTAACGTACTCATGGACAAAACATTCTAGGACTATAACCTGTGTATTAACAGTGTGGATCTCTTTATCAGTAAGGGTAAAATAGTATTACTACTTTATGAATGTCCCTCCTATGCACTGACCTCCATTATACAAGTACTTATGATACCTACCTGCTTTTTGTGCCTATTTAAAGCGGAATCAGCGCCCCCAATGCGGGAGAAGAGAACTAAATCTGACGTAACTTGCAAATGGCCGCTTAATCGTTATTGGTTGTCATCACTAGTATTAGTTCCAAGTACTCTCACTACTGCTATCAGCACCAATATGGCGACTTTCAAACGTCATTTTTACGTCAGAATTAGTTCTCTTCCCCTGCATTGGGGGCGCTGATTCCGCTTCAAATAGGCACAAAAAATAGCTGTCATTTCAAAGGGTATCATAAGTCCAGCGTACTTGTATAATGGAGGTCAGTGCTCTTATGACATTAAAATGTAGTTGTACTGAGTACCTTTTTGATATGAGTAATCAGGGTAAAATTGGACACAGGGTTAGTCCAAACTCCGAATAATTCAAATAAAGGCCTCAAATATTCTTTTTTCCTGATACTACAGCGCATCAAGATTGAGCAGCGCACCGCTTTCCAAGCAATAAAACACACGCTTGAATTATCCGGGCTTACCCCGTGTCCGAATTGACCCTGTACCAAACTTACCCAAATTAGTCACTTCAATTGCAATCCTCTTTCAGATAATTACCAAGTTCCTGTCCGAGTTGCCAGAAGCCCACAAGAGGAGTATGCCCATCAACGGAGCGCTGATAGAGTGGTTGTCCCCGGGACAAAGCCCCACCCATCCACCCTCACACGATCATCTGCCAGTGCGCATCTCGCAGATACCCAAAACGTTCGATTACGATACATACTTTAAGGTGAGTTAATTTAATTTCACGATTGAATTTGCCATATAGATTTAGAGTTCACAATAATATAGTGACTGTAATATCTAATACGCATCAGTTAAATATGTTGTCGAAAAACAGCAATGAAACCTTTAATGGAGTGTGGTCGCTGGATAGAACAAAATTATGTCAATAAGCGATAGCTTGTCTCTTTCAGACCCATGTACGTTAGGTGAGCCGGATACCAATATTACAGTACATTTGCTTACATTTGTTTAAACAATCTAAGAGGGATAGTTTTTAATATATATTTTTTTAATTTATTTATTTATATCAGGCTATGTAGGCCCATACAATATATACCTTAACTACACTTTATCACGAGTTAACGGCGACGTGACGCGCGCTTCATTCCGGAGTTTCCCCCGGAACCTTCGGTAGACCACATCAGTCGGCCAGAATTCCTCCGCTTCAAAGGTCGACAGAAGATGCGTCGGTACTCTCACTATAAAGGAACTGAAGTTGACCTTGTGGCGAGACTGCAGACGTTCGACCCTCAAGTGGAGGGATGTCTTCTTCTTCACGACGTCCTCGACCTCCGTGGACCAGTGCAGGCGAGATATGTACATACAGGGGCGTCGCGGGGACCTCGCTCCGCAGACGCAGGTCAGGTACATAGGGCGCGGTGCCGCGATGGTTGCGGGCGGCGGGTTTCTTCTTCCTCCTCTCCACCAGTATAAAGCCCCCCTCATCGCACCCCCTGCTCTCGTCCTTGCCAGGTCGAGAAGACTTGGCCTTGCGGCTCTTCGTAACCTTGCGACTATCCGTCGACTTACGACTCTCCGAAGCTCTCATTCTCCCCAATTTTATTCGCCCGCGGGGAAGGCGCGGGGCGACCAGCAATAGTCGCGTAGTTTTGCTGAGTCGCCTGTGGACTCGGCGTCGACGCAACCGGGAGGGGAACGCGGGCGGGGGCGGCAGCGGCGGTGTTCATTGACCCGTCCGATAATGCTGACGGGCTAAACGTGATCGCCTGCGCGCCTCGACGACGGGTGACGTTTGCGGCGTCAGATGACCTACATAATGAATTATTACTTTTTAATTGTGATAATTCACTACGTAGGTCACTGATGATAGATTCCGACGCCTGCAATCTACGCCTAACTCCGGCCAGCTCTTTCTTCAGGAACCTGATGTCCTTCAGTAGGCTGACGACGAAAATATGTAAATAAATCTAACAAGTAAAACTATACCTAAGAAAGTGAAGTAAACCTTATAAAAATTATTTAAAGAGTGCTGAAGTCTACGAATAATAAAAACTAAGGAATCGTAACTCCCATACTATTACCGTTTTAAATTTGGTTCCTTTCGATCTGTCATGTAACGTCAGCCTAGTACCGCTCAAGGCCACCTAAATATTGCAAATATATTGAAATGTGTACCTAAGGTACACTTTTTTGACAAGTATTGTGGAGCATGTTTTTTGACGGAGTTACTTTTCCATAATTTTTATTATTCGTAGGCTGAAGTATACAATATTTTGTCTTTTCACATTGGAGAAGGCGTTTAATAGACAAGGACGACTGTAGTACACCCACGCATTCGTATGCGGCCACGAAGTTGGGAAAAAACTAAATAGTATGGCAGCATTTCACATAAAATGTGTTGTCCCGCTCTATTCTACATGCTGTACAACACATGCACGCTGTGTTAGCGGGCCCCTAGACGAGCAATTTTATGGCGCAATATCACGTATTGCGTAATATTATTGACCGTCTAGGGTTGATATTGAACATCGCGCGCCTTCAATCTAATTGTTAAATAAACTGTTCAATAAAATTGAAGCGTGATATTACCATAAAGTTAATATACCTAGTGAAATGTCGAGCTGTCAAACGAAACCGAAATTGGTTTACGTCTGTGTGAAAAGATATGAGTACGTATACACTTACACAAGCATGATTGAACATGAATTCTATGTGATTAAATTGTCAACGTGCCGATAAGTGCCGACTGGTCGTCAAAAAAAGAGTTCTGCTGTCCATGTATCACACGTCTCTTTTTACCACGCAGTGTTACTGATAGTGACATCTCGCTTGCTCAAGCCTTTGTTTTTCTATTCCGCTAGGTATATTAACTTTATGGATATTACACAATACAATTATTGATATAGTCTAGGGGGCGGCTAACAGCGGGTATATAACTGCTCATTTCTATTCAACCTACCACTCCCTCAGAACCTGACCTCAACCACCGTGGGCCGCGTGCTACTGTACTCGCCTGTGGTGGGGACTACGACCACGTGGTGCGCGCCGCTGGCCGGCCTGGCGGTGGTGGCGGGACAACAGCTGGCGGGTCGAGGTCGCGCCCGCAATCAGTTCATATCGCCGCCGGGGCAGGCGGTGCTGTCTGTGCAGGTATGGGGAGCATTTTTTGTAACGCTAGTATTTTTAACCGCCTTCTAAAAAGGAGGTTTATCAATTCGACCCGTATGTATGTAATGTTTCCAGAACTGTCCAGTTTTCGTATATGTTAGTCTATATCAGCGTCTGAACAAATGTGCCAAATTTCAAAAGTGTTACATGTATTATTTTATGTTTATGTTCGCATATCTCCGGAACTACAAGTCCGATTTAAGTGATTCTTTTTTTTGCTGTATTTAGGTATTATTATTTTAGGTATTATTCAAATTAGGGAATACTGCAAATTTCATCAAAATCGGTTCAGTAGTTTTTGAGATAGGGAATTTTTATTTCTTAATTACGTACAATTTTGAAGACGGCTTTATCTTTTTAAAATACTATTTTAATCTTTTTGTCGAGATCTCGAGGAAACGAATGATGATACGGGTGTAAGTGTAAAGTGTAGCTTGGACCCTTACGGCCGTTCCCAATATTTAATCTATCTCTGGTTTTGCCCTACTAGAGATAGGAATAGCTCTCATAACGGCCGTTCCCAATATTTGATCTATCTCTGGTTTTGCCCTACTAGAGATAGAAATAGCTCACATTAGACATTAGAGACATATATTTTATGTCAATTCAATGTTAGCTGCGATCGGTCGTATGTCAAACCAGAGATAGATTGAATATTGGGAACGGCCGTTAGACATTAGAGACATATTTTATGTCAATTCAATGTTAGCTGCGATCGGTCGTATGTCAAACCAGAGATAGATTGAATATTGGGAACGGCCGTTAAAGAAGCGGCTTGGCAGCGTTTTAGAGAACTACCCCAGAGGTACCATCAGATATACCCATGCATAGGTCCGTATACGGACCTACGTTATTTGGTCGGGCTTTGTCCTGTTAAAAAAAAAGCTAATACTAGTCGTTATCCCTCGGCTGGACTTGATATAACCTGCCCAAGTTATATAAAGGCAGATGGCTAGCCTATAAATAAATTTCCTGACTTCAACTTCAACTATTTAAATTATTGTGAAAAAATAATGAATTAAATAATAATTACCCACATTTACATTTTTTCAATGCTTGTCATAATATGACGTTTCCTATAATGTTATGTTTAATGTAATGAGTTATTATTTAATTTTAGTACTTTTTATAATAATTACGTTAATGCCATACAATTTAAAATTATTTTGTACGCCACTTATTAGGCAGAATGTTGGATCCAATTATGTAATATTGTAAGACCTTTTTCATCATACTATTCTATATGCCAGACAAAGGCAAACAGACAATATGACAGCAAAATTAAACTGTATATTATTGTATTTTCCAGGTCTGGCAGGAAATGAATGACAGGATAGCTCTAACACAAAACGTGGCTGCTCTCGCCGCCGTGCTCGCGATACGAAGCGATACGCCATACGAGGGTCTAGACATCAGGTAACGTTTATAACATTGTGAAACTTGATGAGAACTGTACATTTACCGCTATAAGTTATAGTAGTAGTTCTGGCCGATGGATGTGGTCTACCTGAGGTTCCGGGGGAGACTCCGGAATGAAGCGAGTCACGTCGCCGGCAACACGTGACAGTGTTAGTTTTTATTTTATTTATTTATGTATGTTATGCTGGCACTTCACATGGCTATTTGTATTTGCTATTGGCTATTAATTGTATTTGGCAACATTATTGACGAATACGCAAACAAGCAAATAAAGGCAAATACGACCTTCCACACATGGCCGTCAAATACCAAACTTTTACTTGATTTTGACACCGAAACCGACAAAGGTACGGATACGTGTATTTGGTATTGGTCATATTTGTCAAATAGGCAAATAAGGCCAATACTTTATCAAATATACCGTCTACACAATATGGTGATTGTTTGGCGAATACATCAAATACGCAAAATATACAAATAGCCATGTGAAGTGCCAGCATTAGACTTAAGGTATTTGTCATATGAGCCTCTGATGCCCGAAACAAATAATTTGATTTGATATAAAAAGTATCCAATATTTTTCTTGTCTTGTCAAGATCAGACCAGACGATACTAATATTATAAATGCGAAAGTATGTATGTTTGTCTCTTCACGCCCCAACCGCTGAACCGATTTCGTTGGATATGGAGATTCTTTGAGTTCCGGGAAAGGACAAAGGATATTTTTTATCCCGAAAAATGTACGGTTCCCGCGCGATAAACGAATTTTGGCGCAACGGAGTTGCGGGGGTCATCTAGTAGTTTCAAAAAGTACTCCGTATCTGTACCAAATTACTTTCTTACTTTAAATATATTTTTAAAGTATTAAGTACATATTTAATATTGTGAATAAAAAAGTTTAAGTTTTTTGAGTTTATTCTATGTCTTTGCCAAGTTTCGTCCAAATAATTTCAGCATGGTTAGCATGAGTTCAGTATAAATAAGAAAGAAAAAATATTTGTCAGATTTTCCAGGACGGACGGGAATAAGCACATATTTCAGTTTTCGATTGTATATTTGTTACAGAATCAAATGGCCGAACGACATCTACTACGGGCGGTCGGCGAAGATCGGCGGCGTCATGACAACCGCTGACGTCATGGACGACAAGGCTAGGATTTATATTGGTCAGTATTATTATAGTGTTATAATAGATCTAAATGCTATAAGAGAGACGTGAAAGAGTCAAATAATTTTTAGTAAAAGGGATAAAGACGTTGTCCAGTTTTTGGAGTACAAAATTGCAATTGTTAAATTATTATCTTATTTATATGCAATAAAGTAATTCCAACTCCACGTTCATACATCGGACGACATAACATCCTATGAACGCTCGTCATTACTATGATTTGCTTTTGTGTAATATAAAACAAAAAATTAAATTAAGAAATTTAAAAAAAAAAAACCCACCAAACAACTTTAAAAAATAATGAAATAATATTTACTGACTTTAAGTTTAAATAATTTCTAAGTGTAAAGTAATATTTTAGTCCATAATTATTGTTGTCACGATGTGTCGGGGGACCGCCAAGTAAACTACAACCTACAACCGCCAAGTCGCTGATTATTATCAGCTGCTCGATTCGGTTCGCTGTGAACTGATCCTTAAAGTATAATGTTGTGTGAAATCAAACGTCTACATTAGCGGTCCCCCGACACACCTTGACAACAATTATGGACTAAAATATTACTTTACACTTAGGAATTATTTGAACTTAAAGTCAGTAAATATTATTTCATTACTTTTTAAAGTTGTTTGGCGGGGGTGTTTTAAATTTCTTAATTTTATTTCATGCTAATTTTTAACTTATGTTCGTTATAGTACAGAATAATAATTCCTATCAGTAGGATCATATCCCCATGATTACCTTTGAATGTCCTTTTCGATGAGGCTGTTAATATAAGCCCAAACATGAAACCTCCACTCTGGGTATGAACCCTACGGAGCTCGGCTCCTATACAATCTAGGTGATGCTGCAGTAGCAGCATGCAAATATTTACCGTTTATGTATGTCTTAATGGTTGTCGCAATTAAAATGAGCCCAAACACGAAACCTCTGCTCTAAGTTGGTGAGGAGTTGGATATCCTATTGTTATATTATTACCAGGTGATGCTGCAGCACCCGGTCAACTTTCCATTAATGTGTATGTTATGTACTTATTATTGTATAATCACAAATGTCACGAACTAAAATACAATATTAAACCCATCAAACGACTGCGAGTTGCTAAAGGCCTTTCATGAACCAGATAAACCCTGATTTTCCAGTACTAAGCAGGTTGATGATGATGAATTATAGCTAAGAACACTCTCGATCATGTCAGCTTTCAAACAACAAAAACTAGATCAAAATCGGTCCACCCGTTTGGAAGCTACGATGCCACAGACATACACACACATACAGACCCTCTTTTTTTTCGGGGGTTAAAAATAATTTTAAACATGATTTTTATACATATATTATTATACAAATAATATTATTCCAGGTATCGGTGTAAACATATCAAACAGCGTGCCTACGACGTGCGTCAATGACATAATATCAGAATATAGCGCCCACCACAATACTCACCTACCCCCCCTCAGTGTGGAGTGGTTCCTCGCCCGCTTCAACTCGCACCTGGAACGGATATTAGCGGACATGGCCACGGATAACGGATTTAAACAGTTCTTTGAGGATTACTACAAGTATTGGTTGCATAGGTGAGTTATGTTTTGATGAAACTTTAGGCGCTTTGGATTTTTTGTATTTTGTATGACTGTGTAAAATATTAAGTAAATGTAATATCATCTATTTTTTTTTGTTGTATATGCTTAAGTTTCTCTGTCGTTATATCTTCGCTGTGTGTTTACGCTCAACCCCTAACTGATTTTGATGAAATTTGATATAGATATTATACTTTAAGTCTCCGGAAAAGACATGTTAGCCGTTAAAATACTTTTTACAATGGAAAAATGTACGATTTACTTTTTAACGTAACGAAGGTAACATCTAGTACATAAAATTCATGTCACAACCTACTACAAGATTTCCAAAGCAAACTACATCGTTGTGACTTCATATCGTAAAACTTACACTCAATATTCGCCATCTCTTTCCAGCGCGGAGCAGATCAGCGTGATAGACAAGGACGGCAAGCGGGTGTCGGGCACCATTCACGGCATGGACAAGTTCGGCTTCCTACTCGTGGACACTCCGGCTGGCCAGGTCACCGTCAACCCTGATGGGAACAGCTTCGACCTGATGGCCAACCTGGTTGTGGCCAAGTATTAATGGCGGTTATGGTATGATGGTTCTCCTTATTTAGGCTTTTTAGTACTTCCTACTCCTGTTTTTTTTTATTTGTTAAATTTAAAAAAAAAACAGGTTTTAAAATGTTTCTCAGGCTCCCTAAGATCCAAAGGGTTTAGGTTTTCGTTCGTTCAGTCACAGGAGTTATAATAGGATTGTGTGGTTTGCCAACGTTTGTTATTTATTAATGGGTATACGTTGATAAAAATTGTTAACGTTATCGAACGAAAAACAAACTTAACTGCCGTTTGAAAATCGTCTAAAATAAAACACAATCATAATAAACTGAAATTATATGGACGTTAAAGGTGTTTAAAGTAAAATATTACTTTCTATTGTTAAATCCATAACAATAACAGAACCGTACACATTCATTTTTTTTTTTTTGTGAAATAGTCATACCGGTCTTCTTGTATCACGCGCGGCTATTTAATATTATATAATATAGGTAAAATAAATATTTTACTTAAAAATCCCAAATCTCAGTGCGTAGAACTCTGAGGACTACAAAGTATGTTTTGATGAACATTACACGTATATTTCAAGTGTTTCAACTTATCGAAATGTGTTCATCATCAATTTCCAATTTAGTGAATTTAGATTAAGGTAATATGCATTTATGTGAAGGGAGATACGATTGTATTCCATGACAGTTGAAAAGCGGAGTATAAACTCTTTAGTATCTAGTCAACTGAAAACATAACTTTGAGCAACATTCCTACTACAGTCCAGTCGAAGGACAGAAAAAAATTCGTCCATTGACCTTTTTTTGCTTGTCACTTTCACTCGTGCTCCAATATTTTGTCTCATATCAAAACACATTTAAATTCTATTTATCAGGCGACTGTACTTTGTTATTGCTATAATTTAGTCTAAACTCTAGTGTTTATCCGAAGTCACCTTTGAGAACGAGATAGCTATATTATTTGTGCACGAGTGAAAGAGACAAATAGCGCCTCTTTAGGTCTTTGATTGACGAATTTCTATACGACCGAACTATATTTGTTTTAAGATGTTTTTCGTTTAGTTCGTATAATATGATATTTATATGAAAGTATTTTTTATATTTAAAACATTAGTTGCAAGTAAATTTTCATTATAATTACTTTCAAAATGTGCTATGTGTATCCGAGCCAAAATCAAATACTGGTCCTAAAATAAAGTAGAAGGTTTATCAATAGTGTGCGATACTCTAGAAGTATTTAGAACGACAGCCGATTTCTTAAACGCGTTTTAAAGTTAAAACAGGGACATACTGGATTCTGAAATTCCTGAGATCATTAACAGCACTGAAATGAGATCTTCTTCTTGACTATTTTATCTGTGAGAGATGTCAGATTTTTCTTACCATTGCAAAGTGGTTTTTAGGGTTCCGTAGTAAACAATGAACCCTTATAGTTTCGGTCTGTCTGTCTGTCCGTCCGTCTGTCTGTCCGTCTGTCTGTCTGTCCGTCTGTCTGTCCGTCTGTCTGTCCGCGGTTTTGCTCTGAGACTATAGGACCTACAAAGCTGTAAATCGGCATGAATGTACCATCGAGGAAATTGATTCCTAGGCAGTTGACAGACCAACGTCATTTGATCGGATCATGTCAATTCAATGTTAATTGTGATCTGTCGGCTGTGTTTGACGTAACGCGACCAAACTACGTAGGTTCCCCATCTGCCTAAGAATCAACTTCTCTGATAGTACATATTAATGATGCCAATAAAATGGTTTTTATACCACTTAAAAATATTTTTATTTATGGTACCTCCCCTACACGTGAAGCGGGGATGATTATTTTTTTCGCGTCCACCCCACCGTGTGGGGTGTCGTTAGATAGGTTTTTAAAAAATATTACGAGTTTTCTTAGATAATTTTTCGATTTCGGGATCCATTTGTGAAATATGAAGTTTTAAAGTGGAAAAAATCGCTAGTGTTCAGTGTCCCCCCCTTATACCTAAAGGAAAACTATCACGGCTAAGAAGACTTCATAAGTTATTGAGTAATAGTCTATCAACTAAAAAAATGTATTCGGCGAAGTATAAAGGAACTTTTCGTTCAAATTCCTTTGAAAGTAACTGAGATGATGTTGTTAGTAGTGTAAAACACGTTATAAATGTACATTCATTGACCATACAAAAAATTTAAAAAACTAGCGGTACTACGGAACCCTATATTGCGCATGGCCCGACACGCACTTGGCCGATTTTTTTGGCATTGATATTTGATTTTCAACTCTATTATAAATTATAATATATGCATAGAGTTCTAATTTCAGTGTTGTAAATTCCCGGATTTTCAGATTTTGGATTACACAGTCCCAAACTTTAAAAACCTTTTAGAATCTGGGCTTTAGTCTATAAATAGAATTTATCAGAAATAGTGGACTGTAACACTGCCATCTTAAAGATGCTTGTCTAGAGAGTAGAAAAGGTAGAATTGCTTCAATAGAAGTAGTCACCATGAAATTCCACACTCAACGTTGCCATAAAATCTTCCATTTTGTCTATTATTGGTTGAATCTCGTAACGTTTTAATACATCCTGTATTTAAAAGTCTACATTAAATACTAGAATTTTATTAAGATATTTAAATTTAATTGTTAATTGTATTTTTACGTACAGATGTTTTTAGTCTTTTAATTAAAAAATAGATAATAACAGTGTGATTTGAGTTGGATAATAGAAACCATAAAATTGCATTATTATAATTTTTATTGGTCATAATCAGCACTCCCAATTGTATTCTTCTAATTCAATATCAAATAATATAGCTTCAATTTTGTCCTAAACACAAAAATATTCTCGTATACGTCAAATAAAACGTAAAGTTCGTTGTTATGCAATAAATTTTGCTGTATGACAGGATCAGAACTGGATCGAAGTTGTATTAAAGTTGGATTAAATTAATATAATAGGGATGACGACAAGGTCAAAGATTAGCTGATTTTTTAAATAAAATAAAGACATAGCGATGAAAAATAGGTATTCCCAAAATTTCAGCTTCATAACTTATTATATTTTTTTTTTGTTTTGAGCCTTCAAAGTTTTTTCGTCAAGTTAAGTCGAGTTGAATATTTTTTTATAAAATTCCTTAATTTTTGTGTACCATTCGATAAGTTATGCAATTTTTAACATTTTTTCTTATGAAACCACTTTCATAAACTCAATATTTAACATAGCTATCGAACAAACTAACTAGGCGTGACGTCACAGTTAGCTGACATTTTGTATGGAGCGTTTTGGGAAGGTCTATTTTATGTGAGTTTTGAATTGTGATATCTTGGAGAGTTTTTATGCTATCAGAGTCATTTTTTCACTGATATTTCTATTTTTGAATGGTCCTTCACTTACCAACAAGAAAAAAAAAATGTTCGTCATGCCTATTGGGGGACTGTAATCACGCGTTTACAATGCACCGTAGATGTAACGGCAGTAGAAAATGTGTGAATGGGATATATTGTGCATTTTTATTAAAATAATTTGAGGATTATGTTCAGGTTTTTAAAACGACTGAAAATCAAAAGAAATACCATGGAATTGATTTATTTATTTCTCAACAAACTTAATATAATATTCTGGGCTATATGTAAGTGTATTCTTAAGTACTTTATATTTTTAAATAGGTGGAATTTTGCTCGTTGTATTCTACTTTTTTCTTAGTTGTAGTGTTAATAGGCTGTGGTTTTTAGTTTTAATATTATTTAGTATAGCTCATAATATGGTTGTTATTTTTTCAAAATTCTATTTGGTGTTATATTGGTCAAAATTTTAATTTAGGTGAAATCCACATTAAATTTTTCGTGCTATAGTCCAGTCGCCGAATAGACTGAAATAATGAACGAGGCTTTACACTTAGGGTGTAGTCAGACCACAACGTGACGCATAGATGCATTTCTAAATTTGTACCGAATTGACAGATTTCAATTGCGTGAGACGTCTTGCAAATCTGTCAAATCCATACAAATTTAGAAATGCATCTACGCGTCACGTTGCGGCCAATTAACCCTTAGGGCCAACCCACACGTACCACAACCACACCACGTCGTAACGACAAAATGCCGTCAAGCAGTGGTTACGTGTGAATGGTGTCGCTGCAGCTTTTTGTAATTGCGTTGTGGTACCGACAAAATGTCGACGTGGTTGCGTTGTCGCCAGTAGTTGCGATGTGGTTACGTACGAAAGTCAATGAAACGGAGGGGAGGAAGAGCGCAGGCGGTGTGCGCGCACTGTCGTAGCATCGACGCAACGTTGTGGTTGCGATGTGGTCGGTATCACACACGCGGTCGACAACGACTGCAAAATGTGGTACGTGTGAACAGACCAGTTCATTTACAATACGAAATATACGCCCGACCACGTGGTGTGGTTGTGGTACGTGTGGGTTGGCCCTTAGGCATTTATAAAAGACAAATGTCTTTGTTACTAGCGTAAAAAATAATTTGCAATCTCGCTCTTTACGATTAAATGTGGAAATGAGATGCATGAGGCATTGTTCTTTATTTCTCTCTATCTTTAGACCGGACTTTATTATCATATATTGGTTGAACTACTAAAATTAGCCAATTATTTTAAGTACACTTTAAAACTTACAAGAACACCAAAGATTAAGATATTTTCTTTATAGTGTAATATAGAATTATAATTCGAATCGTTGTGCTTTTTCTTACATTTTCACTTGATGTAATTATACAATTGTATGTCGTGCCTAAAAGTGTACCTAAATGGAGTGAATGACATTATATTTATCGACTATTAAGCTGAAATAAAAATAATTTTAAACTTTTTAAGTAAATATTATTTGTAAGTATTAAACTATACAGTACTTATACATGATTTATACACATATTATATTACATAAAAATGTTCCGGAACATCGAAAACTTTTGTTTTTCCTTGACGGGACTCAAATCGTTTGTAGCTTCATCTATCGTTTTGAGCTAGAAAGTAATTAACATAAAACATTTATTTGTCATACTCTCTTTTGCGTTGAAACATAATTGACAAAGAAATGAACCTAATATTATTGTATAATATAAAGCTGATATTCGATAAATATAATTGGTGTCCATTTTGTTAGTGTATAAGTTGTTCTCTCGAGTCTAGCTTTTAGGTTACCTATTGTTAAACTATACTAAATTTTATTACATATAATTGGTATTCTAGCTATTCTAATTCTGAAAATTTTACTTGGATCTGAGCTTATATTGTTTTGTTTATGTTTTTATATGCTGTTATAACTTATACATAATTTTAGGTGTTGTGATGTGATATTTCTAATGGAATTTTAAAAGGTTTAAATGTTCTTGTTAAATATTGTAAGCGCATGATATATTAAATTACGTAATAATTATTTTACTGTTTTTTAAATTAACTACTGTTTAAAAAGCTGGGACAAAGAAATATTATGTACTACCGGAGAAATTGGTTCATAAGCAGTTGACGGACCTACGTCATTTGGTCAGATTATGTCAATTCAATTTATGTCGCGATATGTCGGCTAGGTTTGACTTAACGCGACCAAATTACGTTGGTCCGCCATCTGCCTACGAATCAACTTCTCTGATAGTACTATTCATGGGCGTAGCGAGGTACGGGCAGGGGGGGGGGGGGGGTTGGGGGGGCAGCTACACGAGCGATCGGTCGCTAATGCTCACGAGTTTCATATCTAAACGTGGATCGGAGAGAGTGCGGGGTGAGAGGTGGAGGCATTCAATCCCAGTTCGCTCGCTCATATTTTGTTTTTAATTTTTACCTCACCTTCAATACTATTGTGAGATACTCATAATATGTTAAAAATCACGAATTCGAAGTTTAGGATTTTCCTAATCTGCCGGTGGTACTATTCACTGGCTAATCCAGGACCTACGTAACTACCACTAGTTAGTACGAATACCTAATTATAGTACGCACCAATCAAAAAATTCACTCATGTGTGTATATGAGTGAATTTTTTGATTGGTTATACTACAAAATTAAAAAAGCTTATGCATTTATTTATACTGTTGCACACAATTGCGTACGTTTTGGCGACGCGTGCCACGCCTCCATAACATCTTTGATCATGCCCTTTATTGATCAAAATATAAATTCTATACAGACGTAAACTTCTACCTAGTACAGTTCTTAAACCTACGTTGTTTTTGGTTAGAGCTTAATTCTAAATTTTTTACCTTGTATTCATTAAATAAATAAATAACATTTAATTTCTAAAATCTGTGGTAGCATATCATAAAGCGTTGCCGCTGCGGCAACACAACGGGTCATCGCCTCTTTAGGGTCAATTCAGACCGCAACGCGACGCGTAGATTATACGTGGGAGAGCCATGCTTCGGCACGAATGGACCGGCTCGACCGGAGAAATACCACGTTCTCACAGAAAACCGGCGTGAAACAGCGCTTGCGCTGTGTTTCGCCGAGTGAGTGAGTTTACCGGAGGCCCAATCCCCTACCTATTCCCTTCCTTTCCCTCCCCTATTCCCTTCTCTTCCCATCCCTACCCTCCCCTATTACCCTATTCCCTCTTAAAAGGCCGGCAACGCACCTGCAGCTCTTCTGATGCTGCGAGTGTCCATGGGCGACGGAAGTTGCTTTCCATCAGGTGACCCGTTTCCTCGTTTGCCCCCTTATTTTGTAAAAAAAAAGATGCATTTCTAAATTTGTATGGATTTGACAGATTTCAACTGCGTGAGACGCCTTGCTTTGTCAATTCTGTACAGATATGCATCTACGCGTCACGTTGCGGTCTGAATTGACCCTAAGACAACGTTTTGCCCGCATCAAAGAATTTATTAAATGTTACTAGATTACAAACTAATAATCATCAGCCTTATTAAATTTAAACCGTTTAGCGGGTATTCCTCGTCGTCCGGTGCCCCGGATGTTGTATATCCGGCCGGAGCCGGGCTCGTCTGTCCGGGATGTCGTCACGAATAGTTCATCTAGCGCCCCGCCCCCCCAGCACAGTGACGTCACGCGGGAGGCGGGGATCTTGTAGGCATAGACAACCTTACGACGCTCTGGGTCTATGTGCAGCACCTGTTTTAGGAAAGAGGCTTTTTACTAATCTATTTAATAAATCCATTTTGATATAATTAATGCGAAAGTGTATCTGTTTGTCTGTCTGTTACCTCTTCACGCTTAACCGCTGAACCGCTATTGCTGAAATTTGGTATTGTGTCCCGGAAAAGGTCATAATATGATACTTTTCATCCAGGAAAAATGTACGGTACCCGCGCGATAAACAAATTTTGGCGCAACGGAGTTGCGGGCGTTATCTAGTTTTTATATACCTAAGCCAAACTTAATTTTATTTATTACACAAGAAAATAAACATTAAATGGAGAGATTTTCCTCCCGCGGTGTTGTGCTCGTTCGTTCCAGCGAAAGTTACTCTTGTACTCAGGATTAAAAAATATATAGAAAAATATTTATGAAATTATCAGCCTCAAAACAAACATAATATTATAGCTTTATTCAAATTGCAAATCATATTTGTTAATATAAGAAATATGAGTAAAAATAAGTCGAAAATCAATCTAGATACTTATGGTACTTTTATGGTAAACCTTAGCGAACTGTGTTTGATGTTTATTTCCTTATATGATTTATGATGTAATGACATCAGTATAGAACTTCGGAAAACTATATGGAAAATACAAATAGGTCACTACATGGAAACAGACGGAAAATTAATATGTATGATACCTATTAAGATTCTCCATGATATTTTATTTTGAGAATTATGCTGATCGCTTTTTTGTAGAAATCATAGGGAATTAATACAGAAGTACATTATGTATTCATTTATGATGATATTATATAGATTAAGTTATACCATTGTAAATTTTATAAATAAAAAAACATATTTTTCACTTTTTTGGTAAAAAGTGGCCCCGTGCGAGTTTCTTACGCCGGCTCATTTACGGGTTAATTCCCGAACCGGTGGTAGGCAACGACGTTTAAAAACATTTGTTTCAAATTTATTCAGAAAATAAAAATTTTATTATTTATTTATGACATATAAGTGTGAAAATATTTCCAATATCCAGGAAATATTACGCCCCGACTGGGAGTCCCTAAATGCACGGGACATACCTAATATATATTTTGTAACTAGATGAAGCCCGCAACTCCCAGTGGCGTAACTATACCATCTGGGGCCCGTGGCAAATTGATGGGGCCCTATCAGTAAAAATCGTCCCGTTAATAATAAAACCGTTAATTATAATCAATGTATAAAAAATTCTGACCTCACCGCCTCTTGGGCCGGGGCCCTTTTGGGTCGGGGGCCCGTGGCATTTTGCCAGCTCTGCCACCCTATAGTTACGCCACTGGCAACTCCATATCAAATTTCAGCAAAATCGATTCAGAGGTTTGGGCATGAGGAGAAAACAGACAGATAGACACACTTTCGCATTTATAATATTAGTATGGACCAAAATCGTAAGACGTAGAGCGGGTATTATGGTGAAAACATTTTTAATAGCGCTGTTGATTAGTTAACTATTTGACGTTAGCCTAACAAAAGCGCTTTGTAAAGCATTACATAAACTACTGTCTAAAAACCTCAAAAACTACATAAAAGGACCAGCTCGGGATTTATAAATAGGCCGTATAGGCCATATAGCCGCGGCGTAGAGTCGGCAGCTGCCTAGAGGGCGGCAGGTTTCGTCGTATAGGACGCGGCGTAGAGTCGGCAGCGGCCTAGAGGGCGCGGGCGGCAGATTTCGTACATTGACGTCCGATTCCGATAGCAGACTAAAGAACAGACTTTCGAAAGACGAGCATTGCTCGTCGTTTGGAAACGCGATATGGCACGCGAAGTACATACACATGCGGTATCTATCTTGATCTATGTCTGTGGGCGGCGGAAATAAAGTAGCCCACTCTCATAAATAAAGACGTGAGTTAAAGAACACGATAACTAACATTTTGTAACATACGGACATTTACTCATTTTTTTTCCTTATAATTTGAACAAACCTTGTAACTTATCTACTTCATCACCTGGTATATACATAAAATGCACAGTTTTTTTTTTCAAATAATTTTTCCGGTCCAAAAGCCTCAATTTATACAAAAAAACGCCAATTTTTTTACTGTTACTTATCGTGTTCTTCCACTCACGTCTTCAAATATAAAGATACTGAAAAGAACGTGTAGTTACCGTTCCGCCGAACATGAGCGCGACCCACAGGTGACCGTCCGCGTCGATGGTCATACCGTCTGGGATCGCCGCGCCGGTGTAGCCGTGATCAGATATGTCGATGATTGTTCGCCTGCCACCTGGACACACATGACACAATGTTATATTTAGGAATACAGGCGGCCTTGGCATTAAGAGCGGGCTGTGCAATTTTGCTGTGTTTTCTAATAAGTATTACGATCCCGGAAGACGATTGACTCAAATGAAATTGAGATTTATTTAATCATTGTATATTTATCTGATGTTTAGCTAACGGAAAACACGATTCACTTACTTTGACTCGATAGTTTTATTTTTCGAAATTATGAATCTTTTTGGTCATTTCAACAAATATCTGTCACATTTATTGAGTTACTATCATTAAATAACTTGCACTACTACAATTACACACTTTATAAAATAATAGCTAAAGGAAATATTAGTATTGTATTTAGTTTTTAAGTAATCATCAAAAACAGTTTTGGGACTTACGACCTTTACTTTCGTGCTATAATGCGGGAACCGTTGTTACGCGATATTGTTCACTATTAGCTGCAGCCTAAAGTACATTGCCCGGGAGCACGATTCATGGAATTATTGTATCACGATTGGAGGATAGCGTTGTGTGTAGGCGGGGCTAGCGTTTTCACAGCGCGCTCTTAATAGGCCGAGGAAAACTTTAAGATCGCCCGACAAAACGTAAGGGGGAAATTAGAATAATTAGGAAGGGGTTTAAGAACTTAGGTGATACAGAACTAAAGTGTCACTAAAATTTTATACCATATATTCAATTTGTGATATAAAAACTTTAGTAAAATTGTCAAGGACAGGTACACTTAAAGGCCGCTAGCACTTAATGGTTGGTGAAAACGGGCATAACTTAATTTCCATTAACGAGGAAAATTCTTCAAAACCAAACTTACTTATGCTCCCATCTTGTAGATCATAGTCGAAAGCCTCAATCTTCTTCGTCGGGGAGTCTATATAGTAGAACAGACTGTTGTTCAGCGACCACGTGAGGCCGTTGGATATAGAGACAGGCTTCAGTTCTGTCACGGGTCTGTATGAGGTGTCCTCGCCAATCTTGAACAGAATGGCCTGGTCCGGCGTCACGTCGAGGCCTATGTGCGGGCCTTTGGTGCCTGAAATTGATATATTAAATTAGGAAATCAGGCTTACAAATGTAAGAAAATCAGAATCCTAAATATATTGAACCGTTTAAGTCGCTGGAAGTTGCGTACAATTGACCCTTAAGAGGGTGACTAACGCAAAAAATCAAACATCGTCCTTCTCTCTTCACACTCACGCCCGTCTTTGATATACCAGGTGAAAAAGGACGACGCGGAATCATCGCCTAGTTAGTTTTTTCTTAATAACACGATAAATATACAACATTTTAAAAATCCGCCAGGCCAGTGTCTCAATGATAGAATTTTATACAATGTGTTAAAATATTAACTCAGTTTAATGCACGGTTATGGCAATATATGAAAAATTCGTGAAAATTAGATGCATCTTTGTGATTTTTCTCTATCGAGAAAATTTTAAGATATCGTGTTTTCGCTCAGATCAAATTCTTGGAAATATAATTTAGTATCTATGTTTAGAAAATGAAACAATTCGGGGCTTATTTCCAAGTATAAAAATGAATTATAAAATCGACAATTTTGGGTTAGTCGCCCCCTTAAGGTACAACTCACCTGCCCAGAACCGTCCGCGTGCGTCCACCGCGCCTTCATTGATGACATTATCCGGTTTACCCTCATCCACCGTGGCGAGGAGGCGGAGCGACGCGTCGCCACGCCCACCCCAGTCCAGCAGGTATAGCGCCGACCGCACCGCCACGAGGTGGCGGGAGGAGTTGCGGATTAGAGCGACTACGTTTACTTGCCCGTAGCCTGAAAACATCTTACAGTTCAAACGAGACATTCTTTGTAATTTGTATATTTGTATAAACGTAGGCCGCCTCATTAAAGATCGTCGCGATGACGAAGACCGTCACTATAACGAAGGTTGTCAGACGTCACGATAACGAAGATCGTCACATTTATGAAGAACGTCATAATGACGAAGATCGTCTTAATGACCGCAAAATGGCGGATTACGACTAGCTCCGACATATCCACAAGTTTGTTTGTCTATTACCTTTTCATCATTAAACCGCTGAAACGGTTTTGTTTGAAATTTAGTCTGGAGTGAGCCCCGTCAAAAAGCTGATAGAAAAATTTTCTTCTCTTTTATTTATTCAGGATAATTCTCTTATCTCTGCCCTCGGGGAAGGTCTCGTCAGATTTTACTTACCTATATGTTTAGTGTATATTTTGCCGGACATGTAGTCGAAACGATGGACGTTTTGGCTGTGGACGTCCACGAAGAGTAGGCTCTGAGTTTCCTCATCCCAAACTGGACTTTCCGCATGACGAAATATGGTAGAGTTTGAACCCCCAGGCGATGACAGCTTAAACAAGACATTAACAAGTATACCTTAAAGCTGATCGCACATTTGTCAGCACCGTACGCGCCGAACGCACCGCATGAATGTGCGAGCACTTTCAAAATAAAAAAAAAGGATTATGGCTAAGGACGCTCTTGCTCATGTCAGGTTTCAAACAAAAAACTGGCCAAGTGCGTGTCGGGCCACGCGCATTATAGGGTTCCGTAGTACCGCTAGTTTTTGATAATTTTTGTATGGTCAATGAATGTACATATTTTATGACGTGTTTTACACAAAGTTAATATACCTAGCGGAATAGAGAAACAAAGGCCTGAGCAAGAGAGATGTCACTATCAGTAACACTGCGTGGTAAAAAGAGACGTGTGATACATGACAGCAGAACTCTTTTTTTTGACGTCCAGTCGGCACGTATCATGTTCAATCATGTTTGTGTAAGTGTATACGTACACATATTTTACACACAGATGAAACCAATTTCGGTTTCGTTTGACAGCTCGAGATTGTTGCTCTATTCCGCTAGGTATATTAACTTTATGGTTTTACACTACTAACAACATCATCAGTAACGTTCAAAGGAATTTGAACGAAAAGTTCCTTTTAAATACTTCTCCGAGTACATTTTTTTTAGTTGATCGACTATTACTCAATAACTTATGAAGTCTTCTTAGCCGTGATAGTTTTCCTTTTAAATTCAGCATATTTCCTACTCCCGTGAATTTTTTCACATTTCCAGAAGCTCCGTTTAGCTGGTTAGCTTGAAATACACAGACAGACCGACGGACAGACGGACAGACATTGGCGTACCCAGGTTCTGGGCCAGGGGGGGGCAAATCAGTTTTTTTATAAGCTAGGTGTTTATAAAGAATAAAAAATTAATAATTTTTAGTTGTAAAAATATTGTATTGCAAACAAATGGCAAAAATTCGTTTTCTTAATTTTGAATTTTTATAAATAAAAGTACTAGACAAGATATTTAGTAAGGACGTCAACATGATCCAGGGGGGGCAGCTTCACCCCCTGCCCCCCCCCCCCCCCCCCCCCCCTGGGTACGCCCATGCGGACAGACATCGAAGTCTTAGTAATAGGGTCCCGTTTTTACCCTTTGGGTACGGAACCCTAAAAATAGGCTATGAAATGCATATCGATTTTTATAAAAAAATTATATATATAGTCTACTAACCATTTTGATAGAAAATTTTCTAGTCGTCCATTGAGCTTGAATAGAATTGTCGTGCACCCACAAGAAAAATATTACGAGTAAAACCTTCATCTTATTTGGTACTAAATGTTATCGATTTCCGTTCACAGTTTGTTTAACAAATTCGAAATAACAATGCGACATGAAAGAGTAGGCTTATATAGGCGAACCTCCGATATATCAACTTGTTTATATTATGTCATATTGCGTAGTAAATAACGGAGGTGTGGCTTCCTTGAAACCTACTACATGTGACGCAGTGTTTACGTATTTACCTTGTATAACAGGATTAAATTTTGAGGAAATAGTTGTAAAAAACTGTGATGTTGTGCATATTTTTTTCCAATATATTTTTTTGAATACATGGATGTAAACAAAAATATTTTGTTTAATACACTGATGTCTTGCAAAAAAGATACATCCTAAATGTATAAGGCCGCGTTCAGACGTGCCCGTGTTTTGATCGTGCGGATTAAACGCGCGTGAAATTGCTATAGCGTTTTGAAAAACATGCGACGCAGGCTGAATCCGCCGCGAGTAGGAAACACGCACGTCTGAACGCGCCCTTAAGGTACCTACCTCATGAGACACAATGTAATATGTGAAACATGGTCTGCCGTCGCAACCGCGCGGTCTTTGCATCCATTGTGGATGATTATACAGTATTTTCAGAGCGAAGAACCACTCTTCAAATACTGTAGTGCCTGGGACAAGATTTAAATAATATTGTTTCATATTTTAAAGAAATGTATGAGTAAACAAAACCATAAAAATCTCACCTTTCCTGGATTTTATCGTATATATAATAACTTTGGAGAAATTGTTTACAATTAGCAATACTAGCGAATGGTGCAATAATGCAGGTTGTTTTATTTTTTCCAAAAAAGAAAAAATCGGCCAAGTGCGTGTCGGACTCGCGCACGAAGGGTTGCGTACCGTTATAGAGCGAAAGTAGGGGAAAAAATGTTGTACGGGAGCCCCCCTTAATTATTTATTTAATTTTAATTTTATTATAAAATATTAAAGTACACATATAATTGAAGACTTTGTGAAAATTTCAAGTGTCTAAATGGTTCCATTATGAATTATGAGCCAAAAAGGCCAAAAACATCACGTTTGTTGTATGGGAGCCCACCTTAAATATTAACTTTATTTTGTTTTTAGTATTTGTTGTTATAGCGGCACCAGAAATACACAATCTGTGAAAAGCTGTAGCGGTTCTCGAGATACAGCCTGGAGACAGACAGACAGACAGACGGACAGACATCGAAGTCTCAGTAAATGATAGCAGAGACCAGACATGTAATAGGGTCCCGTTTTTACCCTTTGGGTACGGAACCCTAAAAAGAACTCGCAGGTGTCGCAACTGCAAGATATACAAAATCACCTTGGCAGTTGTATAATTTTTTTATAACAATTAGGGCGCGTTCAGACCCACGCATTTTCTGCACGGGCGGATTCAGCGAGCGTCGCGTGTTTGCCCAAACGCTATAGCAATTTGAGGTTCTATACTAAACTACATAAATACATACGCACAGAAAAAGCGAACACCTGGACGCGCCCTTAAGGTTAGATATTTTATGTTAAAAATCAAAGACTTACTTAAATTTTCGATACTTTTATTAATTTACAAAATTACTGTTAACTTAAATACAACACTATCATTAAACTTACCAATGTAAATAATTGAGAATCATAAAATATGATCAGACAAAAAAGGACAAGAACTAACATTTATTACAATCTTATATCTTAAGTTATACCTAACATCAATTTTATTTAATACTATTTTTATTGGAAATGTATAAATAAGGAGGTTTTTTAATGAAATTTCAGATATGAGGTAGCATTAAGCGTGTCCCAGACAGACGCGGCCTGCGGTGGCGGTCAGTTGGATGACTTGAGAGTTCTAGGAACGACACAGACACACACGGCCACGCGGCCAAGCCATTCAACTGACCGCCACCGCCACCGCAGGCCGCGTCTGTCTGGGAGACGCTTTAAGACGAATGGTAAAGCAAATGACCTTGCGTATTTGGACGCGGAGCTAACGCTACTGTTTATGAATCAAATGTAGCGTACATTAGGTTGTCAAGCTATTACATCTTTCCGCTAGATGATCCTAAGATATGATGATGATGAAAAATCCATCCTAAGATATTCATCTTACACGAGTCATAGCACTTTCGAAAATGTATTTTCTGATACTTAACTGAATAAAGGTCACTAAAAATATCGACGACAACAAGATACTTCAAGATACACTTAATAATTACACAAATTTTCTGTATTTCTCCAATCTGTAATTTAGCTAAAAAACATCGCCAAAAAGACGTCTAAAAACTCATTTTGCTTTACCATTCGTCTTAAGCTACGTCAGTATTTGGACACATTTGCTTAAGTAAAAAAAAACGTCCAATAAGAGTCAGATGTTTCTCTATTTTACCAGAAAAAATATATATGAATTTTGAACTTAAAAAAATAACATTATGTATATTCCTATTATAAAATAAAGTATATCATTTAGTAAGCTTTTGCGTAAGTTGCGTGCTTACGCATGGTGTTGCGGCCAACATTATGTAAATTCCTATTATAATTATAAATGTATATAATTATTATATTACTTAGCTTGTAGACTCTTGCGTCCTGTACGCCACGCACGTACGCGAGTTGCGTGCTTACGCATGGTGCTGCGGCGCGTGCGGTGGGACATGCGGGGGGGCGTGCGGCGGCGCATGTTGCGGCGCGTGGGGCGGGGCATGGGGCGGGGCGTGGGGTGGAGCATGTTGTGGCGCATGGGGGTGAGGCGCGTGTGGTGGTACATGCGGGCCCATGGCGTGCGGCGGCGCATGCGGCGCGTGGGGCGGCACGTGCGGCGGATGGGGCGGGGCGTGCGCTGCGTCGGCGGGCGGAGCCTCGCCCGGCCCGCCCGGTGCCGGCACCGCGCCTGGTACGGGGACTGCGCCACCCGACTCCGCTTGTAACCTACACCATACATAATCATCATTAATATCGAGTGACCGTTTATCACTGTTATCAGTAATTTAAAAATAATGTTTTATGTAAATTGGCTTAGACGATTTACACGTCTAAAAACGCCTCTGGAAATGGTAGCTTTCAAGGCCGTTGGAGGGCCGGAAGGAGAGGAGGACAGATCGTTTGTAAGTAAACAACTAAAACACTATTAACATAATTTCAGAAACAGGAAGTGATGCTTGAAAGTACAAAGCATGTCCTTATAATATTTTTTCACGTTACGGTATAGATAAAACTGACTCGACAACCTTGTCCTCAAATTGTTATGATGTTCATAAACTATATTGCTTAGATGACAGATTTGTCACTATCATTTAAACATATTTTGAAGCGTAGTGTTTTCTGCTGTCATAATAACTATAGTAAACACTTCAGAATAATGGAATTTTGTATTGTCCAGTCACGTAAATAATAATAAAGGCAGCCATAACACTTAATAAATGTTTCGAGTGATTTAAATGCATTGTAAAACCGACAGCGATAGTTGTGTCAAAATAAATCAAAATCTGAGCTGTGTTATTGCATTGCTCACATATTTATTATTGCGAAAATGGTTGATGCTAGATCTCTAGAGTAACTTATCAGGATTTTAAGTTTGGTCAATGCGATGGTTTGGACTGATGTGAGGTTAAGTATGAAGCGTCTGTATAATAATAAATCGTCACCTCTGCAGCGCGTGGTTGCGTGCGCGGAACTCGGCCGCCTTCAGCTGCTCGAGGTGGAACTGCTGCCGCTCCTGGATCAGCTGCTGCCGCTGGTAGTCCAGACCTGCGTGACACAAGTAAGAAGGTTAAAAACTGTAAGCCCCTAGACGATCGATTGTATTGTGCAATATCACGCTACAATTTTATTGAACAGTTTATTTGACAATTAAATTGAAGGCGCCGGATGTTCGATATCAACCATAGACGGTCAATAATAATACGCAATACGTGATATTGCGCAATAAAATTGCTCCTCTAGGGGCCCGCTAACCCAACTCAGTAAAAGATAAATCATTTTCAAATAATAATTACATATTTGAAATATGCTAACGTTGCTCTTTTATATGAAACCCACCGATATACAAAAAACCCAAGATACACAGTCAACGTCTCAAAACCGTCCGCATAAAATAAGCGCACAATCTAAAATTGTGCGCTTATTTCAAATAGTCTCACGTCGCTCGCGTCAGTGCAACGTCGTCGAAAATTCCGAAGCGTTCGATGCGAAACTGTAAAAATATTACGTCAAAAACGTTAAAAAAGGATGGGATATCGCATTTTTCGTTAACTAAAAGTGTTTATTAATTTGTTTTTGAGGTTCTTATAACTTAATACACGTCGTAATAAGTGGTTTTGATTTAATTTGTTTTAAAACTTCACCCACCGGTCATGTATACGGCAAATTTCAATCACCGCATTGTCATTGTAAGAACGATGCTTATCGGTCACCCTATAATTTAGTCGTGTTATGCAAATTACTCTTTTCTTACTTGATAGAGTCGTTTTTTTTTTTCATTCGGTATTTTTTTATTAATATGATTGAACTTTTTTCTATTACAGTTTTTACAAGTTAAACGACAACTTTATAATAAACTAAATTTATTCCAAGGAAATTGATGTGTTTCCTAGTGTTAATAATAATTATTATGACCATGACTGTTGAAAAATAATTATAGATTTAAGTTTAATTGTAATATTTGAAAAAATAAACAGTTTGGGAGATCGCAGACGGCACACTTTTTGTGTGATCGAGTCTGCGGCGCACAAAAAGTCTGCATGGCGCGCAAAAAGTCGTTCGCGGATTTTTCACAGACTAAACGTAGGGATATAGACGCTATAAAAATCGTGCAGAAATCGCGAAGTATTATTTTGTACTTGAAGTACAGAAAAAGAAGAAAAAATAGAAAATTTTGGGTACATCCTATAATTTCAGAAAGATTACTGAAGGGATAGTTCCATATTAAACATTCAATTCTGAAACAACATCCGGATAAATTTACGTCAACGATGTCCAAACAGGAGCTGAATATACATTACAGCACACTTCTTCCCACAATTTTCTTTTTAAATGTCTATTATGATATTCTGTCTTAGAAGTATCGTAAATTGCTGGTCTGTTTTGTATTTCTTGAATTAACATCGTTACATCGATATCTGGCGCCATGTACGTTACGTCACTACAAATGCAGATTGCAGACTAAAAGTGTGCGCCGTCTGCGTTAGCGCGTGTTGAAGCAAACGTTCAATTTTTTTCGCACACTTTTCATGCGGCGCGGCGCGATGCGGTCTGTCCGAATTACAAAGGTTTTTTGTGCGCCGGACTTTTTGCGCGTCGTGTGCGTTACTGCATATAATTATTATATGCAGTAACGCATAGGTTTTATTAACTGCATAGGTTTTATTTCCACAGACTAAAAAGTGCGTCACGGATAGTCTGTCGTCTGCGCAGCACCTTTATCTAATAAATATTTGTTTCGTTCATTTATACACATATCCTACCCAAAACATGTACATATTTATTTATTTAACATAAATTCTTAGATGAAAGTTATGAAAACTTCTAAGTATCTATGTATTATGTTTAGAACACAATTTAATTAACTCTTACAACCTAATTATTTCATTGAATTAAAAAAATATATAAGAAATATATACGTCTCCTTTCCACTCCATGCATTGTCCTATCGGCGAAGTTCGGTCATAAAATTTTATTGCTTTTTGTAGACTCCTTTGTGAAATCAACTTTAACTTATGTGAATAAGGTTCAATTTGTAAAACAACTGTTTATAGTTTGACTATAAGTACCAATTATAGTTTAGACGAGTGTTTGGCGACAGTTTTGAGTCTTACTTTTGTTCGCAACTGTGCATATTGGGTTTTTGTATATCAATCAATGATGAAACCCACTGACCTCCATTATACAAGTACGCTGGACCTATGATACCCACTTTTTTTGTGCCTATTTGAAGCGGAATCAGCGCCCCCAGTAAGAGGGAAGAGAACTAAATTTGACGTAACTTGCAAATGGCCGCTTAATCGTTATTGGTTGTCATCACTAGTATTAGTTCCAAATAGTCCCACTACTGCTATCAGCGCCAATATGGCGACTTTCAAACGTCATTTTTACGTCAAATTTAGTTCCTATCCCTCACATTGGTGGAGCTGATTCCGCTTCAAATAGGCACAAAAAATAGTCTGTTATTCCATTGTCCAGCGTACTTGTATAATGGAGGTCAGTGGTGAAACCCCATACGACGGAGGCAAGATTTTTTTTACTTCTTTATAACTTTTATTGTACTGATGTGACAAGTGTGACGTATTAGAATCACAACTCATGTTATACTTTAAGGCGCTGGAGCTACGAATAATAAAAACTAAGGAAGAGTAACTGAGTCAAAAAATTTGTTCCGATTCTACAAAATGTGACCCGAACACATGCATACTTTATGCAATAAGAGACCCGAATACATGCAAGAATTTTGTGTAAATATAGAAGTGACAATAACAATAATAATTATTGTCAACGGTATTATTTGTCAATTTGAATGTAGTGTTTCGTAGCTATTGCTATATTATTTTAGTGTGCGAAAAGAACCAAATTCAAAACGATTGAAATATTGCAGTTACGTTTCCTTAGTTTATTATTCGTAGAGCTGGAGTATATAAATAAAAATAAAATAAATATTTCGAAACGTATGAACCATGATTACAAAATGTTGCTTATTCTCAAATCGCGGAATTCTGTCACTGACTGCCTGTCAAAAAACTTGTCATTTTCTATACAAACCGCGATTGACAAAAAAGTGACAGATGTTTCTAGTCTAATGCTAAGTACTCACATAAGGTTTTACTCGAACGAGCAATCACGTAGAGTAAAAACCACGGCTTGGTTTTTCGTCCACACATTCAGCATTACTCGATAGTTTTACTCCAAATCGAGTAAAAATTATCGTGTGGACCGCAAAACTCACACGCTTGAGTAAAGCTCGACGGCTCGCGTCGAGTAAGTTCGAAGGAAATTAGATTCATTTAATTCCATCGAGCCGGCTCGATGCGAGCCTTCGAGTTGTGAGTTTTGCGGTCCACACGATAATTTTTACTCGATTTGGAGTAAAACTATAGAGTAATACCGATAGTGAGTACAGACCATAAGGGTGATATCGTATTTTGCATACACGATGTGAACACAGTGTGAATTATATCACTTCAAACTCATAAATAGTTGGAGATTATCATATGAAAAGGTAACTAAGACATTTTCCGATGAAACTATAATAGTCTGTTTCTTTACAAGAATTCAATTTTATTCTTAAGTTAACAGAATGCAGTGTGAGTATTTTTCACATAGCTCCTAGATTAGAAAGGTCAATGACCGCTGGTGCCACCTTAAATTGTCCTGACTATAGTAACATCAACTTTGTAATGTGACATTCGCCCATCAAATCGATAAACTTCTGTCTAAAAACCTCTAAAGCTAAGAATATAATATTGTTACGTGCTAGGGTTCGAAGGATTTGGAGAGAAAAACCTGCTGACTCTCGCTGACGCTGAAAAAGTATAATCTACCTTCTCTCTCCCTCTCCATAGTAGCTTCCAACTCCTCGAAGTGCCTCAACTTAATCTCGAGTTTCTTCATCTGCGTCTCAACGAGCAGCGCTACTAGCGACTTAATCTTTCGCTCTTCGACTCCGGCTAGATGCTTCGCTTTAACTGCTGCCGCCGCGAGCGCCGCTGACGCTGCCGATTGTAGCTTCGCGTCCACCACTGTAGCTTCCTCTGCTAACATTGTAAATAAAATTGAGAGTTTAAAGCCTAATGTCACCTACGTCTGTTAGTGTTAATGGCTTGTTAAAATGTCATGTCACATCTCTTTCGTTAGTATGAAAAACGAGAGGGGTAATGTGATACTAATTTGAGCATTAACTTTAACAGTCGTTGGTGAAATTGGACCTTAGTGTAATAATTTTTACCATAAATTCAAATTTCAAAAAGTATTTCCTTATCATACAGCCAAATTTGAAATGTCTCCTTTCCAACAAAAAAAAACATCATCAATGTCGGTTCATAAACGACGAAGTAATCCGCAAGCAAACAAAATGCATATAATGAATAACCTTCTCCTTTTTAGGCCAGCCGCATACATACGTTTTCCGTATGCGATTTCCGAGTACGTTTCCGAATGAATGGAACTACAAGAGAATACAGTAACAGCCGCACACGTTCATTTGTCTCCGTACGGAACGAATTCCGCACGCACGTTTCAAGTGCAAACCAGCGCGTTCGCGCGTAAAAAACGGACATTTGCGCTAGTCTCACGGAATTTTGAATAAGGAAAACGATTTCAGAAATCGAATACGGAAATCGTGCGTTTCCGGCCAGCCTTAGAGTCAGTTAAAAACGTTAATATGACATCTCGTCTCTGTAAAAATTAAGTAAATTTTCCCTATTACTATGGATGGAGTCGTACCTGGTGCGGGCTCAGCCTCGTCCTTGGCGTCCTTGTCGTCGGCGGGGGCGGCTTCGGGCTCATCTTTCACCTTCACCTCCTCGCCCTCCACCTCCATATTCTCACTCTTCACTTCAACCTCCTTCTTCTCGCCTGTTCATATGACGTTATAATTATGCGTAAGTTTAAAAAAATAACCCAGTATACTCTCCGATTGTTTTTACGAAATGTAACCAATCCCTCTGATTGGTTACATACATTCCGTAACAACAATAATATTACGCACTCACGAGATTAATTTGTTCGTGAAGTATTGCTAATTATTGTGAATGTAGTAAATTATAGTTGTGTGTGCTAGTTGTAGCTGGCGACATTGGCTCACATACATACAGCGTGTGTGCGTACAGCGTGCGTGCGTACAGCGTGTGTGCGTACAGCGTGTGTGCGTACCGGGCGCGGGCGCAGGCGACGTATGTGTGAAATTTTACCGTATACATGTGTGTGTGTGTGTGTGTGTGTGTGTGTGTGTGTGCATGTGCGTACGTATTTGTACGTGAACGTATACGTGTGCGTACCAGGTGCGGGCGCGGGCGGCGGCGGAGGCGCGGTGCCGGCGATGCCGGTAGCGGCTAGTGCGGCTGCGGGTCCGTGCGCGCCGGCCGCTTTCACGTGAGCCTCCATCATGGCCGCTGGCACCTCGTCCTGAACAGTAAACATAAATATATTAATAATTGTGAAGCAATTACACTACGACAGTCATACTCAAAGTGTGCTCCACGGAGGCCTGCGGCTGTTTATATTAATACGGTCCATGCTATATACAATATTTTGCCCTAGTCTGATACATAATCGCTTGAAAAACAAAACTTTATATTTCTTATACATAGTGTATTTTTTATTTCTAAGGGGTTTAAAGTAAAAAAAAGTCTTAAGGCGCTAAGGTGCTTCAGTATGAAATAGCAGATTTGTTTTATTGATAAAGTTGCTTATTTCAAGAGTGCATTCTGCAAGATCTCGAAACGGAATATTCTTTAAAAGTGTTTTTTTTTTCTCGTGTGGCAACATTTGTAACAATACTTCAAATTGTATCTCCCGATTATAAAATTGTATTTTAATAATTCAACTAGTATTTTAATCTATTATTGTTTCTAAAACTAATCCTAAGTGTGTAATCTACAAGAAAAATAAATAATTAATTGGCTAGTGAACTTTATATTGTGGACTTCCAGCAAGTTGTAAAGTGACAGCTGACGGCACTAACGAACTTTGCGAAATCAAAGTGGATGAATTTTGTTCCTGATATTCTGCAAAAAACCCGGGGAGTATAGTGTTTTATTAACATTTTACTTCATCTACTGCTCAATATAGTATAGTATCATATGTCTAACACCGTACGAAAGTTACATAGAATAACTTATACAAGGAATACACTTTGGCTTTGTTAGTTCTCTCTTAGCTTAACACTTGTGGAAGCTTAAAAGATGATGAACATACTATAGCCGACACATAAACCCTAACAATATATTATTACCTAACCATTTAATATAACATAAGATTATTAAGTCATAACTATACATTTTACAGTCTATAATAAATATATATAGTACATTCAAAACCTACACAAATTACCATTCTTTTAGGCATTTATCTCTTGCTTTAACTGTTGTTAGAGCAAAGTAGATAAAATTACAACATCAACACTCTATAACTTACAAACTATAACAGTTTATTATAATAATGTACTTTAATAGTAGAATAGTAGATTCTAAATAACATGTAACGTTGTCTTTCTCAAATTTTCATAATACAAATATTATTTGACATAAACATTATTAAAGTACAGTATACACAGATTTCAGTCACTACTTTAATCTGTCTATTCTGTCTTTCCTGATCTTTTTCTTTTATTTATTACTTAACTTTATTTTCCATCTACCTATTCATTTTGCAACATTAATTTCAACTTTTTCCTGTGCATACTGTGCAATTGAAACAAAATTTGGGGCTGACAAGTAGACTTGGGCAGAAGGTGAACATATTTTGCCTTACAAATTCATCCCATAAAATAATTTTTGTGTTCAGTTTCAGATATCAGGAACAAATTAATCTGCAAAATGATGACACGTTCAAAAGTAGCCCGCCAGACAGAAGAACAGCTCCGGGTTGCTCTTCAGGAGCTGAAGGACTCAAAGGAACAGTGTCAACAGCTACTTATTGAACGTGATG
Source organism: Cyaniris semiargus (assembly GCA_905187585.1). Taxonomy (NCBI): domain Eukaryota; kingdom Metazoa; phylum Arthropoda; class Insecta; order Lepidoptera; family Lycaenidae; genus Cyaniris; species Cyaniris semiargus. The sequence continues at coordinate 10,467,014 of LR994566.1, read as the reverse complement.
AAAGTGAAAAAGAAATGTTATTAATTTTGGAAAAGAATGCAAATTTAAAAGTGGAACTTAATAAATTAAGTCAACAATATGAACTTATCTGTGACCGTAACATAGAACTACAGAGTGTCGTCGACAGTTTTGATAATTGTAGATTAGAGTATGAACAATGTCTAGAAGACACACATAATATTAAAAAGAAGCTGCAGGATGCTCAGGACTATATAAAGTCTCTTGAATACCAAATAAACAGCAAAAAAATCTGAAGAAACACAAAGTTTGTACGATGAACTGTTGGGTAATAGCAAGGTATTATCAAAAAAATAACATAACTACCATAGATCTCACTGGAGATGACACAATAAATAATTATCATTTTATGGACACCAAAAAGAAATTAAAAAAATACATCAAAGTTAAGAAATGTATCAGGAAAACCTAGCAATTAATGAAAAAAAAAAACAAAAAAATTGTAAAGCATCTTAATAATTTATCAAAGAATAAAAATACCATTAAAAATAAATTATTAAGTTGCTGTAAAGAGTTAGAACAGACTTAGCTATGAGGAGGATGTAAGTAGCCTTCAAGCAGAAATTTCAGATTTGCACTCTTCCTTAACTCATATTCAACAAAAGTATGAATTTGCACAAAAAGAAATTTCTGCACATATTGATGCGATGGATGAACTAATAGAAATTGGACGATATAATGAGGAACGTGTTAATTCCTTGTATAACAATTGTAATTGCCTTATAAAATAAGGTCATTCACAGAATGATAATAATAGTTCAGTTATCTGCTCAACGGTGAAGGCTCCTACTGACTCCCATTACTGTAAGATTCAGACATGTGCCCCCAAGGCTGTTTCCATCAGCATTTATTGTGATGAAATAGGCCATGGTGTTGGCATATACCTGAATAAATTGTGTTTGGGACAAAAAGTAACTAGTACTTGCTTGCCCGGGGCATCATATGAACAAATAATTAGCCGGGCAATTAATTCTACCTGCTGCCCCAACACAATTTTAGTTATATTAGTCGGGAGAAGAGGAAAGTTGAACAGAAAACAAATGCTAGATTATATAGACACTTTAAGTAATAAAGAAAATATTAGAAAAATTATTCTGTTTACCTTTCCTTACATCAAAGAGTCGAATAAAAAACTGCCACACGAGAGTAAGGAAAATTACATTAGGTATAAGTTGAACAGCCTACTATGTAGTGCTACCAATCAAAATTGTATACTTTTAAGTAACAATGTCCCACAAATAGATGTGGTTGATATTAATAATATTTTAAGTTCTAGGTTAAGTAATCTGACATATTATGATAAGTTTTTCTTATCACAATTTTTTACAAGACATATAGCCAGATGGCTATTTAATTTTTTAGTTTTAAGACAAGCCAACAAATTGGCTAAACCAAACATTGCTTTTATTGAGCATTCAACTATTTTAAATAACTGTACAGACAACTGTTTGGAATATGTTCCAAATAATTTAAATTAGTTACTAAGACAACAGAGGCTCACTCTAGCGATGTATATAACATTCATAGTTTAGATGCCCACCACCAGGAAACTACCAAAAATAATGGGAGTTGCTGTAATTTTAATTTTAACCTTATACATCAGAATTTGCAAGAGATGATAGGAAAAGAATTACATATTGAACTGTTTCTAAATGAATATAACATAGATATTATGTGTATAACAGAGCACTGGCTGAGAAATCACGAATTAATATTTAACTTTTGTAATCACCAGATAGCTAGTTCGTTCAGCAGAGAAAATGCCATTAGAGGTGGCTCTTTAATATTAATTCATAAAACGTTAAAGTTTAAACAACGAAAAGATATTGTAAAACTCTCTTCTGAACGAATAATCGAAGTAGCCTGTACTGAGTTGAGCCACCTTATTATTGTTGGCGTATACAGGCCTCCATCAGGTTCATACGATACTTTCGATCGATAATTTCGATGTGCATCTAAAAAAAAGGTTTTAGTATGTGGGGTGACTTCAATATTAATTTATTAGACACAAACTCCACCACTGTTAGATTCACATCCTTATTGAAATCGTATAACCTAATTAATTTTATTTTATGAACCAACTAGAGTTTGTGAAACAACTGCCACTTGCATTGATAATATTTTTACAAATATTATGCCCTGTAAAAAAGAAATAATTAATGCTCTGAGTTCTGATCACCGTGGACAGTTAGCTTCTTTTAATATTAAATGTGACAGTAATTCTTAAGAAAAGATTGAGTTTACTCCTGTAAATACAAAACGTATTGAGAAATTTAGAAGTAAAATGGTTTCAAGTCCTTGGTTTCCGTGGTTTCAAACCTGATGAAGCATTTAATGTATTGTTTAAAGAAGTAAGAAGCCAATACAACTCTGTATTTACTTCTAAAACGGTCACTTTAAATAATAATAAAAATAATTTTAAGAACTGGGCAACTGCAGGTATTATTGTAAGCAGGCAAAGACTGTATGATTTATATGACGAAAAAACAATGAACACTAGTGAATCTTTTAAAATATATGTGAAGAAGTACTCAAAAATTTTTAGAAAAGTCTGTCATGCAGCGAAGGCCCTCCACATAAAAGAAAAAATAAAGAACTCTAAGAACAAAGTGAAAACTACTTGGAAAATTATTGCAGATGAGACTGGAAGAGTCGCCTGTCGTAACTCTAAACTTGAACTTTATATTGATGATAAAAAGGTAAATTCTGACCTTGAGGTTGCGACAGTTTTTGAGAAGTTTTTTGCTGACATTCCGATCTCAACTACAAAATACTTAAATTCCTCACCTGCAGTTGCGGAAAGGTTACTGGGAATACGAGACACAATAGATATTCTATTGTGTCTCGGACGCCGGTGACCGTATGGGGCTTGATGAAATGCTAGGTGTCGACAAAAGGGATCCCTTTAACAGTATTTGGTAGGTTTTATGCGCGGCAAAATTTAAGCGGTTGCGGTGGCCCCAGTTTGAAATTAAGTTTAAACTTTGGTTTGCTTTTGTTTCAATTTCGGAACGTGAGTTAGCCTGAATAATGAGAAAACCATCATCGGCATAGCCAACTAGTATGCAGAGCCCACCGCTCTAGAGGGAGGCATAGCAAATCGTCAAAGCCTACGTTCCATAATTTAGGCGAGAGTACGGAACCCTGTAGACAGCTGCACGTCAGGGTTTTAGCGTGAATGCAATGACCGAGTTGAAGCTTATTTAAACTGTTATAAAAGTAAGAACGTATCAAGTAGTAAATGTTTGAGTAGCAGTCTCTATTTTTTAATTTTAATAGCAGCATCGGCCACCACGCATTATCAAAAGCACCCGATATATCTAATGAGATGGCAACAACGTATTTTGTTTTCGAAAGATAGAATATTTTTCTGACTTCTAGGGCCGCATCCACAGTCGATTTCCCGGCGGTAAAACCATACTGCTGATTATGAAATTTAGGGCCGCCGGGTATCAGGCGAGGTACGATAAGACGTTCTAACAGTTTGCCTAAGCACGACAGAATCGTGATCGGACGGTAGGATTTTGGATCGTCTGGAGATTTATTACCGGCTTTGGGAATCAATTTTAAAATGGAAATCAATTTTAAAATGGAAATCAATAGAAAACATCCATCTATTCTGAATAAAACAAAAATCGTATGCTGGTTCGTCGAAATTCCTTCATATTATAGTCATTTTAACTCCTTTTACAAAAAATATATTTTTACCGGTAATACCGGTTAACCGGTAAAAATAAAATCATTACCGGTAAAATTACCGGTAATCGAAACGGCCGGTAATTGCAAGCCCTAATCTCAATACGTCTTGGATAACATACTGTATGTAAGAAAGAACTTAAATAATTTCAAAAAGAAAAGCGACAATTATTGTTTTAACACTAGGAATAAGAATAAACTAGAAATACCGGTGATCAGACTTAGCAAAGTCAGCAAATCTTTTAAAGGCCAGTGTATACGCCTCACAGTGTGATAAAAACCTCGATTTTGTTTCACCTCGTTTTTCTTTCAAAATACTATAGCTATACAAACATTACAGTAAAACTCCGAGATCGATATTCTTTGTAGTTTTTATTTTAAAGAGTGTCAAAGTTGTCATATTTCCGGGTCATAAATTTGCATAAAAAATTAATTAAAAAAAAACTAATCAAGTAACATAATTTTTTTTTTATACCAATTGAATAAGCACTTAATACTTTACTTTTTCTCCAAATATGGTTAACCTACTGTGATCAAGTAGGGAGATATTAATTTATTTATTAATTTTAGTTTTTCATTTTTAATTTCGCGATTAGATCGAATTAGAAAAAGTTTTAAGCATGAAACGATAGTGTGAGTAATCCTTTATCAATATTATTAAAAATCACACTCTAATAACCTCTGTGTCAGAAGTTATATCCAATTAAATTTTTTACGAATTTGCGTATCAACCGGATAAATCAAACAACAGACCTTTAGTGACAATCCTAGGTACAAAAAATCCGACTTTTTATTAAAAAAAATTTGAATCGGATATAACTTCTGACACAGAGGTTATTAGAGTGTGATTTTTAATAATATTGATAAAGGATTACTCACACTATCGTTTCATGCTTAAAACTTTTTCTAATTCGATCTAATCGCAAAATTAAAAATGAAAAACTAAAATTAATAAATAAATTAATATCTCCCTACTTGATCACAGTAGGTTAACCATATTTGGAGAAAAAGTAAAGTATTAAGTGCTTATTCAATTGGTATAAAAAAAAATAATGTTACTTGATTAGTTTTTTTTTTTATTAATTTTTTATGCAAATTTATGACCCGGAAAATGACAACTTTTTTTTATGAAATAAGGGGGCAAACGAGCACACGGGTCACCTGATGGAAAGCAACTTCCGTCGCCCATGGACACTCGCAGCATCAGAAGAGCTGCAGGTGCGTTGCCGGCCTTTTAAGAGGGAACAGGGTAATAGGGGAGGGTAGGGATGGGAAGAGAAGGGAATAGGGGAGGGAAGGGAAGGGAATAGGGTAGGGGATTGGGCCTCCGGTAAACTCACTCACTCGGCGAAACACAGCGCAAGCGCTGTTTCACGCCGGTTTTCCGAGAGAACGTGGTATTTCTCCGGTCGAGCCGGCCCATTCGTGCCGAAGCATGGCTCTCCCGAACTTTGATACTCTTTAAAATAAAAACTACAAAGAATATCGATCTCGGAGTTTTACTGTAATGTTTATATAGCTATCAACTATAGTAGTAGTAACTATATTTTGAAAGAAAAACGAGGTGAAACAAAATCGAGGTTTTTATCACACTGTGCGCCTGTACAATAGAATCCCAGAAAACGTTCAAAATCTCTCTATCAATAAATTTAAAAAAGTAGTTAAAGAACGTTTGTGTGCTAAGGCTTATTATAAAATCAATGATTTCATCGACGACAACACACCTTGGGAATAGGGTGGTTCCTACTGGCTATTTTTTTTTTTATATTTCCTATTGTAAATAGCTATAAGTCATAAAATTGTTATATGATTTTTTTTAATTGTTATTTTCCATCTTTTTAGTAAAAGATGGCCCCGTGCGAGTTTCTTACGCCGGTTCTTCTCGCCGGGTTAGTTCCCGAACCGGTGGTAGGCACCTTAGTTACGACGTTCGGAAAAATGTTTGTAAAAAAAATACTCTGAATAAAAACTATTTTGATTTTGGTACAGTAGAAGGTAACATAAGTTTACATACCTTGATAGCGGCAAACTCCTCCATAGCTGCCTTAGTCGCTCGTGACGCGATGCGCGGGTCGACGACGGACGCAAGGAAGGCGACGGTGCTCATCACGGGGTTGCCGGTCTTGCTGAACGGGATCGGCTGGTACGCCAGCGGACCGAGCACGCCGCCTGAGAATAGTGATTATATTATATTGATGATTAACTATTTAAACTTAGAAACTATAACCTGACTGCGTAACAATATTTACATATTTGTAATTTGCTAACAAAGCTCTCGCATTTGATACCTCACACGACACCGTCAATTTTTTTTTAATTTTTACTTTATGTGGTAGAGGGCGCTGTAGTCATTTCAACATGATGTTATGTAGCTTATATGTATAATGTATAATATACTAGCGGACGATCAAGAGGTATCCAACCTCACCCTCCTTTTTGCTCTGCCGTAGTCGAGTAAAAAGTCCCATACGTCGACGTACTGTCAACGTCACTCACCGGCGCCGTCGTTGAGGTAGGGGTCCTCGATGGGCAGGCGCAGGAAGTGCAGGATGCACTCGTCGTGCGTGCGGCTGGCGACGTGCGCGGCGACGCGGTTCCAGTCGTCGCGGTGCATCTCCAGCGCCTCTAGAAGTAACAGCGTCTCCTGCTCCGTCCACTCGCGACCGCGAGCTCCGCCGCGGTACTGAAACGATATATTCCAACATGTTTACTATCAGTATATGGACGCTTTTCCCGTAATACATGTTATGTCGAGCTTGGTTCTGGTTTGGATATATGCTATGTTTCTTTATATTTGTTCTCGGATAACTTCGCCGTTTGTGAACCGATTTTGATGATCCTTTTTTTGTTGAAAAGTAGATACTTCACAGGTGAAGTGATAGAGAAATACTTTTTAAAGTCGGTATTTTTTCACAAATTATTATTTTATATACCTGATCCATCTTAAGTCCAGGCGCGGTGCCGAGCTCTATCGGCGGTTCGGCCTTTACCGCGGGCTCGGTCTTGATGGGCGCGCCCGCCTCCGTGCCGTTCGGTAGACCCGCCTCGACCTTCGGCACGGCCGCGTTCTCCACTGGAATGTTAACGTTACAATTTAGTCAATACGCAATGTATAGTAACGATTTACAGTGTAAATAGTAATTGCTAGCAGAATCCCTGTTTTTCAATTGCAACACAATAGAGAAAACTAAGTAAAGTATTCTCGAGCAAAATAATCCACGTTTCAATTAAGCGTTAGAACTCTTCGGCATTGTTATAGCGAGCGATTTTTATAGTAATTACGTGTGTTTTAATCTATACAATGTTCACTTACATGCGCGTGTACGCATTAGCAGCGTGTACGCATTAGCATCGTGCGCGCACGCATTTGCGTGCATGTCGAAACAGTATATCACACAGCACACTTTAGTCGTAGGTTCAAGTTATATATTTATTAATTTTCATTTTCATTTCAATTATTTTATGTGTGACTTTAAGAAAGAGTTATTATTGAGTACCGGGACGTGGATTCGGCAGACGGTTCTGCAGCGGCTGCAGGCCGGACGGTGTGTCGGATAATACGTGGAAGTGTGACGTCGGCGGCGGGCCCATAGCTGTTGGACGAGCGTCTGCCTCCACCTGGAAAAAAATATTTGAAATTTGATATAAAAATCCAATAAGACTTGTCTATGACTACAAATTAGTTTTTGACAACCTGGCAAATGATCTTCAAAGCTTTAGATTTCCTGAGGTATTGTTGTTATGTTTTGCGGTCGCATTACAGCGGTAACTGCCCTTTTTTTATTTTGTAAAACGTGAAGTTACTTATTACTGTTCGAATTTTAAATTGGCCCAATTTTTAAAAGATAATAAAAGATAATAATCGATTCGCGCCAATTCAAAATTCGAACAGGTAGGCCAACACTGCGGGCGGTAAGTATGTCTACTCAAGAAGATTTTCCGCATCGCTTCGCTGCATTGTAGCAGTGGCGGGGCAAGATATATTTTGCGAAGCCCCCTTATGCATGACAGAAGAGGACGAAATTTGTTGAGAGAAAGAAAACTTGTAAATCCAAAAAAATCTTTGTGGTCCAAGGGAAGCGAGGCTAGTGGGCCACCGCCCGCGAGGCCGTGGGCGGTGGCCCACACCGCTTACGCCTTACGCCGCCTCTGCTAATCGTAGTACCACCTACAGGCGTAGCATGGTCACCATAGAAACGGTTTCTTTCTACGGAGAATAGACAAAGTGACCGTTAGAGAAGACAAAGTGACAGCTAGACAATGGAAATCCGCCATTTTGTCGATAAAATCTGTCAGTATGTCGATTCTTTCCCATGTCTACTGTTGTTATGCTAGCCCTTCTAGTGCCGTCTCGCCTCATTTACCTGGTAGTTGACGAGGCCCCACTGCTCCAGGAAGCCGTGCACGCGCATGATGGCGCACACGTCGCCGGCCAGGTTGCGCCGGCACGCCGTGCTCGTCAGGTACTCCGTCGGGTTGAGTCGGTACGTGTCGATCATGAAGTTCCTGCGAGTCAAGAGTGAAATGTATAAATTACAGTAATTCCCTTTTCAATTCATTGTCATCTTAGTGTAAACAAAATATTAAAAACCCGATTAGAATACGTTGATTCTTTCATGTTTTCAATAAACCAATTTGTACTAGCATGCATTACATGCATTGCAAAAAGTCAAAGTAAACGCCCGCCCATATTGGGCGTTTATCCATCTATATAATATTATGGGTAAATGAACGATATGTTTTCAACAGAAACGAAAAATCCTTTTTTTGTGTTGCCGTGCGACAAAGTAACGCTGATGTGACATACAAACCCGTAACGTACGGCCTCGCTGTAAGATCTCGGCCCTGATCCACGATGCGCATTTCGACTCGGATTCGGAAACTTCACCACTCGACATCCAATCAACGCTCGCCGAGCTAGGCATTGACCAATGATCACACGTAAAGTTTCCGAATCTGAGTCAAACGGAAATCAGAATCAGCCAGCTTATCTGCTTTTACCAACCAGTACGCTAGATATATCTCCGGCGTCTTCGACTTATTCTTGCCGTTGAAGAACTCCGGCAGCGCGCGCCGCTCGGTCGTATGTATGGGGTTATGTAGGCGATATTTTTTAGTTTACAAAGACTTAGTAAAATCTTTGAATATTTTATAATGCGACATTGCTTGATGTCGTCGTTTGACGCGACAGCAAATGATGCGTTGTTATCGTCTTGTATTGTGTTAAGGGCCTTCCCCTACGGAGATTCCGTAATTTACTCATAATTTGAAAGCTACAGAGTTATAATAATAAATACAGCGATATCTTCAGTATATCAACATTCCTTTCCCCGTTTTAAATTTTCTATTTTTGTTTATTATACTCATGATATTAGCTTCCAAAGTAATACCAATTTATTAAAATTGAAGCATACTTTCAGCATCTCCCTAGTATTTACAAATTACGTTTATTTGAAATACACGACAATAGATAATTTCATTAGCTACATATTCCCCGTTTTAAATTTTTTTTAGATCAATTTTGAACTAAGATAAGAAAATAATAGGATTTTTGTGCGATCTCGGCAACGCGTCAAATGTATGGTCAAGGTCGTTTGCTCGGGGGATGGCCTTAACGACTCAACGCTGATGTAATATACTGTAGCGGACCATACAGCGCACAATCCTGCATCGCGCTATCAAAGTTTCTGAGATTGGTAAGATAAATACAACATCTGAAATGACATCACTGGGCTTCGGCCTAATCGAGCATGCTATCTCGCTCGGTCGGAAGATCTTCCTTTCCTCCAAGCAATCTCCACAGTTACAATTAGTGACTATAATTTACCTGTAGGCGAGATATATCTCGGGCGTCTTCGACTTATTCTTGCCGTTGAAGAACTCCGGCAGCGCGCGACGCTCGATCGTGTGTATGGAGTTGTAGTCGAACCACGCCGAGTAAGACGGGACTACAATGTGATGCGTCTGGTCTGTCACGTTGTCCTCCGTCTCGTCTTTCGTCAGCATCTCCTGAATAACATTGTAGTATTGAGTATGTGTATACTACAGATATGGAAGATATTGAAAAAAAATGTATTCAACGGTGTCAATCTCTATAGACAAGCATTCTGTTCCAACCATCAGTTTGATTTAAAATTATGTTTTTTTTTTCAATAGAATATTATTTACTTACTTCGCTTGCATTTTGGACTTGTAAGTTTGGGCAGAAAATAGTGTGTTGACTGTCACGCATATCTTCTTAGAACGCATATGGTTTAATTAATATGCAAACGAAGAATTTATTTATGTACCGTTATGTATGCAGTATGGCCCATACACAACAAATTATGTTTGTGTTTGTGTGTTTTTGCAGTCTGTGAACGGGCGTGTTACGACAGGAGGATTGTTTACATGTAGAAAACATTATATTATTGCTAATTAATTTAAAAAAAGTGTTGAAGAGGATAATTGTTTTATTTTGAAGCATCCAGTTTATTTTATGTACCTGTGTATTGGAGTCGCTGTGTTTCCCCTGCGAGTCGTCGTGCAGGTCTAGCGCGGGCGCCGGTGTCGCGGGCGCTTCGGGCTCTGGCGCCGGTGTCGCGGGGGCTGTTGTCGCGGCCGCTGTAAGAAAAACAAATGTTGTTAGTAATGGTTCGGGAACCCTGCAAGAACCGGTTGGTTTATGACAATAATTCAATGTTAGTCACGATCTTTCGGCTGGGTTTCACATAACGCGAAAAAAATTCGTAGGTCTGCCATCTGCCTATTAATCAACTTCTCTGGACTCTGATAGTATATTAGTACTTACGTTCGGGAGCTGGTGTAGGCTCGGGCGGCGGCGCGGCATCGGCAGTATCACGTGACGTATCTTCCTCCTCATCCACCTCGTTCTCACGACGCTTGGCACCCCGACTATAAAGTTATTTTAAACGTTCGAATTTTCTGAGATGGAATCTGTTTATGATAAAAGCATAATTTCAAAATAATATTAGCCCGATGCACTCCTTTACCATATAAACTATAACTGTGCAATATTTCGTTCACCTACGTTTCCGCATTTTTCGTCAAAAGGGATACAAAGTTTTTCGCTCGCGTATTAATATATAGATAACGTCTGGTAGTGACGTCATACCAACGCTGTGGGCTTCGCGACCTGACCCAGCATAACAGCTCACTAGGTCGAAAGATCTCCTTTTGTGGCTCCCAAATCCCAATCACCCTCAATCCACAGAGTATAAACTTTACAGAATATAAAGTTTAAACACATACAGCTTGGTCAAAAAGAGTAAATAAAAAATGAAGGCGCTAGTTTCGTCATAGCTGTCACATTTTTGCTAAGTATTAGTTCCAATTAATTAATTAATTAATTTTTACTCTTTTTTTTCCACGTTGTACACCTACAGAATTTAAAAATTCCATAGAGTATAAACGCACCTCTTCCTCTTGTTCTTCTGCGGCGGCGGTGAGGGCGAGCGCTTGCGTTTGCCCTTCTTGCTCTTACCGGCGGGCTCCACGCCCGGCATCAGGTCATCGACTGATAGACGCAGCTTGTGGATCTGAAAAAACATATTTATTTACAATAAACAGTGCCAAAAACAGGGGTTTATTATAATAATTAAGTTTATTCATAATATAATGAGTGTTTGTTACCTAAATAAATAAAACAGAATAATTTATAATCGTGCTCGCGTGATGGAGAAAAGTCATATCTAAGTGTGTGACTTATTTAAAATTAATCTTGATTATAATTTATAATCGTACACTAGTGATGGAGATTAGTCACTGCCTCACTAGCATAAATAATTCGCAGATTAATAGACTCGTACGTGAGAGAAAGAGACCAGTAAGTACCAGGAGCCTGATTGCCTGAGCTTGGTGCGAAATTCGAGACCGACTCGACAACTTCCATGCGTTACGGCCAATAAAGTATAAACGCTCGCTCCGCCTAGAGATGACCAATAACAACGCGTAAGTTCTCGAATCCGAATCGAATGGGAATTGTGAATCATGGTGAATCAATAAAATAGTATTTTTAACAGATGAAGACACTTTAACGAAGTTAGTGGCGGCCGAAAAGGAAGATCTTCTGACCGAACGAGATAACATATGCTCGGTCAGGCCGAAGCCCACTGACGTCATTTCTGACGTTGTATATATCTTGCCGTTCTCCGAAACTTCGATAGCGCGATGCAGGATTGTGAGGCGAAGTGGGTACCGCCACAATACTATTCTATCAGCAGCTCATGCATTGCAGCTGCTAAATTAAATAGCTGTATCATTCTGCTCCTACCTTCTTCTTGCCGTTGGCGTCTACCTCGTAGTCCTCCTCGTTCATCCACTCGTTGTACTGCGGCAGGTCGAGCGCCCACGTCGCCGACACGCGCCACTGCTCCACGCGCGAGCACTCCCAGCTCACTGACTCGGGCACGTCCACCTGAAATAATAAATATTATTAGGCTAGAATTAACGTTAAGGTGCTATCAGAGAAGTTGATTCTTAGGCAATATTGAATTTATACATAACTTGACCAAATAACGTAAGTCCGTCATCTGCCAATAAATCAATTTCTTCGATGGTACAAAAAAGGTTTTCTCGTTTAATTATTAACTGACGTTGGTGTGCAATTTTGCTGCATGGTGTGCGGATGCCTTCGCGACACTAGTGTTGTGCCACGTTTTCGTCACGAAAGTACTTGCTTGATTTTAATTTTTACTGTTGACTACGACTATAATTTGAATGAAAGTAGTTTTAAACGTGCTGCAACACCGACCGCACAAACACCTCCTCCAGCGGGTCAGCCGCCGGGTAGATTATATGCGTCCCTTTCATCCAGCGTGCGAGAGAGGGAGATAGGCACTCACCTGAAGGTCGGTGGTGGCCCACGTATCGTGGCCGTCGAGCAGGTAGTACCAATGCACCAGCTAGTGCCCGCCGCCGGGTAGATTTTATGCGTCCCTTTCATCCAGCGTGCGAGAAAGGGAGATAGGCACTCACCGGCAGGTCGGTGGTGGCCCCACGTGTCGTGGCTGTCGGGCAGGTAGTACCAATGCACCAGCTAGTGCCCGCCGCCGGGTAGATTATATGCGTCTCTTTCATCCAGCGTGCGAGAGAGGGAGATAGGCACTCACCGGCAGGTCGGCGGTGGCCCACGTGTCGTGGCTGTCGGGCAGGTAGTACCAATGCACCAGCTAGTGCCCGCCGCCGGGTAGATTATATGCGTCCCTTTCATCCAGCGTGCGAGAGAGGGAGATAGACACTCACCGGCAAGTCGGCGGTGGCCCACGTGTCGTGGCTGTCGGGGAGGTAGTACCAGTGCACCAGCACGTGCCCGCCGCGCCGGAACACCGGCCGCGCGAACTCCTCCTCCAGCGGATCAGCCGCCGGGTAGATTATGTGCGTCGCCTCTTCCTCGTCTTCTGCGAAGAGAAAGTGACGTGAATCTTCTTCTTCTTTTTTTTTTCTTATTATGGCGCTCGGCTTTTAACCATGGCCAGTGTCAAGTAAAATAGGGCAGGAAAACAATATTTTTCTTACAATAATTTTCATTGTCGTTTTACTATATCGTCAAGTCTAAAGTCTAGTCAAAGTCCAAGTAAAAGTCAAAACAGTCAAGGAGTCAAGTCGGTCGATTCATTAAAGTGGTAGACGCTTTACTGAAACTTTTGACGGAGTTTTGAAAGGAACACAAAAAAGCACGTTTCTGGAAGTTGCAGCATTTGCCTACACTTGTGCACGATAACGAATATCTAATGGTTAATATTCTTCCAATATTACACATTAAGACCCTGCTGCCAAAAATTTCAAAGCACGCTAGCCCCGCCTACACACCCCGCTATCCTCCAATCGTGATATGATTCCATGAATCGTTCTCCCGAGCAATGTGCTTTACGCTGCAGCTAATAGTGAACAATATCGCGTAACAACGGTTCCCGCATTATAGCACGAAAGTAAAGGTCGTAAGTCTCAAAACTGTTTTTGATGATTACTTAAAAATTAAATACAATACTAATATTTCCTTTTGCCATTATTTTATAAAGTGTGTGATTGTAGTAGTGCAAGTTATTTAATGATAGTAACTCAATAAGTGTAACAGATATTTGTTGAAAAGCCCAGAAAGATTCGTAATTTCGAAAAATATAACTATCGAGTCAAAATAAGTGAATCGTGTTTTCCGTTTAGCAAATATCAGATAAATATACAATGATTAAATAAATCTTAATTTCATTTAAGTCAATCGTCTTCCGGGATCGTAATACTTATTAGAAAACACGACAAAATTTGGCAGCCCGCTCTTAAAAACCCTGTTAACACAATTTTAGGAAAATAATACAAAAACACAACAGCACTCTTTCACATTCCCGGCAAAACTCCCTCTTCTTCTTCTTATAAATGGCTCCTTACTCCTTAGTGAGTCGCCAATGTCAGAGGGTGTTGACGTAAAATCTGCCTTACGTGTTGACCTTACGAAGAAACAAGGGTATGGTATATTGCGTCGCGTATGTTGTCTGAATGACATGAATCTAAAGCCGTTATCACACTAGCGTTTGGCGAGCGGACTAAGGGTGGAGCGGGCGCGCAGCGTATATGTCGCGAACACGCCGCGGCTACGAACGTCGCAACGTTTTCATCGCGTGTTTGCAGCTAGTTTACTAAGCACACAACGTTGCTATACTGTTCGTTCGCGACGTATTCGCCGCGCATCTGCGGCGTGTTCGTTGCACGTCCGCAACATATTCGCAGCGTGCCAGTTCCGCCCTGAAGCCACTCGCCAACCGCTAGTTATGATAAGGCTCCAAGTAGTCAAAGTACGGACTTGCTGTCCTAATTATTTATACTTTATTTAACGAGCTCTACATTTCGACTGAAACATTGTACTCACCACAAATCTCCCCCTGGTGGTTCACAATGATGTCTCTCACTTTGTTAGCTGTCGCCTTATCCACATCTGGTCGTATGTAGATGCACGGTGTCCGTATCACCTCAGCGGAGAGCAGAGCTGATTCTATCTCCATCATCATCTGCACGTTGAGATCCTTGCGGGACGGGTTCTGAAAAGGCGGGACGGGGGAGCGGGGAAGAGAATTTTAAAATTAGAACTGTGACACAGGTCTTAAGTCTTGCCATTAAAAAAAAAACTTTAGTCTATAGATGAGTTTAAATTTTAAATATAGAAAAGTTTGGAACATTAAGAAAATGGAGGCTCGTGGCCTTATTATTTCAAATTTATAAAGAAGTTAATCGTTTACGTATTATATTTTTTTGCTTTATTTTATAAATTAAATATTTGATAATAGTAGACCAAGTTAATAAAATATATGACAAGTTGAAAAAAACAATATCACTTGTGCAAGAGTGGTAGATTTGTTAAATGATTTATATTATTTACAAATTGTTGTTGTTTTCAACAATTAATGATGATTATCACACAAAACACACCATGCACAACAAATACCATTAAACAATAAATTAGTGACAAACAAGAAAGAAAAAAATGTTTTTAGGATCAAAAACACAAAAATGGAATTGCATGAAATGAAATGAAAAAAAATGAAAATTAACCAATGGCGAAAGTACGTAGCAAAACTTTCTGTGCCTGGAAACACATCAAATAAAAAAACTTGAAAGGAAAGATAAAATTGCCAATTCCATAAAAAAATTAACAAAAAACATTTCAGTCACCCAAACAAAAAAAATAGAGATCCAATACATTTTTTTTTTCATTTGTTCATTTTTGTATTATTATATTTTTTTTTTACTTGTTTGGGCGACTGGTAATTTAATTTTGAATATGTTAATTTAATACTATAAACATACCAGAATGTAGTGCTAGTGTAAGGGATTCGACTCGCATCATATCAATATTTATTATAATCAAGATTTACCAAATAATTTAATATTATGTTCTTTTCAATTCAAGTTCAACTAAGTGTGACAAAATAAATACATCGTTTTAAGTTGTTTAAAACCACATTTTTTTTGTTTTGACGATATATTTTAGACTCCTACAGATCGACTCTGGTGTTCGCTTGTGCCGATTTGGGTAAGCTAAAGCTCCGTTTAGACCAAACGAGCGAATGATCATTCTAGTAAAGCTCTTTTGATGTTAACAAACAACGAGCATTATTTCGTTGTTCTAGTGTGTTCGCCACGTGTTCGGCGGTAAATAGGTAGAATGCTCTAAGAATGTTGGTGTAACCGAC
Source organism: Cyaniris semiargus (assembly GCA_905187585.1). Taxonomy (NCBI): domain Eukaryota; kingdom Metazoa; phylum Arthropoda; class Insecta; order Lepidoptera; family Lycaenidae; genus Cyaniris; species Cyaniris semiargus. The sequence goes on along the minus strand of LR994566.1, from coordinate 10,451,118 downwards.
GCAAGAGCGCTCGAGCAGTTGCCTAGAACATTCTTTCGAGTTCGGACGTGCTCGCTCTTCGAGGCGGTCTCTTCAAAGGGATTCTAGTGTTCTTGAAATATTTTACTTTTTGGCGGGTTTTTTAAATTATCGAGTATTCTTCTCTGTATTAAATTCGTCACCCACCAACGTCTTTTCCTTTTTTTCTATTTAATTGCGTTATAACAATAAATGCAGCACTTGAAATCACAATATCGCTATCACAGTCAGACATAGTGTAGTTGTTACGTCGTTTATAAACTCTTTGAGTGTAGTGTGAACCCTACTGCTTATCGTTGACGAATGAGCAATGAGCATTCGCTTATTTGGTCTAAATGATTCTCATCTATAGAGCAAAAATTCTTATTCTTGATGTTCTTGTTGGTTCGATTGGTGTAAACGATCTAAAGTATGTTGTAACGAATTATAGTTTACACTAAACGAATACGAAAGAATGTTCTTGTGCAGTTCTTGCTCTATGTTCTTTTGATTTAAACCCACCTTTATATTATGAAAATTTAGTACCTATACTACCTGTCTAAATTCTAACGAGCTTGACAGGCAAGGACAAATATTTTGTAAAGCTACAATAACATTGATATAGGGTGTACATAATAAAGTGATAATAGTTTAAGATGTAAAAGTAGCGGGGCCAAAAAGTTACTTATTTTTAATTATTTTTTATTGTATGAGCAAATTATTGGGGCCTTTCCTATAGAAACATAGAAGTCAAAAGTGACCCTTTTAGCGTATAGTTATGTTACACGCTGTATACACAGTGGGTCTTTCCTCTTTAATAAGTACCTTTGAATCTGCCACACCCATTGAGTTCAGAAATATATGGAGAGGCCCTATTCTACTAAAGATACATTGCATGAACGTGGCCGATGCCGCCATTTTAAGTTCGAGTTTTGTGGTAGATGCGATTTTTTTTTTCGAAAAGTACGCATTGTCAGAAATATTCATTTGTTGTTAGGGATTTGCTTAAAGACTATCCCTCTTACTAATAAAAAGTTACACAGCGTGTATAGAGGGTGCATAAGATTTTTTCTACTAATAATCATTTTTTGACATAAGGCCTACGTATAACGATGCTGTCATTTCCATACTTATTTCTCTGTATAGACTCTGTGTAACGTGCGTGTAACTTAAAAACTCCTGTTTAACTATTCACACGCTGAACGCATGTTTAAGAAGTTTTTATTAGTAAAAGGGTTTTAATATGCCTTCGTGTTGTATAAAACAGTGCAGTGCAAGAAAACGTAATAACCAACCAATATTGACAAAGAGGCGGCCATTTTATGTTTCAAAAGTGTTGTGCACAGAACACATATTGTACACGAAATTTGTTTACGTAGGGCCGATCCATAGGGTTACTATATCATAGGCCACACCCAGCTGAACTTCACAAAACATCCTACTGCCATACAATATTCTGCGAGCGTGTTACTGTGTTAGGGCGGAGCGGCGGTGCGGGCGGGTGCATACCTTACCGACCTGGAAGTCGAACTTGCGCCACCGCTGCTCCGACTTGAAGCGGAACATGGTGGCCAGCACCGTGCACAACGAGCCGCCGGGCTTGAGGTCCATGAACACTTTCATCTGGAACGAATGACATTTTCTTTAAGAGTGGGTCGATTTTAGTCACCCGGCAAGTAACCAGTCGAATCGCCTGTCCAAGTCGAATCGCCACCCCATTTACACGGGTGACTAACGGGTCGATTTTAGTCACGCGACAAGTCACTCGCTACAATAGTATTCGCAGCAAGCGATCGCTTGCGACTGAGCGTTTGCACGGTCGATTTTAGTCACCAGCCGCATGAGACCGCTGGCCGCACGACTTTGGGGCTTGCGACTTTAGCCGCATGCGGCGTACTCGAATTGCCATTTACACGGTCGATTTTCGCCGTGCGGCGGTAATCGTGCGGCTTTAGTCACCCGTGTAAATCAAGCATTACTTTAATAACAAACTGTCAAATCTCTGGTTAGTCAGTAGTGGACGCCAAATTTAACGATAACCTTAACCTTAACTTTGACCATAACTGTAACTATAACAACGCCTGTGGTGCAACCCGCCCTAAATTGATGGCACATTTGTCAGCACTCAGCACCGTCCGCGTCGAACGCACATAGTCACAGAGTACCTTTTTATATCACATAGTACACGAAATGCGGCATGTGCGGTGCGGACGGATGTGCGAGGTTTTACATCATTTCATACAACGAATTCTAAAATGCAACGCGTTCGGCGCGATCACCTTTATATGGATACCAGAGGGGTTAGTGCGAGTTTTATTCGATCATACGCATCGAGCGCGTAAACGCGAATTTATATGGGATCAAAGCAGTATCCACGTTAGCCAGTAGATGCCGCTGCTTTGATCCCATGTAAATTCGCGTTTACGCGCTCGATGCGTATGACCGAATAAAACTCGCACTAACCCCTCAGCTGTTGCCCACGTCTTCGTCCGCGTCAAATCATAGAAACAATGATGAATAGTTTTCCCCATTTTTAACCGACTTCCAAAAAGGAGGAGGTTATATGTTCGGCTGTGGATATTTTTTTTTTTTTTTTTTTTTTTTTTTTTTCAACGATTACTCCGCCGTTTGTGAACCGATTTTCAAAATTTTTGTTTTGTTCTATTAGGTTTCCCTCCAATTTGGTCCCATTTTCACAAAAGTGGTGATCTGATGATGGGATCCATGAGTAATCGAGGGAACTCCTCAAAATTTATATGGAAACATATGATGATTTTGGTTTTATGAGAAGTATCCTAAGCATATGCTACCAAAACGTAAGATTTTGCACCGAGGTATACTATGGTTCCGAAGATACTAAGAGAACTCCGGATTCCTTATAGATACAAGTTTGGGGGTTTAGGCGCTGTTTTAAGAACTGAAAGCATATGCTACTGTGCAAATTACATTCATCATCATCATCATCATCATCATTACCACGTCAGGGTCACCAGTGTCACATGGTTGTATATTGATACAATATGCCCGCCCCCACAACACCATAATTATATCATCACGTTATGTCCTTATAATAATTGGTACTTTTCATAGCGATTTTAATAAAAATATAATGTTGTTTCAAAATAAATGATTCAAGTTCTAAGCGACTTATGTACCACAAAATTGAACATAACAAAGTCAACCTTAACTCCAGAGCGTAAGGCACACATTTGACATTACTTTGAGATTCGAAAGAAAAAAGAGAAGTAAGTTGCTTCGATAGGTACTACACTAGTTTAACTATTAAGTATTAACCCATCAAGCCCAAGCGGCACCCGGCTGCCGCATAACAATTAAAAATCTATTGTGTCTGCGATTCCCACGATCGAGGTAAAAAATTGAACCCTTAGTATGAAAATACTTACATAGGAAAACAATCTACATCGTAATAGGAATAAGAAACACAATCGCATTGAGTGTGACTCTTAACAAATTGTAATTAGATAGGTACGTAGAATATACGCGATGGTTTACTAGGTAACTAAAAAGAGTGAAATTATTATTTTTAACAAAAAATTAAAACCGACTTCCAAGGTAAAAACAATAATAAAATCCTTATAATATGAACTAAAAAGTATTAAATAACGTTTCCTATCTAATAGTGCCTTTTTCCGAATTCGGCTAAACCTCAACTATTTCTGTACTCAATCTTCATAATTTTGAAGTCGGTGCCAGTTCCAAAAGTTTCAAATACCTATTCTGTCAGAGAACTGAAGATTCAGCTATATCTGGTACCGACTTCAAAATGATGAAGATTGAGTACAGAAATAGTTGAGGTTTAGCCGAATTCGGAAAAAGGCACTATTAGATAGGAAACGTTATTTAATACTTTTTAGTTCATATTATAAGGATTTTATTATTGTTTTTACCTTGGAAGTCGGTTTTAATTTTTTGTTAAAAATAATTTTATTTACCAATGATTCTTTGATTCTATAGAAACATGGCATATCGACAGTAAAAGCGGGGCCCGAGAATTGCCTCGGCTACTTTGATATTTAACGAAAAAAGCTACTTTGAAAAATACAAAATGTGCTTCCATAGAAAGTTTCTTGCATTCATTAAATGTATGTGTGATTGCTCGTGTAGGGCATCCATAATGTCTGCTTACAAGAAAACTGTATCTGGTTCTGATAAAGGAAACGCAGATCGATCCTTAATCGTTTCCGCGAGAAGCGATCCGTGACACTGACATCGATTGGTGTTAATTGCATTCTTTATATCTTCGGCTTCCTTATCGACTACTATAAACTGTATACAATACGTTGCCGAAATAATGCGCCAAATCAACAGCCATCTGATGAAAAACCGCCCTGTAAGTTGTAACAGGCACAGCCCAAGGGGATGTTACAGGGGAAATGAAACCCTGTAAAGTCAAGGTCATTAATTTACTGTGTGTCTTTTATGTGGTAGCATAGACTGAGAGCCAGTCAACAGCGCGCAGTGTTTCGTAGACTTTTATATGGAGTTTGCTACTTAAATCTACGGGACACTGCAAGCTTTTAGACACTCTCTAACATATTGTGTTGTGCCTATTTTCGTTATCAGCGCCATACAATTATTAAGGCTGCGACCGCGCTTGCCTTGCAAACAAATTTTGATTCCCTATTTAACCCCTAGGGGTGGAATTTTAAAAAATCTTCTAATAAATAGAGCTTAGAAGACTTTCTAGCTCTACAAGTTTGGCCATTGTGTTTTATATGTATCTTCTATATTAATAAAATGAATTTCAAAATTTTGTTAGTCACGCTAAAACTAGAGAACGTCTGAACGGATTAAGATAATTTTAGTCTTGAAATATTCCTAGAAGTCCAGGGAAGGTTTATATTAGGAGGGAAGTGATACAGATAGTCTGTATCACTGTAGATAATAGTGTAGATCAGTGTTTCCCAAACTTGTCGCGACCGCGACCCATCTACAAGAAAGTTTTAAGTTCGCGGCCCAGTGCCCACCTTGTGTCATGAAGACAAATTATTATTTTTAACAAAAAATTAAAACCGACTTCCAATGTAAAAACAATAATAAAATCCTTATAATATGAACTAAAAAGTATTAAATAATGTTTCCTATCTAATAGTGCCTTTTTCCGAATTCGGCTAAACCTCAACTATTTCTGTACTCAATCTTCATCATTTTGAAGTCGGTACCAGATATAGCTGAATCTTCAGTTCTCTGACAGAATAGGTATTTGAAACTTTTGGAACTGGCACCGACTTCAAAATTATGAAGATTGAGTACAGAAATAGTTGAGGTTTAGCCGAATTCGGCAAAAGGCACTATTAGATAGGAAACATTATTTAATACTTTTTAGTTCATATTATAAGGATTTTATTATTGTTTTTACCTTGGAAGTCGGTTTTAATTTTTTGTTAAAAATAATAATTTCACTCTTTTTAGTTACCTAGTAAACCATCGCGTATATTCTACGTATCTAATTACAATTTGTAAACAGTCACACTCAATGCGATTGTGTTTCTTATTCCTATTACAATGTAGATTGTTTTCCTATGTCAGTATTTTCATACTAAGGGTTCAATTTATTACCTCGATCGTGGGAATCGCACACACAATAAATTTTTAATTGTTATGCGGCAGCCGGGTGCCGCTTGGGCTTGATGGGTTAATACTAGTTAAACTAGTGTAGTACCTATCGAAGCAACTTACTTCTCTTTTTTCTTTCGAATCTCAAAAGTAATGTGAAATGTGTGCCTTACGCTCTGGAGTTAAGGTTGACCTTGTTATGTTCAATTTTGTGGTACATAAGTCGCTTAGAACTTGAATCATTTATTTTGAAACAACATTATATTTTTATTAAAATCGCTATGAAAAGTACCAATTATTATAAGGACATAACGTGATGATATAATTATGGTGTTGAGGGGGCATATTGTATCCATATACAACCATGTTACACTGGTGACCCTGACGTGGTAATGATGATGATGATGATGATGATGAATCTAATTTGCATAGTAGCATATGCTTTCAGTTCTTAAAACAGCGCCTAAACCCCCAAACTTGTATCTATAAGGAATCCGGAGTTCTCTTAGTATCTTCGGAACCATAGTATACCTTGGTGCAAAATCTTGCGTTTTGGTAGCATATGCTTAGGATACTTCTCATAAAACGAAAATCACCATATGTTTCCATATAAATTTTGAGGAGTTCCCTCGATTACTCATGGATCCCATCATCAGATCACCACTTTTGTGAAAATGGGACCAAATTGGAGGGAAATCTAATAGAACAAAACAAAAATTTTGTAAATCTGTTCACAAACGGCGGTGTAATCGTTGAACATATAAAAAAAAAAAAAAAAAACACAGCCGAACATATAACCTCCTCCTTTTTGGAAGTCGGTTAAAAAGCAGCGGTATGTTGCTGCCGCAACATTTACCCGTTAATTCGTATCGTAGTTCATCACCATAATATATTATCATCATCGTCCGCCTTACTTAGGCTGCCTTCACATTAAGTCGCGCGGCTGCCGCAGTACTGGCAACGTAATGTGAAGGCGTCCTTACTTACAATTATTACGTTTGCGTTCGAATGCCCCGCCCCCGTCCCACACGCACCCACGACGACTAACGAACGAGTACGACAATCGTCCTATAGTTTCAGGGCCCACCCAAAATCTACCCGCGACCCACCAGTGGGTCGCGACCCACACTTTGGGAAATACTGGTGTAGATAATAGACGTGTCACGTGTATCGTATTTAATGACATTAGATCGCTATAAAACCAGTTACGAGCTAAATGCAGCACATATTTGGATAACAATAAGCAATACAGTCACTATAATTCGCAAGCTATGGACCCTCGGAAATAAGGTCTATCGTACACTATACTGTGTTAATCTATACTTTCTATATAATTAATTTTGATATTGTTTGAACGCTATAATCTCACGATCTACTGGACCAATTTTTATGTAATTTGGCTCATTTGATTGGTTAACAAGTCAAATACAAAAGTTTTTATTATATTATATTAAGATAAGATAACAAACAAAATATAATAAAATGTAAAATAAAAGATGATTTATAAAAAGACGTGTTTTCGACGAAGATCGTATCTTGTATCTGTATTTCAGATGCTTGTATCTTATAAAATTCAATTGTAGCTATTGAATTGATAAACCTCTTTCAATAACCACGAAAAAAGTTTGCAGTGTCATATCTTTCCACTGGTCTGATTTTTGAGTTATCTACATATTTTTGTAGTTACTTTAAGAAATGAACATTATGGCAAAGTGTACAATAAATTTTCTTTTGAAAGTCTTTATTCCAACGACACTGGGATTACTTGTATAGACACGGTTTAACTCTGAAAGGGCTGTAGGCAATTTAGATATGTACTTACATACTAATATTATAATTAATGCAAAAGTGTATCTGTCTCTGTTTCTGTCCGTTTTTATGTTTTTTGCTGACCGATTTTGCTGAAATTTGATATGTACTGTGGACATACACAGAGTCCCGGGAAAGGACATAGGATACATTTATCCCGGACAAATGTGCGGTTCCCGTACGATAAACGATTTTTGGCGCAACGGAGTTGCGGGCGTCACGTATATTATAAAGTTCGATATCGCAATGTCATGTATACGATCAGCCTTAGATGACGAAACAGCGTGTCGACAGACCTGTTTGCCGACAGCATCTGTGGCGACTGGCCGCCTTGTTATAACATGGCGTTAAATAAAATACAATTGCTTGTTTTATTGTGCGCTGTGATAGAAATATACGCCGGCGGTAGAGGCACTACGCCCTTGATAAAGAATGTAAGTTTTATAAATCCATACTAATATTATTAATGCGAAAGTGTCGTAAATGCTTATAATCCTTACTTATATTTTAAATGATAAGCGTGTCCATCGGTCAGTCAGTCTGTACAGTACTTATTTAGTATGGAGATACTTTGAGTCCCGAGTACCGAGTCCCGACTCCCGAGAAAAGTCATTATATTTTTATTTTTTTTTACCACAAAAATGTACAGTTCGCGCGGTTCGTTAGGAAATTGTGGGCAACGTCATCTCGTATGCTTATAAATAAGATTATATTTCAATTTGATGATTAACCTTATTAATCTTTTATTATAACTACAAAATCTTACTTGCAAATATAGTCCATCATTCATGCCTTAATAACGTCAATAAGGGAGAAAGCATGATATTCGTTTCACGATCAACTTTAACCCGCAAGTGGGCGTAACAAAGATTGTACTTTATCGTTTTCCAATTATGAATTTAATATTCCCCTCTCGTTTGTAAATTAAGTATCTTAATCAAGGTTATAAATTAATAAGCCTTGCACTACGCCTTGGTCTTTCATCTTTGCCTTGTAGCCCAATTAAATATACCTTTTCCTCAACTTTGTGTATAAAATGCATCAAAAATACTAACAAAAACAAGACTTATGATAAAGGTTGTGAGTCCAGTCCTATCTCAGTTCTTTAATACGAATTAGGGGCTGTTTCAGCGCTTATTGATAAGTGCTGGATAGGCTATCCACAACTTGTCGGACAGATACTCCATACTCTATCTGTCAGAACTCAGATAATATTCTAATTACCAAGATCCTGTAACAGTTATATTGTGTCCTTATATTTTATTAACCGACTTTTAAGGAAGGGTTTAACATTCGAAATTTGAATTTTTCAGGTACAAAAGGGCGGTGTGCATTTCGAAGGACCACATTGGGCGGAGGACGAGAATACCCTATACTGGGTCGACATACAAGCCCAGAAAACTTACAGGCTGGACTGGGCTTCCGGCAACATTACTTCTAAAACTATAGGTAGGACTAGACGTTCCGCGCGGCTTCGCCCGCGTAAATTAGATATTTCACAGACAAATCAGTCTACAAAAAATAGCCTATGATCCTTCACGTGGTCTACTTCTTATCTGACCCAAATAACAGAAAAATTGCTCTAGTAGTTCGTGAGATAAGCCCTTTCAAATAATTTCCCCCGTTTTTTCCACATTTTCTTCTATTAAAATATAGCCTATAGCCTTCCTCGATAAATGGGCTATCTAACACTGAAATAATTTTTCTAATCGGATCAGTAGTTCCTGAGATTAGCGCGTTCAAATAAGCCCTTTCAAATAATTTCCCCCCGTTTTTTCCACATTTTCCTTTATTTCTTCGCTCCTATTAGTCTTAGCGTGATAAAATATAGCCTATAGCCTTCCTCGATAAATGGACTATCTAACACTGAAAGAATTTTTCAAATCGGACCAGTAGTTCCTGAGATTAGCGCGTTCAAACAAACAAACAAACTAACAAACTCTTCCGCTTTATAATATTAGTATAGATTTTGAACATAAACTGTCAATTTCAGTAACTTTATACTAAGCGGATTATAATAAGCATACAAATTTTAATAAAATCAGCTATGGAGATATGAGTCCCGTGAGGGTCAGTTTTTGCCCGGAAAAGGAATTTAGTCGCAACGCAACGAAATTGCATCCAAAAGAAATTCATCTCTTGTCTCTTTCACACGCAAACAATATAATATGATCCAGATAGCAAATCATGCGCGTGTGATAGAGAAATCAAGATCTCTCAATCTTTCAGCCGTACTTAATCACATTTGTTTTCAGAGTACGGACCAGTAAGTCTAGTTGTGAGAGTAAAAGACTATCCAAAACTGCTGCTAATTTCTGCGAGGTCAGAACTGTACTTTATGCCTTGGGACGGTCCAGAAGGTGACAGTTCTCTCAGACTACTGAGTGTGGTAGACCTTGGATTACCAGACAACAGGTTTAATGATGGAAAAGTCGACGCTAAAGGAAGATTATGGGCCGGTAAATTATTTCTACCCTTTAGTACAGTGGTCCCCAACCTTTTTTTCATGCGGGCCACAAACGTGTTTTGGTCTTGGTGTAGCGTGCCGCAACAAAAATTTTTAGGTTAAAAAAATATCGATCTTCAAAATTAACGATTTAAAAGTGAAAAAAAAAATTCACGACTTACACGATGACTACATTATTTTGCCGGTGGGCGTGAATTTCAAAATGCCGCATGCGGCCCGCGGGCCGCGGGTTGAGGATAGCTGCTTTAGTAGCTAAACAACAATCATCTGACCACTACAGAATGACTTTGAATGTGTTATGAATACTATTATTATGCGTCTGTCTATCTTTCTGTTTGCTCTTTACTCTTAAAGCACTGGACCATTTTAATTATATTTGGCATGAAAAATGCTCTACATTTTTCTCCTACTTTTGTTTGTTGCTATATTTCAGTTAATAAAAAAACCAAAAAATGAATACATAGTATGTATTTATTTTTTAGCTCTTGGTTAAATTAATCAAAAAATTAAAAAAAAAAACAATGTATTTTTTTTCCATAAACAAGGTACAATGGGCAAAGAAACAGACGGTGTAGTGGATCTAGACCAGGGCTCCCTGTATCTAGTGTCGGAGGAGAACCATCTACACCCCGAGGTTGTGCTGAAACCCGTCTCCGTGTCCAACGGCATCGCATGGACAGCGGACAACAAGTACATGTTCTACATAGACACACCAACCAGGAACATTGACGTGTTCAACTTTGATGTGGAGACTGGGAGTATACGTAAGAAACTTTGTAGCAAAGTATTTTTAACATTATGGAAAGCTAATGACAGCCTATACATGTAAGGTTATGTAACAAACCGCTGTTTAAGTTCTATCTCTACATAAGTAATTTTTGGGAACTTTTCAGGTAAGACTAAAAACCGACTAATTTGATATAGACATGATGTAAGGTACATTTTGTACTTTGAGTATACTTCAAAAATAGTAAAACTATTATTAAAAGTACAAAATGTAGCATATATTAAGTAATGTTTTTAATTAAAATTCGTTAGTTTTTGTCTCTCCTGAAAAGTTCCTAAAAATTGCTTACATGGTGATAAAACTTAAACAAGGAAATGCTGTTATTTGCTTTGTAAGACTTATTTTATTGCTACTACCTACCATATTAAATAATCGGCCAAGTGCGAGTCGGACTCGCGCACGAAGGGTTCTGTACCGGTATAGGGCGAAAGTAGAATAAAATTGTAAAATGTAAATATTTACTTTATTTTAATTTTATTATTAATTACTAAAGAACAAAATATATAACTAAGGATTTTGTGAAAATTTCAAGTGCCTAGCTGTTACCATTATTGATTACGAGCAAAAAAGGCCAAAAAAATCACGTTTGTGATTTTTTTGGCCTTGTATGGGAGCCCCCCATAAATATTAACTTTATTTTATTTTTAGTATTTGTTGTTATAGCGGCAACAGATATACACAATCTGTGAAAGTTTCAGAAGTCTAGCTATAGCGGTACTTGAGTTACAGCCTGGAGACAGACGGACAAACAGACAGACATCGAAGTCTCAGTAATAGTGTCCCGTTTTTACCCTTTGGGTACGGAACCCTTAAAAGTAAGAGGTGTTATTAGCCCCTCTTTAAATTAAGAATCATCAAAATTGCAGGTAACAGGAGAACACTTTTTAGTTTCCAAGCAAACAACATCACTGGCTTACCAGATGGTATGACCATTGATACTGATGGAAATCTCTGGATTGCCTGCTTTAATGGTGGTCAGGTAAGAGTTACATTTAAATGTTATGGGATATTGAGTAAAAAAATTTGAAAAGAATCTTACTGAATAGATTTTTGTTAAATTTGAAAATATTAAATTTAAAACATTCATGACATTACCATCATAGAATTTAATAGCAAACCCTAAATCAATATTGCATTTATAATTTTTTGCTAAACAGTTTTGTTTTGTTAAAATAAATAAATTTATTTAAGGTTATCAAAATAGATTCAAGGGCGGGAAAACTACTGGAACAGCACAAACTACCGGCAAGTAAGGTGACATCTGTGATGTGGGGCGGCTCAGACTACTCCACGCTCTTCGTCACCACCAGCAAAGTCGGGTTGAACAGTATTCAGCTTACACAAGAGCCCGAGGCTGGGTCACTCTTTGCCATAGAAAACACTGGGTGTAAAGGATTCCCGCAGAATCAATTTGTCTTTACAAATGCTGATAAATATTAGTCAAATATATCTTTGTATTTTTAAATGCAATTGACGACATTTCAAATATTTTTTTGTACTTGTTTTATGACGAAATATAAAAGTAGGGGTTAAATTAGATTTTTTTTATTTTTGAAAATGTGGTCATTTTCATTTATAAAACTTGGTTTTTAATTCTGATCATTCTAAAATGACTTAAGCGCCAAATGACGTCATTGGTACAGTTGAACAACAAAATACCTTTGCACGTCATATCTGATTTCTTAAAAAAAAAACTGTCAGTACTGTCACTGACTTTGTGGTACTTTACTTTGAGGTTATTGAATACGTTACGTTACGTTTTTTAGGTTTTATCCTACAAGCAAAGGTGTGTATCGTATTCTGCCGTACCAATGACGTCACAAGTGGATTTTTCGTTTTAATTTTTTTTCTCGGAAGTTAATGATTAAAAAAAACTGTAACTTTTTTTAGGACTTCGGAAATAAAAACAAAGAAATGGTATTTTTTATTTTTGATGATTAATTAAATGAAATGTTGTCAATTGGCAGTATTTTTTTGATACTGTTATTGAATTTCCTAAAGAAAATATAAAATTAATTCTCTTTTATTACTAACTCCCAATATTTGTACATGGCTCCTTAGATATTATTGGGCGTATTTAATTGTAAATAAAAAAATATTTTCATGTGTGTGGTTCGTCATCATTTCAATGGGTGTGGTTACCCATTGAAATGATGACGAACCACACATACTTACTAAGAAAAATACATCAGATTCATTGTGATCTTAATGGAAACAAAACTTAGTATGGTATTACTATAAGGCTATCAATTTAAATGTATAAATTGGTGCAATAAAGAGATTGTTGCAAAAGCACATTTAGATCACATAGAAACAGGAGTTGAGACTCAAATGATTGAATCAGAATGCCGCATCCTACCCTAACAACATCATTTCACATTTGGTTGAGTGGGATGCTGCATTCCGAATAATTTGTTTGTGTCTCAGAATAGTTTTGTTATATGGCCCCAGAACAGAGTATAGTTTACACTTACTGGTAGCCGCAAAAAAGGTGGATCAGCTGCATTTTTCCCCAATTTGTTCTCCTGATAATGAATAAGCTGTATAACAAGCTGCGCCAGCCCTTCTTTAGTTGGTGGGTCAGTTTGGACATGCTGAAAAAGTTATATTGATAAGAAATTTAAAAATATGATATAAAAGCAATTAGTCCAGTCAAACGATAGAGAGAAATTCAGCTACACCTATACCTGCTTATGTCTCTTTCAAATATGCATCAAATCAAATATCTTTATTGTCAGAATATTGTTGATATAAAGGAACTAATTATAGTTCTAACATTATGCCCTAACAATGCGTGCAAACAGATATATTGTTATTTGTGCATATATTCTGATATGAGATACAAATAATTTTGATCACAAGTGAAAGACACAAGCATCAACAAGTCAATGGACGAATTTATATCAACCGGACTATAGTCATAACTTATATATTATACTATAGTCTATAGTCCAGTTGACATGTGGGGATCTAGTTTATCCAAAGCAATAACAGCCATAATGATTTGCTTCTATGATATGGACATAAACATCTTATTTTATATTACTCTAAAGATTAATAATGTTCGTTTTAATGTTTTATTTAGGTTGATTATAATTACCAAATGTCATGGTGCTCAGAAATCGCCTATAACTTTGTAACACTTTCGATTGCAAATATGCCTTTAGGCATTTAAAACTATTGTTAATTGCAATACTGTTGAAAATAAGCACTTTTATACCATAGTAACGTTTATAACTTACCTTTTTGCAGTTCTTTTGCAACCAAACACGAATCTGATCAAATTGCGCTAAGGTCTCCGGTGATTGGAAAAACTCCGCATTTGGACCCCCGTCCTTCTTGGGGTTTAAAGTTGTCATGGTTTATTCTATAGCTGTTAGATTAGATGTTCTGTATTCACTGATTACCATTCACAATAAAAAGGGGCAAACAGTTTGCCGAAAACTAAAAATCCACAAAACCAAGCGAGCAAGCGCGTCGCTTCGATTTTTGAGTTTGACAGTGACACATGAGGACAGAGGAACGTCATCCGTTGTCACTTTTTTTTCTTATTATGGCACCACCCTTATTGTATGGCACTCCGCACTTTACCTCATCAAATTACTGACACTGGCTATTCCTTATGGGAGGCCATTTTTAAAGAAGAAGAAGTTATTATGGCACTTCGGCTATATATTTGGCCCGGTCGCATCACTTGCAAGCACTGACCTCCATTAAACAAGTACGCTGGACCTATGATACCCACTTTTTTTTTGTGCCTATTTGAAGCGGAATCAGCGCCCCCGGTGAGAGGGAAGAGAACTAAATTTGACGTACAGCTTGGCAAAGAAGAGTCTGACGCGGTGACAGCTGGAACTAAGAGTTTTTATTTATGACTACACTACATTACTTGTCAACTCTAATAAATATTGTGTCAAAAGCGAAGCGTAGGGTTGCCTGTATTTAAAGAAAAGCGCCCTCATTTAATCCACACTCTTCTTTGCCAAGCTGTAACTTGCAAATGGCCGCTTAATTGTTATTGGTTGTCATCACTATTATTAGTTCTAAATACTCCCACTACTGCTATCAGCGCCAATATGGCGACTTTCAAACGTCATTTTTACGTCAAATTTAGTTCCTATCACTCACATTGGGGGAGCGGATTCCGCTTCAAATAGGCACAAAAAATAGCTGTCATTTCAAAGGGTATCATTAGTCCAGCTGTGGTCCAGCGTACTTGTATAATGGAGGTCAGTGCTCGCATGCGACCGGTTGGGGATTGAGAGGTTAATTTGATTGGCAAACAGTTTTCTTTTTAGTAAGAGCCGTCTACTTGACCGCCTCCGCCGTCCGCTATAAGAGGCCACACCGGATACAAGTGGCGACTCTATTATTATTTATTTTCTTCTCTTTCTTGACAGACTATACTTTCCTTTTGATTATCTCTATAAATAAAAATCAATTCTTTGCTAGTCTTGCTAAGACTCTAGAATAGCTAAACTGATTTGGCTAATTTAAGTCTTAAAATATTCGTGGAAGCCTCCCTATACATAAACCCATCTCTAGATATAAACCCAGGGGGGGTTTATATCAGGAGAGAAGTGATACGGAGTTCACCAAGTCATAAAGTTCTTTATAATATTTCCTCCCCAACCGACGAAGTTAGGATTCTAATAGGCTAAAATTGTGTTGAAATGTTTTATAAATGTTTCCGCCTCATTTATTGTTTATGTGTGATGCTGCATAACACTTATGACATAAATATTACATAATATTACACTTTTGTATTCTTACGGATACGGACACGTAGTGCCATCTAGCGTCAAACCGGCGAAACTGATCAGGGAAACACAGAAAACATAAATCCCCTACTTAATACTAGATGGCGTTAGGTGTATGTTTACTTACGCGTGTTTGCTAGAAAGTTCCCACACTTGTTTACTTGTTTACATGAATCGGGGGAAGGAACTTTCTGGAATTCGTCTCGCCATATAAATAGCCGCAGGTAGACGGCCCGGCAATTCAGTTTTATCTGAGTGATCCTCGAGGCGACTTCGGAGCGAAAACAAGTGATCAATAGTGAGTGAACCACTGTGAACCTACGACTCGGCTACGACCTAGGACTATCTAGTGCTTAGTGTTTGGACTTGGTGATTTGTGTGACCTAGTGTCAGTGCTAGTAAAGTCTTTATAAGAGTCAGCAGGTCTTTTTCTCCAAATCCCTCGAACCCTAACACGTAACAGTATATTCATAAGCGTTACAATTATTATCAAAATAATAACAGATATTTTTTAAGTGCAAGAGTTCAATAAAAATATTTTTCACATAATTGATTTATTTTTCTAAATATCTAAACCTTTTACAACTTTATTAGTAGGAGTCCATAACTTAAAATACGGTCCCATCCTGAAGAAAGCATGAAACTTGGCATGAATGTAGCTGTCATGGAAGCACGTCCAGAAATAATGTTTTCCCCCCCTCCCCCCGTTTTTATCTCCCTCATTCCGGTTTTTCGAATTTTCTACGAAAACGATAAGACTGAGGAGTTTACTCTTCAACGAACAAATTATCGTCGATAAATTACCTACAAAACGATACTACATTATATAGTGGTAAGATTAATATATTTCTGTTTACAGACACCAACATATTATGAAATTGTAAAAACAGGCTAACTTTTTTTTTCTTGCTCCATTTATAGGAAAACAACAAGAGTGGTGATAAAATAGGCTACAAAAGATAGATACCTTATACATTGAGCTACAAAATGACACCTATTTCATATTCGTAGAGGCATTACCTCCAGAGTTATAGCTTACCGCGTCTGACTCAAGTACTCGTTTTTTTACCTTTTTACAATTTCTTAGATTTAGAGCTAATGGTTTCAAGAAATTTATTAAAAATACAGTAAAATACAGTGAAAATTATGTAGTTGTCATATATGTGCTTTAATGTGGATATAGAAGCATGTCGACAAATTATTTCCCATGTAAAAAGGTAAAAAAACGAGTACTTGAGTCAGACGCGGTAAGCTGTAACTCTGGAGGTAATGCCTCTACGAGTATGAAATAGGTGTCATTTTGTAGCTCAATGTATAAGGTATCTAACTTTTTTAGCCTATTTTATCACCACTCTTGTCGTTTTCTTATAAATGGAGCAAGAAAAAAAAAGTTAGCCTGTTTTTACAATTTCATAATACGTTGGTGTCTGTAAACAGAAATATTATATTAATCTTACCACCATATAATGTAGTATCGTTTTGTAGGTAATTTATCGACGATAATTTGTTCTCTGAAGAGTAAACTCCTCAGTCTTATCGTTTTCGTAGAAAATTCGAAAAACCGGAATGAGGGAGATAAAGGGGGGGGGGGGGGGGAGGGGGGAAAACATTATATCTGGACGTGCTTCCATATCTACATTGAAGCACATACATGACAGCTACATTCATGCCAAGTTTCATGGTTTCTTTAGGATGGTACCATAAAATTGATTTTTGTTAGGAAAAGGAGCCGTACTAATAGTTAAGCTTTTACGTAGCAACACTCAACATTCAGGGCCAACGCTAAAACTCGCGCGGGCGCACGCTCGCGTGTGTTTAAATGAAAAATAGTATGGGCAGCGCAGGCGCGTGTGACGGAGCGCGGACGCGGGCCCCATACTATTTTTCATTTTAAATACACACGCGAGCGTACGCCCGCGCGAGTTTTAGCAGGCGCGCGAGTTTTAGCAGGCGCGCTCATGGTTAGTCTACATTTCGTCATAGAAGATTTGTTTATTTACACAATAAATAAAACTATAACATAACGACTATAAGATTTTTATATACTTTTGAGTTTTGGATATATGAATACACTAATTGACGGTTCATGTTTGGACTTTTCTGATAAATAACTCTAAATTAGTAAAAACCTAATAAAACTACAGATTAAAGTGGCTTTTATGCCACTGGCTCATTTTTGGTAATTTTAGCCGCACTACAATCAGCAAAAAAATATCAGTGTTGCCCACAACTATTTTTGCTTTTGCATAATTTTACAAAAACTGTTCTAAGTTCATCCCTTCTTGACTAGCTACCTCACTTACAAATTGTCCAACAATGGCAGTTTACATTAAATTACAATTATAAATGCAATCCTATTGTAAACGGCAAAACAGTGTCACATTCACCACTGGTTTTATTAATAAAATTTATATTGGTTCAAAAGAATCTACCAGTTTTCTCAATGTTCCTTCAACGAAAAAGGCAGCAATATAGTAATTCGCTTGTCTTTTACTGTAATGTCTATACTTTATAACCGAAATAAGTCATAGCACGGATATTCTCTATTTCTGTCGCTTACACATTACATTCATTTTAAATATTACAGAAGATATGATTTTATTGCATAATATTTTTACAGTAAGCCCGATATTAAAATTTTAATAAAACCAGTCCAATCCAGACATACGAATACATACGAGATAACAGCTTATACATAATCAAATTGACACCAGTCGTGTTGACTGAGCACACAACACTTACACTAACACACATTAATTCATTTAATTATTGTCAATATGATAATTGAATAACATCCAAACTGCTATTCTATGGGCGAATAAAATCGCAGAGGAGACTGTATCGATATTATGTGATATTTAATACCGAATATCGATATTTTATCAATTATATTTCAAGTGTTGCCACATTTTGGTAACTTTTAGGGTGAAGCCAAACGAGCGTAATTTTGCTATTAAAATGTTAAAAAATATAAAAGAAGGGCCACTGCATGGTTAATATTTTATAAAATATTGTTTTTTTTACAAAAATTACGAATTAAAAGTAACTTGAAACGGAACGATTTCAAAACATCAATCAGCGTTCAATGACGTCACACCTGCTATTTTGAGCGTTTTAATCGTTTTTAACGCTAAATGGAACGCGGGGCAGGACAGTAGTGACGTCATACATACTATCTAAGATCCGTTTTGGCGCCAAAACTTAAATTGACAATTTTAACCGCATTTTTTTGCAGTAAATTCCAGTGTTTTAATTTTTTAATATACTTGTGGTCTATTCTTGATGGAGTTCTTTAAAATTAACACAAAAATAAAAATATCGCATCTTCCCTATTTCGGTCGCGTTAATTATTTTTCATGCCAACCGAAATTCTGCGACTCACGACTCACAAAATTACGCTCGTTTGACTTCACCCTTAGTCACAGAGTATGGCAGCATCTTAAATCGATTTAACTCAAGAAACAGTCTACAGATGCGATTTTATTGCCATCTGAACATCGATATCACGACAATCAAAATATTTATAGGAATGACTTAAATATATTCAAGGAACGTTGTAACAATTTCCTTTACCCTTTAATTGTTTACCACGCATATTGTCGTTTGTATTTTAAATAGAGGAAGATGTTTGTATTTTTATGTTAAAAAAATCTAAGCGTAAAACATTTCATAAACAAGTAATTGCATAATCAAGTATCATATACTTTTACGGTGACACAAACGCAAAAAAAAGGTTATTTGAAATACTAGTTAACAACGTAACATTATTCAATTTAATACTAATTTAACAAGCAATAACTATTATTAAAAGCAACGAAATAATGATTAATATAAAGTAAAAAAATACTTTTCGCTTTAGCCAATTTTCAAAAAAGTTTGAATAATTTATGAGAATTTATGCTTACACAATTAGTAACATAATAAAAATATGTACTTAAATACATTATGGCAAATATATTTAACTTATTAAAAAAATAGGAAGTCATATTGAATTTTACATACAAAACTTAAAATATATGATTTAAACATACTATTAATATAAATCTATTTTTAGTAACGCAGCATAAATGAGTATACAACAAGAATCTCACTCTTACCTAGCATTTGTTTTCTTAATAAAATGCAAAAAATATAAATAAGCAAAAGTTATATTTTGCGCATCTAATAATGCAATGTTCTACAATTGTATCCTTGTTTTCCGAAAAGTCTTAAATATGGCGAACATTTTATATGCAGCAACACTATAATGATGCCAGTTGCTGTTTTAATGTTACCATTAATAAAATATACTCTTCAGCATTCTTAACATGAAATAAGCATATTTGTAAAACATAATTGTGTTATAATTCTTGTACACAATTTTAGATTAATAAATTGAAGATAAAGCAAAAAATTGTCTAGCATAAATGTGTGAAAGTTAAAATTTTAACAAACGAATTCTGCGTGTCAAACAAAATTTTATCTTCTATGCCAGGTTTTATGTATGGCAAATTCTCTTTTTGAAATAAGTACATTGACACATCACGCAAGATATTTGTACACCGTACCGGCTTTGGCGTAAGCTAAAATAAACCTTGTCGCTATTGTAATACGGTATAAACTGTTGTGTCAATGTGCGATTAGTTTTTTTTTTACTTGATGCCGAGGTAGTTTTCTGCGATGCCAATGTAGTACACGCTCTGTGCGATACCGAATAGTGGTGCAATAACAATCATACGGCACGCACCTCCTTTGAAGAACGCCGTTGGTCCTTCGTGCTTCATCGTTTTACTGAAAAAAATAAAATGCTTATTTTTATACCAAGGGATATAATAGGGAAGATTTGAATACATTGCTTGTTATGATAATATTTAAAAAAAGTAGGGTTTCAAAATTCCATATCTCAAAAACAAAAAAAAAAGACAGGTAAGTATATCGGAATTATTATGACGTCACAAGTTCACAACTCATCAGTCATCACAAACAAATAAAAACGAGGTCATAAACAGTTTATGTGAATTATTATTTTTAACAAAAAACTAAATCCGACTTCCAAGGTAAAAACAATAATAACATCCTTATAATAAGAACTAAAAAGTATTAAATAATTTTTCCTATCTAGTAGTGCCTTTTTTCGAATTCGGCTAAACCTCAACTATTTCTGTACTCAATCTTCATCATTTTGAAGTCGGTTCCAGATAGCTGAATCTTCAGTTCTCTGACAGAATAGGTATTTGAAACTTTCGGAACTGGCACCGACTTCAAAATTATGAAGATTGAATACAGAAATAGTTGAGGTTTAGCCGAATTCGGAAAAAGGCACTATTAGATAGGAAAAATTATTTAATACTTTTTAGTTCATATTATAAGGATGTTCACCTGTTTTCGCTCCGAAGTCGCCTCGAAGATCGCTCAGATGAAACTGAATTGCCGGGCCGTCTACCTGCGGCTATTTATATGGCGAGACGAATTCCAGAAAGTTCCCTCGCCCGATTCACGTAAACAAGTAAACAAGTGTGGGAACTTTCTAGAAAATACGCGTAAGTAAACATACACCTAACGCCATCTAGTATTGAGTAGGGGATTTATGTTTTCTGTGTTTCCCTGATCAGTTGCGCTGGTTTGACGCTAGATGGCACTACGTGTCCGTATCCGTAATAATAACTTATAGGCTAACGTTAGATTGTGATAATGAAATTTTAATTGTAAATACATATTTTTCCTTTATTGAAAAACTAACAACTGTGTTATTTTAATAATTCTTTTCTCGTATTGTCTTTCAAATTACTTTCATTGAATTTTCGATATATCAAACGAATTGTCAAACATCACAATTTATACCATAATCAGATTTTTGGACCTTCACTAATTGATTTTTACATCCAGACTGCATCGCAACCATACCAAAATTTGATAAGCATGCGTGCTTATCTGCATACGTGTACGATATTATGCAGACATGCAAATATAGTATAAGACGTTTCTTGACGTCTAGTGAGACGTGGTTAACTGACCACGATGTACTCACCTGATACAGTCCAGTATGGAGGTGTATTGACGCTCGCCGGTGCCCTTCGTGAGCGTCTGCATGCGCGTCTTGACCACGTCGAACGGGTTGACCACGAGCGCCGCGCTCGAGCCCGCCGCGCAGCCGGATAAGAATGACCACCTGTGATAATGATAGGATCATTTTATTCAACACTTATACATTCATCAAAAGCAGAGAACACAACTTTAATTTACTCGAATTAAGTTCAGTTTATAGTTTAAATTACAGAGAATTATAATTGTTAAAATGTGCCGTAAGGTTTTTTAGATCTTCAGCTTATGCTCAAATTTCAGCCGCAGCCACTGGAGAACTAACAGCTCCAGTTTATAGGTGTCACATGACAGATAGGTGTTTCACAGTCACTGGCAAAGTGGCAATGTCATCTTGTGTGGCAGCTACAGGCATCCTTGTAACGCTAGTAGCTACAAGTATTTCGCATCCTCCTTCCTGTCAAAATATCCTTGTAGCATTGAACCCATCCTTGTAGCATTGAGCCAGAACGGCGGCGGTCCACCGGGCATCTCCTTCGGTCCCAGGTCGTTCAGTATCGCGAACATGGGGAAGTAGAAAATTCATAAGGACACTTCGCGCTAGTAGCTACAAGTATTTCGCATCCTCCTTCCTGTCAAAAGATCCTTGTAGTACTGAAAACATCCTTGAAGCACTCACCAGAACGGCGGCGGTCCACCGGGCACCTCCTTCGGCCCCAGGTCATTCAGTATGGCGAACATGGGGAAGTATACGATGCTGAAGGACACGTCGCGCGCCGCGGTCGCCGTGATGCCCTTGTACAGGCCGAGTATGCCACGCTCGCGGAGCAGCCGCCGCGTTAGCTGCATAGCGGTGGTGCGCTCAAACTTGCGGCCCTCTGCGGGATATAGGGACAAGTGAGCATGATATATGTGTATAGGTATATTTAAAAGTGCTATTCAGCCATTATTATCGCATACCACAAGTTCTATGCCGTTCTATGTATAATAGCTCTTAAATTTAAAAAACCTAAAACGGAAACTTTGAGCACATGATTCATTGCTTATGTTCAAGGCTGTCATAACCTTAAACATAACCAAAATAGCCGGATCAACCAGCCGACTTGGGACACTTTACATGTCAATTCAAGTCATCGGTGTTCAAAAGTTTATTAGCCTCACAGTTGATTTCAAATAGCAAGTTCTTAGTTAAATGTAACCCAAGGTCATAAACTTTTTCAGCTGACATATTATAAGCTAGCGGTGCTTACCGGCCTTAGCCTGCGCGGCGATCCTGCCGGCGTCCTGTATCTGTATCTCCAGCAGCTCCATGGGCGTGGTGATCACGATATGGCACGCGCCCGCCATGCCGCCCTCGAACATTGGCATTCCCAGCAGATATCTGATACGCTAGCAGTGCTTACCGGCCTTAGCCTGCGCGGCGACCCTGCCGGCGTCCTGCATCTGTATCTTCAGCAGCTCCATGGGCGTGGTGATCACGATCTGGCACGCGCCCGCCATGCCGCTCGCGATCATTGGCATTCCCAGCAGATATCTGATATGCTAGCAGTGCTTACCGGCCTTAGCCTGCGCGGCGATCCTGCCGGCGTCCTGCATCTGTATCTTCAGCAGCTCCATGGGCGTGGTGATCACGATCTGGCACGCGCCCGCCATGCCGCACGCGATCATTGGCATTCCCAGCAGATATCTGATATGCTAGCAGTGCTTACCGGCCTTAGCCTGCGCGGCGATCCTGCCGGCGTCCTGCATCTGTATCTTCAGCAGCTCCATGGGCGTGGTGATCACGATCTGGCACGCGCCCGCCATGTCGCCCGCGATCATTGGCATTCCCAGCAGATATCTGATATGCTAGCAGTGCTTACCGGCCTTAGCCTGCGCGGCGATCCTGCCGGCGTCCTGCATCTGTATCTTCAGCAGCTCCATGGGCGTGGTGATCACGATCTGGCACGCGCCCGCCATGCCGCCCGCGATCATTGGCATTCCCAGCAGATATCTGATATGCTAGCAGTGCTTACCGGCCTTAGCCTGCGCGGCGATCCTGCCGGCGTCCTGCATCTGTATCTTCAGCAGCTCCATGGGCGTGGTGATCACGATCTGGCACGCGCCCGCCATGCCGCCCGCGATCATTGGCATTCCCAGCAGATATCTGATATGCTAGCAGTGCTTACCGGCCTTAGCCTGCGCGGCGATCCTGCCGGCGTCCTGCATCTGTATCTTCAGCAGCTCCATGGGCGTGGTGATCACGATCTGGCACGCGCCCGCCATGCCGCCCGCGATCATTGGCATTCCCAGCAGATATCTGATATGCTAGCAGTGCTTACCGGCCTTAGCCTGCGCGGCGATCCTGCCGGCGTCCTGCATCTGTATCTTCAGCAGCTCCATGGGCGTGGTGATCACGATCTGGCACGCGCCCGCCATGCCGCCTGCTATCATCTGCCGGAACAGCGGCAGAGAGCTGGCGAAGAGAGAGTGGAACGTTAAAATGAGAGTAGACTATTTGAATGAGAGCAGACTATTTAAATGAGAGTAGACTGTTTAAAGTAGAGTTATGACTTTTTTAGGAAGGTACATCATTGGAACGACTTGGAAGGTCTCTGGGGACGCCTGCAAGTTCTACGTTGCGCCAAAATTATTTTGTCGCGCGGGAACCGTTCATTTTTCCGGGATAAAAATTATCCTATGGCCTTTCCCGGGACGCAAAGTATCCCCATACAGAATTTCAGGAAAATCGGTTTAGCGATTTGGGCGTGAGGATGTAACAGACAGACAGAGACACTTTCGCATTTATAATATTAGTAAGGATTAGCTACCCCACACGCAATGCGTAATCATCATCAGCTCTTGCCCTACTTCAAGACGCTACCAAGAATGCAAGCTGGCATGTCGCCAGGAATGTAGTACATTATGTTCGGAATTTGCAAGTGAACTGCCGAACAAATGCAAATCTGCTCAATGACATCTCATGTGTAATGGACATAAAACTGTCTTTAACATTGTTGTAACAAAAATTTTATTACGTAACGAGCTGATCCGGCAAAATGCATGTACGAAAGAAAGATCACTGAAAGAGCTACTCGTTTAAAATTGAGGAGCAAATTCATAACGTCAGGGCGTTTTTCATAAAAACATAGATGTCAAGTAACTCTTTCAACGCCGCTACTTTCGCAGTGGAACTCTGCAAAGTATAATCACTTGTTTTGTTACGTAATGTACGTATTTAAACTAGCTCTAATTTTAGTAACGAGAAAGCATAATATTATGTATTATGTTAACTAATTAGTAATTGTACAATGTTTAGAATTTAGAATCAATACTTATTTGCGATTAGGAACGGGGTCAATTATTATTGTGTAACTTTTACATACTTAATACATTTATAATAATTAATTAAGTACGATTGTTATCAGAACATTAAAGTGAAATATGAACCGTTCGGTCAATAGTTATGTTTTAATCGTAAAAAGTCTTGACACTTGAAAATCGTTGCAAATAAATTATTTTTTTTTAGAAAAATAAAAATAAAACGATTCAATTACTATGCATATATATATTTCATCCATACTAATATTTTTAGGTACTGCAAAATTTGTCTGTTTCCTTGTTTCATCTCTACACTAACTGCTGAACAGATTTACATAAAATTTGGCATAGGGATGCTATGAGTCCTTGGAAAGGACATAGGGCAGTTTTTATACCAGAATGTACAGTAACTGAAAGATAAACGAAGTTCCCACTTGCGGGCAACGTGTGATAAACATACTGCCAGTTGCCACCTTATTTATTAGTTATACTTATTTGAATAACGGTTATTAGCATATAATTGCACAATATTATATACATTATAATAGAACAATAATAATGTGATAATAATAATAATAATATCTATAGACGCTTCACACCACGTCAGTCTGGCCCCGTGCTAAGTACCTGAAGGACTTGTGTTACGGGTACCAGACAACGGAAATATATTTAATACTTTTATACTATACATATATTTAAGGTTTTTATTATATCATACACATATTTAATACACATCCAGACCCGGGAACATTGAAAACTTTTTGTTCCGTCGGCGGGATTCTAACCCGCGACCCCCGGCTTGAGCTGCCACACACTCAACCAATTGAGCCACAGAGGTCGTCAAACCTGTTTGTTGATTCTAATATTTATAGATATTGTGATCTCTGAAATAAATTCCATATTCCAAGTGAAGAAGCATTTTCCGCATTCTTGCCAATAACGATTAATATAGAGTGTAAATTTAAATTGTAAGTGTAAATTTAAGTAAAGGATATAATGGGATTGACATATCTTCGGATAAAAATCCCTAAATAAATATAGATAAAAAAAAAGTGAAGAAGCAGACATAATATTATGATATATCGCATTGGGGTAAACCTGTAATGGTAGAAATAAGCATGGAAATAAATATTTTACTTAGAAGCTAACAAAATATTACTTAGTAAATTAGAAATAAAATATAATAATATGTTATATGATCCTTGCCCCAGCTATAGTCAACACATAAAACCTCGATAAAGGCTCTAATTTATATCAACCACATAAGGATCATTCTTTTAGACCAGAGGTTCCCAAACTTATTTTGTCTACCGCCCACTTTGAGAACAAATTTTAGCGCCCCCATTGTTTCAATTTAAAATGCATCCTGATGAAATAAATCACCCCCCAAGCCTCTACACAACGCCCCCATTTTTTTCTGAGTCCCACACCGCCCCCCTTCAGACCTTCAGCGCCCACAAGGGGGCGTTATTGACAAAGTAAAAAAAATCTGTACGTAGGTATGCACCAGCAGAAAATTCACAGGCAGATGTGGGACCTACATTATTTGGTCGGGTTATGTCAAGTCAATATTTTTCGTAATCTGTCAGCTATACTTGATATACCTAGCCCGACCAAATTGCGTAGGTCCACCATATGTCTGTGAATCAATTCCTCTGATAGTACTAAGGAAACATGATGATAAAGATAAGTGCGTGTTAGATAAGGAAGATAGATTACATACGTCAGGCTTATTCCTATGCAATACTCTTTCCCCCTTACTAATAAACGCTGTATAAGCTTTGAATAGTTATACAGTGTTTTGTCTTCTTCAATCCAATTAAAAATGTCACCTGTGTGACAGGAACAAAACACTGTATAACTATTCAAAGCTTATACAACGTTTATTAGTAAGGGGGTTTATCTTTATCAATGCTATTAATATTATCTTGCTTTGATTTATGGTAAAGATCTGAAGAAAATATTGACTACATAATTATTTACTTTTATTTAACACCTACTATACAGAATTTATTGTTGTAGAAGTGTGTCTGGTGTCTGTCTGATTGTTACTTCTTTACATTTAAACCGCTGAACCTATTTGATGAAATTTAGCGTGAGGTTATTTAGGGAGAGGATAAGGATGCAGGGTAGAGCTTTAAGGCCTAGGAAATGTTCAGTTCATACACGAAAAACTAAACCAAGTTGCGAGCTACATTTAGTTTGTACTAATCACTAATGAAGGATATTTTAGGAGCTAAACACTAGGGTTTGCTAACAAAACGCTAGCAGGTGTGCTAGTAATATCTACAGCTAGGTCGCTTAACCGAAAAACCGGACAAAGCATTCAGCTTAGCCGGACATTTGTATAAAAAAGCCGGAAACTCTATCTAAGCTCTACACTCATAGATATAGCAATACCCTCGGTAGCGCGTGTACAAATTTTCTGTGTTATTAAAACAATTTAACATCTAAGTTCTAACAGATAAAATTTTACATCTGATTAAGTGTAAAACCGTCTAAAATTATACGGATTTTGCCATAAAATTTGCATTTTAAAATTTAAAGCTTTGCAAAAGTCGGACTTTCCTTAATTATTATGGCCGGACACTCAATCAAAAGCCTGACTGTGTCCGGCTTTATCCGGACGCCTGTCAACCCCATCTACAGCCAATAAGTAGGTGTGTTTTGTTTAGTAAATATTATGTTCCGACGCGTGCGTTTGGCGCAGCCAAAAATACTCTGTGGGACAAACGCAGGTGTGAATATAGGAGCTAGGGACTATTTCTGTACTCATTAATGATTGTCTAACAACAACAAAGCAACAATGCTGTAAATGAGAAGATTCTTATTTTTCGTTTGCATGAAGATCGACTAAGAATAATTCTAATGTTAATAGAGAGGTTAACAGTGCGTTACTGTTCTTTTAAAACACAACTCTGCACTCTCTAGTATTATTATAAATACGAAAAGTGCGTTTGTCTGTCTGTTTGTCTTATATATTGTTACGTGCTAGGGTTCGAGGGATTTGGAGAAAAAGACCTGCTGACTCTTATAAAGACTTTACTAGCACTGACACTAGCTCACACAAATCACCAAGTCCAAACACTAAGCACTAGATAGTCCTAGGTCGTAGCCGAGTCGTAGATTCACTGGTTCACTCACTATTGATCACTTGTTTTCACTTCGAAGTCGCCTCGAAGATCGCTCAGATGAAACTGAATTGCCGGGCCGTCTACCTGCGGCTATTTATATGGCGAGACGAATTCCAGAAAGTTCCGATTCATGTAAACAAGTAAACAAGTAAACAAATGTGGGAACTTTCTAGCAAATACGCGTAAGTAAACATACACATAACGCCATCTAGTAATAAGTAGGGGATTTATGTTTTCTGTGTTTCCCTGATCAGTTTCGCCGGTTTGACGCTAGATGGCACTACGTGTCCGTATCCGTAAGACCACTCCCCTCTTAGAGGTGCTCGTCCCGAGCATCGTTATTACTGCCATGGTAACGCGCCAGACGGTCTATGTGTACCACTTTGAATGTCCCTCTTGGTTGCTTTTGAATCCTGTAAGTCACATCATTCAATCGGGTAACCACTTTGTATGGACCGTCCCACTTGGTCTGCAACTTTGGAGATTTCCCTTTTCGGCGAGTTGGGTTATGCAGCCACACCAGTGACCCTTCTTCGAAGCCGCTCGTGTTCGATTTCCGGTCGTATCTGGTCTTCATGTTCTCACTTGACTGTAACCCATTTTCCCGAACCATGGCGTGTATATAGCGCATCTTTTCCCTTAAATCGCAGACATAGTCTTGTACGGTCTTTGGTTCCCCCGGTGAACCTCCTGTCAAGAGGTCTACTGGCACTCGTAGTTCTCTACCGTAATTGACATATGCCGGGGTAGCTTTTATGCTCTCATGCTCGGCGGTACGGTACGAGAGAAGGAAGAGTGGTATATACTTGTCCCAATCTTTTTGTCTGTCATCTACCAATTTCGCCAAATGCCTCTCAAGGGTCTGGTTAAATCTCTCAACCATTCCATCAGACTGTGGATGGTACGCGGTGGTCCTCGTCTTATGCATTCCCAAAATTCTGCACACTTCCTGGAAGACCTGCGATTCGAAATTCCTGCCTTGATCAGAATGGATTTCCAGAGGCACACCAAAGCGAGATATCACTTCTTCGACTAGCTTAGAAGCGACTGTTGTAGCTTCTTGGTTTGGTATGGCGAACACTTCGGGCCATTTGGTGAAGTAGTCCATGACGACCATAAAATACTTGTTTCCCGATTCCGTTATGGGAAATGGCCCAGCTACGTCAACTGCAATTCGTTCCCACGGTGCGCCAACGTTATACAGCCGCAGGTTCCCACGGCTCCTGGTCTGTGGTCCCTTCACTGCAGCGCAAGTAGTGCATTTGCGGCACCAATCCTGTACATCATCTCGACAATGCAACCAGTAGAATCGTTCTCGCACTTTTGTTAACGTTCTCTTTACACCTAAATGACCTCCTGATACGCCATCGTGTATTTCACGGAGAACATCTGGTACTCTCTTTCTTGGGACAACTATCTGAAGGTGGAACTCTCTGCCGTTAGTCTTCTCCCATTTCCTGTAGAGTATTCCATTCCGAAGAATCAGACTGTCCCATTGCGCCCAGTACGCCTTAGTGACAGCGCCAGTGGGTGCAACCTCACTCCAGATTGGTTTTACGTCACCCCGTTTCTTCCATGTGATGATGTGCCGAAGGTCGTCATCTCTTTCTTGAGCCTCCCTCATAGCATCATTCTCCCATGGACCCAAAGGACTTGTTTTCGTTAACTTTAATGTTACTTCATTAGATTCCTGCTTAACACAGTGTTTGCAGTCTTCTGAACACGGCCTTCGTGAAAGTGCGTCGGCATTCCCATGCGCCTTTCCGCTGCGGTGTTCTGTCTTGAAGTCATCCTCCTGAAGTTGTTCAATCCATCGAGCTACTTGGCCTTCTGGGTTCTTGAATTGCAGTAGCCACTTCAAGGCTGCGTGATCAGTTCGCAGTAAAAACTGTCTGCCGATGAGATATTTGCTGAAATGTTGTAGCGTCTTTACAACAGCCAAGAGTTCTCTTCTTGTCACACAGTAGTTTCTCTCTGGCTTAGATAAAGATTTGCTGAAATATGCAATTACAACTTCTCTTTCGCCCTGTTTTTGAGATAACACCCCGCCAATGGCCGTGTTGCTTGCGTCCGTGTCGACTATAAACTGACCTTCAGGTTGTGGATACCCCAGGATTGGTGTTTCACACAGATGTTTCTTCAGTTTCTGAAAAGAATCTTCAGAAGTCTCGTCCCAAATAAACTGTCGTTTATCTTCTGTCAGCCGGTGTAATGGCTTGGCTATCTCCGAGAATCCCTTAACAAAACGCCTGTAGTAGGAGCATAGGCCGAGAAATGCCCGCACTTCGGTTTTGTTCTTAGGGGTTGGCCAATTTTGAACTGCTTCCAGTTTCTCCGGGTCCGTCTGGATTCCATCACTGGAGATAACATGGCCGAGATAATTTACCTTACTCCTGAATAAACGACACTTTTTCGGATTCAACTTTAACTTGGCCCCCTCTATTTTGGCGAAAACTCGTTCTAAGTTTCGCAAATGGTCCTCGAAGTCGCGGCCAACAATGATGACGTCGTCCAAGTAGACTAAGCAAGCCTCTCCAACTAAGCCTGCCAGTACACACTCCATGAGTCGCTCAAATGTGGCAGGTGCGTTGCACAATCCAAAGGGCATAACGTTAAACTGCCATAAACCTTTACCGGTGGAGAAAGCTGTCTTCTCCTTGTCTTTTGGATGAATTTCCACCTGCCAGTATCCAGATTTCAGGTCCAAGGTCGAGAACAATTTCATGCCACTCAAGGTATCCAGAGTGTCGTCGATTCGAGGTAATGGATAGCTGTCCTTCTTAGTGACATCGTTGAGACGCCTGTAGTCCACACAAAATCTTGTGCTGCCATCTTTCTTCTTCACTAACACAACAGGTGAGCACCACGGACTTGCAGACGGTTCAATAATCTTATGCCTTCTCATGTCCTCCAAAAGGCCTTCAACTTCTTTTTCCTTTGCAATGGGTATCCGTCTTGCTCGTTGACGAATTGGATTCTCGCTTCCGGTATCTATCCTGTGCTGAACCATCGACGTTCTTCCAAGGTCGCCTTCCTGACTGGAGAAGATATTCGCGTGGCGTTGTAAAAACTTCTTAGCTTTCATGCACTGCGAATAAGTCAGATTACTCTTGCAGTCATCGAGTAGCTCGGTCACTATTCCGTAGTTGCTGCTGTCTGCTGAGTCTGAGCCTGTTATCGAACTACACTTTCTCATCCAGACAACTTCCTCGCACTTTCCAATGACGTCACCTTTGTTCAAGCAGATCTCGCGATCACCAAGATTCAAAACCCTGACCACAGCGTTACTGCTTCCACTAACAAGGGTTCTCGCCGTCATCAGTTTTTGCGCTGATGTCTTGGTAGGTGTGTCTTCGATCAACACGCATCTGTTTGATTTCTTCTTTCCAGCTGGCGGTAGTTTCACCAGCACTCTAGCTTCTGCTCGTCCAGGTATAATGACTTCCTTTACACATGCGACTTTCCCGCAGGCGCCTCCAAGGATGAAAATTTCTTCTTCGCCACACTTGAAAACTCCGTCAGCGACATTAATTTTGCAGTTATGCTTCTTCATGAAATCCAAACCCAAGATGCAGTCATCCATAATCTCAGCCACGATAACGTCCTGAGGGTATGAGGACCCCCCTACATTAATCGTAACTGACATTTCTCCCAGGACGGGTATTGGCTGACCGGAGGCAGTAAGAAGCCGACAGTTAATTCTCCTCTTGTGTCTTCTTGCGGCTTTTACCAGATTTGGGTTCACTATTGTTCTAGAGGCTCCTGTGTCTAGAGTCATTTTGCAATCCGTCCCGTTAATAGTCCCCTGAATCACAAGACTATTCCCACTGCTTGCTTGGGAGACAACAGTAATTGGGGCTTCCTCCGCGTCAGCCAGTACTCGCCCCTTAGTCCTGGCTTTTATTCGTTTCCCTGCTCCCGGCCAGAGGACGAAACCCCTTGCTTCTTCAGCTCCTCTATTTGTTCAATGCGTTCCTCGAGTCTTTTCATTCTCGCCATCTGAGTCTCCTTCTGCGGGCAGTTAAGCTGAAGATGGCCCCTTTCGCCGCACTTGTAGCACATGGCTCCAAAACTTTTCTTCGTGGGAGCCTTTACCTCCTTGACTTCCTCAGAGACCTCGCGGATCTTATAGGTCTGCCGTATGTCACGCCGAACAGCCTCGACCTCTAAAGCATGCGCCAACGCTTCTTTTAGCGAGGTGTGGTGACGTAGCCTCACTGCAGCTCTGACTTCCAGGTCCCTAATTCCATCGACAAATGCTTGAACAATGTTCGTGTCAACCATCTTGGAATCGGCTCCTGGGTGTGCCTTCTTGACCAGTTTTTCAATTTCCAACGCCCATTGTTGTAGTCCCTCTCCTGAGCGTTGGACTCTGTCACGAAGTTGAGCACGGAACACGTGCTCCAGGTGTCGCTCCCCGTATCTGGATTCAAGGGCCTCCATCAGGTCTTGGAACCCGTTTCCTGTATGTGCTTCCAGGACAGACAAAGCTTGCCCTCTGAGCGCAACAGTGAGAGCGGTCAGGCATTGTTCGTCAGTCCATCCGTTGGCGGAAGCAACCGTCTGGAATTGCTGACGATAAGCGTTCCAAGATGTAGTACCGTCGTATGGTGGCACTTTAACTCTTGGTCCTTGTACCACTACTCCGGTAGTTCCACTAGACGTCGCGACTCCTGTGGTTTCCAGGCGCACTTTCCACTTCTGTAGTTCTGTGAGGCCGGTTTTCACATTTTCCATATCTACTCCTAGCCCGGTAACGCGTTCTTCCATTATGTCGACATCTTTTCGAAGCTTAGTCACTGTGTCACTAACATCCTTTATTGCCAATAGCGCTTTTTCTTGGAGGTCCTTTTGTTGCTCTTGAGACTCCTGTAAAGCGCCGAGCTTGCGGTCTTGTGACTCTTGCAAAGCCTGAATTAACTCAATTACGCTTTTCAATTGAGGGGCCATTTGAGGGGCCGTAGAAACTACGGGCGTGGCAGGATGGATGGAGCTAGTCGACGGAGCCCAGTGGGCGGGGCCTGTGGGCGTGGCCTGAGTGGGCGTGGCCTGGTGGGCGGAGCCAGTGAGCGTGGCCATGTCCAGAGTGGGCGGGGCCTGAGGGGCGTGGTCAGTGGGCGGGTCCCGGTGGGCGGAGCCAGTGGGCGTGGCTTCCGCAGCCCGTCGCGCCCTTGTCCTGATACTTCCCTCGAAGTCTTCTCTCGGAGTCGATGGCACTGCGCCCTTGTCCTCACACTCCCCTTGAATTCCTCTCTCGGAGTCAATGGCAGCAGCTCGCTGCGCCCTTGTCCTGACACTCCCCTTGAAGTCCTCTCTCGGAGTCAATGGCATCTCCAAATCTCACTTCCGACACCAGTTATTACGTGCTAGGGTTCGAGGGATTTGGAGAAAAAGACCTGCTGACTCTTATAAAGACTTTACTAGCACTGACACTAGCTCACACAAATCACCAAGTCCAAACACTAAGCACTAGATAGTCCTAGGTCGTAGCCGAGTCGTAGATTCACTGGTTCACTCACTATTGATCACTTGTTTTCACTTCGAAGTCGCCTCGAAGATCGCTCAGATGAAACTGAATTGCCGGGCCGTCTACCTGCGGCTATTTATATGGCGAGACGAATTCCAGAAAGTTCCGATTCATGTAAACAAGTAAACAAGTAAACAAATGTGGGAACTTTCTAGCAAATACGCGTAAGTAAACATACACATAACGCCATCTAGTAATAAGTAGGGGATTTATGTTTTCTGTGTTTCCCTGATCAGTTTCGCCGGTTTGACGCTAGATGGCACTACGTGTCCGTATCCGTAAGAATATTATAAATCCTCGGAATCATTTTTAAAGAAAGTCCCGGGTAAGGATAGTTGCTATCCCGAAAAAGTTGACGGTTCGATACTGTAGACACAGCTTACACTTATCGATTCATTCGTTATTGCTAAAGTTAAGCTTAGCCCTAGAGGCTTAGAATAATTGGACTGTGATCTAGGATCTAGGTCACGCAAGCCGTAATCCAAATTGACCATGTATAGAGATTAGAGAGCCTTACACGCTCCTGCGTGTAAGGCTCTCTATATATCCACTATACAGGAAAGGCTCTTAATTATAAAGAACAGACCACACTAGGCGACACTACGCCGATCTAAAACTAGATCAAAATCAGTCAGACACACACAGATAGACACGTCAAACTTATAACACCCATTTTCATTTGTCGGAGGTTAAAAATAAATAAAGACCCTTACCCATCCTTCTTGGTGAGGTAGTGACGGAACATGTCGTTGGCAGCGAGCTTGATGGCCTTCTCGGGAGTAATGAGCAGGATGTTGACCGCCGAGCCGCGATACATGCCGAAGTAGCCCTCGGCTCGGTAGGTCTGCTTGAAGCAGTCCAACCTGGGACGGAAATTATGTTACTTTTATCAATAATTTATTGATAAAATGATAAGTAAGATTTTATGGTAAAATCAGTTGTAGAAACTTTGTGTTACGACTTACGATTTACCGCCAATGTAAAAAACTTATACGTTTATTATTTTTTTTGCAATGTAGACAACTTTGAGAGGCAAGTAATATTTTACCTTAAAATTTCTTTATTAAATTTTAGCTAGCCGTATATAAATATAGATTGAAAGTTGGCTTGAAAAAAAATAGGTCAAATTTTGCTGCTGCGTTTAAACGCAAGCGACTAGAGTGCGAGTGTAAAATCTCCATTATGAATAATGTCTTCCACTTGAAAGTCAATGCCAGCTAGGTATATAACTACATGATAACTACATAAGTACTTTAAGCATATAAGTACGATGGTTTAATAAAGTGCTTCTGTCCTTCCTTATATATTAAACTAGCTGTCCCGGCAAATGTTGTTTTGCCATATAAAGTATTTCGTCCATAGACCATATTATTTTATTGAAGTGACTTAATAAGTATGGCACCATGGCATCGTCCATCGCTATCCCGTCGCACAAACAATGGTCGCCGTCAGTCTCGAGTTGTAATTAATAATTTACTATTATTTATTCAACAAATGCACTTATCAATATAAAAAGTACCCAGTAGCCGATTCTTAGACCTACTGAATATGCATATAATTTGGCAAAAATCAGTAAGTAAAGCCGTTTCGGAGGAGTACGTAGTACGTAACTAACATAGTGACACGAGAATTTTATACACATACTAGCTGTGCCCCGCGGTGTTACCCGCGGTTTAAGTGATATATAATAAAAGACTATGAAAAGTACCAATAATAGGGTCAAAACGGGACGATACATGGTTATATAATGGTTTATGGTAGTGATGATGATGATGAATGTAATTTGCATAGTAGCATATGCTTTCCGTTCTTAAAACAACGTCGAAACTCCCAAACTTGTATCAATAAAGAGTCAGGAGTTCTCTCAGCACCTTCCGAACCATGGTATACCTTGGTGCAAAATCTTACTTGTTGGTAGCATATGATGATATGAATTAGAATACTGCTCACGAAACCGAAGTCACCACATGTTTCCATATAAATTTTGAGGAGTTCCCTCGATTTCTGATGGATCCCTTCATCAGGTCACCACTTTTATAAATATGGTACCAAATTGGGATCATAACCTATACACCAAGAGAAAAATTTTGAAAATCGGTTCACAAACGGCGGAGTAATCGTTGAACATAAAAAAACGAACACCTTCTCCATTTTGAGAGTCGGTTAAAATAAAAAATTGTACCCTATGTGTTATTAGTAAAGTTTCATTAAATCCGTTCAGTAGTTTTTGCGTGAAAGAGTAACAAACATCCATACATCCATATATACATACATACATACATACATACATACATACTATATTATTGTAAAGTTTCATTAAAATCCGTTCAGTAGTTTTTGCGTGAAAGAGTAACAAACATCCATACATCCATACATACATACATACATACATGATACATCCAAACTTTCGCCTTTATAATATTAGAAGAATAAGAATAATCCTCAATATTATAAGTGCGAAAGTGTGTGTGTCTGCAACTATTATCTCTTCACGCTTAAACCGCCGAACCGATTTTGATAAAATTTGGTATGGAGATACTGAATGTCATGAAAAAATGTACGGTTCCCGCGTAGTAAAAGAATTTCTGGGTAATGTGTTACCTGCATCAACTAGTTCTACATATTCCTTAAATATCTAATTATTGTTCTGAATCATAGAAACACACAAACGATTTTTTTTTGGTTATCTTGAAGGTCGAGACAAAATAAAAATCGGCCAAGTGCGAGTTGGACTCGCGCACGAAGGGTTCCGTACCACAATAGAGCAAAAATAGGCTGAAAATTGTGTTTTTTGTATGGGAGCACACCTTAATTATTTATTTAAATTTTATTATTAATTGTTAAAGTGCAAATACAACTGAGTATTTCGTGAATATTTCAAGAGTTATGTTATGAGTATATGTTTTGCCGTTATTGATATCGAGCAAAAAATAGCAAAAAAATCCCGTTCTTTTTTAGAAAGTATTTTATAATAATTTTTAAATAATTTTTTTAGTAATTTAATTTATTTTGTTTTTAGTATTTGTTGTTATAGCGGCAACAGATATACACAATCTGTGAAAATTTCAGAAATCTAGCTATAGCGGTTCTTGAGTTACAGCCTGGAGACATACAGACAGACAGACGGACAGACGGACAGACATCGAAGTCTTAGTAATAGGGTCCCGTTTTTACCCTTTGGGTACGGAACCCTAAAAAAACGATACTCATTCTATTGTTTGACTAAGCTGAAAATTTAACTGAAATGATGTTCCGTTTGACTGTATTTGAATGGCTGTTACATTGTTAAACCCAAGTTCAAAGGAATGAGCAATTCTGTTTTACATTTTTTTTATTAGGTATTGCAAAAACGCGATAGCTGACCATGAAAATCCACAGTAAGGGTGAAGCCAAACGAGCGTAATTTTGTTAGTCGTGAGTCGCAGAATTGCGGTTGGCAGAAATTCTGCTGCATTCAGTTTCATAGAAAATTCCTACTTCATTCACACGAGCGTAATTTTGTGAGTCATGATTAGTATGAAAAATAATTTACGCGACCGAAATTCTGCGACTCACGAGTCACGACTCACAAAATTACGCTCGTTTGGCTTCACCCTAAGTGATAATAACTGAGAGCTATGAATTTTGCTCGGAAATTGCTATCGATCTCCTATCGCATACTCGTCTAAGCAAGGTAACTAACAATACAATTTGACTTTTGAGAACGATTGAAAATGCGCTGAGAATCTCTGTCCTCCACTATTTATTTTTACGCAGCGTATAACTTACTAGACGTTCCGCGCGGCTTCGCCCGCGTAAATTAGATATTTCACAGACAAATCAGTCTACAAAAATAGCCTATAATCCTTCACGTGGTCTACTTTTTATCTGACCCAAATAACAGAAAAATTGCTCTAGTAGTTCGTGAGATAAGCCCTTTCAAATAATTTCCCCCGTTTTTTCCACATTTTCTTCTATTTCTTAGCTCCTATTAACTTTAGCGTGATAAAATATAGCCTCTAGCCTTCCTCGATAAATGGCTATCTAACACTGAAAGAATTT
This sequence comes from Cyaniris semiargus, assembly GCA_905187585.1. Classification (NCBI taxonomy): domain Eukaryota; kingdom Metazoa; phylum Arthropoda; class Insecta; order Lepidoptera; family Lycaenidae; genus Cyaniris; species Cyaniris semiargus. The sequence goes on along the minus strand of LR994566.1, from coordinate 10,413,701 downwards.
TTCAAATCGGACCAGTAGTTCCTGAGATTAGCGCGTTCAAATAAGCCCTTTCAAATAATTTCCCCCTGTTTTTTCCACATTTTCCTCTATTTCTTCGCTCCTATTAGTCTTGGCGTAGTAGTTCCTGAGATTAGCGCGTTCAAACTAACAAACTAACAAACTCTTCCGCTTTATAATATTAGTATAGATAAGTAGTAAAAATCTGCTGTTTTTATTTGCAAGTCACTTTTACAATATGCCAGAGTCCAGACAAATAAATCGATCATCAACTAGGCTAGCATTTGTTTGCAGTGATATTTTTATTGCTGAGTGGGTACCTAAATGTTGCGCGACCGTTCTTTGTTGTTATACTGCCTCTCTTCCTGCAGGCTTCATAACAACACTAGAAACGGGAAAGAATGGACATACTGATTACTGACATATTTTAGTGACAAAATGGTTTTCTTTGTCAATCTGTCACTTTGTCTATTCTCTACGTAGAAATATACCGTTTCTATGATCACCATGCTAAGCCTGCTGGGTTCTTTAACTCTTATCTTTCTCTCTCTCTCTCTCTCTCTCTCTCTCTCTCTCTCTCTCTCTCTCTCTCTCTCTCTCTCTCTCTCTCTCTCTCTCTCTCTCTCTCCCTCACACCTCTATCTTTTTCTCCCTCACTCACATGTTCTTATACTGCCTCTCGCCCTTGGGCCCCACGGTCTGGTTCTGCAGGCGCGTCTTCACGAGATCCAGGGGAAACACCACCGACACACCTATGATGCCCGCGATACCGCCATTTATGATCTTCGGGAGGAGGCTGAAATTAAAAAAATGTTAGAAATCGGAGAATCTTGCGGTGGAGCAGCGAGCATAATGGAAGACCCAAGGGTCTTTGCCCAGCAGTAGGACGATATAGGCTTAAAAAAATAGAAATGTAATAATTTTTTTATTCTTTTACAGTATTGATGTCAATATTGTTGGAGTTATATTCTTCAACATCTCAAAAATTTGATAAGAAATAATTAAAAGTAACAAATGATCTTTCGTTATACGGATGTGCGACCTTCACCTTCTGATAACTGTCTAGACTCAGTTAAATCAGTGATAACAGCTAGATGATGATGTAAAACAATTAAGACGCTTACACATTATCCCCTTTCTTATAAAAAGATTAACACTGTGAATACAGTTGTAATAGTTAAGGTTATAGGTTTTTGTCATTGCCTGTTAAGGATATCCCCCGAGCAAACGACCTTGACCATACATTTGCCGCGTTGCCGAGATCGCATCAAAATCCTATTTTTTTTACTTATCTTAGTTCAAAATTGAGCTAAAAAAAATTCAAACGGGGAATATGTAGTTAATGAAATTGTCGAACTATTGGCGTGTGTTTCAAATAAAAGTAATTTGTAAATACTAGGGAGATACTGAAACTATGCTTGAATTTTAATAAATTGATATTACTTTGGAAGCTGATATCATTACAAGCTGATATAATAGACAAAAATAGGAAATTAATAACGGGGAAATGAATGTTCATATACTGAAGATTATTGCTGTATTTTTATTATAATTTTGTAGATTTCAAAATTATGAGTTATAAGGCTCTAAAAAACGGTAAATTACGGCATCTCCATAGGGGGAGCGCCTTAAGTGACATAGTTACCTAATGTCGGACAAGGATAAAACATTGATTAAATATTGTAGTTGCGCTTGCCAAATCATCTGTGTTTTAGTCAAATTTTCAAGGGTAAACAATAAACTATTTTATTTTATGATGGTAGGACTTATCAATAAATAAAAAATGTAGTATGGTCGCAAATCTTATCCATCCATCATTCAATAAAATAGTTTATTGTCTACCCCTGAAAATTTGACTAAAAACACACGAGGATTTAGCAGGCACAACGACGATATAATGTATTGTAAGACTGTGTAGATATTCTTAACAGTAAGGTAAGGGGGTTACAGCAAAAGAATTTGGGTTCTTATTGAGGTTCAGTTGCTACTTACATGATACTTTATATACATTTGCATATTATTAGAATAAAAACTTTTGTAATTTCATTAACAAAATGATAACTAACAACTATAATAACTGTTGGTTTAATCTGTTTCATTTTACATTTACATAATACAAAAATATTCCAAATATTTTTCATAGTTATAATGTACCAAAAAAATATTTCAGTGACCCACACAACTTTAATGTATGTAATATTATACACTTACACCGACACAAACACACACATAAAAAATTATAGTGTGCATGTAGTTGTCCCCTCTAACTATTCAATTGATGCTAACTATGATAATTAGTTGTAATAACTCTGAACAATTAACATGTTATACTGTTGAAACTAGAAATATTTGGCCTAACTTTTTAGAGTTCAAACAATTTTCTTGTGGATTATTCAACATTTTTTCTCTTTCCGGAATAATGTAAATTTTTGACATTATGCCTGCTATGCAATAAAAAGCTTTAATACTTGGTAAGTTGCAAATACTGAAATAGACATGAATTATATCATATAACATAAATTATTGATAAATATTATGATTGTTTATAACATGTACCTACTTTCTTTTTCCTTTGTAGTAAGACTACATATTATAGTTTTATTCTTTATATAGTTTTATTCTACTTCTTTTCTACTAACAAAAAGTCTTCATCCTAGACTTTCTTTTTAAGTTTTTATTTTACTCCTCATAAAATAAATGCACTTACCTAAATTGTTGTGGAGGAGGAGGGGCATTCTGTTGAGAAGCCATCATAACACCTTTATCTAAAAAAGGAATATTAAATTAATATAAAATCTTGAGTAAAATATACTTTCGTGTTAGGGTTTAGTAAAGTGAACTTTCGTCTTTTTTCAGATCAATTGTATTCTCCAGGAAAGGTTAAAATTATTTTAACCCGTCGATCGTGGGAAAACGAGACACAATAGATATTCTATTGTGTCTCGGTCACCAGTGACCGTATGGGGCTTGATGAATTAAATTTGGAACACATAATTAATTGGAATACAAATAGCCCTTCCTCTCTTCTTCAGACTTTCTTTTTTCGACGATATCGAAACGATATGAAACTAATTTAATAGATAATCGCCTATCAGATGTAAAAAATCAATACATTCATTATTACAGGTCAGAAATTTTCAACGGTTATGATCATTGTTGGAGTAAAATTTATAAATGTCTGAATTAAATTATAGAAGAGTTTTTACTCAAATAATGAAAATTAGCTAAGATAAAGCTATTACAAACGATCAAAGCTGTAATCAGTATTTAAAAGTTTTTGAATAACTTAACATTAACATACCTTATTTTAAACGTTAGAAAAGACAGAATTATGTAATAAGTTAGTTAGATTAGAAACATAACTTTGGTAATTCTATAAAAATAGACGAAAACGAAAAAAATTATAACACAGAAGGACGACGGGAAAATCGCTATTTTAAACTTGTCAAATTCTACTTGACATTGACATGCGTAAAGGCTCCCGCACACAGGCGCGTTATTATCGGTCGATAATAACGCATGCGTTATTGCGATATCTGTTTTCAGTACATTTTGTATTAGGATGGTCATGTACAGCTTGGGAAAGAAGAGTATGGATTAAATGAGGGCGCTTTTCTTTAAATACAGGCAACCCTACGCTTTGCTTTTGAAACAATATATACTAGAGTTGACAAGTAATGTAGTGTTGTCATAAATAAAAACTCTTAGTTCCAGCTGTCACCGCGTCAGACTCTTCTTTGCCAAGCTGTAGTTACACACTGCTGCGATAATAACGCCGCAATAACGCAATTTTCTTGCATACTTGAGAGAGATGGTATAATAGTGCCGTCACGGCGCGGCGCTCTCTCGTAAGAAATATCGGACGATAAAAACGCAGCTTTGTACAAGGAATCGGGACGCATTATCGCAATACCGCATGCGTTATTAGTTATTACTTATTAATTATTATCGACCGATAATAACGCCTGTGTGCGGGAGCCTTTAAGCTGTGATCTGACATTGACAAGAAAAGTAACGTCAAATTTTTTCTTTTTTTTCTTATTATGGCACTTCGGCTATTTAACCATGGTCAGTGTCGAGTATAAAAAAACGTCAAATTTGAATCTGACACATTTCCTTTTTACAGGCTAACGAACGTATGCAAAGAAATGAAAACACATTACAACTAGTTATGGGAATGTACTAGGTTAAGGTGTATAATAATGCTTTTATAATAAATATATATATATATATATATATATATATATATATATATATATATATATATATATATATATATATATATATATATATATATATATATATATATATATATATATATATATATATATATAGATGGCAATTTTTGATTTTCAAAAAATATCCTTGATCATTGGATAAATTTTTATATTTGCATGTTTAACACACTGAATCAGCCGCCATAAGAAAAAAAAAAGGATAAAAATGTTTTATTCCAATTACCCTGGTATTGGCTAGTCAATTTATTTTCTCACTTTTTGCCATCAGATTCTGGTAGACCTATAGTATGGCTATATTTGTTGTGTATTAGTATAACCACACATACATGATACAAACATTCATTTAATAACGGTCTAGTCTCTAAAATCTAGTGTACGGTAAGCTATTGGTAAATAAGAACCTAGAACACTTATTTATAATAATACGGAAACCATAACATGTAATCGATGATCGTTCCTATCGAAAGTGAGAGCATCCCAATTCCCAATACAATTATTAGGTACTGCAATTATGTTCACGTCATATTTAGGTACACTCCCTTTCTTTTGCTGGATTCTTCCGTGTTTATTACTATAAAATGTTTGCTCTGATCTCTTCGATCATCATTTTGTGTTCACTGACCAGTCCTCAGCACTATACAAGATGTTTTTTAAGACTTTGGTAAGATTTTTACAAAGGACCAATGTAACGAAGACGTTTATCATCGTCATCATTACTAGCCAGTAGCTACTCAAGTCGTTTTTGAGTTTGAATTCCTTTTTAAGAAGCACATCACATTTGATCTCTTACAACTTACTTATTGTTTTTTTTTTTTCAGGTTTTAACTTTCTTCGTGGCCTGTGTATTTGGTGACCAGCCTGAAAAGCGAAGTGTGGGTTGGGATGCTCCAGCTGCGGGCTGGGTTCCAGGACTGCTGCAAGTTTCAGGAGTGAAAGCCTTACATACTGCGCCAGGTATTTTTCCCTTCAACTCCGATAAGGCCCACTTGGGCCGTGAGAACAATACATTTACAATAGATTTCCAAGAATCCGCGATCGAAGGATTCATTTCTATCCGTTACATTACCTTACTCGAGAATCACATACGTTCGCTTAGTAAATATGGTCCTTCGAACCGTCGATACTTACAGTTATGTACTTGCAGCCTTATGCATACTGAAGTAACTATTAGTAGGTACACAATTCATTCTGCGCTTTTTTGTCAACGTTGCGCGTGCGTTATGGAAGAATATCATACTCCAGTTTAGAAGTCAAGAATGAGTAATTATGACATAAGACTGAACTATATAACTATGCGATCTCTTACGTGCATAACTTAAGCATTGCTATTTACAGCTGACACCAGTTCAGATGTAGCCGGCGCTGTCGCGGCTGCAAAGTCTGCGGCGTCAGCGGTCATGGCTGCTCAGCGACAGGTGGCCGCCGCTAGACACGCCGCCCTCGAGCAGCAGAGCATCGCCAGTGTGAAGGAGGCTGAAGCGGCCCATGAAGCTCATAAGAGGTGTTGAAATCATTTTAATGGACTTCTAAGATATATTCAACTGCATTTTAAATGATTTAATCGTGGGAGAGTCAAAAAGTGCCTAAATGGCACAACTTGCGTTCTGCAGGCTATAAACGCAAGCAATTTTTTTCAATTGTACCAATTTGCGTAAAAAATCATGATTACCATCACTTATCTGCTGGATCTCCTATCCATAGAAATATGATGAATCATTTCTCGATGGAATAGGGACACACATATTTGTTTAACTGATTTCCAAAAAAAGAAGGTAATACCATCAGCTACACTACTGTTAACTTTTCCCAGTGAGGAAATAGCCCGCGCTGCGCGTGCGCACGCACTCGAAGCGGCACAAGCGGCCATCCATGCGCAGGCGCAGCTCGCTGCAGCGAAGGCACGCGTCGCTACCGCGCAGAAGATAGCCGCCGCCCGCGAGGCCGCAGCTGCTAAGGCCATACAGCAAGCCGCACACAACCAAGCAGCCAGGCTTCAGAGTGCTGGTAATTAAATTGAGAATAATCTTAACAGTACTTTTAAGTTGGTCTCTTGCTCGATTTGGTTTCTAGGAACTTTTATTACACACAAGTTTTTGCCTGCGTTTGTATATTCGACTTGGAAACCATCCCACGTCCTTTCTCGAGGCTGAAAGTATCTCCACGCAAAAAATTATCAGCATCGGTTAATACTTAGCCCTAAAACAGGTATATGCCCAGACAGCTCCATCATCATAATATTATCTTTAATTTCAGATCTAGAAGCTCTGAAACTGTCAGTTCTGCAGAGCTCTGGGGCAGCGGGTGCAGCGGGAGCGGCGCAGCATGCTGCAACGGCTGCAGCGGCCGCGCTCAAACCCGCCGGTTGGACATGGCCAGCCAACCAATGGGCACCAGTTGGCCCATGGAACTGGCCTTAATCTGATGATACTGTAAGGGATATCGATTTTAGAGTTAATACGGAAGTAATGGGGACTCGGTAGAGGCACTCTGTCAAATTTCTCTCTCTCTCGACACAATGTTTCGTATGGTGTTTTTGTAGCTATTTTGTGTTATAGACCCTTTCTTGTAGTAAATAAAGACCTGTCAATTTATTAAATTATAATCTACCTGGACAACTGCTAAATTCTAGATATAAATGTAACAACGACGACACTGTGCTTCTAAACTTAAAAGAATAGAAAAGCGAAAATTTCAAATCGATATCCTTACATGAATAGAACTAAAACAAAAGCATGTAAAATGGTATTTGATGACATTTTTTGTTTTAGGTAATTAATATGTTACTATAGAGCTAGATCACATTACTTGTTTTGTAATTTGTACTGTTTAATGTTTATAAATAATATTGTTATTGAAAATAAATGTTATATGCATCACGCTATGGTTTCTTTACCTTTATCTAATTGATAAGATACGATTACCTGAGTTACCTAACAGGGAATGAGATTTGTAACAAGTAACTAACACTAACTCCAAAAATATTCATCTAACAAAATATTTCCCTAAAATAAATATGTAATAACTAGATGTCCCGCGCGGCTTCTCCTGCGTAAATTAGGAATTTTACGGAAACCGTACATTTTGCCGCAAAAAATAGCTTATGTCCCTTCACGTGGTTTACTCTATATCTGTGCCAAATATTGCCATAAAAATTGCTCCAGTAGTTCGTGAGATAAACCCTTTCCAATATTTTCCCCCGTTTTTTCCACATTTTCCTCTGTTTTTTCGGTCGTATTAGTCTTAGCGTGATAATATATAGCCTAAAGCGTGTCCCAGATAGACGCGGCCTGCGGTGGCGGTAGCGGTGGCGGTCAGTTGGATGACTTGAGAGTTCTAGGAACGACGCAGACACACGCGGCCAAGCCATTCAACTGACCGCCACCGCCACCGCCACCGCAGGCCGCGTCTGTCTGGGAGATGCTTTACTCGATAAATGAGCTGTCTAACACTGAAATAATTTTTTAAATCGGACCAGTAGTTCCTGAGATTAGCGCGTTCAAACAAACAAACTTCAGGTTTATAATATTATAGATTTTTTTTAATCGCTTGACAAACGAGTCTCGATCTAAAAGAAGGGTCATAATAGGCTCATAATCATGAAACAATGCATGGTATAATATGGTTGTGATAATGATGATGATGATGAATGTAATTTGCATAGTAGCATATGCTTTCCGTTCTTAATACAATGCCGTAACTCCCATGCTTGTATCTATAAAGAATCAGGAGTTCTCTCAGCACCTTCCGAACCATGGTATAATTCGATGCAAAATCTTACTTGTTGGTAGCATATGCTTAGAATACTTCTCACGAAACTGAAGTCACCACATTTTTCCTATACATTTTGAGGAGTGCCCTCGATTATTTATGGATCCCTTCATCAGGTCACCACTTTTATGAATATTATACCAAATTGGGATGATACCCTATACACCAAAAGAAAAATTTTGAAAATCGGTTTACAAACGGCGAAGTAATCGTTGAATACCTATATAAAAAACGAACATAATACCTCCTCCATTTTGAAAGTCGGTTAAAATTGTAGCCTATGTGTTATTCTGATGTATAAGCTATATTATTGTAAAGTTTCATTAAAATCCATTTAGTAGTTTTTGCGTGAAAGAGTAACAAACATCCATCCAAACTTTCGCCTTTATAATATTAGTAGGATAGGATTTGGTATTAAAACAATTAATTATTTGTCACCACAAGTCAATTAACAAATTTAACAATAACCACCTTTTTTAAAGAACTAGTAAAAAACCTACAAACGTGCAGACAAATCAAGTAAGTACCTAATAGAAAATACAGGAGGGGCAGGAAGATAATATACCTACATAATTTTTTATAATTTTCGCCTAAATTAAAAATGAAAATTTTTATGTAAGTATATTAATTGCAAAAAATGTAGTGCAGTTAAATGAGTTATTTCATAACCTATATAATATGTACAGCGTGTATCAAATTGAGCTTCTTGACTTTGAGAATTGATTACTTATTAGCGCGCATGTCTGGTTGCCATGACAACGTGAGATAGGGCTCCATCTGCCGTTATTACTCAGCATCCTTTATTTGTTTTGATTACGTAAAGTGTACTCACACACCCAATAATGTAGGTTACAAAATACCATATAAAATCAGGTAAGTAAATATTATTATATTTTTTCATGAAATCAAGCAACTCATTGTGCGAATATTCAGAAAAAATTGTTAACAAATATAAGAAAATACAATTTTCTATACTTTAATACAGAAGGGTGGAGTCTATGTTTTGAGTTCTCTAGTTCTTATCTAAAATCTGAGTTATTCTCTGAAAGTATAGCTCAAACATAATAGTCTACGCACAGATTCAATATTAAATACATGGTCAATAAAATATTATAAAAAATTGCAGGAAGATCCTGATTCCTAAGGAAGTTTTAGACTACATTCACCATGTCTTGGTTATATTTGGTCGCTGTGCTCATTTGTGCCCAAGTGGTTACGGCAGAAATAGACAGGAGAAGATTCTCCAACCCCACCTACTACAACGTTGGTGGAGTGCTGTCCAGCAACGAGTCCATCGCATTCTTCAAGGACACTATATCGGTAAGAATTCTGGATAGAAATAAACCACCTGGCACCAACGAAAAAAAATTAAACCATGCGCCAAAACCAAGACCAAAACCTTTAAATTCATATTATTTCCTAATAGTACCTAGATATAAGTTTAAGTAAGTACTTTTCGTAGTTAAAAATTACTAACAATGTTTTCTATTCCAGAATCTCAACTTTAAAGACCAATATGTACCACGTGGTGTCACTTACCATGATTATTCCATACTCATGGATCCAAACCCGATCAAGACGGCTCTCAATGTCTGCAAGGATTTGATCGCTCATCGAGTAAGACTCCTTTAATATTGTGACTATTTTCGTGACATGACGAGAAGTTTCTTGGCCTTCAACTACAGCAGTTTGTTTACCCTATCGTTGAAGAGAAGCACGAACCTTATTATTGGCGTATTAGTTGATAATGGATAACCTTACGCATGTGTTTTAGGTGTACGCTGTTATAGTTTCACATCCATTGACCGGGGATTTATCACCAGCAGCAGTATCTTATACCAGTGGATTCTACCACATCCCTGTCATCGGTATATCCTCACGAGATTCGGCATTCTCTGATAAAAACATCCATGTGTCGTTTTTGAGGACAGTTCCTCCTTATTCCCACCAGGCTGATGTCTGGGTTGATGTGTTGAAGCGTTTTAACTACATGAAAGTTATCGTAATCCATAGTTCCGACACCGATGGCAGAGCAATATTAGGAAGGTAAGAAATGTAAACGTCTAAAAATATAACCAAGTAAACACAATACAAGCTGATATAAAACAAATGTTATTGCAGGTTCCAAACAACATCACAGAGTATTGATGAGGACGTCGACAGAAAAGTCGTTGTGGAAGCAGTCATAGAATTTGAGCCAGGCCTTGACTCATTTGGTGACAAACTCATAGAAGTGAGAAGCGCTCAAGCGAGGGTATTCCTTATGTATGCCAGGTATGTAACAAAAGAAAATAGCCTCATAAATTTGAGGTTCTTAAAAGTGCCAGCACACTAAATAAAGCATTATTTTTTTTAGTAAAACAGATGCCGAGATTATTTTCCGAGACGCTACGTACCTGAACATGACGACAGCTGGCTATGTGTGGATGGTCACCGAACAGGCGTTGGACGCTGCAAACGCACCTGAAGGACTACTTGGTCTTCGTTTGGTCAACGCCACTAACGAACATGCACACATACAGGATTCTATGTAAGTTTGCTTTAGTCTAAAGATTTTACACTTCTTAAGAAGTGGCCGGATTCACGGAAGATATATAGACGCCTAAAGGTAAATAAAGTGGGCGTTGAGATGCTTATGTCGATGTCGTTACCGGAGACCGAAGATCTAGTCTTTACGAATCCTCTCTAGCACTTAAAACTGGCTTTGAAATTTTTCTCTTGTGGTATTGTGTTACCGGTTACATTTGCAGGAAATATGTCTTACTGTCTGTCTGTACCTCTTCACGCTTAAACCGCTGAAACGATTTCTAGTTCAACATATTTTTTTTAGATATGTACTAGCATCTGCAATCCGTGATATGAATACGTCAGAAGAGATTCATGCTCCGCCTTCGGACTGTGATAATTCTGGGTCCATTTGGACAACGGGCAGGATACTCTTTGATTACACCAGAAAACAGAGACTAGAGAATGGGGCAACAGGTCACGTAGCTTTTGATGATCATGGTGATAGAGTCCATGCAGAATATGACATGATCAATGTCAGAGCTCAAGGGGAACATGTAGCTGTCGGGAAGTATTTTTATTCGAAGGTATGTGTAAATGAAAAAAAAAAAGATTTTATGGAAATGTCGTCTAAATAGAAATCTAAGACATGAAATATGAATTATAATATTATATTCAGAGATTTTAAATAATTCCTTAAGTAACATGGTGTTTTGGTTACTTTGGGATGTCTTGTTGAACTTGGCGAAAAGAATTTGTTTACGATTGTGACCTTTTGATTAATGCCGCGCATTCATGTCCACTTTTAGGAAACTCAAAAAATGCGTTTGGAGCTAAAGGAGCAAGAAATAATTTGGATGGGACGCAGTCCTTCCAAACCAGAAGGTTTCATGATACCAACCCACTTAAAGGTAATCATAATTATCTAGGAAAAAAATTTTTAAAGTTTAAAAGTTGCAGAAAAAACCTATGATAATCCAAAAGTATCATAAACAAATGAATGTAAATTATTTAACTGTCTCCAAATTCAGGTGCTGACCATTGAAGAGAAGCCATTCGTATACGCTCGTCGAGTGGACTATGAGATCGACTGTGTTGCTGACGAAATACCCTGTCCTCACTACAATGCTAGTGATGAACTAGGTAAGAATTAAGATATTAATTCAATTCTCGCTAAGGACATTTAGTCAAACCATCGTTCTATACTTATACTCATATCAAATTTTGCAGATCAACTGTATTGTTGCAAGGGTTTCTGTATGGATTTACTGAGGCACTTGTCTAAAACGATCAATTTCACGTACTCACTGGCCCTCTCGCCTGATGGCCAGTTCGGTAATTATATAATTCGCAACCTCTCACAACCCGGAGCTAAGAAACAATGGACAGGACTTATTGGTAAGGCTCACCTTATAGAATTTTAGTATTTACTATGAAAGACGTGGAATATTGCACGCATTGTCATTTATATAGGTGAGTTACTACTCCCAAGAAAACTTGAGCAATTCTGACGAATATAATTGAGTAGAATAATCTAGGTGGGCAGATATTTATAAATAATAGGTATGTGTACTAAATACCTACCGGTAATTGTATTTTTTCAATGTAATATATTATGATCTACTAGTTTAATAACTAAAAATAACTATTGTTGTATTTTCCCTTGTTATCTAACAGAAAACAATTTGTTAAATACAGGTGAACTAGTTTATGAAAGGGCGGACATGATAGTTGCGCCTCTAACGATCAATCCAGAGAGAGCGGAATTTATTGAGTTTAGCAAGCCCTTCAAATACCAAGGCATCACAATTCTCGAGAAAAAGGTACGCTATTATTTCTTTACCCATGTCATTAAACATACACTATAAATAAGATGAAAGATGACAAGTTGATTAATTGCTAAACGATTAACAGAAACTCGTTAAATATCATCATAATATTATATCCTTACATTCCATCGTCGTAATTTATGTGTTAGGTATAGTATTAAAATTCAAATTATCGATAGATTTTGTTAAATATTTTAGCCATCAAGATCATCAACGCTCGTATCTTTCTTGCAACCGTTTTCAAACACCCTGTGGATACTGGTGATGGTTTCGGTGCATGTTGTCGCATTGGTGCTATATCTCCTCGATCGCTTCTCGCCATTCGGAAGATTTAAGTTAGCCAATATAGATGGTACTGAGGAAGACGCCCTCAATTTATCCAGCGCTATATGGTTTGCTTGGGGAGTGCTTTTGAACAGTGGTATTGGTGAAGGTGAGTTTTTTTTTATTCTTAATTTATTATTGAGGGTTTGTTCGCATTGCGAGCTGAGAAATTTATAGTTCGCTGTATCTTCTATCTTATAGCAAAATTAGCGGCATGAAATTCTGCTTGTAGACGCAAAATATTATCTCCTTATATGAATCGATTTCTCTACACGGTGATTTTATCGCGTGATGTAGCCAAACTATTTGCTTTTAAATATTTTTAATTCCACAGGCACCCCAAGAAGTTTTTCAGCGCGAGTACTTGGTATGGTGTGGGCTGGATTCGCAATGATCATTGTAGCTTCCTACACCGCCAACTTGGCTGCTTTCCTCGTGCTGGAGAGACCCAAGACTAAACTTACTGGAATTAACGATGCTAGAGTAAGAATTATCTATTTTTTTTTTTATCACAAACAAACACTACTTGTTTTTCAAGACACTGACTCACTGAGCATGGACCATCGTCATCATTTGCTATTTTAAGCGTATTATTAAATTTTTTATTTAAACTTTTTTTTTTACTTTTCATATAAATTATTAAACATTTCTTTTACAAAGAAAGCGTTATTCATGCAAAAATTTCTGTGTAAGATAATGCCATAGCTTAATATGGTGATAGGTGTTCCAATGGTGTTAAAGCGGTGGCACCTAAAAGTTCAGCATATTCTTTAGCATCTGAAATTATTTTGTACATTCTAGTTACGGAATACAATGGAGAATCTAACCTGTGCCACTGTGAAGGGATCTGCTGTGGATATGTACTTCAGGCGACAAGTGGAGTTGTCCAACATGTACAGGACTATGGAGGCTAACAACTATGATAATGCTGAACAAGCTATCCAGGATGTCAAGAATGGGTCGGTGATACAATTTCTCCTTTCCTATTTTTTTTATTGCTTTCCCGTTCAAAATACCATATCTAAAGAAAACATTAATCGTAATCTATACTTTTATCATTATCTTGACGATTTGCTTCGTTTGATGTCGTAGATTTTGACGGTAAGTATTTTTCCAGGAAATTAATGGCTTTCATATGGGACTCCTCGAGATTGGAATTCGAAGCAGCTCAGGATTGCGAGTTGGTGACAGCTGGTGAACTATTTGGTCGTTCTGGTTATGGTGTTGGGCTTCAGAAGGGTTCGCCTTGGGCTGATCTTGTGACGCTTGCTATATTGGACTTCCACGAAAGTAAGTATAAAGCTTATCTTACGAGCTACAAAGCTATTTAAAAGGTAGAATATTATGAAATTGAGGGTTAATTAAAAATACTAAAGCTTCTTTGAGTAACTACATCTGGAATGTTGACTGGGCTCCACTTACAAAGATCTCTAATTCAGGTGGGATAATGGAATCACTGGATAATCAGTGGATATTGCGGAACAACATGTTGAATTGCGAAGAGAACGAAAAGACTCCAAATACACTGGGACTTAAGAACATGGCGGGAGTATTCATACTTGTGCTAGCTGGTATCATAGGAGGGATAGTTCTCATCGTCATAGAGGTGGTATACAAGCGTCATCAGATCAAGAAGCAGAAAAGGATGGAGATAGCTCGTCACGCTGCCGATAGATGGCGTGGGGCAGTCGAGGTAAATCGCGCTAGACTCGAAAGTATGGAATACAAATTTATTGACACTAAAATGTAACTTAATTTAATAAAGCTTATATCGTTAACCGTGCATTTTACGTTATTATAACCAGCGCATCGCCGGATTATTTAGCTGTTAGATTCGTAAGTAAACCACCCCTTGGGATTTTGGCTTAATTTCTCTTGTCTAATCGGTCTTTGTTTCCAGAAGCGCAAGAGTATGAGAGCAGCTATTTTGCCATCGCAGCGACGTGCTAAGTCAAATGGTGTGAAGGAAGCGGGAAGCATAAGTTTGGCAGTGGATAGAGGAGTAAGGAGGCGGGATGAGCCTCGTATTCCACGGTATATGCCAGCGTATACACCTGATGTATCACATCTAGTTGTATAGGTAAGAAAGTTCTTTAAACGAACACGCAAACCTAGGTGCATGTAGTGTGAAAAGGTTCTAACTCCTAGGGCTTGAGCACATTGGATGCTCTTACAAAGAATTAAAAATAACCATTTGTTTTATAGCTATGTTACGTAAAATGACAAAATTCTCATTTGTTACAGGCAAAGACAAGGAAGGAAAAGTATAGAACGGATAACTCACAATTTGCATCCGTTTTCCGTTAACTCGTCAAACGTAGTACATGTATAACACTATATTTAACAGTCCTCGACATACGATGTCGCTATACTGTTACAACAACAAAAAATGTAACTACAATGTGCAAATCGTAACAACAATGAAATCTAATGCTCCCACATGAGACTATTATGGAGATACAACGTATAATGCTCCTAACCTAAGAAATTGTTTTTTTACGTGTTTGTCACTAATATTGGCTGTGTTTAATTGATGTTTACAAAGTTTAGACAAACCTAAGTCCATACTGTGGATTGATAGATAATTATTTTACTAGGGCCTGAAAGACGGTCTAATTTGAAAAAGCATTCTTATAATAAAGTTGTTTGTAATTTGTATTACTTATAACAATTATAAGAGTTAAACTAGTATAGAGTAAGCAAGGAGTAAGTAAGGAGCATAATATTATTTAAGTAGGAATATTTATAATTATATCAAGCATTGTACCTGTTTTATAGTCAGAACTCAGAAACACACAAAAAATATTACTATATTTTTTGAGTAGGTTGTGGCTGGGAGCCTACTTAATTTTTTCAATTTTATTAATTTAAAAATTCCTATTACATATAGTTAAAAAATTAAGTTCTATTAAAACAATCTAAATGTAACACCAATAAACAAGCATAGAAAAAAAATTAAGTGTTTCATTTTATACGAAATCATTACTTTAATAATAAGTGAATCTTGTTATAATATGTATGCTGTGTGATTTGTAAATTAAGGTTTGCTCGTCTTTAATAATAAATATGGGTATTCAGAATTCACTTTACGTGGCGACTATCCATAAAATATATTTTGAGTACCTTTTTATCAGAATAGCCGTTACGTGGCTCGATAACAAAACGAGCTTATAAATGGAAAGTCTTTGTACCAAATATCAACCATTTTCAAACGTAAAAAAAATAATCAGCTGATTGTCAAGTGTCACAGGTGTCAACTGTCAAAACAAGTTGAAGTTCATGAAAATTGTAGGTTTTGACTTTGCTTTTTGGTTGAGTGCTATCAGCAAGCGTCTTTTTATTTTTTTGGTTTAATTGTGTTTACTCCAGAATAGTAATCATTTTTATATCTTTTGTTGAATTATCTTATCTTTGTTTTGTGTTTTGTAATATATTTTGTGTTTGTCTAAGTGTAAGTATCTAGTTCTAATTAGTTTTTGTTTTGTAGGTTAGGTTAGTGTATAAACAATGGAGTTGGATACGGATCCACCGGATCCTGGTGGTGGTATAACAAATAGAAAAAGGCCTAACCAAGATATTAGCGAACCATTACCTAAAAAACCTACTAGCAGTTCTCATACAGTGCCATCTATACAATTGAGTTATGTAAATCCTGACTTCGCCAATAAAAAACTATACAGCCCCGAGGATGCTGGACCTTACATAGTGCATGTGTCAAAGCCTGAGACTGAAAGCGGTTCAGCCCTAAGTCCCATCTTATTCGGTCAGTTTCTTTTTAAAAATAACATTAAAAATATTATGATGGATGGTATCAAAAAGATTGGACGAAACCGTGTATCCATAGAATTTAAATCGCATGAACACGCTAACAATTTCATTGACTTGCCCGCTGTATTAAGTGCTGGATATACTGTATCGATACCCTCATACAGTGTATCCCGCATGGGCATTATTCGTAATGTTCCTGTGGACTGGTCAATGGAGGAGCTAGTGGAGAACTTGCAGGTTCCCTCAGGATTTGGTAGAGTTGTGAAGGCGCGTAGACTGAGTCGCAAAACCATGAATGAGCAAAATTCCCCTACCTGGATTCCTACCCAATCAGTGGTTATCACAATCACTGGCCAAAAACTCCCTCCACGTGTTTTTTGTTATTTTAATTCCCTTCCCATAGAAAGTTATCTGTTACCTACAATACAATGCAATAACTGCTGCCGTTTTGGACATGTTAAAGCACAATGCCGATCGCAAGCCCGTTGTTATAAATGCTCACAAAAGCATGAGGGAGCAACATGTAAAACAACAACTCTTACTTGTTTATATTGTAGTGGTCCACATGCGGCCAATGATGTCTCTTGCCCAGAGTACTGTAGGCAAAAAGAGATTAAATTAGTCATGAGTCAGGAGAGTGTCTCTTACTTGGAAGCTTCAGCACGTTTCCCCCGAGTAAGGCGATCCTTTGCTGACTCTGCCAGGACTTCTCCTTCCTCTATTGCTAGCATATCTAAACAGACAGACAGACAGACCATGTCCCCTATTAAAACATCCTACAGGAAAACAGTTTTCATTCCCCGCAGAACCATTCCCCCTATGTCTCCTGGTTACGATCACCAGGCGCATAGAAATATAATAGAGGAACCAACTTCTCAAGCCCCTAATGGATGTGCGTATCCTATTAACCCAGAATCCCCCTCCATGTTATCCATGTCCCCAAATGATAACCTCCTCAATAACCTTTCTGTCCTATTCCTTGACCTCATCTCAAGGTTTAGCGACTCCCTACCGAACAGAACTCTGGAAAACCTGACCCAACTCGTAAAATTGCTGCCCAATAATGGCTCTCACTGTGATCCAGTGGAACAGCCGCAGCATCAAGAATAAGAAACCAGATATTCTTCAGATTATTAATATTCATAAGCCATCTATTCTTGCCGTCCAGGAAACCTGGTTGGTTCCTGGTTCTCGCTTTCGAGTTCCAGGTTATGCCTGTTTCCGGGACGACAGGTCTGATGGCAAAGCTGGAGTAGCCATTTTGGTCTCCGGCCAATGTACATACTCTGTATATACTCTACCTGTACATAGTTCTTGTTTTAATATTGTAGCTGTCCGTGTTGTAGATACTATTTTTTTATCTGTGTATGTCCCTCACCCTAATCCCTCCATTTTTCACGAAATTTCTGCTTTAATCTCCTCAATTCCTCCACCCCTTGTTGTATTGGGTGATTTTAACACCCATCATACATCTTGGGGTTCCCACTTTAATGATCTTAACTCCTCCTCCTTTATTGATTTGATTGATGACAATAATCTTGTAATCCTTAATGATGGTTCCCCCACTCGTCGGGTATCTCCCTTACAGAATCCGAGGAGTGTGGTTGATCTATCATTATGCTCCCCCTCCCTTTCCTCTTCATGCTCCTGGTCAATTATCCCTGATTCTTTTGGTAGCGACCACTTTCCCATAGTTTTAACAATAATGTACAGACATACAAGACCACTCGTAACTTCAAACTCTCCCCGACTTAAGTATAAGGTTAATTCTGCTGATTGGGACCAATTTGCAGAAATTACCGATTCAGAAATTGGCTCAATCCCTCCCATTAATTCTGATAATGCTCTTGCCTCTTACCAAAATTTGAAAAGGATTCTGTCTGTAGCTGCGGATAGAGCTATACCGTTAAAAAATACCGGCAACCAAAAAACTTTATCTCCTCCATGGTGGGATGCTGAATGCACTAGCGCCTGTAAAAGACGTAAAGAAGCTGAAAAGATGTATTCCAGGTCAATGACACAGGACAATTTTTTAAATTATAAAAAAGTTGCGGCAGAGGTGAGACTTTTACTCACAGAAAAAAAAAGAAATGGTTGGCGTGATTTTTGTTTGAGTCTCTCACCTATGTCTCGTCTCTCGGCAGTATGGAGAAATGTAAGAAAATTTCGTGGAGCTTTAACATGCGATTACCGTCTGTCCAATGATTCGGCTGAGTGGATAAATGACTTTGCTCAGAGGCTGGCGCCCCCGTCAGCACCTTCTTTCGAAGAGTGTCACAACTTTATTTCTTCTACTCAGCCTTTGAATCATTTAGACGCTCCTTTTTCCCTTGATGAGTTTAGACTGGTCCTAGGTTCATTAAAGGATACCGCTCCTGGCAGTGATGGATTTCCATATTCGTTTATAGTTAACAGTGGACCCAGTACTCAACAAATTTGTCTAAACATTTTAAATGCTTTTTACGAGTCTGAAGTTCCTCCGGATGAGTGGAGAACTCAGATTATTTTACCTATCCTTAAGCCAGGAAAACTTAGTAATGACCCGTGTAGTTATAGACCAATTGCCCTTTCAAACACCTTGGCCAAAATTTTAGAACATATGATTAAAAATAGACTAGAATGGTTAATGGAGAGTAAGGGCATTCTACCCAGGACTCAGTTCGGTTTTCGAAAGGGCTTTAGTACTATGGATAGCTTAGCCACTTTTGTGACTGACGTCCGTATTGCCCTTTCGAAAGGCGAACATGTGGTGGGAGTATTCCTTGATATATCAGCCGCATACGACAATGTCAATCTTCCGGTTCTCAGGCAGAAACTGCTTAATCTGAGTGTCCCAGTGAGGATGACAAATTATATTTGCAATAGCCTTTCCTGTAGATCCGTCACAATCTCTACTCCTAATTTAACCCTCCCTCCTAGATTAGTTTACATAGGACTCCCCCAAGGATCTCCTTTAAGCCCTCCCCTTTACAATTTATACACATATGACTTAGATTTATCTGTTATTAGTTTCTGTGAGGTCAAACAGTATGCGGATGATTTATCTTTGCATGTTTCCTCAAAGGATATCAATGAATGCACTGCTCGCCTTAACTCCGCCATCAGATACCTATACGATTGGTTGGATAGGCATGGTTTGTCCATTTCTGTCCCCAAAAGTTCGGTGGTAGTATTTTCTAGATCCAAAATTATTCCTGACGTTACCATCCAGTATAACCAGCAAGTTTTCCCTGTTAAGGATAGAGTAAAATTTTTAGGTGTAATCCTGGACTCCAGAATGTCGGGCGTTCATCAAATCCGTCATATTGTACAAAAATGTGAAAAAAACTTAAACATTTTACGTTCCCTTAGTGGTGTGTGGTGGGGTTCTCACCCTTACACACAAAAATTAATATATAATGCACTTGTTCGCAGCCATATGGATTATGGGTCATTTTTACTTATACCTTGCAACAAAGCTCCCCTAAAAGATCTGGATAAGATTCAAAGTAAATCACTAAGGATTATCCTAGGAGCAATGAAATCGTCTCCGGTTAATGCTCTTCAAGTGGAATGCGTTGATCCCCCGCTGAGTATCAGACGACAGTATCTGGCAGACAGATTTCTTTTTAAAGTTTTTCAAAATTCTTCTCATCCCCTTATTGGTAAACTTGATACATTGTCCCAGTTAATTTCTTCCGGTAATAATTATTGGCTTCACAAAGAACCTCCTTGTCTTCTGGTTAGTTACCTTAAGATAACCCGTCTTCCTTGTCCAGTTTATCAATCCCTCCTGAATCCTCTTTTCTCCACCCCATTTGAAGCCCTAACCTTTACTCCAGAAGTAATCCTTGATTTCCCTATATCTAAGGAATCTTCTTCGGCCAATACTCAATTCAAACAGATTATTGATCAGCAATTTGGGGACTGGCTGCCGGTTTATACAGATGCTTCTAAATTTTCTGAAGATGGCTGTGTTGGAGCTGCAGTTTGGATACCGAAGGTTAATGTGATTTTGAACTTTAAACTACCCCCTGCCTCATCTGTTTTCACAGGTGAGGTACTTGCTATATATGAGGCAATCTCATTTATTGAGTCACACAGGCTAGACAAATCCATTATCCTCTCGGACTCCAGAAGCGCTCTGGAGGGTATCATGGCCAATCAATTTCGTAGTAGGAAGAGATTTCCATTAATCTTAAAAATCAGGCAGCTACTCCTTAAATGCAAGATTCAAAACATTCAAATAGTTTTAGCATGGATACCTGGTCACAGCGGTATTATTGGTAATGAGAATGCAGATGCTTATGCCAAACAAGCTGTTACAACGGGTGGACTTAACCATTACCAACTATATTGCCAGGACCTGATTCCCAGCGCTAAGAAACACCTATACATTCAGTGGAATAGTCAGTGGGTCAGATCTGGCAATATTAAAGGCAAACATTACTTTGACATACAAAGTAGCGTTCCAGTGAGGCCTTGGTTTTTTAGGTTCATTCAAAGTGGTAAAGCAGTGTGTTCTACCGTTTGTCGAATTAGGATTGGACATTGCTGCTCACCAGTATTCCTAGCTAAGATTAGGGTTAAGGACAGCTCTCTGTGTGAGTGTGGCCTTGACGAGGGTACCTTAGATCACATTTTTTTCTGCTGCCCTAGAAATCATCCCTCTCTTTATGACCTTCTCCCTAACAACATCCCCCGCCCTATAAATTTCAAATCAATCCTTTGTTATGTAAATAGTCCACTTATTGAAATTTTATGTACATATATCCGTTCTAACAACATAAAACTGTGATGTTTTACTAACCCTTATATGTTTTTGTTTGTTTTAGATTATTCAACAGTTAATCTACTAAATTAGATTCCGTCATACCTTTTATACCTTGTTGTTTCACCAGACCTACAATATAGAGCAAAGTCAACACAGCCACTCTGACATTGGCAACTCACTGAGGCCGCCATAATTAAAGAAGAAGAAGAAGAAGAAATTGTAGGTTATATTTTAAATTTTATTTTGTTTTATTAACTTCTATAAATAAAATCATTATAAATATTATATCGCAAATAACTTAGTTTAGTAGTACGTTTTCAATCGTAATTATGGCATTCAAACCTATTACTCATGTCTTATTTGATATGGATGGACTGTTACTAGGTAAGTCCTGACTCCAGTTTTTATTTATTTAGTAATAAAGGCCCACCATAGTTTGTAAAACTTTGAAAACAAAATATACCTAGATGTAAATTCCATACATGTATAAGTACTACCAACTACTAATGTTGTTTCAGAGCAATGCTAATATTATAAATGCGAAAGTGTGTCTGCCTGTCTGTTACCTCTTCACGCCCAAATCCTTTAATCTATTTTGCTGAAATTTGATATGGAGATATTTTAAGCCCCAGGAAAGGACACAGGATACTTTTAATCCCGTACGTCATTTAGTTCTGTTATAATTTTTTCAGACACTGAGGAACTATACACAAAAGCATTCCAGAATATTCTATCTCGCTATGGCAAGGAATATACATTTGAATTTAAATTAACACTAATGGGCCTCCAAGGGCATGAAGTAGCACAGAAGGTTGTATCTGAGTATAACTTGCCACTCACACCTGACGAGTTTTCAAATGAAGCAAAAAAGCTCTTTGATGTTTATTTTCCTGAGACCAAACTTATGCCGGGTTTGTAAAATGTTATGAAATTGAACTGTTAGGGTGCGTTTCCACTGACACGGAGCGGGGCGGAGAGGAGCTTAGCGGTGCCCGAATTGACCAATTGTGCTATTCCAGTGGAATGACAGCGAAGCGGAGCGAAGATTTCGAGCATGGTGATTGGTCAATTGTAAAAGTGTAATGACTATCTTTCTTACTAATGAAAATATTTTTACAATGTGTAAGCTATTCAATATTTTGTTACTGTTTGTTGTCCATCCATTGTGTAACTATTTTTCTTAGTAAGGAGTATTTGCGTGACTTATGACTGACAGGTGCAGATTAATTACTGTAGATTAATTATTTTATTTAAGGTCAATGTGTGGAAGTCCGGCATAGTTTTCTAAAATTAAAGTTTAACATAATTATAAATTGACTTGAGATTCGCTTTTTAAAGTAACTTGTGTCATTAGAAATTATAGGCTATATATTAATTAGACCTATAATGATCTAAAAATAATCTTAGTTGCAGTATTTTTTTATTAACGTGGTATTTTTTAAAAACTCGGCGTGTAGACGGACTTCGGACGGACGTCCCTTACAGTTTGAGGTAAGTCCGTCTAGTAGCAATATAGCCCTAACTTGTGAAGTAATATGGATGGCAACAGTTTCTAGCAGAGCCGCAAAACGGCCATTCAAATATGTGTTTAAGGTGTCGGTAATAAGGTTCGCATTCCAGAGAAAATTAAATTTAAATCATTTTAAAGCAAGTCCGTCATATCGTAAGTCTAAGTGGTTGCAAACATTTTCATTAAAATTGTAGCGAATTTTTTGAAAAACTAAACACTAAATATAAACAAAAATGTTTATTACAAATTCAAAATTATAATAATTAGTGCCGGCAAAATCAACATTTTTGCTTCATTATCATTTATGCGATAAGACATTTTTCAACATACTCCTCTACTTATAATTTTTATCAGCCGCTCTTGGACTTTTGATAGAATGTTCTAGATGCCATTCCAAATTGAATGAGCCCAAAATCATAATTTTCGGTGGTGGATTTCAGGTTTCGAAATGGCACTTGTGAACCAGGCTACAATTAGTATGAAGTGAGTTGTTAAAAGCAAGGCCACTTTGAATTTTGTTGGTTCAAACTTATTAAATCATTTTTTTGCAAAAAACAATCAACATCTAGTAGATCTGGCATCTCTTCATGACGTGTATAAATCTGAAACGAATAATTATGGCATTACAAAAAAAAGTTATTTTTAGAAGTTTTTTTGTTTACGATAAACGGGGCAGACGAGGAAACGGATCCCCTGATATTAAGTGAACTACAGTCGCCGTTGGACACCTGTATCACCAGGGGAGTCAGTGTAATAAGTGCGCTGCCGACTTTTTAAAAAGGAGTACGCTCTTTTAGTGCAGTAAAATTTGGGCAATGCTATGATCTAGTAGTCCTATTTTTAATGCAAATTAACAATAAATACATGTAGGTTTGAAAAGATTGACAATATCTGATTCGAGGCAAGACCGGCATATGACGGCCTTTCCTTATGCAATAATATTTCCCTAGACGGACTTCCCAATTTTAGGTAAGACATATGTTGCAGGTGATAATAACAAAATTAAAGCGATATTAACGAATTGAACATCAGTAATAAGTAAAAGGATCACTAAATTACTTACGTAATCCAAGAAACTCCAAAAACTCCTTCGTATTTCCACTTTTTTTTTTTTTTTTGGCAGAGACTTACACTCCGACTGCGAGTACAAAGCGGGAAAAAATGGCAGAACGTTTTTTTTCGTAACAGGTAGTTAGTAGCGACATGTTTGTTTCTTAGGTCAAACTAACTGCAATATTGTTTTATCCACTGAGCCATATAAAACTAGTCGTTCAAATATGGAAGTTATTGCCGCTAGACGGACTTACCTCCCAGATGGACTTCCACACATTGACCTTACTTGTTAATATCTAGGAAAATAAATTTCCTTATGTATTCAAAATTAAACTTAATCTTAGTAATATTGTTAATAATATCTCAAAAGAACATATAATTTAATTTTTATATTAGATGATATACTTTTTGCAGGAGTTGAAAGGTTATTAAGACATTTAAAGAAACATAAAATACCAATAGGTCTTGCAACCAGTTCCAGTAGAGAGGCCTATCATATGAAAACTGATAAGCATCACCAAGAAGTATTCTCCCTATTTGATTACAAGACTTTTGGCTCATCAGATCCAGAAGTGAAGAGGGGCAAACCTTTCCCGGACACATTTTTGGTGGCGGCTGGAAAATTTACTGATAAACCGAAGCCAGAGAAGGTTTGTAAAATAATAAAGCTTAGGATACACAGAGAGAAAATTGTCTAATTTTTTGCTTATAGGTGGGCCTGCGCGAGTTTCTTATGTCAATTCTTCTTGGCAAGATTCAGGGTTGAACTGTGTGTAGTTTGTTTTGTTGACATTAAAAAAAATAAGTTGTTAAGTTTAATTTGGAAATAACTTTTTTTGCTATCCATCATATTTTTCTCCAAACCTGATCTCATGCACCGAAAATTATGAAAAATCATTTTATAATCATTAGGGGTTTTTCATCAATAAAAATTATTATTTAAATTTTATTAGTTAAGTATAAATAATATATATATATATATATATATATATATATATATTGTGTAAACAAAATAATAAGAATAATTGGACATAAAATTACCGTAATTGCTTTATTTACATGAATAATTTTTGAATGCCTTTGAATGTTACTAAAAAAGTGAAAAATCAAAACTTTTGAATTTTTTCAACGGGGACCTCTTATAAGCCCTTTTAAGATTAGCTCAAAAGAATAATATAAAAATCTGGATTTCTTGTTTTGAAATAATCAGCGTTTTATGTTAACATTAAAATGGTGACTATTAACAAATTGAGAAAAGCATAACAATTAAACAAATTGTGATAATTTATTTTTGTAGACGGATTATTGTTTATTGATATGTCTATTTAGTACCCAAATTTTTTTATTCCTTAATATTTAATCACTTAAAATATTTTTTTTAGTTCACGTGGCAGATTGCGGCAAATCACGCAAAACCCGAACCACGCGTTTTTACCGTTACTTTCGCTGCTCAATTAAAGTTATAAGGATTGTTGATACGGTTCCAGGATCTAGGACTTTTTTAGGAAATTTCCTGCTCTTTAAGGATCTATTTTCCAATTTGGATTATCTCAAATAGTTTTCGAAATATTAAAAAAAACCAAACCCTTCTTTTTTTGTTTACTTAATTGTTTATAACTTTTGTATTTTTTTTCATCCCCTCTTGGAATTTTGATAGAACGTTCTAGATGGTATTTCGAATCGAATGAGACCAAAATCATAATTTTCGGTGCATGAGATCAGGTTTTGAGGAAAATGGCACTTGTGGACCAGACTAATATTGACTGTAGCAGACACAAAAGTCTATAATTTTTTAACTGTAAGGGTAAATTTATAATAGAGCAGAGTCGAAGCGCATCGAAGCGTCAAATTCGCAACAAGTCGAACAAATGCGCGCGAATTCGCCAGAATGCCTACAGTGATGACGCGTGAATTCGCTTGTGGGCGCATGGATGCGCGAGAATGCACGCGCACCAAAAAGCGTCGGTCAAGCGAATTCGCGCGAGTGCGCGCGAATGAGCGTGCCTTTTTAAATTCTCAGAAGTAATAAGTGCGTTATTGCTTTGGAGTTAAGAGCCTGCTGCCAAAAATTTCAAAGCACGCTAGCCCCGCCTACACACCCCGCTATCCTCCAATCGTGATATAATGATTCCATGAATCGTGCTCCCGAGCAATGTGCTTTACGGTGCAGCTAATAGTGAACAATATCGCGTAACAACGGTTCCTGCATTATAGCACGAAAGTAAAGGTCGTAAGTCCCAAAACTGTTTTTGATGATTACTTAAAAATTAAATACAGTATTAATATTTCCTTTTGCCATTATTTCATAAAGTGTGTGATTGTAGTAGTGCAAGTTATTTAATGATAGTAACTCAATAAGTGTAACAGATATTTGTTGAAAAGCCCAGAAAGATTCATAATTTCGAAAAATAAAACTATCGAGTCAAAATAAGTGAATTGTGTTTTCCGTTTAGCAAATATCAGATAAAATATATACAATGATTAAATAAATCTTAGTTTCATTTAAGTCAATCGTCTTCCGGGATCGTAATACTTATTAGAAAACACAGCAAAATTTGGCAGCCCGCTCTTAAGGTTGAATTTGTTATGTTCAGTTTTGATAATTCGCTTCGATACGCTTCGGCTCTGCGCTAGTATAAATTGACCCTAAACAATCATGTTTTTTATAGAAGTTTTGCTTATCTTAATTTTCCAGTGTCTAGTATTTGAGGATGCTTTAAATGGAGTGAAGTCAGCATTGGCAGCTGGTATGCAAGTGGTTATGGTACCTGATCCTCGATTGGATAAGGAAATGACGAAAGAAGCTACTCTTGTACTCAGAAGCTTGGAGGAATTCAAACCAGAATTATTTGGTTTACCGGCTTTTGATTAAAGCATATTTAGTACAAACTAGTAAATTAGTAACCTAAGAGAATATTGTGATTTTATAGTATTTTAAATATTTTATAATATGTATAATATGTATTTTATATATTTTTTAAAGTGATACTAAATAATAGGATGTCGTATGTAATTTGAAAGTGTAAATACAATATATATTATTATTTTTGAACTTGATTTTTCTTATTGTAAGCATAGAATTAAATCGTGTTGTAAGCTGTACTTTTTTAGGATAAAGCTTTGAACAAACATACGGGTCAGTGACGCGGGACGCGGGACGCGATACGGGAGCGTCTGCAACGCGAAACTGGGCGTGCACACCTGCGCGACTAGGTACGGTGCGAACCGTCAAACTTCATTTGTCAATGAACAGTCACTGAAGACGCGCGACTTTATCTGGTGCAAATTATGCTAAATTGTTATGGTAATGTCATCCTCATACTTAACATCAGAGTCGGTTGGGAGGTACTAAGCTTGCTTTTGATTCGGAAGGTGCAGAGGAATAAAACACGTCCACAATGGTCAAGTCGAATTAATTTAATATCATGACACAATCTATCAAAACGTAAACAAATCAAAAAATCATAAACTAAAGAGTTGTACAAAATAATATAAAAAAGGTTTTAAAAACAAGTCTAATTAAGTACACTTCAAAAGACACGTCTGGCAACTTGACGCGCACATCCCGCTTTGCCGACGCGAACATCCCGCGTTGCGGTCGCGCAGCAGGTGTGCACAACGCGGCGCGCCGCACTGTGCGGCGCCAGATTACATGGGCAGCGTCCGCCGCGCGGTAGACGCTCCCGCTTCGCAGTCGCTTTGGTCGCGTAGGTTTGGCCTAAGCCTAAATAGTAGCTTTTGCTCCACACAAAATGTTGTCTTAATCCATTAAGTGAATCTATGAATAAATCACAAACGTGTCACAAACACATTTACTCCAAAATTCTCCCTTATAGTCACACTAACATTAAAAAGGCGAAAGTTTGTGACTTTGTATGTTTGTTACTTCTTCACGTCGGCTGGAGCGATTTTAATAAAATTTAGTATGGAGTTACTTTATACACTGGATTAACACTTATGCTACTTTTTGCTGCAGGAAAATATCACAATTTATTTTCCCTAAATAACAATCCGCGTGTAACACCGCGAGGCACAGCTGGTATTAGCATAAGTATGACATGAATCATTATTTCGGAATAAAATAGCAATGTAAAATATTATAATTAAATGAAAAAAAAAAAAAAAATAACTTCCCAAGCCAAAATTGTTGCGTGCGCGTGCAGCGAAACTGATAGGTGCGAGTATGACGAAAAACCGACACTTATCTTGCCATATCTTATCATAAAACTGTAGTAACCTCGTAAGCGTAGAAGATTACGTAAGAAGAAAATTACGGAAGGATTTTCTATGTCATATTACTCTAACGACCTCTGTGGCTCAGTGGGTGAGCGCGTTGGTAGCTCAAGCCGGGGGTCGCGGGTTCGAATCCCGCCGACGGAACAAAAAGTTTTCAAAGTTCCTGGGTCATGGATGTGTATTAAATATGTGTATCATATAATAAAAATCTTAAATATATGTATAGTATCAAAGAATTAAATTTATTTCCGTTGTCTGGTACCTGTAACACAAGTCCTTCAGGTACTTAGCACGGGGCCAGACCAACGTGGTGTGAAGCGTCCATAGATATCAAAATTTCTAAAGATATCAAAAAATTTCTATAAAAAACATCAGGAGTACAAGATTTTTATTAAAGTTTTTCCTTACTAGATATTGCTATGTAAACGCATCGATCGTGCGAAGACTTTCGTATCGACATTTTGTATGAATCACGTTCCAATTTTCTAACAACTTCAAAAAAAGGAGGTTATCAATTCGACCCGTATGTATGTAATATTTCCAGAACTGCCCAATTTTCGTAAATGTTAAGTCTCTACCAGCGTCTGAACGAATGTACCTAATTTCAAAAGTGTATGTATGTTATGTTTTTATGTTTGTGTTCGCATATCTCCGGAACTACAAATACGATTTAAGTTCTTTTTTGTTGTAATAGGTATTGTTCAACTTAGGGAATACTGCAAGTTTCATCAAAATATGTTCAGTAGTTCTTGAGATAGGGAGTTTTAATTTTTAATTATGTACAATTTTGAAGTCGAAATACTATTTTTAATAAATTAATTTAGCATAGTACTCTAATTGGATTTGAAATAAAAAATCATTTTAACACATCTATATATTTACATAAGAATTTTTAACAGTGCCATAATGGGAATTGTACATTATATAAAATTTATAGAGTGATATACTCTTCATACTGAAAGCAAGCCCTTAAATAATTGCCGGGGATAAACATGTAAGGAATGTGTTGTGCGACTGAAGGCACCGGGGTGACACTACACTGCGGCCAGTTAAATCTCAAGATTTCAGTGGGCACAGCGTAGGATGCTGCTGTCACACCGTAGTCTTCAGTCATCAAGGATTCCTTAGCGTTAACAACAGATACAACAAAAGCGAACGTTACTGGGTACGTCATATATGTAACATAATTTAAGTGCTTAATACTGTAAGTTAGACCGTGATACATTTCTGACGAAATCTCTGATTATACAGGTTACATTGATTCTCATTAAATCCTTAAATACGATCGTCCAAACCCTATAAACTACGTCTAACTATAGGCTACCACGAATGAATTGTTAAAATAAAATATTTTATAATTTCAAATTGAAGCAGGCGAAACTAACGTACAGAGTAGAAATGCAGGAATCAAAAAATCCACATGATCACACATTTGTTTCTGGCGACTTAACATTCTCGATATATTCTAAACGGCAATAATATTGTACGCATTATTATATATTTAGCCAAAGGAAAACACTTACTGTAATATTTAGTTCTACATAATATATTGAAATTTTAAATATGTAGTTAGTAATAACAAGTGAACCTCGTTTAGTCGGTGAACTTGCGGTTGGGGTTGCGACCGAACAGGGCTGTACGGATCTCCGGCAGCAGCTGCTGCGCGATCAGCTCCAGCCGGGACTCCAGGGTGTTGACGATCTGAAATTACACAAAAAATCATGTTTATTTGAATTATAAACATCCATACTAATATTATAAATGCGAAAGTCTGTCTGTCTGTCTGTTACCTCTTCACGCTCAAACCGCTGAACCGATTCTGCTGAAATTCGGAGATACAATCTGTCCCGGGAAAGGACATTGGATAGTTTTTATCCCGGAAAAATGTACGTTTCCCGCGCCATTATCAAATTTTGGCGCAACGGAGTTGCGAGCGTCATCTGGTTTGAAATAATTATTGGAGTGATGATATTTAAAAAAAAAAGGTTATAATTATTCTTTTTATTAAAAAAAATAATTATAACCTGACCTTACAAATAAGCCAATGTCACATAAACAAATATACATTGCTTCCAAAATGCCTCTTTATCCTTTGTAGTATTTGGGTATAAACATGGTTATCTTACAATAAGAATACATACCTTGATGCGGCCTCTAGTAGCGATCAGCTCAATACCACCGCAGGTGTCAGGGGGCAGGAAGTTCTCTGTGTCAATCTTCAGCTGCACATCCTTCTTGATCTTGGCTTTGTAGTCGTTCTGAGCTTGGCTCAACAGAGATTCCACGAGAGCCTTGTCGGCTTGCCTGACACGGAGGGTGACGGTTGGCTCCATCAGCTATGGATTTTAATTTATTATTATTTATCTTCCGACATAGCAATTTTAAATTTAAAATGACTGCAACACAAATTTTTTAAACAATAGTGTTAGAAAAATTATTATAAAACAATTTTTTTAGCAATGCACACAGACAGATAGAAATTAATTATTGTTTCTAAAACATCATTAATACTATGTAATAAGCGTATTTGTTAGTTTATTGTAAGTACCATTTTTTGTTTTATTTATTTACCTGGAACAAAGCCTGCACAATCAAAGTGACGAGAAGGTCTGAGTACAGTTTTGTGTCTTTGGGAACCTCAGCCAGGCGCTTGCGAGCCTCGTCCAGTACAGCGCGAACGTGATCTTCACGTATTTTCAGTACTTTTAGACGAGCTTGGTTGAGCATGTTTGATGATTGGCTGGAATTTGTTTTAAAAACATTAAATTTATGCACCATTGAAGAAATTGATTCATAGATAGTTGACGGACCTACGTCATTTGGTTGTATTATGTCAATTCAATGTTAGTAGTGATGTTAGCTGGATTTGACATAATGTCAACTCAACATCAACTTTTCTGATAGTACATTGTACAACCATTAACAAAATAACATTTAAGTATTTGAAATTACTCAAGAGATTATTTGAGATTAATCTATATCAGGGGTTCCCAATCTTTTTCAGCCTGCGGCGCAGTTACAAGTCACAATATTTTGTCACGGCTATTTTACATAGCTATTAGAAAAAGTTACATAAGTAAACATCAACATCTTCAATGATTATAGTTAGGTTAAGCAGGTAAATGAGGTAAATAATAAAAAACAAATATTTTATCATCTACCTGCTTTACATAAATAATTTTATTTTATAATAATTGTAGTTTCGGATAGGGATGGAGGATCGACTCACGGCGCCCCTCTTACCTTTCCACGGCGCACCAGGCGCCGCGGCGCACAGTTTGGGAATCCCTGATCTACATCTATACTAAAATGCGGAAGAGTTTGTTAGTTTGTTTGAACGCGCAAATCTCAGGAACTACTGGTCCGATTTGAAAAATTCTTTCAGTGTTAGATAGTCCATTTATCGAGGAAGGCTATAGGCTATATTTTATCACGCTAAGACTAATAGGAGCGAAGAAATAGAGGAAATGTGGAAAAAACGGGGGGAAATTATTTGAAAGGGCTTATTTGAACGCGCTAATCTCAGGAACTACTGGTCCGATTTGAAAAATTATTTCAGTGTTAGATAGCCCATTTATCGAGAAAGGCTATAGGCTATATTTTATCACGCTAAGACTAATAGGAGCGAAGAAATAGAAGAAAATGTGGAAAAAACGGGGGAAATTATTTGAAAGGGCTTATCTCACAAACTACTAGAGCAATTTTTCTGTTATTTGGGTCAGATAAGAAGTAGACCACGTGAAGGATCATAGGCTATTTTTTGTAGACTGATTTGTCTGTGAAATATCTAATTTACGCGGGCGAAGCCGCGCGGAACGTCTAGTATATTATAATATTTGGTCCAGTATTTATGATAGTAAGTATGGTTAGATCAGTACCCTAACATTACTACAGTAGAAACTAGAAACTCAATATATGTATATGATGAAAGCGGGTTTAGTGCATATGTTACGTCTTTGTTGAAAATAACACAGAAAAGCAATGTAATTTAAGACATTATTAAGAGAATTTCCGGTTTCAGTCCGGATAATCATAACCCATATAACCCAGGGCCAGTAAATCAATTTCGTACTTATTGAATCTAATAAAAAAACAAAGCAGTATTATGGGGGTGACAGACGTGCGAGTAAGTACGCGGACTTATGGCTCGACGATCTTAATCGCCTGTGTGTCAGCAAAGAGCCGCGAGCCGCAAGCCTGGGCATGGTAATCCAGTGTCTCGTGTCGATTCTCGTGTCCCGACCTGAGCCGAGTAAGTTCGCGCTTAAAACCTACGTGCTTTAAGTTCGTACGTCTATCAGGCCTTTTAGAGTTGCATTAGAACTGTAACATTGGGATTCAGATACATTCTTCAAGGGAGTTTATGGTCCAAGTCACAACTTAATATTGAATTTAAAAATTTGAATCAAATTGTTTTCAAAATTCAGCATATTTCCTACTCCCGTGAATTTTTTCACATTTCCAGAAGCAACTGATTTTTTCCACGGATTTGACGGACAGACCGAAACTATAAGGGTTCCTTGTTGACTACGGAATCCTAAAAAGGGTTCTGCCACATCAAATCACGCATCTCTTTCTACCACGCAGTGTTACTGATAGTGACATCTTGCTTGCTCAGCTCTTTGTTTCTCTATTTCGCTAGGTATATTAAATGGAAACCTACATTTTCTTTTGGAGTTCGACCTGCTTCTCCTTCTTCTCATAGTACTCCATGATCATGAGCCGCTGCTGCTGGACCAGACGGCCTTTCTCAATGTTGAACTCCTCCTCGGCCTTAGCATCGATTTCTTCGGCTTTTTCATTCGCCTCTTGTTCGATGAAGGCCATCATATGCTTGATCTAGGAAAAAACGAGTATACCATGAGATATACACGGTAGGAGGCATTGTAGATGGTCTGATCGAGTGTAGTAGTAAAATCAATCATTCTGACAAGACTCATGTCTCCTACGTGTATAATTAGGCGAGGAGCGTAAAACAATGATTTACCTGTTTCTGAACATCTGCGTCGCTGAGCGCCATGGCTGGAGATTGTTTATAGGAACCACTAACACAAAAAACGGCCGATACTAGGCCAGAAAATTAAAAACTGACTTGAAGAAAATTAGTCGACGCCTTTCAGACGTGCTTCTCCATTGAACAATCATATGATCATTGGTGTTACTATTCTACAAAATATAATCTGCAACAAAAACGACCATAGACAATTATCAGTAAAAAAAAAAACCATTTGATTTTATTTTTAATGCTGCAGAACCTTTAAATTTCTCTCAAAAATCATCCAACAAAAATCTAATGTTCTTGAAAAATGGTATGAACCAAATAAGAGAAAAACATGGATTTTCGTGAGGAAAACTGAGTAAGAGAAGAGAGAACGAGTGTGATTTAATTTATTATAGTGGCAGATCAGTAGTATTATAATAGTAAGACTATTATGTGTGGACTCAATTTAGGTGACAGAAAAAATGATTGAAAAGCAATAAATGACGTGTTTTTAACTTTTTCAAATATTTTAATCAAATCTACCCACACGATCAATATAATATTATGAAGGTAAATTAAAATATAAATTGTATTATGACACCACCTACATCTCAAGTGAGTGTTAAATTAGCATAAATTATTAAAAAAATTATAAGGAAATTAAAAACTTCGTGAACTCGACGTAACTTTATTGCTATCGTTGATGCTGTCAATCTTAATATTTTTCCAAATTTACGGGAAACAGCTCGAGAATAGTAACTCTGCAATCACGATTATTATAATGAAAGTCAAGTTACGGTCTTTTATTAATATACCTTTTCAAGGTTCAAAATTATCGTAAAAATTATGCTACAAATGTACAAAAATAATATTGTTTTTGCACCGAAATCCAAAATAAATTTTAAATTTTATGTTTTTCATTGATGTATGTGGGTATTTCAATTGATTAATTATCAAGTTTCCGTTTTTAACAATATGGCCGCCAGTTGTTTAGGGTAATGTGGCGTTCGAGAAATCTGAGTGAAATTGTTCCAAAAAACTTTGACGACGTAACGATGTATAAAGTTATAAGAGTTTTATAGCAGCGTTTCATGAAAAAGCTGTATTAAGGATACTATAAGTTTGTGATAAAATTTTGGATGCAGAGAAATTTCTTGATATATTGGACAGTCAACAAACTTTGTTTGTTTCAAACGAGTGAATGTATGTATTTCTTCGAAGAGCACTTGATTATGAACCATCATTATCTTTATTGAAACTGTGACCAGAAGATTTAGACATTAGGTAAATACTGTACTTTATATCAAAGCCTGAAATTAGTACGATATGTCGCCATTGTCTGACAGACGACTTGGCTAACCATCTCGATGTATGTATACCTCAGTTATTTGTTATTATTGACCGTTCTTATCACACTATCTCCTATTAATATACATAGTATTTATTGCGTCAATCTCTATGTAAAGGCATATAAATGCAACAACCGAAATGTCAAGTACATGATAGTAAAAACGTAAACAAGGTCTTGCATATTTTTGTCTAACAATAACAGAAATTTGATAACAAAACATAATTAAAATTGCTTATAAAAATTCTACCAGTATAATTATCATCATACTAGAAAATTCGTCATGCTAAAATCTTATTCTTCATTGGTTTCATCAAGACACCTCTTTAGGGTTGGAAGGAGAGGGTTATTTTATTCAAATTGATTTCTATCACTTACAGAGCTATCTAATAGGAAAAAAAATAGTGTATGTATTTATTTATACAAATAACATTAGTTATGGAAAAGTATAGTAATATTATATTAGTTTAATTGATTGACTGCAGCTTGTAGTAGTATTTACTTTATGAATTATTAAAAAACCTAACGTCCAATTAATTAAAAATATAATTAAAAACAAATTGATAAATATTGCATTTGTTTTAATGTATAATTAAAACAAACGCAATATTTATCAATTTGTTTAGAACTAAATATTTTGTATGTATAACCGGCAAAATCATAGTTTTGTGTTTTAATTTGCTATTCATTTGTAGAAACTATGAAACCAAATTACAGTCCTTTTTAATGGCAATAAAGTCCAAAAAGGTGGAAACTAGGTTTGTAACTAAAAATCTAGTTGCATCAATCACCATACAAAGTAGCCAATTACTATTAATTTTACCCTTTTGGTATGTCACTACAAGTACACTAATGTATTAACATGTTAAATACCTAAATGATTCATAACCTTTTTTTCGTATCATAACAAAATATAACAACAATAGGTATAGTAAGGTGAATGAAAAAAGTGGTCTGATACCAGCGTATTGTTTTACATATTTACCAAGGTTAAAATTATTTTCAATGTTTCCATTCCTGAGTAAACAGTCACATCAGTAACATCAGTAATAAAAAAAATATTATTTAACATTAGTAAATGAAATTCATTATAGTTTTTACCATGATAGCTTTTCATAAAATTAGAATCGAATAGAAGTAATACTTAGCTTCAAAATTACAAGCCCTAATTAAAATAAAATATGTTATTTCAGGTTATGGCAAACTTGAATTTCCAACAAGCTCCTAGAAGCCTAGCTAGTGGTGGCGTTGGTGGCCGAGTGGGGTCGAGCCTGGTCGGTGGAGTATCGGGACATGTGACTCCGACGTTCGGTGGGGCTCTGTCCCCGGGACGGGGCTCCACTGCGATGCCGGGCGGAGCGCCACCCACTATGGCGTCTAGATCTACACTGTTCGGTCAGAGAGCGTTCGCTGACAGAAGGGTACCTATACCTACACCACTTTCACAAGCCAATTCAAATTCTATGGTAAGTGTAGCACATACTTTTGATGAATAAAAAGTATAAGGGCTTATTTCACCACCTCCTGATAAGTGCCAGTTAGGCTATCCACAACTTATCTGACAGATTCTCTATCTGTCAAGTTAAGTAGTGGATAGCCTATCCGGCACTAGCAGGAAGTGGTGAAATTACCCTTAGGACCTGTTTCACCACTTCCTGAAAAGTGCCGGATAGGCTATCCACCACTTAACTTGACAGATAGAGTATGGAGAATCTGTCAAATAAGTTGTGGGTAGCCTATCCGGCAGGCGGCACTTTATCAGGAAGTGGTGAAACAGGCCCTTAGTACCTTACTTTCAATGAGACAATCTTGTATATTATTGGTTTCTTGCCAATTGATGAAAATGTTTCTGTTTTATGGGTGTGAAATTTTGTGAAATAATAGTATAGAACTCATTATTGTTATCGCAAATAAGTGTGCCTTCAGTTATTGTATGTATGTCTAATAAGAATATGATTGTGCTGTTGTCTGGTTCTTGTTGAGACTCAGGCCAGGCTATGATAGGCCTCTAAATGCCAAGATGTTCAATCTCCTGTTACTCACATCCATCCAAAGCGTACATTATTTTTACTTCCCATTCCAGTCAAGTATGTCGAGCCTGTCGCGGTTCAACAGCAACTACCACTCTGTGTTCGGCGAGGGGGGCGACACGTCGACGCCGCCGCTGCTCGACCTCAGCGAGTTCCCGTCGCTGACGGCGCGGGGGGCGGGGGACCAGGCGCCAGCCGCCGCGCCGCCGCCGCCAGGGTCTAAACCTTACGGTGAGTTGGACCGCTTATGCTGGCCATAGTTGGACCGCAAGTTGCAGTCCGCAGCGAGTTCCCGTCGCTGACTGCGCAGGGGGCGGGGGACCAGGCGCCCGACGCCGCACAGTGTGATAAAAACCTCGATTTTGTTTCACCGCGTTTTTCTTTCAAAATACTATAGTTGATAGCTATATAAACATTAGAGTAAAACTCCTAGATCGATATTCTTTGTAGTTTTTATTTTAAAGAGTGTCAAAGTTGTCATTATTCCGGGTCATAAATTTGCATAAAAACTTAATAAAAAAAAAAAAATCAAGTAACATTAATTTTTTTTTATACCAATTGAATAAGCACTTAATACTTTACTTTTTCTCCAAATATGGTTAACCTACTGTGATTGACTGTCTATCTGTATGTTACCTCTTCACGCTTATGGAACTCTTGTACTGATTTTTATATACTTACTTGATTTTTATATTCTTGATTTTTATATACTTGGAGTTCTAGGAAAGGATATAGGAAAGTTTTTATTACTCAAAAATGTATGGCTACCACACGATGATTGAAGTTGTTGGCAAAGTGAATATTAATGTGACTAACACATTTTGAAATAATAATTTATCTTTTTGATACTTATATGATTTTATATTATCACTAATATGTAATCAATCTATTTCATCAAAGTCACATAATAGTTTAGTTATATAAAGCTACAACTGTTATAATGAAATCATTGTAACAGTCAATATGTTTAACAAGAGAGTTAATGATGCTTTCAACATCATGGGATTGTCATTTAAGATGGGTAGGTCTTGAAAGTCTTTTTATTCTAGAACTTAAGGAAAGGCTTTGGCTTTGTTTTTTTTTTTAAATTTATGTATTTATATAACGTAAATAGACGTAAATAGTCTCATTAACAAATATATTTTAATCTATGCATAATATGTCTATAAATCTGTCTTTGACTTTCAAGTGCATTTTTCAAGTAGGAAGGGTCACGACATTGGCAGTCTATGGGACCAATCAGACAGACAGCAGTCACGTGGTCAAGCGGTCAGTTTTGCATTCTTTGTGTTGTATTATATGTTACATAGACATACACAGGGGGCATTCTGACCGCGTCAGAATTGCTTCTGTGTGACTGACCGCTCGAACTTAGAATGCAAACGCAGAACACTTAAACGCGTAACCACTCTTTTCTGATAGGTTCCTAAGTTTGTTTTTTTTTTTTTTATTAAATAAGGGGGCAAACGAGCAAACGGGTCACCTGATGGTAAGCAACTACCGTCGCCCATGGACACTCGCAACATCAGAAGAGCTGCAGGTGCGTTGCCGGCCTTTTAAGAGGGAATACGCTCTTTTCTTGAAGGTTTGCAGGTCGTATAGGTCCGGAAATACTGCTGGTGACAGTTCGTTCCAGAGTTTTATAGTGCGCGGCAGAAAGTTACGCGAAAAACGCACTGTAGAAGACTGCCACTCATTAAGGTGATGAGGATGGTATATTTTTCGCGTGGGACGATGGCGAAAAGTTGCAGGTGGTATGATTCCGAACAATTCCTCAGAGCACTCCCCGTGATACAACCGATAGAGGATGCAGAGTGAAGCTACATCTCGGCGTAATTCCAAGGGGTCCAAGCTGTTTGAAACACTGGCAGTCAGCAATTCGAGCGGCCCTTCGTTGGATACGATCCAGAGGGAGCAGTTGGTATTTTGGCGCCCCTGCCCAGAGATGAGAACAATATTCCATATGAGGCCGAACCTGCGCCTTGTAGAGTTGTAGGCGTTGGTCCGGACTGAAGTACTGTCTCGCTCTGTTAAGAACACCAAGCTTTTTCGAGGCTAATTTGGCCTTACCCTCTAGATGATATCGGAACTGGACTTCGCTCGATATGTTGACGCCAAGTATCTCAATGCTAGGGGAGATGGTTAATGATGTGCCCTCGAAACGAGGATATACGACCATTGGTGACTTTTTAGTGGTGAACGCGCAGACTTGTGTCTTGGCGGGGTTGAATTGGACCAAGTTACGTCTGCCCCATTCAGAGACCTTCTCCAATGAATTCTCCACCTTAGACACAAGTTCGTTTCGACTCTCAGTGACATTTTGCCGAGAAATATTGGGGGAGCCGGTATATACAGCATCACCTGTACTATCATCCGCATAGCAATGAATGCCGTTGGTCTGTAACATGTCATTGATATGCAGTATGAATAGAGTAGGCGATAGCACACAGCCCTGAGGGACACCAGCATCAACAGACTGAGTTTCCGAGCATTCACCGCCAACTACGACCTTTATGCTTCTGTCTGCTAAGAAACTAGTGACCCACTTACATAATTTCTCGGGCAGCCCGTATGATGGAAGCTTTGATAGCAGCGCTTTATGCAAAACCCGATCAAAGGCCTTCGCAATGTCCAAACTAACAGCCAATGCCTCTCCCTTCGACTCAATTGCCTGAGCCCAACGATGAGTCAGGTACGCCAAGAGATCACCAGCCGAGCGACCCTTACGGAACCCGTATTGTTTGTCGCTTAGTAATCCCTGGCCGTCCAAGTATCGAAGAAGCTGGCTATTGATAATGGATTCCATTACCTTCGAGAAGAGAGAGGTTATAGCGATTGGTCTGTAGTTTGAAGGATTTGAGCGATCACCTTTTTTGGGGATCGGGTGCACTAAGGCTGTCTTCCAGGAAGCCGGGACGATGCCAGTGGAATAGGAGAGCCGAAAAAGACGCGTCAAGACCGGAGCCAACTCTGGAGCACACTTTTTCAACACAATAGGTGGGATTCCGTCAGGTCCACTCGACTTTTGGATAACAAGGGAACGGAGGGCTTTTCGCACTGAGCGCTGATGAAACCGAACATCCGACATGATGCTCGTGCATCGCGGTATGGTCGGTGGTTTCTGCCCCCCGTCATCCAGGGTCGAGTTGACGCAAAGAGCTTGCCCAGAAGATCGGCTTTGTCTTTTGCGTCCTGGGCCAACGATCCATTTCCTACGTGTAGGGATGGTAGGGTTGGCTTGCAGAAATTTCCTTCAATAGCTTTGGCCAGAGACCAGAATGCACGGGTTCCCGAGGGGAGGCGCTCAAGTCTCTTGCCAATTCTATTGACGTGCTGTTGCTTTGCCCGAGTAATCTCTTTCTTGAGGGACCTAGAGGCAAGGTTGTACTCCTTTTTATATGTGCTGGTATTTAAATCCCGAGCAGACACTGCGTTGGCCCAGGATTGGTAAGCCTCCTGCTTCCGGCGAGAAGCTTTTTTGGGGGATGAACCAAACCAGGGACGAAATCTGCCGCCAGTTGGCACTACAGAGGACGGAATAAAAAGTTCCATCCCCTGCATCACCACATCGGCAACAGAGTTGGCAGTGTTGTCGGGATCATCCGGCGAGAAGCACACGTGCCCCCAAGGATAGGATGCAAAAAACGACCGCATCGCATCCCAGTCTGCTGACTTGTAGTGCCACACACGACGGTATTTAACAGCACGCTGTCTTAACACCGTCGTAAGTGGCACAGAACTCCTAACAAGGCAATGATCCGATGAACCAAGTGGTGCGGTTACGGATATTTGGTAGCCGTCAGGATTTGAAGTCAGCAGGGGGTCCAACAAGGAAGGATTCTGACCATCCACATCTGGGATTCGCGTAGGCGTAGTAACCAGTTGTGTCAAGTCGTTCGCAAGGGCAAAGTTGCAGACAGATCTCCCCGCATGATCAGTTTTACTGGAATTGAGCCAGTCGGCGTGGTGGGCATTAAAGTCGCCAAGTATTATGATCTCTGCGGATGGGATCTGCTGCTGCACAAAATCTGAAGCAGCTTGCAGGTGCTCCAAGAGTCGGTCCGTCTCGGGGTCACCACTATGGGACCTATATAGGCACGCATAGACGCGAGGGTGGTCGTCGCAATCTATGCGGAGCCATAAGATGGACAGGTCCATGACCTCAAGATTGCTGAGGCGGCGAGAGCTGATATCATCTCTGATGTACACACACACTCCAGCTTTGGGTAGAAAGGAGTGCTCGAGATAATACCCTGGGTGGGAAAGGTATGATGTGTCACTCGGAGATGATATCTGCGTCTCGGTTAAAAAGAGCAAAGCCGGCTTTGCCGTCTCAAGGTGGTAATGGACGGCATTAAGGTTGGAGTGTAATCCCCTGATATTACAGAAGTCCATGTTTAATATCGAGGGGGGTGCCTTTGTGTGTTTGCTCTTGCCCCGAGCAGATTGGAGCGCAGTTTTGCCCACCCCAGAATACGAGGGGCAGCCTGGACGTCCACGTTCAGTTCCAGGGGTTCCTGAGCATGGACGTCCAGAGAGGGATTCTCCAACGCAGTTGGTACCCTCCTGGGGTAACAACTTGTTTTTTAACTGCGGCATTTCTAGGGGGTTAGGGGATTGGGCCTCCGGTAAACTCACTCACTCGGCGAAACACAGCGCAAGCGCTGTTTCACGCCGGTTTTCTGTGAGGCCGTGGTATTTCTCCGGTCGAGCCGGCCCATTCGTGCCGAAGCATGGCTCTCCCACGGCTAACGGTTTGTATGTTTTCATAGAAACAAAAGCCAAAAGTAACTCTTTCAACGCTGAAGCAGCGTTTCACAGTTAACTCTTCAAGAAATTCTTAAAATATTATCACTGTTTTAATACACCCAATATAAATATATATATAATTATGAAGCTAAGCCATGCTTATACTGGATTCCTCACTGTATGCTATATTTAATTTTTTTTTCCTAGTGGGCATGGTGAAGCAGCCGACGTCCGAGCAGTCGGAGTTCA
The DNA here is from genome assembly GCA_905187585.1 of Cyaniris semiargus. Lineage (NCBI taxonomy): Eukaryota > Metazoa > Arthropoda > Insecta > Lepidoptera > Lycaenidae > Cyaniris > Cyaniris semiargus. Next base: position 10,372,363 of record LR994566.1, on the reverse strand, counting down.
CGATGTCGTCGGAGGACTTCCCCGCGTTGCCGGGCACGTCGCACGGCGCGCCGCCGCCTCCCGCCGCCGACTACGACAAGCCGCGCAAGGGCATACACACCGAGCACGACGGTGAGTCAACGCTGATAGGTAGGATGGGGGAAGGGGAGACAATTTAAAAAGTTATGTCAATATTTTGACGGTTTTACTTTTTAAATTGATTTTAAAGAGTCTGAACCCGCGGCCGGCAAACTTTTGGCTGACTAGGCCCAGTAGGTTTCTGAATAAATAATTATCACGGGCTGCCCACAATGACTATAGACAACAAATAAAAAAATGGCACGAAAAACCGGTCTTTAAGTTGTGCGTGGTCTCAAATCTCATTTTTAAGGCTGTCCTGCTCGCACGCATCATATTGCCTGCGTGAGTACAACCTTACAAAATAATTCAAAATATATCCTTCCTACTAATATTATAAAGGCGAAAGTTTAGATGTATGTATGTATGGATGTTTGTTACTCTTTCACGCAAAAACTACTGAACGGATTTTAATGAAACTTTACAATAATATAGCTTATACATCAGAATAACACATAGGGTAGAGGTGTTCGTTTTATTATGTTCAACGATTATTCCGTCGTTTGTGAACCGATTTTCAAAAATTTTCTTTTGGTGTATAGGTTATCATCCCAATTTGGTACCATATTCATAAAAGTGGTGACCTGATGAAGGGATCCATAAGAAATCGAGGGAACTCACCAAAATTTATATGGAAACATGTGGTGACTTCGGTTTCGTGAGCAGTATTCTAAGCATATGCTACTAACAAGTAAGATTTTGCACCAAGGTATACCATGGTTCGGAAGGTGCTGAGAGAACTCCTGACTCTTTATAGATAGAAGTTTGGGAGTTCCGACGTTGTTTTAAGAACGGAAAGCATATGCTACTATGAAAATTACATTCATCATCATCATCACTACCATAAACTATTATAGAACCATGTATCGTTCCGTTTTGACCCTATTATTGGTACTTTTCATAGTCTTTTTAATATAAATATATTATATTATGTATAGTGAGTGCGGCAAAGCGCGCCACCCCGGCAAGTGCGCCATGTAGCTATGTAGATTCTAATCAGCAGTATGGAATTATAGCTATAATATGGCCCACTTGCCGGGGTAGCGCGCTTTGCCACGCTCACTATATTAAATTTTATATTAAAACTCCTTATTTATGTACAAATTAGTGCATGTTTTTGTAATAATTTTTATACCCCATTTTTAAATCATGGGGTATCGTTTTGCCATTTCAGTTTTATTTTTAAAACGCCAAAGTATTAGTAGTGCATGTTTGATAGTTTGTGCAATACTTTGATAAACTAACATGCATTTTTTTGTCCCTAAAGTTGTCAATCAAGGAGCTCATATGGAGTACTATGGTGTGTATGAGGGTTGTTACGACCAAACTCAACAATATTCAACTATATATTTTGTTATAATGTTGGTGAAGTATGGTCATAATTTTTTTTGATTTATAATAGGGATCAAGTAACATTTTTCTTGGTTAAATGTAAAATGTTTTGAAAACATTATAGTGAAGCGATGCATTTTTACCCTTTGCTACTTTTGTAAATAATTTATGTTTTCGTGCTGGTACGAGACAAGCATTGATATAGGTCTATATACGGATGTCTGATGTGCTTTACCACCAAACTATATAAAATAACGTAATAATTAATCAATTCAAAACGCGCGAATATATATGTAACCACACCTATCTACTACCCTTGCAATGTTATCATTTAAAATTAACACGTTCTCTGCTACGTAGGTCACCGGTGACCGGACCCATACCTGTATCAAGCCGCCACGTAGGGCACCGGTGACCTCAGAGCAGACCTGTTTTTGAAACAAACTCGTAGGCCATAGGACACGTTTATCGTACATTTCTCTATAGTATGTGACCGGTGCGGCACTGTAGAGCAATACTCTAACATGGTATTTACCTGTTCATTATATGTGAAAATTTTAATGCAGAAACGCAAAGGGCTGGAAAAAATAACTGTTTCTATGAATTCTTATTCATTTATCAATAATCGTATTAACAATTTCAATTATCTTTTAATCAGTATTATGTTGTATATTAAATTGCTTTTAAATAATAATCGGCCAAGTGCCCGTCGGACTCGCGCACGATGGGTTCTGTACGGTTATAGAGAAAAAATAGGCGAAAAATTGTGTTTTTGTATGGGAGCCCCCCTAAAACTTTTTTTTTATTAATTACGGATACCACAGATAAAATTAAGAATATTGTGAAAATTTCAAGTGCCTAGCTGTTGCCATTATTGATTACGAGCCAAAAAGGTAAAAAAATTACGTTTGTTAAATATTAATTTTATTTTGTTTTTAGTATTTGTTGTTATAGCGGCAACAGAAATACATAATCTGTGAAAATTTCAGAAGTCTAGCTATAGCGGTTATTGAGTTACAGCCTGGAGACAGACAGACAGACAGACAAACCGACGGACAGATGGACAGACATCGAAGTCCCAGTAATAGGGTCCCATTTTTACCCTTTGGGTACGGAACCCTAAAAAAAAATGAAAAAACATTGTTGCAATAAACTTTTGCATATCGATGACGTTTGTTGAAACATATTAGACATAAAAAGGTTTATTCCTTGTTTTATTCAAAAAACTAGCTTCAAGTAGCTCAATATTAAATATGTCTGCTAGTGATATATTCAAGTCTCCAAGTCCATCTCAATATCTTAATTGGGTAAATCCATGGTTCGTCACCAAAAACCAGTAAAATTCGCAACGACACAACGGTGACTGAAGGGTGCGGTGGCCAGAGACGTGACCGGAGCGGCGCAGTAATAACGATTGCGTACTTTACCGTACTACAGCGCCGCGTAGGTCACATGTGACCTCAAGGGTTTTTTTTATTATATCTCAGGAACCCTGCACCCCATCGAACCCTAAATGATGTCATAGTTTAAGTCTTGACCTAATACATCTATTTCGACCAAAAAGTTTTTTTTGTAATTTGCCTTGTTTGTATTACCGGCAGAAAACGTGTTAACTGTGTTATTGAATACTTCCTTGAAATTTTTTGTGTAGATTGTGTTGAGGAAATAAATGTATTCAAGCTGGGTCTTATGAAACCGTAAATAAAACCGAAAAATGTTACAATTCCATATAGGTTAGAAACTAACACTTGTAGAAAGTCTAATTATATCCTACCATCGGCTCCGGCACTTACCTAGGCTTAGTAAAGAGTTCTAGTATGCCAACCATAGACTTTCTACAAATATTTATAGTTTATATATTTCTACAAATTTATTAAATAATAAAAGCAATTGTTATTATTTTAGATAAGCATTTATATTTTTATTCCAACTCCGAGCTTCCATCTAATTAACATTGACCTTCTCTGTTGCAGGCAAAGTAACGAACATCCCGGAGACAATGATCCCCAACCAGTTCGGCATAGTGGGTCTGCTGACCTTCATCAGGGCGGCAGAGTCCGACCCCAGCCTGGTGTCGCTGGCGCTCGGCCAGGATCTGACGGCGCTGGGGCTAAATCTCAACTCGCCGGACAACCTCTACCTGACCTTCGCGGGACCCTGGGCGGACACGCCCTGCAGGTGGGTTGTGTGTGATGATGATGATGGACGCAGGTTTTATTCCTGGTGGCGCTGGCGCTGGGACAGGACCTCAAGTCTCAACTCGCCGGACAACCTCTACCTGAACACTAATAAAACACAATTTTTCGTGCACTTTTTTCATTATATTAAGAAATTATTATAAAACGTGGGAGAGCCATGCTTCGGCACGAATGGGCCGGCTCGACCGGAGAAATACCACGTTCTCACAGAAAACCGGCGTGAAACAGCGCTTGCGCTGTGTTTCGCCGAGTGAGTGAGTTAACCGGAGGCCCAATCCCCTACCCTATTCCCTTCCCTACCCTCCCCTATTCCCTTCCCTTCCCATCCCTACCCTCTCCTATTACCTCTTAAAAGGCCGGCAACGCACTTGCAGCTCTTCTGATGCTGCGAGTGTCCATGGGCGACGGAAGTTGCTTTCCATCAGGTGACCCGTTTGCTCGTTTGCCCCCTTATTTCATAAAAAAAAAAAAATTAACAAATTACACGACCGGTTTCGAAATAAATCATCTTCAGGTCTTTTTCGAAACTGGTCGTGTAATTTGTTAAAATTTATATTAATTTCTTAATATAGTGAAAAAAGTGCACGAAAAATTTGTGTTTTATTAGTGTTCAACATGAATTTCCACCAAGAACCAACAATACAATCAATTACATAACCTCTACCTGACCTTCGCGGGACCCTGGGCGGACACGCCATTCAGGTGGGTTGTGTGATGATGTAACTATGGACGCTGGCTTTCTCCTGTTGGCGCTGGCGTTCGGCCAGGACCTGACGGCGCTGGGGCTGAACCTGAACTCGCCGGACAACCTCTACCTGACCTTCGCGGGACCCTGGGCGGACACGCCATGCAGGTGGCTAGTGTCAGTGCTAGTAAAGTCTTTTTAAGAGTCAGCAGGTCTTTTTCTCCAAATCCTTCGAACTCTTGCACGTAACAATATTTTAATCTTTTGTGTAAACGACACTACGCGCCTTTGACGTCATCATGACATTAGCCAATCCGGATCGTATTCTAATGAGTAGCGCGAGAAACAAAAAGCCAAACATATTTTTGTGTTTTTGGATATATAAATTTTTATTGTTTTTATTAAAACTTATGTAAATCACATAAAGAAATAAAAATCATTTTATGCATTTAAAGCAAATAATCACAAAAAAATATTACTGTCAAATAGCCTATTCAGGTGATTTTTATTAAGAAAAATCCTCATCATCCTAGTTAATTTATGTCAGTATCAGTGATAAAAAGCCGTATTTTACCTCAGGCAGCCCTCTTACCTAGGACTTGAAATTTCATCCAAGTCAGTTTAGCGGTTTGAGAGTGAGTAGATAACAGATAGACATTCGCCTTTATAATTCAATCTATAAGATAAACCGTGCTAATATTATAAATGCGAAAGTCTGACTGTCTGTGACCTCTTCACGTTTGAACCGTGGTGCTGGAATGATTAAGATGAAATTTGCTATGGAGACACTTTAAGAAACCGGAAAGGACATAATAATATGACACTTTTAATCGTGGCAAATACGACATTTAAAACGTGTTTATGCTCTGTAAATCTGACAATAATCGTTTCACCATGATATGAGTCATTGGTGTCATAGACAGTATATTTTTTTATTGTTTGGTGAGCAGGATTCTGAGTAACCTTACTTCAAAGTTTTATAACGTCCAGTGATAATTTTTTTTTATATAATCTTTAAAATGTTTTTATAACTTTTCAGACCCCAAGACATGGACTACCACGTACCCCCCGAATATTTAATAAATGGATCTATAAAAGAGAAGCTGGCTCCTCTCCGACTGAATCGATATAAAGAGGATCTATTGTTCTACTTATTCTATTGTTTCGTGGGAGACGTCATGCAGTTGCAAGCGGCCGCAGAATTGTAAGTAAATTTAGGCCCGTTTTATTTGTATTTTATATTATACTCAATATTATTCTTGGGATGCTGAACAAAAATAATTGAATGTACAGTCTGTCAAGAAAGAGTGGACGCAGTACAAAATTTTCTAAACGTAATCACGCTCAAAAGGTGTTTTTTTCTCTTTGTATTTCCACAGAGAATGCTTATACACTTTAAATATTATCACCTTGCACATTTTTATCTCGATTTAATAAGGTTTTCATATTGTTTATGTGATTTAAAAATTGTGTACAGCGTCTACTCTTTTTTGACAAGCTATACTAAAGTACCTTGGGCGGCGTATCAACAAAGTGCGAACGTATTAGTAAACTGAACTCGGCATTCAACTGTGCTGTCAAACTGTTACTTGAGAAACTGTTTCTTGAGTATGGCGACTTTAGCATTATACGATTTTGATAATTTAAGACCAATTTAAGACACTGAAAGTGCAAGATTGGTATTGAATAGGCTTATGAGAGCTTTTGAGATGAGAGAGTTTGTTAATAAATTTTAACAGAGATGTTTCTTAATTCTTAGTATCCATACTAATATTATAAATGCGAACGTGTGTCTGTCTGTCTGTCTGTTACCTCTTCACGCCTAAACCGCTGAACCGATTTTACTGAAATTTGGTATGGGGATACTTTGAGTCCCGGGAAATGTACGGTTCCCGCGCGATAAACGAATTTTGGCGCAACGAAGTTGCGGGCGTCATCTAGTGAAATATAAATCTGTATTCTTTTCTGAGCAATATCTTAACAAAATATAATGAAATGACACTGTTCTGTCTGATAACGGAAATTCGGAATTCGGATGATAACGTCGCGATTTGTTGGTTTTGGTGTGAACTGTAAACACAGCCATTACAGAAGTTCTAGGAGCTTCGGTAAATAATTTTTTAACCGACTTTAAAAAAGGAGGTTTCTCAGTTCGACCGAATATAATGTTTTTTTTATGTTTGTTAGCGTCTAGCGACTCCTTCGATCGTGGATTCTTGGAAATTTATTGTTATTCTATTGTTGTCGCGATCACCGGTGATCTTATGGGGCTTGATAGGTTAATTAGCCGTTTGTAAACAGATTTTGATTACTATTTTTTTTTGTTGGAAAGAAAAAAAGAATAATTGACGGACCAATACGTGGTCCCATGATAAGGAGATATTGTTTGAAGTAGGTTTTTGTTAAAATTATTATTGATTTAAAAAAGTAAAAATGTCTGGTATTCCAGATACAACCGTGAGTGGCGGTACCACACGGAGGAGAAGGTGTGGATCTCGCAGGCGCCCGGCATGCCGATGGTGGAGAAGACGCAGACTTACGAGCGCGGCACATACTACTTCTTCGACGCGCACAACTGGCGCAAGGTATGGCCACTATGGCCAAGCGTACACTCATAAAGTTAATATACCTAGCGGAATAGAGCAACAATCTCGAGCTGTCAAACGAAACCGAAATTGGTTTACATCTGTGTGTAAAAATATGTGTACGTATACACTTACACAAGCATGATTGAACATGAATTCTATGAGATTATATTGCCAACGTGCCGATAAGTGCCGACTGGACGTCAAAAAAAGAGTTCTGCTGTCATGTATCACACGTCTCTTTTTACCACGCAGTGTTACTGATAGTGACATCTCACTTGCTCAGGCTTTTGTTTCTCTATTCCGCTAGGTATAATAACTTTACGCGTACACTAGATGGTGTATATCCACAATAGAACGAACCAGTAGGCCGACTTAAGCTGGGAACAAATTATCGGACGCGTCCGTAAGCCGCGGCTGACTGACACGGTTTCACGTTCATACCGTCCGTGGACGCAAAAACATCCAGCCAGCAAGATTCTGTTCGGACGTCCATACGCTCAAGGTCGCGTCCGCGACTTATGACAGACAATGTGCACAGTTTAGTGTATTTTGTATTAATCAGATAGAAACAAGCCGCGTCCGTCAGCCGCTACTTACGGACGCGTCCGATAATTTGTTCCTAGCTTTAGAAGTGTTCTCGAAAAAATTGTTTGACGTAGTATGTCATATCGGCGCAAGGTACGACGTACACGCGGACGGTGTATGGTCCATACCACTGACCTCCATTATACAAGTACGCTGGACCTATGATACCCACTTTTTTGTGCCTATTTGAAGCGGAATCAGCGCCCCCCAGTAAGAGGGAAGAGAACTAAATTTGACGTAACTTGCAAATGGCCGCTTAATCGTTATTGGTTGTCATCACTAGTATTAGTTCCAAATACTCCCACTACTGCTATCAGTGCCAATACGGCGACTTTCAAACGTCATTTATACGTCAAATTTAGTTCCTATCCCTCACATTGGGGGAGCTGATTCCGCTTCAAATAGGCACAAAAAATAGCTGTCATTTCAAAGGGTATCATTAGTCCAGCGTACTTGTATAATGGAGGTCAGTGGGTCCATACTCATTGTGGTCAAAGAGTCACGGCGCGCCGGCCGATATGTCATTCGTATAAACGAGAACACTTCTAAGTCCTATATGAGCTCTAAACCAAGTACCAACTAACCTAACTCTGTGTTAGTCTCTCTAATCCAAGTCTTGATGGTCACATTTAACGTTTACCTATCAAAAGCACTGTCAAGAGAATTCAACAGAAATCTGAAAATTTTACTCTGACTCTGGCAACTCCTAAAACAGCCTCCATGTTTTAGGAGCTGCCAGAGATTGCCATACGCTAAAAGAATAAGTATTTAGTATATAGCAGTTATACCCAACTAGCGGCTCGCCGGAACTTTATCGGTGGCCCGCGTGAAGTTAAACCATTCTGAATTTCAGGCCCATCGGCAAAATCGCAAAAGTCTGGAAAACTTAAAAATAGCTAATTTTGAAGAATGTTATGATTTTAAGCCTAAAAATTTTTGGTTGCGGCCCGCGACACAGATCAAAACGTGTTTATGGCCCGTATAGAAAAAAGGTTGAGTACGACTGCTCTATAGAAAGTATATAATATAAAATCTGATCAATATTGTTATCTTGCAGGTGGCGAAGGAATTCCACTTGGACTACAGCAAGCTGGAGGGGCGGCCGCAGCTGCCGCCGCACGCGATGTCGTAGCGGCCCCGCCCCAAGCCCCGCCCACTAGTTTTGTTATATAAAAAGTACAAGTTATATTGACATGCTTTTATTTAACATCCCTGTTTTTAGATTACTATATATTGCTCGGGAACCGTAAATTTTTCCGGGCTAAAATTACCCTATGTGCTTTCTCGGGACTGAAAGTATCTCCATACTGAATTTCAGCAAAATCGGTTCAGCGGACGTAAAGAGGTAACAGGTAGACAGACAGCCTTTCGCATTTATAATATTAATATGGACTATGGATGCTGATAGCTGCCTGCCATTTCTCTGCGCAGCAATTAGTTTATCGTGCCGAAAAGGTAAAATTTTTGCGATGAAAACTTAGTATATCCTTACATGGGACTAAATTTATATCCATATTAAAATTTTAGCTGATTCGATTAAAAGTGTAACAACAGGCTCGTTTTCGCGTTTTCTGTTCTCCAGGCCCATTTTTCTCGAAGCTCGCTCGCGCATAACTTTACAAGGTGTGCTTGACTTGGTCTGGTATATTGAAAACATCATAATATGATAGACCTTGAAATTTCGGAGGTATTTTCTTATTAACATTGTTATTTGTTAACTAAACTGAAAATAATTTAGCATCGACTAAACATACATAAGCATAAAACTCTTACTACATAGACGAATTAGGGCTGAGTTACCAAATGCAATGCCAACAAACAAAAACAAGTCTTTAATTTCAGAGTCTTTATTGACTATACGATGTTAGTAAGTAGTTAATGCTATTTACTTACTATGGACAGTAAACAAAAATGTTATTGATCATATTATTTTTTTACGTGTCTTATGACATTAACAAGAAATAAATTGCCTATCAAATAATACACATTGTTACGTACCTATTCAAAAGATATTAGAAATTTAACATCAAAATTATAATAATTCAAACTTTTCGAGTACTACCATTAACAACATAAGACAAGTACAAAATAAAATTGTTACTTGAACTAAATATTTCAAAAATGCATATAAATTATACAATGCTTCATGCATGAAAACTTATTTACAAAATTACAATTAAAAACTTAGTCTAAGTCATCAGTGCTGACAGAGGTTTTGGGTTCCTCTGATTTTTCCGGCGTTGAGTTTTCCTTCATAGTGGGTTCCTCGTCGTTCTTTCCGGGAACCCATAGGCCTGCGTCTACGCATCTCTTCATATAATACACGGCTTCCTGCTCGGGCATTTTGGCAATTGTCGCTTGTAGCATCGGAACGTCTTGCGCGTCGAAGCATTTCTTTAGTTCCTGTTAAAACGACACAAATTATTATCATTAGAATACAGTATAAAATATGAGAAACTTTAATATTAATGTATATTATTGGATTTTAAACTTCTTAACTCAGCCGCCGCCTAATACTAACGCCTACTACGCGCGCAAAATATAATAGACTAGCTGTGCCCCGCGGTGTTACCCGCGGTTTAAGTGATATATAATAAGACTATGAAAAGTACCAATAATAGGGTCGAAACGGGACGATACATGGTTCTATAATGGTTTATGGTAGTGATGATGATGATGATGAATGTAATTTGCATAGTAGCATATGCTTTCCGTTCTTAAAACAACGTCGAAACTCCCGAACTTGTATCTATAAAGATTCAGGAGTTCTCTCAGCACCTTCCGAATCATGGTATACCTTGGTGCAAAATCTTGCTTGTTGGTAACATATGCTTAGAATACTGCTCACGAAACTGAAGTCACCACATGTTTCCATATAAATTTTGAGGAGTTCCCTCGATTTCTTATGGATCCCTTCATCAGGTCACCACTTTTATGGATATGATACCAAATTTGGATGATAACCTATACACCAAAAGAAAAATTTTGAAAATCGGTTCACAAACGGCGGAGTAGTCGTTAACATAAAAAACGAACATAACACCTCCTCCATTTTGAAAGTCGGTTAAAATTGTAGCCTATGTGTTATTCTGATGTATAAGCTATATTAAAGTTTCATTAAAATCCGTTCAGTAGTTTTTGCGTGAAAGAGTAACAAACATCCATACATACATCCAAACTTTCGTCTTTATAATATTAGTAGGATAATATTTTAATTTAGTAAACAAACATCTTTAGGATTGTGTGTTTGCTTAAGCGCCCGCATTACCTTAAACTAGCACCACCCATAATTTAATTCAATTCTAGAAAACCTTAACAAATTTAAAAAAATCGAGTAATTTAAGTACTAGAATTTAGATAATTGATTATAGTATTTTATTGTTTCAACTTTTTATATTTAAATGTGACATTTGTAATTAATATAATAATTAAGAGAATTCAGCGAATCACAACAGATCCTCAAGGGTCGCAGTGAAGTCAGGTCTACAATGACCTGCCTTCAGGACAAAAAAAGGAGAATTTATCTTACTCATACTTACATCGGGCAACTCATCATACACCTCAACGGGATCCAGGCCTCCGGGGCCCAGCCTCGCCTTCCTCTCCTCCTCCTCCGCCTCCCTGATCGCTTCCTGGATCTTCTCTGCAGCCCGCTTCTTGATCCTCGCTTTGAACTGCTCAAGCTCATCATCAAACGAGTCCTTGTATGTCTTCTCGGCCACTTGGATTCTAAAAAAAGGATGATATTGTAAAATTAAAAAAAAAACAAAACACATCTGATTCTAAACTGTTAATATGTGTCACTTATCAGACTAGAAAATATTGAACCTATCAAATACCTAGAACTTGCTTTAAGGCTGATGAAGAATATTGCTAATAACACTCTTAATTAAACCTGCTTTCAAACAGACAAAAACTAGATTCAAATTAGTCTATCTGTTTGGATGTTACAATGCCACTGGATTCCTTCTTACCTCACCTTTGTTTTTGTCGTCATTTACTAGTTGGCATTGTGCGAAAACCTTTGTTTTACCTGTAACGTTTTGATAAACTATTTATAATTTAAAGGATATTTACTTAGAGAAGAATGAGCCGACACAAGCTCTGGGGTCCACGTCCAGTTGTTTGGACAGCTCCAGAATGTACTGCATGCAGATTGTTTGGTGAGCAACATGACACATCAGGTCATGTTTCTGTAAAAAAAAAAGGCAAATATTACTTTTCATTTCTCTGTATGTTATAGAATTCTTACAAATTTTATTTATTCACGAGTTTGTATGTATTTTATTACTTTTTAATGGCAAAACTACTGAAGATATTTGCTGATGAAATATGGTAGTAGTTACGCCTTTAGCACATAGATGCTGCGAAACGTGAAATATCTGCGAAATTAGAATAGAGCGAGATGCAATATAATGCATTGTCGTTTGGCAGGTGACACAGTAAATCAGTTCACCACTGTTTCGCATTTCGCAGCGTCGGTGTACTAACGGCGTTAAGGCTTTGAATTTGCGTATAGACTACTTTTTACCCTAGGAAATTAAGAGTCAATAACAGTAGAGCTGCAATTATTGTCGAATTATCTGATTGGACCGAACAGAAATATAAGTACAATATTCATTATTCATATTTATTTATATATATTTATTATAAGTACACCATATTCTAAAATTTTCTTTAAAATATAATCAACTCCCGTCTTTTTCTCAAAATGTGTAGAGTTTACCATGTATCCCATAGTTTTCTCTGCATTATAATTATTACACTCTGCCTAGATAAGCTAGGCAACCAAAAGTGACAGTGGACTTTCTAGTTTAATATAATTTACCATAAACCCTTACCTCTTCCATTTCTAAGTTGATACACCAGATGACGAGATAGTTGGCAGTCTCCTCACAGACCAGCTGACTGTTCTCCTGTAGAAACCTTTTTGAATCATCATACTTTTGAAGCATACCAAACTTCTTCAATAATTTCTCATTTTCCTTGATGAATTTCTTCATTTTGGACTCTTTCTCCTCCTCTGTTAAGTTCTCATCTCCCGAGCGCGGTGGTTTAGTGTTTATTACGGTTTTGGTGAAGCCGGGCTCGCTGATAGTATCTACATTCCACGGAGTCTGCTTTTCCTTTTTCTTTAGCTCATCCTCTTTCTTCTGAATCTCTGCCGCTTCCTTTTCCAACTCCGCGAGAGCTTTTGTCAACGATTCTAGGGATGTGCTGTTAGCGGCTTTTTCGGCGATTTTTTTCTTTGTTTCGTTGATTTTGCGATGGTTTTCTGCTTTTCTTTGCTCGTGCTCCTGTTTCTCCCGTTTGCGTTCCTCCATACGCTCAATACGAGCCTGGTGCCTCCATCGGAACAGCGATGGGGTGTCTATGTTGGGGTGGGTTTCGTCTTCATCATCAGATATCTAAAAAGTATACATGTATTGTTTATCGTGAAAAAGTAATGTTTCTAAGTTTAACAAAACCTCAAGTTTTATTACTTTATTTGTTAAAGTAATTACATCTGGTATAAACGATCTGTGTGAATAAACAGATTTTTGAAAAATGCCGACGCCAAAAACGATCACTTACCTCGATGTCTTTCCACTTACTGTAGTCCACCATGGTGACTTTTTAGTTCAGTTTCTATAAGGATTGCTTGTTTATTTATAATAGCACAAAACAAACGTTAGATTCAAACAATTTATATATTAATCACTAGATTTCTCCGGAATATTCTCTGCGTTCGTGACAAATCAATTGACAAAAATCAAAATGACAGCTGTCAATTAAAACATGTACTTCGTCTTCTTCTTCGTAACTTAAAAGTAGTTGTAGCATTTGCCACCTACACAGTCAAGCGAATGATTGATATTAGATCTTATGAAGACCCTAGGAAAACTATTATGTCGGAGTGACTAAAAATTCTACCCAAGTCCCAAGATATCTTAAATTAACTTCGTGCGTAGATGGTAGAATCCATTTTAAGCTAAGAATGCCAGTGCCTATACTGTACTCGACGAAACATGGCGGTAGCGGTCATTAACTCCCTGTCAAAAACCTGTTATTTTCTATATAAACCAAAGACCTATGATATAAACCAATGACAAAAGAAACAAGAGGACACGAAATGACCACAAAAGGAACGCGCCCGCGTTCTAAAGTTGAGGGCTAGCAATGGCGGATTTTACTAGAGACGAAGCAAAAATATCGATATCGATACTTTTCCAAATAATAGTAAAGGCAAACACCTAAATCCTAATTAGGATCCTAAATAGGAAAAAATGTGGCTTCTGAATGACTAAATCAGTGTTGCCAGATGGTTTCAACCTTTTATCTGTAGTGAGAACTGCTAAATCTGTATTAAAGTCAACAAAATAATAACCTATTAATCATTATCTACGCTTTTTTGAAAAAAGGGATACGTATTGCCTTGATAAGGTGATAATCGTATAATAAATAAAAATATACTTAAATTATATTTATTTTAAGTAAAAATACATAATAAAAAATTTAACACACTAAGGGCCTGTTTCACTACTTCCTGATAAAGTGCCAGATAGGCTATCCAAACTTTTTTGACAGATTCTCCATACTTTATCAGCTGTCAAGTTAAGTTGTGGATAGAATATCCGGCACTTATCAGGAAGTGGTAAAACAGGCCCTTAACATAATAAAATAAAATAAAAACATGGCAATAAGATAGAAATATGTATATTATTTTCTTTTGTAATTTTTTTTGTTAAATTTTGACAGCAACTGCTCATCAATCTCTAGAATCAAGATTATAGCATTCGTAGCATTCGTAGGTAATTTCTAAAGTCTGCTGGTTCTAACTTCCAAGTAGTTCAGAAAATACATAATTTTTCGTGGAGCAAAAATTCTTTCAACCATCTTTTTCGCCTTTTATTTATTTCGATTTTCATTGAGCCACAACAGCTAAGCCTATGAGAAGACCAAATTTTTTGTTGCTTTGACAGAATTGGAGCCATTAACGCCCGATCCCAATATACGATCCCAATCCGTTTTTACCTATCCAAGATCGATATTTTAATCCATATTTGTGTTTGAGTGTGCCAATAATGTATCCACAGATTGAAATTACAATCTGTGGTTGCAAGCCATCCATGGGAGGTTCGATCTAAGATTCCGGATAGCCCTCCGTGTGAAATGTATTAATAACCTATCTCACAGTTTTGACGTTTCTTTCAATCGGTGTTTTGATCCAAATCTGCAATCTTAAGAATTTCTCGGTTTTGCTGTTTTATGTAAAATATGGATTTGTCTATACTCTCAAGCAGTGATAGTAGTGATTTTGAGGATCTTATACTGATTTCGAGTGATGAAGAAGATGCCCCGAGACGCTGTTCACGTAGGATGAGAAGAATGAACTATATGCAGAGTCTCGATGAAGCTGACTTTACTTTTAGGTTTAGGTTATCTAAACCTACTGTGGAATAATTGTTAAATGAAATAATGCCTTTCAATTACCGACAGTTTGTTCACAATCATCAATCATGAATCAACACAACGGTCGTGTTCGTCGGCGTTATTTTTAGCGCATTCGCTGAAAAACCTTTTATTGCGCATGTCCAAAACATGTCATGTCATGGCAACGCCACGAACAAAGTTGTTTATATATTTATTACCGTCAAGTTTATTGTTTTACTTTTGATTTGATAATTGACTGATGGCTTTAAAATATTCCGTTCCGTTCCATCCATTTATTACATCGAGATTTTTAAAAAATATTATAATATTATAATACAAATTGTGTCTGTTACACAATTTGTATCTTTGTTAATTAATAAAGTATTATATTAATTTAACATAATATGTTAAATTAAATATTTTATAAACTATTGAATTTTATTTTGTTTGTCGATATGATTTATATTTTCATTAAAATATACACGAGAAACATGGAAATTGCGCGAAACTGAACGTGCGGGAGGGAAAAGATCGCGGGCTATCCGACCACAAAAAAGATTGCGGATTACAACTTTTATTATTGAAATGGAGATTGGAGATCGATCTAAGGATTGGGATCGATCCGAGATTGATTTCAATCTGTGGATTAGGATTGAATATTGGGTTCGGCTGTAAGAAGACGTCTGGCCAAAATCGCCGCGTGGTCACAACTGATTTAGTCACTAAATTAGGACAAGTGGAATAAGAAGCTTCTAATTAGTCTCCTTTTTAGGATCCTAGCTAGGACTTCTAAATTTAGTGAAATGGAATAAGCGCTTATAGCCTTCCTCGTGAGCTAACAACGAATTTTTTTTTTCAAATCGGACCAGTACTTTCTGAGATTAGCGCGTTCAAACTAACAAACTCTTCCGCTTTATAATACATATTAAGTATAGATTTTTATCACACCCTTGGCAAAACTATTGTTATTTTGTTAACTATTGTTATTTTTTTTACATTTCTTAAATAATATGATTACTTGAACTATTTACCAGAGCATAAACAGCATCATCGATTGAGAAATCTCCTTTCCTTTTTATGGTTTTACTGATATTATCTCGAACTGTAGTAGTGTTTTTTTCTATCAATATCCGTTCCATATCCGTTGGTCTGGCTGAAGGCTGAAAAATAAATAAAATGATTTAATAATCAAAGAAAAACCAAATCGTTGTTATACGTCATACTTATCTATGTAATTTCGTGCGATTTGCACAATTTGCCTGAAGTAAAAGAAATCCACCAATAATATTTTTGATGGTACAGCATCATCTTGTAGCTTTAATCTGCCCAAAATCCTATTAAAACACCACTCTTCAAAATGTATTGAGCAGATATATATCCTTTTTTTGTTCATGCTAATATTTTCTGCACCTATAATATTTATCCACTCTTTTCTTTTTGCTTCATCATTAGGTAATCTAAAAGTAGAAATAAACACACATACATTCTAAAAGTGATGAAATAAGGTAAAAAAAAAACTTTAAATAAAATTTATCGATAAAGCCAATCACTATTGTTCATACAATATTACTACCACGTATTTTATACGGAAAACATCAAAAATATAGGGAACCAAGCAGTGAAATTAATAGAACCAGAAGTAATAGATCATTTTAAGAAAACACGGTCGTCTGGATTTAAAAATCTGGTGTGTTTCGAAGTAAAATACTAAACTTACTGATGTAAAGACAAATCTGCTTGTTTTCTTCGGATTCGAGTACGGCATCCAATAACACTGCACGTGGACATGTTTCGGCACTCCAAATTTCACTTCCTAAAACAATTTTTACCAAAAATAACTAGAATAATGTCGAAATTTTGAAAATAAATGCTGTTTGTTTACATACTTTGACAGATTATCTACCTTAAATGTTGCAGGCTAGTAATGGCGACTTGGTCGCAAAGAGGCATTTTGGCAAATATTTCTTTCAAACTGGTAAACAGTCAAAGTTACAGTTATCTTTTTTCACTTACGTAAAAAAGCATAGGCAAAAAGGAGATAGTTATAATATGTTTATTAATTTTTCGTCGAATGGGTTGTTTTCTTTTTTTGATCTCCACCAGACGGCGCGACGATAGACACTTATAGATTTTCTATTGGTTCCCCACCGATCTGAAATTATCTGCAGGTTGTCATCACTGACTACATATGGGTTGTGTTTTTAAAAAATCTCAGTGTACTGTCAAGTGTGACATAAATCAAAAGCTAAGCGATCATTGGCCTAAGCGATTAGGCCAGTATACTGGTAACAGTTTAGGAACACGCTGACATAATATAATACTTGTCAAACTGAAAACTGACAACTGAAAGAGTTTTGGCGGGCATTTTACTTTGACACTTCTACTTTTTATTGTTGGTGTGGTTTTTATTATTTTTTCCCAAATTGTGTTATTTGGGTTTTTGATGTTCATTATTGGTAAAATATTAGCCATTAAATATCCGTTATCTTGCAGAAGTGCAGGTAAGATGTTGTCAAAACCAAAATGTATAATTCCTGTGACATTTGGTGTGAATAACGGTAAATAGGGCTATTTCTTCCGTGAGTTTTAACTAAAACATCGTTATAATAACTTTATTATCCTATTCGTTGGAATATTATTGCGTCTTTTTCAAATTGAAATGTATCAAGTTTTATAGGTCTACCAGAATCTGATGGCAATTTTCGACAGCAGATTTTCAAGAAATATCATTGATCATTGGACAAATTTTTATATTTGCATGTTTAACACACAGAATCAGCCACTATAAGAAAAAAAAGGATCAAAATGTTTTATTCCATTTACCCCGGTATTGCTAGAGTCAATTTATTTTCTCACGTTTTGCCATCAGATTCTGGTAGACCTATACATTCTTTTGCCCAGTTTTGTAGTAATTAATGATGGTTTACCGATAGTTGTCTACTCATACGCCATCTAGTTACTAAAATGAAAACTGTTTGACAATCAAATTAAAAAAATAAGAAAATGCCTCATTGACGTAATCAACTCTATACAATTTGTCTACAATTGCTTCGGATCCTGCGTTTCTTTAATCATTGATATAAACCGCGATTGACAATGAAGTGTCAGAATATGTTGTCAATCGCGGCTTTGTATAGAAAATGTCAAGGTTTTGACAGGGAGTCAATGACCGCTACCGCCATGTTTCGCCGAGTACAGTATAGTGTTAGGCATGATTCGACCTATTGCGACTTGCAAGATCCTGTGCCTAAAATAATATTATTATCATTGCTAGCGACTTGTGTGGTGGTGATGTTTCGGTTTATTGCTATTATGTTGTTTGTTACAAGTTGTGGATATATTATTGCGGAATATCGATTGAGATACTAATTAATAATTATTACAATTATTTACATTATTGGTTTCCGCAAAGTAACGCCTGAACCCTGAACAGGCCCAGATTTATATTTTTTTTACTAGATGACGCCCGCAACTCCGTTGCGCTAAAATTTGTTTATCGCGCGGGAACCTTACATTTTTCCGTGATAAAAACTATTCTATGTCCTTTCTCGGGACTCAAAGTATCTGCCATCCATGCCGAATTTCAGCAAAATCGGTTCAGTGGTTTGAGCGTGAAGAGGTAACAAACAGACAGACAGACACTCTTTTGCATTTATAATATTAGCATAGTATGGATGAGTATAGACTACTTTAATTTTGCCGCCTCTATGCACTATGTACGAACTACGAACTCTGCCGCCATCCTAGGACGCTGCGGCCCTACAAGGACGCCATAGGACGCTGCCACCCATAGGCCATGGCCTGTACTGCTTATACATAAATCCAGAGCTGCCCCTGAATCCTGATTCTAAAGCGCTTATTCCATTTCACTAAATTTAGAAGTTCTAGCTAGGATCCTAAAAAGGAGACTAATTAGAAGCTTCTTATTCCACTTGTCCTAATTTAGTAACTAAATCAGTTGTGACCACGCGGCGATTTTGGCCAGACGTCTTCTTAATGGCTCCAGTTCTGTCAAAGCAAAAAAAAAAATTGGTCTTCTCATAGGCTTAGCTGTTGGCTCAATGAAAATCAAAATAAATAAAAGGCGAAAAAGATGGTTGAAAGAATTCTTGCTCCACGAAAAATTATGAATTATGAACTTTCTGAGCTACTTGGGACCAGCAGACTTTAGAAATTACCTACGAATGCTACGAATGCTATAATCTAGATTCTAGAGATTGATGAGTAGTTGCTGTCAAAATTTAACAAAAAAAATTACAAATGAAAATAATATACATATATCCATAGATAAAGTATTTATAGTAGGAGCTTGGTAGGAGCAGATATTATGTTACTACCGCGCGCGTTCAAATACGGCCCAATTGGGCCGTCTGTTATTTAGTCTGCATCGAGCGCAGTCACGAACGTGCCGCGTCTTGTCTTACCTAAATAAATTGAAAATGTCGTGCGTGTTTCGAAAATGTACCAATTATGACTCAAAAGAAAACAAAACACATGGAATCTCTTACCACATGTCTTGATTGCAATAAATGCCTCGATTATTTACTTTTTCAATTATTTTTTCGAACAATCTGGAAAAAATCAAATTTTCGTCATAGCTCAGGCGAAAAAAGAGACAGCGATACGATTCGACGTTTAATAATAGAACTGTCTCTTTTATGTAAATGGTTTTTCGTATCTTTTGTTTCACATATCTGTCAAATTTGTCAATGTTTGCAATTTTGAATTTGAAAATTGTTCGGAAGAGATTTAAGCCGGAAGATAGTATGGACGTAGCAGATCTGTATAAGTAGAATATCATTGCATATTTCTATCTTATTGCCATGTTTTTATTTTATTTTATTATGTTAAGGGCCTGTTTTACCACTTCCTGATAAGTGCCGGATATTCTATCCACAACTTAACTTGACAGCTGATAAAGAATGGAGAATCTGTCAAAAAAGTTGTGGATAGCCTATCTAGCACTTTATCAGGAAGTGGTGACACATGCCCTTAGTGTGTTCAATTTTTTTAATTAGATTATATTTACTTTAAGTAAAAATACATAATTTTTACTTAAAATAAATATAATTTAAGTATATTTTTATTTATTATACGATTATCACCTTATCAAGGCAATACGTATCCCTTTTTTCATAAAAAAAGCGTAGATAATGATTAATAGGTTATTCTTTTGTTGACTTTAATACAGATTTAGCAGTTCCCACTACAGATAAAAGGTTGAAACCATCTGGCAACACTGATTTAGTCAGTTAGAAGCCACACTTTTTCCGATTTAGTACACTAATTAGGATCCTAGCTTTCTAAATGTTATTTCATTTGACTAAATTTAGTCACTAAATTATTTAGAACTTCTAAATTTAGTTAAGTGGAATAAGCGCTTAAGCGCGCTTGCTAAAACTCGCGCGGGCGCACGCTCGCGTGTGTATAAGGCTGCCTTCACATTATGTCGCGGGTACCGCCGCGCGCGCCGCTGCGCTGCAGCGCGGCTGCGGCGCGGCGGTACCCGCGACATAATGTGAAGGCAGTCTAAATGAATAATAGTATGGGTCCCGCGTCTGCGCTCCGTCGCACGCGCATGGCGCTGCCCGTACTATTTTTCGTTCATACACACGCGAGCGTGCGCCCGCGCGAGTTTTAGCGTTGGCCCTAATTAACGAAATGAGCACGGAAGTGGGAAATCGATTTTTCTTTTACATTTTAATATTAAAGATAGATATCAATTGGACAGCGTTATGTAATAACAGATTAAGCGACACTTGAAAGAATTCGAGAAAATAAGCTTCAAAGATTTTAAACTTAAATTTGTCGCTGTGAGCCAAAGCTGTGAGCTCATTATTTATGTTATGTGTATGATTTTTTTACTGGAAATTATGATGTAAGTATATAAAGTTTAGATTACCTAAATACAGAATATATTACAGTGTAGAAAGATATAGCCATTTTTCCGCTTAATTCGTTATTAATGATTTATAGCCATATTCAGATCAATTAAATTTGTCAATAACGTACTATACGACATTATTGTCTTTTGATTCTTTAATACGATTTATTTCGGGTGTAATAAAGTGCAATATATGATTAAATCCAAATATTTTAATGCAAATTTCTCAAATTAAACAAAAATTACAAGTACAGTTTTTCTAAGATGATATTGTATATTATGTCTTTAATGATTTCGAAATAAACATAAATTTGAATAGTTTTCTATTGTCAAATACCTCAAAATAACATAATTATTTGCTTGTCTCGCTATCCTTTATCACCTTTATGAAACTAATATAAATGCGAAAGTGTGTCAGTGTGTCTGTCTGTTGCCTCTTCACGCCCAAACCGCTGAACCGATTTTGCTGAAATTTGGTATGGAGATACTTTGAGTCCCGGGAAAGGACGTAGGATACTTTTTGTCCGAGAAAAATGTACGGTTCCCGCACGATAAATGAATTTTGGCGCAACGGCGTTGCGGGCGTCATCTAAGTCTTGCAATAATTAAAATGGCACTTTTTCAACATAAAAAAAAAACAAAAAATTTAACGCTCAATGATAAAAAATGAATGTAATCAATTTTTATTTTTCTAATCCTCATCTTCTATATCAAAATCTGCTGCCATTTTAGGCGGTTAGTTCGTTATTGCGTTTTTAATGAATAAATTGAAACGGATTATCTACAACTTTTGTGGATATAATTCGTTTATGCATTTTAAATATCTATTTGTGTATTTTGTAACAGTAACTTGTGCAAAACTTCTAACAAATTTTGACATGTCGCTTAATTCACCCCTTATTATAAGGTACTAGGATTGACTTTTGAACACAAAATTTGCTGAATACATAGTCAATGATGCCTGGAATCGATCTGCATTCATAACTATTTTTTTTCAATTTTGTCGCTTGATTCGTTCTTACAAAACGCAGTCCAAATAATGAAAGTAAGATCACTATAATATTTATATTTTTATTATTATCTATCTAATTTATTTATTTATGGTTACAATAGTAAGCTTAATCCACGAACAATGCCTAAATCTAATGCTTAATTTATTTGTCTCTACAGCTTAATTTTTCTTTTTCTTTTTTGCCATCGTGGTCAAGATTGTAGTCGCAA
Organism: Cyaniris semiargus; assembly: GCA_905187585.1. Classification (NCBI taxonomy): domain Eukaryota; kingdom Metazoa; phylum Arthropoda; class Insecta; order Lepidoptera; family Lycaenidae; genus Cyaniris; species Cyaniris semiargus. The sequence continues at coordinate 10,350,340 of LR994566.1, read as the reverse complement.
CAGTTGTGGTTAAAGTAGCAGCATCTGTCACGCTAGATGTGTCGTTATCATATCTATCGTTTTCCATATTCCTTGGTCCTTCGTCCGGTATGCTTATTTGGAATTGTAGCAGCACAACTAGGTAAGTCACCATCGTCGCTAGAAGCTGAAAAAAATATAGCATTGATTTTTAACTTTTAAGTTATCTTTAACTACCATAAAAAGGTATTTTCACAGTTAATTACAAACACTAATGAGGCAACGAAAATGATTGATAGAAATCTTATCCCTCCCCTCCCCCTGGTGAGAAAGCGAAATACTGTGACCCTCTCCGGCCTTTTCCCAATAGAGGCTACGTAGTTTAGGTATGTAAGGTATGTTCTCTCACAAAGAGCAAGCAAAGCAAGACGGACCTATGGTTTAGACCAAAGGTTCCCAAACTCCTTTGTTTCGTGGCCCTCTTTTAAATGGCGAACCAATGGCACACGACATAAAATTTTGAGCACGCTATACTGATCACAAAATTATTATAGTGATTATTCTACAAAAGCGCCATATAATTTAATAGCTCATCTATGACAATTGACATCCCTTTAGTGCAGGGGTTCCCAAACTTATTTTTGTGTACTGCCCACTTTGAGAACAAATTATGTTTTAGCGCCGCCTTTGTTTCAATTTAAAATGCATCTAAATGAAATAAATCACCCCCGAAGCCTCTACACAACGCCCCCATTTTTTTTCTGAGTCCCACACCGCCCCCCTTTAGACCTTCAGCGCCCACAAGGGGGCGTTATCGCCCACTTTGGGAAAGGCTGCTTTAGTGATTATTCATAAAAGTGGCATGCGTGCGTGAAATCAAGCCTACCCAAAAGTTCTTCAATTCTAACCAAATTAATTTACATGGATCCCCCGCCTACAATAATTGTGGACCCCCATTTTTTGTCAGGGCCAACGTAGACCCCCGTCTAGTCTCTCGTGGACCCCAGGGGGTCCACCTGAACCACTTTGGGAATAACTGATTCAGACTTTAGAGTTTAGAACATAACATCTTTTATCGGTAACTATGGGTGCCCTGTCTTATCCTTATCATTAGGGTAAAAAAAACCTACAGATTTGAACAGATTCCTGTTGACGTCGAAGAATCCACCGAGGCTGATCTGCGAGGGGTTCATCTCGGTAGCTCGCAGGAACATGTTGACTTCGGTCTGGGCGTCCGTGTTCATCCACGATAGCTCCACCATTAGCAGTTTCTTCTGGAAATTCGTTCGGACCTGGAAAATAATAAGTATTATTATGCCCCTTCACTCTTAAGTCTTGAGTCTTGACTCATGAGCTCTCATGAGTCATGAGTCTTGACTTTTGGCTATCGAGGCGATACTCACTTGGGCCTGCGAGGACTCTGCCTCATCTTTGGTTAAAGGAAAGAAAAGTGAAAGTTTTATTTTTATTTTGGAAACGGTTTTACCAATTCTTTCATCAATATAGAAAGCCACGTTAGCTGTAAGTGTCATAGGCTATAAAAATCAATATATTTAAAAAGGATTTTTAAATACCTTCGGGGAGATCCAATGGGGGATCAAAGTTGGAATGCTAGGGATACTATAAGGTGCACCGTGCACACTGTACGCGGTCAAAAGCTAGCATGTGATATCTTCATAATGAAAAGCATGATAAAGCTACATGCTAAAGCAGTGTAAAAAACTCAGAAAGATATCTACAGCTCCGAATTCAAATTTTTTTTTGTTAATTCACACGAGCGTACCAACGGATCCTTCTTGAGCCGGCGCCAGACATGGGCTTAAAAGTTTGAGCAAACTTTTTGAAAACTTTGACGTGCTCAAACCAATGAAAGCTCAAACAGGATCACAAATATGCCTGTCAGACTTGTTTTCAAATGTTTTACGGCACAGTTATTGCAAAGATGGCTGACAGATTGGACGACGATTTTGTGGACGCCGTCAATCTGTTTTATTTGAGTGCATTTAATGTTTTATAATATAATTAAATTTTTGAGGGTTCTGCTTGAAGTAGCTCAAGAAATTCGATAACTTCGTAATTACTCCACTCCATTATTGACGTTCAAATCTACAACTGCTCCAAAGTTTGTGCGGCCTGCGACAAGTGTGGCAGGCGGCACAAACTTTGAAGTTTGTTTACTTTGATGTGCGTAGAAAAAGCGACTCATGATGACAAACTACAAATATGTGTTCAAACTTTGCACAAATAGGCAAATGGCAGTGCCACACTTGGCGAATTTGTAGGTATTTGCGTATTTGCGATCACATATTATGTCTGGCACCGGCTTTGGAAATGGATACCTCAAAGTTTTATATTGTGTGTTCGTAATGAGCGGGGTGCGAGCCTCAGGCGTTTGTGTCCCTCCTTGCAATGAGATTGATACTGTATCGTAACAAAATTGTAATGATGTCGAATGTTAAAGGGCGAGGAAAATTTTATTTATGTTTTTTGATTTTCTATCTCTTTGGCTGGAAAATAATATTTACCCAGAATAAAAGCTTTCGGGAGTTAAAGTATCTTCGTTCATTCGAAATAGTTTCTTGGATTTAAGAGTGACGAAGTAACAGACAGACAAACGCTTTTGCATTTATAATGTTAGTACGAATTTCATTAAGAGAATATTAATTAACTATTAAACAATAATAATAATAACTAGCTGTCCTGGTAAACGTTGTTTTGCCTGTTTTCCCTGTTTTCCTGCTTTTCTCTTGAAGTTTTTTTTTTCTATAAACCGGAGTTCATTGGAAAGGTCACGGAGACCGAGACCTTTCCAACGAATGCAAAACCGTGGAAATCAGTTCGTGCGTTCTGGAGTTATAGCGTCAGGAAGTAAAACCCGACTTATTTTTATATATTAGATAATAATAACTCCCACACCGGTTTCGGTGACGGTGGCGGGTTTTATTGAAACCAGGCCAGTTACGCAGGAGTGATTTTATAGTGCCCAAGTGTGTGCGCAGTACACAAGAGCACTCTCTATTCCTTTACTCTCATAACCCAGTGGGACGGACGACCGACACGGCTGGCGAGAGATCAGGCGCAGGACCGACTTTTTACATGCCCATCCGACGCATGGATCATCTTACTTGTCAGACAATCAGGTGATCAGCCTGCATTGTCCTAACCAAACTTGGAAATAACATGTTTCCAACGTGGGAATCGAACCCACGACCTCCGAGTCAAGAGCCACGCTCTTAACCACTGGACCACGGAGGCGTTTATTAAACAATAATTAACAGCTAAGTAATAGTGTAAAGTTACATTACCCATTACCTTGAGGCTCAATCTATATTAGATTTACGGAAACATATTAATTTCTCTCACGCTAATCACCCGATTGTCTGATAAGAAATATGATCCATGCGTCGGATGGGCGTGTAAAAAGTCGGTGTTGTCATCTATCCCACCAGGTAACAAGAGCAAAGGAAAAAATGTTCTGCCTTATACTGTGCACACAATTGGGCACTATAAAAATTACTCCTGCCTAGTTGTCTGGATTCCATGGTTTTGGTAACGGTAGTGATTATACTATGAATATGTTAGAGATAACTTCCATGATTCATGAGAGTACCCTTCAAGCTCGCAGATACTGCTTCGTCCAAATGCCAAAACGCCTTTAATTGCTTAAGCCTTAATGTAAGGTGGGCCTAACAGAATCGCTATCAAATTTTACATTTGCTCTGAAGACTCACAAACTTCGAGTGAACACTTACGTTGTGCGACGCGTAGTGAGCCTCATCGCATATGAAGAAAAGCAGCATGACGCTGCAAAACGCTGTCAAGGCTAGACCGATGTCCTTGGTTCCGAACCCCTCAGAGATCTGGCTCAGGAGCCCGTAGATGGACAACGTGATGATGAGGAACAGGTACAGGTTGACGAAGGTGAAGGTATAGCAGTTGGCGATGCCGGTGTCTCGCGCCAGCTTGCTCAGTCGCAGCCAGAGAGCCCGGTATTCGGCCACTTTGCCTGCTGGTCCTATGTTTTTAAGTGCCTAAAATATAATCAATTATATGAAGGTAGGTAAGGAAGGATAGATTTTAAAAGAGCGAAAATTCTTAAGTTTAAATTTAGCGATTTTGATCGCGTAGAAGTACTTTTAACACATTCAATGCCACCACGATTTTCTAAAAGTTCCCAGCGATGCCGCCCTATTAAAAACTCAAACTATGAAAGGTGTGCTCTCGGCATTGCAGGATGAAATTACATGGCACACTAGGTGTGTTCACTGGCACTGTAAAGAGGTAAAATCATAAAAAGCGTTATTTCGACTTCAAACGTGCTTATTCATAAGTCCTTCTTGAGTTACTGAAGATATATTTTGTTTTCTGAATTGTTTGTGGTCTTAAAGGTTTAATTATGGCATTAAATAGATTCCGAGGTAAGTATTTATCGTAATTTGATCAGTGACTGTCAACCTTTGGTTACTTATTTATGATTTTTTTAGACAATACAAAATATGAGCTAGAAACAGGGGAATATGATGATGATGCGACGTAAGCCCCCCATCAAATAAACGTCCAAAAGTAGAATGTGAGCCGATAACTCATATTAATCAAAATCAAAATAATTTTATTCAGAGTAATTTTTTTACAAAATTCTTTCCGAACGTCGATACTAAGGTGCCTACCACCGGTTCGGGAACTAACCCGGCGAGAAGAACCGGCGTAAGAAACTCGCACGGGGCCATCTTTTACTAAAAAGATGGAAAATTACAATTTAAAACATATAACAATATTATGAATTAGAGCTATTAACAATATATAGGAAATATAAAAAATATTCTAGTAGCCTGTAAGAACCACCCTATTCCCAAGGTGTGTTGTCGTCGATGAAATCATTGATTTTATAATAAGCTTTAGCACACAAACGTTCTTTTACTACTTTTTTAAATTTATGGATAGAGAGATTTTGAACGTTTTCTCGGATTCTATTGTACAGGCGTATACACTGGCCTTTAAAAGATTTGCTGACTTTGCTAAGTCTGATCACTGGTATTTCTAATTTGTTCTTATTCCTAGTGTTAAAACAATGATTGATTGATTTTTGAAATTATTTAAGTTCTTTCTTACATACATTATTTCTTATCTAATTTTTTTTTTAATTTTTAGTGCACTTATTGTGGCATGGTGGATTAGTGATGAATTGTATATCATTTTGTACACCTATTAGTATTATTTATGATTTTTAGAGCATAAAAAATATGAGCTAGAAACAGGGGAATATTATGATGATGATGCGACGCAAGCAGATAGTCCCCCATCAAATAAACGTCCACAAGTAGAAGGTGAGCCAAACCTTGTAAACTTGTAAATATAAGGAGTCAGAAGTTCCGTCAGCATCTTTGCAACAATGGTATACCTTGATGCAAAATCTTACTTTTTGGTAGTATACTAAGCATATACTTAGTATACTTCACATAAAACCAAAATCACCATAATATGTTTCCATATAAATTTTGAGGAGTGCCCTCGATTACTCATGGATTCCATCATCAGGTCACCACTTTTGTGAATATGGTACCAAATTCGAGTTAGACCCTATACAACAAAAAAAGAATTTTCAAAATCGGACCACAAACGGCTGAGTAATCGTTGAACATACAAAAAAATAAATTTATACAGCCGAAAGTATAACCTCCTCCTTTTTGGAAGTCGGTTAAAAACATTTTTTTAACCCACGGACCCACCATGTGAGAAATCTAATTTCTATACCATGATAATTTGTCGGAACTTGTGTCCGATACATGTCGGAAGCCTATACAAGCTTAATTTGATACGCTCGAGCTTGTCGCGAAATGCCATCTTCCCCTCCCTAACTATTAAAGATTTTTCGTCATACAATAAAATGTTCAACTTTTCAAGCCCATTCATTTAGTATATTATGTCTTAAAGTGCTACATAAGTGGGTACGAAATGCCCCTCTTTCTTAAAGTAAATTGACCAAACAATATAGATACCGTGCACCCAGATATAAAAGGTTGAGAACTCGTGTAGATGAACACACCTGGCATGTTCGCGGCATTACATAATAAACTATTTTCGATAACATAAAAAAAATATCAGATCATGGAACCACTTAAGAATTCATTAGCTTACGGCACAAAGTTTATGTTCTGAGAGTTTCGGTGAAAAAAACTGTCTTATCTTAGAGATATTGATGAAAAACGGAGAGCACGCCCGGCGTGCCAGCGGCATAGCGATAGAGATTAGTGTGGACACACATGGTGTGTTAAAGGCACTGAATGGGTTAAGGTCAGAAAATTGAAATCAGTTATTAACACGTTAACTGCGAGACTGATTTTTTGTACCTAGCATACCATCGATACCAGGTATTTTCGATCTGGTAGTAAGTTTTCAGTGTATGCGAACGAGGTTTTAATGGCCTGGTGAAAGCCGTTCATAGACATATGAACCCAGGATCAATAATACTAGGATTGAATGAATGAAATTTCGCGTATATAAAGTTCATTAGTGGACCTATTTGAAACTACCTTCGCCCGGGAATTGGACAAAAACTTGATGATTTAAAAAAAAAAAAAGAGATACCAGGTTTACCAGACCTGTTCAAGCACTACAAAGATATAATAATAGGGACGGGACAGTACAAAAAATGCATCATATCGACAATTTTTTTAAAAAGTAGATGACGCACGTGTTAGATAGATCCGGTTTGATAAAAATAAAGATGAATATAAATGACTATTATTTCAATAATAGACGTAAATAAAATGATGATTTATGGTAACAATGGTTTTGTCTTATTGTTTTGTTATTTAACAATATAATTAATTAATTCATGATATTTTGACAACAAATATAATATTATAACATTATTTTTGAACACGTCGATTTATATTTAAACAGACAATATTAATATGGTTTCCGGTTACGATACTTTTGTCACAAAAAGTAGTAATTTAATTTAAAATCTAATGTAATAATTAAATACTTAATTAATAATGATTTTTTAGATCATCGTTACTAATTTTCATTGTGTTTATGATATTATAGTTAACGTATAGTAGTCAGACGCGGGACAGAGTGACGTCATTGGGATTGTTTTTGATGTTGCTGTATATAAGGCGGGTTGTCTGATGGAAAGGGCTCACTCCCTCTTGGCATCTCTCTGGTTGAAGCGTTGTCGTAAGCCCTGTCACTCTGCCTCCTGTCAATGTGAATTGGCTCTGAGTACTTCTTCGAATAAAAATAGTTATAAGTTAAGTATTTGATTGGTTGTACCGTTATCTCAGAATTTCAGAATAAGTTATTGATTACTTTTGTGTTATTTATGAAAATGAGGAAAAGCTAAGTGAATAGTAATTGTAAAGTATCAAAGTGTTTGTATTGTATTGACTAGTGTAATAAATTGTTTTATTTACTGGTGTTTATGATTTATACAGTCCTTTTATTTTACAAATCTAATGCCTTTTTTGACACATGCAACTCCGTTGTGCCAAAATTAGTTTATTGCGCGGGAACTGTACATTTTTTCAGGATGAAAAGTATCCTATGTCCTTTCCCGGGAGTCAGAGCATTCGACAGCACTAGCCGCGGCGCAAACGCCCCTCGCCCGCTCAGTGCGGCTACCAGGCCTACAAATCAAGGCCTGGTATTTGCACTGAGCTTATTCAATTTTAATTCAGTACGAACTATGTTTAAAAAACCTGGTGCTTTTTTAATCGTTAAACGTCATAAGCTTTAAAAATGGGTGTTAGATATAAATCTATCTCTTTCGTACACGTAGTGCTTCTCAAGTAACAGCGCCCGTACCGAGCGAAAAGACACGATTTTAGAGCGCGCACAGACAAAAAGCAATCAACCAGGCATATTAATATGATGCCTTGCTTCGCAGAGAAAGTGTTAACTTTCGAAATAAAATTTAACGCCAACAAACAAAAATACAATAATTATTATTGTATGTTTGTACTTTGTTTGTCTCTTTAAATATACTAAGATAGATATTGCTAGCTACATTGTACACGCAAATCTCGCGGGTACCTTACACTTTCCCGTGGTCAAGATATTTAGTACCCAATTAAACAAAAAACTGGTTACCAGTTATGCGGGCGATTCAACAATCATCTTTATATCTTGTAGTACAGATATAAGAGGAGTAAAAGCCGATAATACAAGTTTCTTACCATCTGAAAGTCTTCAGCCAGAATATTAGCGCAGACGCTCAGAGTCTCACAGAGCAAATACCAGTACCCGCCCAGGATATAAGTCAGAATCTCCAGAAATATGTACGGTAGGATCTGCATCAGCTTAAAATGGAGCATCGTCAGATGGGTCACTATCACTGAGGTGGTGGAAAGTATTGGGATGATGACAGCTATGGCGAGAGCCTTCTTGTACAGTTTCACTGGGAGAATCCTGTTCGATAGAGTTTTGTAAGCGATCTGTAAGGAAATTGTTTTGAATTATATTATTCGCTGAGTATGACGTGCTTTTAAAAAATGATCTATGTAATATGTCTAGAGCATAAGTCTAGAGCCATTTACTATATAAATAAATATATAAATTTTTAAAATCCGTAAAATAGCTGTTTTAGCTTCAAAAGGTATCATAATTAATCTTTTGCTTTTATTGTGAGATTCTACCTATAATTACACAACGTTTAAGATGGCGGAATACCAAAGAACTTTACCCAAGTCGACCTTAATTATTTTTGTTAATGTCGACACTACCAGGACTTAGGACTATATTTATTTGGAACCTACAAATTATGTTTTAAACTAACAAAGTTAATATTTCCGTCGACATCGCAACCAAATTAAAGTTAGTCGCAGTTACTACCTATTAGTAATAATCTGTGGCTTAGGCTAAACATCGTAGACAATTTACCTCAAACTCAACCCATCCGTTTAGAATCCCAGCGATCTTCCTCGTCTCGTACCACATTATGGGTACTGCCATCATGGGAAACAGGTACACCGTGAAGAGATACTCAATGACAGCCTCCTCAAACTTGCCCTCAGCTGTCCGCAAAATCTGGACCTTATGCAGCGAGAGGTAGAGGAGGTACCCAAGAAGCAAGCCATAACAGAACACTGAGTAGAGCATCGGCGGAGAAATTATCACGAACTCGTTTAACCCAGGCGATGGTCTCGTCAGTGGCAGAATGCCCATGATACGCAGCAGGAGGAAGACAGGCTTGATGTTCTCGTAGACGATATCTTTATATATATTGGGATCGGTTAGGTTGTTTCGTAATGGGACGATGGAGTTAGCGGACGCTGGTTTCATATGCGGCGTTCGCGCGGGCGTTACGTCTAGAAAAATTGTTTTGTTCCGTGGTTTCTCCTCCATTTGGGCGGGAAAACCGTTGGGGATGGATATATTGGGGTACAACGTGTTACTCGTGTATAAGGACATGGTTTCGGCTCGGTGTTTTCGGAAGGAATGGTGTCCGAATGACGCAATGTGGTGTTCCTTAATGTACCTACCATTTAAATTTTCACCACGCTCTTCACCTTGGTCACGACCTTGAATTATTCATTCATTTCTCTATGATGTGTCAATAGTTCTAAACGTGTTTTAATTTCGTTCGCTTTCAGCCAATGACGACGGGAATAATTGAACGAGGTGACTCATTTAAACTCAATAAAAATCGTATCAAATCAAACTTATGTAGGAGTAATAAAAGTTATGTCTGAACTATGAATACGTCGATAAAAACCTTGTGAAAAACTAGACTCTCTCGCGATTATGAAGGCGTCAAACTCACATAAAAAAATCAACATTAGTTTTGTTATTAACTGAAGATATTTAATGCGCTAACTTATTGTTAGTACGAAATATTATTACGCTAAGGGCCTGTTTCACCACTTCCTGATAAGTGCTGGATAGGCTATCCACCACTTAACTTGACAGATAGAGTATGGAGAATCTGTCAAAAAAATTGTGGATAGCCTATCCGACACTTTATCAGGAAGTGGTGAAACAGGCCCTAAGTAGCGTAATTTTATGCACATAAAATTACGCTACTTAGCATCAAAATTTTTCGTTCATACGTAGTTCTACTGGTCGAGCTTTACTGTGACCCATTCATTAATGTTGGACACATACACATGCATAAAACTACGCTATTTTGCGTCATCTTTCGTTTATTCTACTGACCGCGCAATATCATTGTTGGACGTCCGTCCAACATTTATGAGTCTTCACGAATGTTGGACACACAGATACATAAAACTACGCTATTTTGCGTCATCTTTCGTTTATTCTACTGACCGCGCAATATCATTGTTGGACGTCCGTCCAACATTTATGAGTCTTCACGAATGTTGGACACACAGATACATAAAACTACGCTATTTTGCGTCACCTTTCGTTTATTCTACTGACCGCGCAATATCATTGTTGGACGTCCGTCCAACATTTATGAGTCTTCACGAATGTTGGATACACAGATACATAAAACTACGCTATTTGTGATAACTTTCGTATGTGGTTGTTCAACAGACATACTCATGAATGGAAAACCGGTCTTACCTCATTATTTGAAGAACTGTCTATATGTTGTATTTAGTCTGAATCGCCGAGTTACGAAGTACTAGAAAAACTACCTAGAAATACGTCGAATACGAATGCTCACCTGTACTAAATTTATATATGCTCTGTGGCACAATTGCGACCTCTGTGGCTCAATTGGTTGAGTGTGTGGCAGCTCCAGCCGGGGGTCGCGGGTTCGAATCCCGCCGACGGAACAAAAAAAGTTTTCAATGTTCCCGGGTCTGGATGTGTATTAAATATGTGTATGATATAATAAAAATCTTTAATATATGTATAGTATAAAAGTATTAAATATATTTCCGTTATCTGGTACCTGTAACACAAGTCCTTCAGGTACTTAGCACGGGGCCAGACTGACGTGGTGTGAAGCGTCCATAGATATTATTATTATTATATGTTAATAAAGATAAAGAAATAGCTACGCCTCTGACCATTTTGATATTTTTATGTGATTGTACTTGTGTAACTGAGACTTATTTCGTTATTTTCAACAGTTACAGCGCAGATAATCGTAAAAAATCTAAGCAATAACAATTTATTTTTATTTTCCTAAGGATTTTTTGGGCCGGCTGTTACTAAACGTCGGATAAAAGTCCTTTATGATGCTTAGCAATTTAGTTTTACACATAAATCCTAGTGTAAGTCGTTTTTAAGGTGAGTTAGCACTTACCTTAACTTTATGGACACTTGTTTATATCACACTCGTAAACAAACTTTTAACAAAATGTGTTAAATACATGTTATTTTTTTAACGGCCGCACTCATAGACATTTAATGATGATTAAACTTCAATTTAATGAAGAGTTTGACAGAATGTATGGGGATTATGCCAAAATCCTAATTTAATTGCAGTTAAGTTGGTCACATGGGCTACTTTTGATTGAGAAGACGTCTGAACTTTTTTAACTTAAAGTAAGTAGTAACCTATTAAAGTAACTTAGTTTCCATTAATTCACACTATTGTTTCTATGGAATACTGTAATAACTAGGTTTTACTGAGCTTGTAGGTACCTTCTTTTTCTTGTATCGTTGTGCCTAAACTACCGATTGTCTTCCTACCATGTTTTCTTTGTAAATCGTCAAAGTGTAAGTGCACCTTAAGTCCTACTTAAACTGGTGCTTTTTAGGACTTGACATTTTTAAAATATCTCTTCTGAATTTGAATAACAAAGACAGAAAGCTCTGGTTTTTATGCTCCAGGTTAATTCAACTCGGGAATAACTTAGTTATGTAAATTAATGTATGACTAACTATAGAGAAACTTGAAGTCTATATAGTTTATTCAAGAATTTTTATACAACTATTCTGTTTAGTGTTTCATTGTGATGTATTGCATTTGTTTTATGGCGGTACTTGACTTAATGAACTTTAATTTTATTTCGTCAGAAAATGTATGAAGCCCATGTCTAAATCCATACTTCCATACTAATATTATAAATGCGAAAATGTGTCTGTCTGTCCGTCCGTCTGTCTGTCTGTCTGTTACCTCTTCAGTCTTCACGCTCAAACCGCTGAACCGATTTTGCTGAAATTTGGCGTGGAGATACTTTGAGTCCCGATTTCTCACATAGTTTTTATCTCGGAAAAATGTACGATTCCCGCGCGATAAACTAATTTTATCGCAACGTAGTTGCGGGCGTTATCTAGTATTCATTAAATTAATCTTAAGTTTCATTAAATGTCACTGGGTGCTTTAGAACATGATTAAATGATAGCATTGATATTGTTCACTTCCGCTTAATCTACCATTAAGGATTGAGTGCTTTTTCCGCGTTTCGTCCGAAATCACATAACCAAACATTCCTATTAGTATTCACGACTTGATCTGCACGTAAAAAGGTTTTTACGTCCTACTTTAAGGCTTCAGTCTCGAAATCAGCGGGCAGCGGGGCGGCAGCGGCAGCGGTGCGAGGAAATGAATAGATTTATATAGATGAGCCGTCTAGTACGCCGGGCGCCGTTCGCCGCTAGACGGCTTATCCATATCAATCTATACATTGTCACGCGCCGCCGCCGCGCCGCTCCCGCCCCGCTGCCCGCTGATTTCGAGACTCAAGCCCAGGGTGACTTTCCGATCTTTGCCGCAAGCGACCGTGACCGACTAAATTTCAAATAAAATGTCACTTTCTGAACTAGGCTATAGGGCCAGGCCACATCCCACAACACTACGTTTCGGCGTTGTATCGCAAAAACAACATCACTCAGAAATACGTTGCTATGTCGCAAAATTTCATCGGATACGACATTGTACGATAAGCATAGCACTCTTTACGATGTGCTGTCACATCGGACAGAAGAGGCGTGTGTTGTGTGCGCGTTGTAGATTTTTACGAACTTTATGAACAATGCTATAAGTTTTTTTTCTACCGAAATTGGTCTAGCGACCCATGCCGCTGCGTTGTAGTGGCGTAGAGCAAAATGAAACCTATAAATCTACCTATATCATAAAATGGCATTTTATTCGAATTTTTGTCGGTCGCGTTCGCTTGCCGCGTTAATCGAAACGGGACCTTTAGAGGCTTCATGGTGTATCTCGGACTTATAAAAACGCAGTAAAATGTAGCGTCTTATGACTTATCCATGATTGAATTTTTAACGAGAGTTTCAATCGAGATTCTCTTAAATCAGTGTTTTAAACTTCATGATACTACCACTTCAGTTGATCGAAAAATATTTCCTCCATTTTGTTAATTTAAAAGTAGATGTCGCCTGCAACTCCGTTGTGCCAAAATTCGTTTACCGCGCGGGAACCGTACAAATTTCCGTGATAAAAAGTATCCTATGTCCTTTCCCGGGACTCGAAGTATCTCCATACCGAATTTCAGCAAAATTAGTGGTACAGGCGTGAAGAGGTAAAACAAACAGATAGCAGGTTCGGCTCTAGTTGGTCTGCCACAGCCTGATCTTTATTACCGGGACATAACAATCTAATATTGTATATTATTTCGTATGTTAGTCAGCTTTGCTCATAAGTACTCCTGACGCAACGTGATATAAGGATATACCGATCTTATTCATTTAGATCTAGATAAAAACAAAACTGTTAACAAGACTAATAGTAGGAACACACGTCCCGATTTGGTCGGGGCCGACCGAATCGGGGCTACATACCAACCATCCCGACATTGCTACAGATTGCCCGACGGTCGGCCTTCCAACCGTCAGTTGACTTTGTATGAAGTAGTGAACGGACGTCTTGCCAGCTATTGCCGTCGATGCATTAAAACATCATGCCGCCGGTATTATCTAATAAAATCGGCCAAGTGCGAGTTGGACTCGCGCACGAAGTTCCGTACCATTATAGAGCAAAATTAGACCAAAAATTGTGGTTTTTGTATGGTACCCCTTAATTTTTAATTTTATTTTATTATTATTAATAAATGTTAAAGCACACACATAACTAAATATTGTATGAAAAATTCAAGTACCTACCTGTTGTTATTATTGATATAGAGCAAAAAAGGCTATAAAAATCACGTTTGTTGTATGGGAGCCCCCCTTAAATATTTATTTTATTTTGTTTTTAGTATTTGTTATTATAGCGGCTACAGATATACACAATCTGTGAAAATTATAACTCTCTGGCTATTACCGTTCTTGAGCTACAGCCTGGTGACAGACAGACGGACAGACATAGTAGTCTTAGTAATAGGGTCCCGTTTTTACCTTTGGGTACGGAACCCTTAAAATGCTAAAATAGCGTTGGTTGCGGCAACCAATGTTCAAAGTTCAAAGTTGCCGTACTGTTCATTTATTTAAAACATCCAGCATAATTAGATAAGCTTGATGCCTGGCATTCCTATTTGCGTAATCTCTATGAGCTATGTCCCACAAACAGGGAAAGTCTTTATAAAGTTCTAATATATTTATTATTATTTCACGTTCTGAGATCGTTACTCCCTCGGCGTTCATAATTACGTCTAACAACGGCGGCGTCACAAATGCGACTGAGCCGATTTGGTCGGGACAAAGCTTCCAGACGTTCCAATTCGGTCGGGCGGTCGACTTGTCGGGTGCGCCGGCGACCCGACCATGCCCGACCAATATTAATAATAATGATGTCGGGCCGACCGCTCTCCACACTTCCCGATTTGGCCGTGGTCGGATGGTCGGGACCCGACCAAATCGGTACCTCTGTTCGTACTATTAATTAAAATGGTGAATTTCTTTACTGCGCGTTAATACAGGATTTTTCAATTCGTTGCGTTATACCCATGGAGATTTATTTTAATCAAAATGTGTCGAAACGCAGAATCCTAATTTTTGCTCAATAAAAAATATCAGCTGATAAGATTATTTAAACTCTTTTTGTTATGTAGTGCGCGCTAAACGCCAGTTAACGGGGAATTAACCCTCGATTAACTCCGAGATGCAGTTGACGAGATTACAGTTGACAAGGCGCCGCGGGCTTTCTTCTTGATTACACTTAAACTAACTTACAGCTTAATGTTTACACCGTTACCTCGTTGGAAATTGTTTTTTACTAGCCGACACGGCTAACGTTGTTTTGCTATATACTACACTAGGACCCGTATTTTTGGTCAGTACTTAAGATGCGACCCGGTCTCAAGACGCGGTTCGGCTCTGTGATTGGTCCAAATTTTGACAGCCAACAAATCACAGAGCCTGAACCGTGTCATGAGACCGAGATGCATCTTGAGTACTGACCAAAAATACGGGCCTAGATGACGCCCGCAACTGCATAAAAAGTATCATAATATTATGTCCTTAACCAGGACTCAAAGTATCTCTATACTTCCAGCGAAATCGGTTCAGCGGGTTGGGCGTGAAGATGTAACGGACAGACACACTTTCGCATTTCGCATTTACCTAATTTTATAAATGCAGAAGTGTTACATATTGTTACTCTTCACGATTAAAACGCTGAACGAGTTTTAATGGAATTTGGTACGAACATGGTGTCCCGCGAAACGAATGGACGTTAAAATAATTAATACGGGAGAATGTACTGTTTCCATATGATATACGAATTTCGGTGATAAAAATTGCGAGTAATATATATCTGGTTGCTGGTACTTGGCCTGCGCACTTCCGTGCGCTTAGATTTAAAATAATTCAAACAATATTCAGGTTACTCAAAATTAATTAAAAATATTCAAATTTCGTAATGTTTTCGTGTTAACGAAACGAAGGTACAAATAATAATTGGGATGTGCGGCAACTATTATTATGTTAATGGCGTATAATATTCAAATGCGGTGAGAAAGGGACGACGGAGGACATGGAGGAAGGATAAAACATAGAAGCAGGCTGAAAATAACGAAAATAGCTATTTCATAAACATTAAAGGCAAAAACAAGTGTAACTGTGTAAGTGTAAAAGAATGAAGTGAAAAAGAAAATGAGATTCGTCATAAGTTATGACGCATCACAAGTGCCGGGACGTCTAGTCATATCATCAAATATTGATGATATGACTAGACGTCCCGCGCGGCTTCGCCCGCGTAAATTAGATATTTCACAGACAAATCAGTCTACAAAAAATAGCCTATGATCCGTCACGTGGTCTACTTCTTATCTGACCCAAATAACAGAAAAATTGCTCTAGTAGTTCGTGAGATAAGCCATTTCAAATATTTTCCCCCGCCTTTTCCACATTTTCTTCTATTTCTTCGCTCCTATTAGTCTTAGCGTGATAAAATATAGCCTATAGCCTTCCTCGATAAATGGGCTATCTAACACTAAAATAATTTTTCAAATCGGACCAGTAGTTCCTGAGATTAGCGCGTTCAAACAAACAAACAAAGTAACAAACTCTTCCGCTTTATAATATTAGTATAGATATGTTAAATCCCATTTTTAGCTTCAAACTTCGCTACCCAAACAAGCTAATGCATATTATTGACTAAGCAATCCGAACGCGTTAAAAAATAGTCCGAAAACTTAAAATTATGCCTATGATAGCGTACGCACTCAATAGCTTCGGTTGTTTCACTTCTCGACGTCATCCGTGAATCTGTGAATCCGTGAATCGATTTCTTGGCGCTCCATCTATGTTGTATGTCCCTATTCTAAGGCGGAGGGTCCCCGGCTGTCAGTCGCACACCTTTCAATACCAAGTGATAACCCAACTACATAAATCCCGTCATGGATATAGAATAAATTAGAGCCCTTATAAAAATACTAGATGACGCCCGCAACTCCGTTGCGCCATTATTCGTTTATCGCGCTGGAATCGTATATTTTTCCGGGTTAAAAAGTATCCTATGTCCTTTCCCGGGATTCAAAGTATCTCCATGCCAAATTTCAGCAAAATCGTTTAAGCGGTTTGGGCGTGAAGAGGTAACAGGCAGACATACAGACAGACATACACACTTTCGCATTTACAATATTATTAGTAAATATTAGTAAATTAGTAATATTAGTAATTAGTATATTAGTATTAGTAAATTAGTAATTAGTATATTATAGTATATTAGTAATTAGTATATTAGTATTATACTAGGATGTATTAAATGTTGCTTGAGACTTCGTATGCGCTAAATGGTATCCTGAGTGTTTGGTCAAATGTGGAATTTAGGATACATCCATATCCATACTAATAATATTATAAATGCAAAAGTGGGTCTGTCTGTCTGTTACCTCTTCACGCCTCAATCGCAGAACAGATTTGAAGATAAATCTGATGAATTTTGGTATGGAGATACTTTGAGCCCCGGGAAAGGACATAGAAAACTTTTTATCTCGGAGAAATGAACGATTTCCACCCGATAAACAAATTTTGGGAAATATAATACATGGGTCAAGTTTCACCACTCGGCCAACACTCGGTATTCTTTAATCAGTGTGAATATGAACAATATTTAACTTAGCATTAATGGTCAATTGATCATGGCAAAATTTTTAACATTACGACCGGTTTACACTATTTTAATCCAGTGAATGCAATTCAGTGGATTCCAGAACCCGTTAACATTATTCCAGTAGCGAGCCAGAGCGATCGGATTGGAATAATGTGAACCCGCTATTATACTTTTTTATTGGAAAATTATGACATTACACTTTTAAACGAAAAAACGGAAGGTTTTGATACCCTTTTTAAACTCTCCCCAATTAAGAATCCTACAAAATGAGTAGTGCAAATTCGTGTATTTAAATTCCGTATTTTCTGGATCCTTGTCAACAAAAACGGCCTAATCTTTTAATTAAGATGGCGGACGAGCAAACCGAATGCGATAAGGCACAGTCCCCTTCATTATACGTACGATCAGCAGAGTATGTAAGGACAATCATAACAATCGTGGGAGAGCCATGCTTCGGCATGAATGGGCCGGCCGTCGACCGGAGAAATACCACGTTCTCACAGAAAACCGGCGTGAAACAACGCTTGCGCTGTGTTTCGCCGAGTGAGTGAGTTTACCGGAGGCTCAATCCCCTAACCTATTCCCTTCCTTTCCCTCCTCTATTCCCTTCTCTTCCCATCCCTACCCTCCCCTATCCCCTCTTAAAAGGCCGGCAACGCACCTGCAGCTCTTCTGATGCTGCGAGTGTCCATGGGCGACGGAAGTTGCTTTCCATCAGGTGACCCGTTTGCTCGTTTGCCCCCTTATTTCATTAAAAAAAAAAAAAAAAACAATCGGCCAACTGCGAGTCGGACTCGTGGACGAAGGGTGCTGTAGAGAATGGAAATCACGTGTAGCAAAAAACCTTTATAAAAATATTTTTTTTATTTTTTTATTAAAATATGTTGCCTAAATGCATAAAAGTTAAGGACATTTCAACTCTTTGAGATTTTGATTAAGGGACAATTTTTTGCTGACAGTACTAATTCCAGACAAGCCTTCACAAATTAAGGCTTTGTAACTGAACAAATTAGCCATTTTTTATTTGAATTAAGAGTCATTCCTCGGTAGATTTGATTTTGAAATCAAGATGAGAGAGATTTTTTTATTAGTACTTTTGCGTTGATTTTTTAATTTATATTTGCTTAACAATTGTATTTTTATACTATTTGTGTTTTTTGTCCTGTTGGTTAACGGGATGATAATAATAAAAAATTTATTGAGACGACCTGGGGAAAAAGTTTTTCTTTTTATAGTTTTATATTTTATGTTTGTATATATAGGTAAAAAAATAATTTACTTTTTATCAATTTTTTTTTTGAGAATAAGTTGCTGTACTCGACATAAAATCTATAATATTCTGCCTGAACTTTGCAGTAAATTTCAAAGTAAGCAAATACTTATTTTTTATACTTATTTAGGGTCTGTCCACATCTCCACGCCACGACGTCGTCAACGTGGAACGGTGCGGTAACGTGGCACGGTACGTTGACGTGACGTGTAAATTTACGTCAACGTAACTTAAAAATTTACTACACGATGTAGCAACATTGTACATCGCCGTACCATGTAAAACTCTGCTACATTCTTCACTACTTATCTAGATATGGACTGCACAATACGTATTCCGCTTCTGCTATTGTTACGTAAATTTGCACGTCACGTCAACGTACCGTGCCACGTTACCGCACCATTCCACGTTGACGACGTCGCTTAGAGATGTGGACAGGCCCTAACGTCTAATTATTACGTTACGTTGACGTAAATTTGCACGTCACGTCAACGTACCGTGCCACGTTACCGCACCATTCCACGTTGACGACGTCGCTTAGAGATGTGGACAGGCCCTAACGTCTAATTATTACGTTACGTTGACGTAAATTTGCACGTCACGTCAACGTACCGTGCCATGTTACCGCACCATTCCACGTTGACGACGTCGCTTAGAGATGTGGAAAGGCCCTAACGTCTAATTTTTACGTTACGTTGACGTAAATTTGCACGTCACGTCAACGTATCGTGCCACATTACCGCACCATTCCATGTTGACGACGTCGCTTAGAGATGTGGACAGGCCCTTCGTAGCCCTAACTTCAAAAATACGTAGCGCTACGGGACATGCTACGTCGTAGCAACGACCTACGACGTAGACCGTCCTGTAGCTACGTAGTTTAAATATCACTTGTATGACCTCAGGTTTAGCTTGGCACACTGAAGAAATCATTCTTCTTTTTCTCTTTCTATCCAAGACAGTTACTAGTACTACTAAGTTTGTATTATACTTAGTACTAAGTTTGTATTTCTATTTAAGTTATGTGTAAATGCAATAAAGAATATTCATTCATTCATTCATTCATAGTTCTTAACCCAAGGTAACGATTTCTTGGCGGCCATGTTTTCAGAAATATTCTATTACTAGAAGACGCCCGCAACACTGTTGCGTCAAAATTCGTTTATTGCGCGGGAACCGTACATTTTTCCGGGATAAAAAGTATCCTATGTCCTTTCCCGGGACTCAAAGTTCATACCCAGCAAAATCGATTCAGCGGTTTGGGCGTGAAGAGGTAACAGACAGACAGACACACTTTCGCACTTAAACATTTTAAGCCCTTTATCTGGGAATGTGATATGAACTACATAAAGTTAAAAAGCCTTTGAAATTTTACTCTCAACGCGCATGAAAAAGTTTCACTTCAAAAACCCCAGAATATAATATTATTATTATGGAGTTTTGCGAAATTATGAGAATTGTCTTAAATATTAACATCAGCATAATATTAAGATCAACAAAACTACTGCCTTGGAGTCGGCCATTTTCCAGGCTGGTTGCTCTCGGGGAGGCGGAAAATGATTCATTTGTTTCGGAGATATCACGCGTGGAAACACTCTCATTATATTATGGTAAGGTATACTAAATTTATAGAAGATGCTTGCCTACCTGAACCTGATCTTAATAATAAATATACTTTTGAACTTTGTTATCCTAATAATAAGAACGAAACCAAAATATGATTATATTATAATTTTACTAGCTGTCCCGGCAAACGTTGTTTTGCCATATAAAGTATTTCGCCCATGTTATTTTGTTGAAGTGACTAAATAAGTACTTATGGCACCATGGCAACGTCCATCGCTATCCCATATCCGATGTATTATTTTGCTTTATACTATCGCATCGCACAAACAATGGTCGCCGTCAGTCTCGAGTTGTAATAATTTACTATTATTTATTCAACAAATGCACGTATCAATATAAAAAGTAGCCAGTAGCCGATTCTCAGACCTACTGAATATGCATATAAAATTTGGTAAAAATCAGTAAAGCCGTTTCGGAGGAGTACGGTAACTAACATTGCGACACGAGAATTTAATATATAAGATAAGATTAGATTATATTATAATGATATGATAATTATCATATAATCTATACCAAATTTAATCAAAATTGGTAAATTGCGGTTTGAGCATTAAGAGGTAACAGACAGACAGACAGACAAACTTTCGCATTTCCAAATTTTGTATGGATGAATGATATTTTTAACATATTCATGCGTGTTACAGTTTAGCCCTGAAATATGTGGGTAAATGAATTGTAAATAATAACATTACACCCTTCAGTTGGTTAATTCGGTCAAGGACATGTCAGGACGTGTAGGGTTCCACGGGTAAATGAGTGGATCAGAAGGTTTTATTTACTGATAAAAAGTATTGAAAGTCATTCAGCCTTTTATGACCCCTGGGCTCTGTGACTCAGTGGTTGAGGGACTGGTGTTTCAGTCGGGAGTTTGAAATCCGCCGACGGAACAAATATATTTTTATAGAGAAACTTTAAATAGAAAAGATATGATCAGTTTCATCGAACATCGGTTCCTGAATCTTTTATGTATGTTATGTGTATCGTAAGTTAAATATTTTAATGATGATTAAAGTTCAATTTAATGAAGAGTTTGACAGATAATGTCCCATACACTATCTGTGAAACTCTTCATTAAATTCTTATCAAAATAATCATTTAATTACAATTATGTAAGTAATATTCGTCTCTGACTGCCGCACTCAGAGTGGAACATTAATTACATTTGAGTAATTAATTCAAAATTTTGACATAAACCCCATACATTATCTGTCAAAATCTTCATTAAATTGAAGGTTAATCATAGTGAAATGTCTCTGAGTACGGCGGTGAGAGCGGCAGTAAGACATTCTTGTTTCAGTATTCACTCGTTTAAATGACGTTTCTCGCAGAAAATGCTGAAATAAATGTATTCTTGCGGATAAAAAATGCAGCGAAATTCAATCTCACCTGGAATACTGCACTGAGTCGATGTATGAGAATGTATGAGCTTGGATGGAAACGGAGTATGTGTGAGGCCGTTTGTCCATCGTCACCGTCACCGACAAATATTCAAATAAAATGGCACTCTATGACCTAGGCTATAGGTTTCATTTTGCTCTAAGCCATTACAAAGCAGCAGCGGCAGAGTAGACAGAACTAAGGAATACCTCGACTTCAAACAAATGAGCGAATATACGCGAGTTGGGCGCGAGTGTCACTTTCGACAATAATATGTTTCACAATGCTGATTGCTGAGTTAAGCTAGAAACAAATTATCGGACGCATCCGTAAGTCGCGGCTGATGGTGCACGGTTCATCCGCGGACGTCAAAGACCTAACCTATATGTCAATGGCAGACGTCCGCGGATGCAAAAACCCCATCCCATCAGAATCCCATTTATCGAGGTAGGCTTTAGGCTATATTTTATCACGCTAAGACTAATAAGAGCGAGAAATAGAGGAAAATGTGGAAAAAACGGGGAAAATTATTTAAAAGGGCTTATTTGAACGCGCTAATGTCAGGAACTACTGGTCCGATTTGAAAAATTATTTCAGTGTTAGATATTCCATTTATCGAGGAAGGCTATAGGCTATATTTAATCACGCTTAGACTAATAGGAGCGCAGAAATAGAGGAAAATGTGGAAAAAACGGGGGAAATTATTTGAAAGGGTTTATCTCACGAACTACTGGAGCAATTTTTATGTTATTTGGCACAGATAAGAAGTAGACCACGTAAAACGGGGGAAATTATTTGAAAGGGTTTATCTCACGAACTAATGGAGCAATTTTTATGTTATTTGGCACAGATAAGAAGCAGACCACGTAAAGGATCATAGGCTATTTTTTGTGGACTAATTTGTCTGTGAAATATCTAATTTACGCCGTACGCGGGCGAAGCCGCGCGGAACATCTAGTTAATTTATAATAAATTGCCTACAATTGCCTAAAAATTTGAAAACTTAAATATGTTTAAAAGAAATCTAAAAAAAATGTTAATTGATAAATGTTATTATACTATAAATGACTTTTTAAATGAAAATCTATACTAATATTATAAAGCGGAAGAGTTTGTTAGTTTGTTAGTTTGTTTGTTTGTTTGAACGCGCTAATCTCAGGAACTACTGGTCCGATTTGAAAAATTCTTTCAGTGTTAGATAGTCCATTTATCGAGGAAGGCTATAGGCTATATTTTATCACGCTACGATTAATAGGAGCGAAGAAATAGAGGAAAATGTGGAAAAAACGGGGGGAAATTATTTGAAAGGGCTTATTTGAACGCGCTAATCTCAGGAACTACTGGTCCGATTTCAAAAATTCTTTCAGTGTTAGATAGCCCATTTATCGAGGAAGGCTATAGGCTGTATTTTATCACGCTAAGACTAATAGGAGCGAAGAAATAGAAGAAAATGTTGAAAAAACCGGGGAAATTATTTGGAAGTGCTTATCTCACGAACTACTAGAGCAATTTTTCTGTTATTTTGGTCAGATAAGAAGTACACCACGTGAAAGATCATAGGCTATTTTTTGTAGACTGATTTGTCTGTGAAATATCTAATTTATGCGGGCAAAGCCGCGCGGAACGTCTAGTAATATAATATAATGAATTTTATGACATTATAATATTGTGGTTGACAATTTAGTAATAATAAATTAATAACTAATTGTAAGTTGACTATTTAGTATTTTTGACATAATAAAATCCATACGATAATATGATTTGATTTATAAAATAATACTATTTCTCTATACTTAAATATAATTAAATAATGAATATTATGATTAATATGAATTATTATAGATTTTGTTATGTCTATTAATTAATTTAATTATTATTACTGACAATTGGTTATATTTGAGAACCATGTACAAATTATTAGTTTCTTTTATATCTAGATTATTTAATAATATTTGCTAAAGTAAGAAATGTGATATTTCAAAATAGTTTAAATAAGCTTAATATTTGCATGCCCAACTGGGCAAATGTGATGATTCTATTGTCAAATACTAACATCTTTACTAACACACATTTTGCAAATAAAGGAATTGAATTGAATTGAATTGAATTTTTGTCAATGACGTCCCGATGACGGTGGCCGTGGACAAACGGCCTGAGAGTGGGTAAAGTTTACTATTAGTGAAATGAAATTCTATTGCATTTTGTGATACTTTAATACTTGCTGTAAACCACCTTTTAGGTTAGATTTTATCCGACTTCAAAAAAGGAGGACGTATCTCAATTTGACCATATTATTATATTATTTAATACATACTTAAGCTTTTTTCGTTTGTTCGCGGACAACTTCGTCGTTTATCATCCGATTTTGATGATTCTTTTTTGTTGGAAAGAAGGCATTTCAATTTTCAAAGGTGGTGCTATGTTAAAGAGCTATATTTGAAGTCGGTTTGTTAAAATTATGTAACTCATTTATTTTAGGTACAGCGTTTAATAAAATGCAATCCTTCCTCATTAGTCATTGACTTATTTCGAACTAAAAAAAATCGGTCAAGTGCAAGTTGGACTCGCGCACGAAGGGTTCCGTACCACAATAGAGCAAAAATAGGCTAAAAATTGTGTTTTTGGTATGGGAGCCCCCCTTAAATATTTAATTTGTTGTTATAGCGGCAACAGATATACACAATCTGTGAAAATTTCAGAAGTCTAGCTATAGCGGTTCTTGAGTTACAGCCTGGAGACACACATACAGACAGACGGACAGATGGACAGACGGACAGACATTGAAGTCTTAGTAATAGGGTCCCGTTTTTACCCTTTGGGTACGGAACCCTAAAAAGGATAGCTGTAATGAAAAAAAGTTTTTATTGGAAAGTTGTTGATTTGTAGCTTTCCTGTCGCGTGCTGTCGCAGTCACGTCTAGTGATGGACTATTGTCGATAGTTGCACGATACATAAAACCTTTTCCAATCCCATTTACATAGACCGAATTAATGTTATTATAGAAATGACGAATTTGTAATACCTAATTACTCATTATGCGCACGTACAACGTAATGCTGCAATCTGCATTGTTTTGCTTCTCAAAGATGTCTGAAAATACCCTAATGGATGTGTGCTACTAATTCGGGCGGTCTCATAATATTATTAATCATTATAATATATCTATGTTGTTTTATTATAATTGCATATATTATGTATACTTTTATTGTACAGTTATAAAACTGAATGCGGTTTGTAAAACTAAATCTTGCGAAATAATTGTCAAAAGGTTGTTAAATAATGTAAGTATACCACAAACAAATAACATTTACAAGTCAAATAACGAGCTGTCGAAAGCTTTAACTTATATAGGTCTACCAGAATCTGATGGCAATTTTTGACAGCAGATTTTCAAAAAATATCCTTGATCATTGGATAAATTTTTATATTTGCATGTTTAACACACAGAATCAGCCGCTATAAGAAAAAATAAGGCTCAAAATGTTTTTAATTTACCAATTACCCCGGTATTGCTACAGTCAATTTATTTTCTCACTTTTTGTCATCAGATTCTGGTACTTAGACCTTATATTATTTAAATTTTAAATAGGTAATGTGCTATTCAAAAGTTATATTTAAGTTTGTTCATAGACAACGGAATTCAATAGAAGTTAAAATCGTTGGACAAATTCCATTTGCGAAGACTTGAAGAAAGTTTATGAATATTCAGCGGAAGTACGGGAGCGTTATGCAAGTTATTATCTGGACTTCGTTTGTAAGTTTATGAGGTTTTCATTGGAATAAACCAATAAACTTATTTGTCCACATTTTTTGTTTCAATATACCAGACCGACCATCTTCTCTAAACAAGTCAACAAACAAACCCCCCCCCCCCCCTAGCTAAAATCCTGGGTACGCCCATGAACATACTATACTAACATGAATAATTATATAAGGAATTCTTATAACAAAATAATTAGAGCCTTATGACCTCAAGGAGATGCAGTTTATTCTTTTGTAAGAAACATGCACA
The DNA here is from genome assembly GCA_905187585.1 of Cyaniris semiargus. Lineage (NCBI taxonomy): Eukaryota > Metazoa > Arthropoda > Insecta > Lepidoptera > Lycaenidae > Cyaniris > Cyaniris semiargus. The sequence continues at coordinate 10,324,720 of LR994566.1, read as the reverse complement.
CCTTTGTGGAATCCGAAAGATGTTTAATAATAATATTATGTGAGTATTATAATTGCTATTGCTGCTTTTCTCTTATATAAAAAAAAAAAAACTCTTGTACGAGACGACCTAACTCTAGCAATTTCAACTTCGTACTGACGGTGATAATATTGACCGCACAGATTAAGGATATATTGACCGTGTAATAGGCCGCTTTAAACTAGAATCATGATAATATTGATGCGTGTAATATGCCCCATTGATATTATTGACCTTGACTTTGACCCTGCTGATATCGTTCGATAATTTTGACAGTAGTGTCATCTGACATCTGTCATCATGTGACAGCTAATCATCAGCCGCCGTGACACTACAACTCTACAATATATACTCTAATCTGTGACTACGACTAATAATAGAACGCTCCCCTCGTATGATGATTTTAAACTTTTGGAGTTTGTTTACATTTGGGTTTTTATAAAATTAATTCAATAATAAAAATGAGTATAATTCCAGAAGAGTATCTTCAAGGTATTTTGCAACAGGTAGTTTCAGACCTCGGTGTAAAAGATTATACTTACGAGACGAAAAAGTTAGAAAACATCGCGCAAAACTACTTTGGTATACTCATACCAGTGGAGTTAAAATGTAAAGGCACTAGTGAAGATGTAGTACAAATTGTGTTAAAACTGGCGCCAATGGATGAAAGGTACCGAGTGAGCGGCGCAGTCACAGCCATGTTCAGAAGGGAAATATTTATTTACTCCGAAGTTCTGAGTGTTTATAAGGAGATACAGGAAAAACTGCTGATGTCACAACAGTATGAAATACCCAGGTTATACCATGTCTGTTCCGAGTACTGTAAAGAAGTTATTGTCATGGAGAATATGTGTGCCAAAGGATATCAACCGTACTTGGATAGATTCCTAGATTTACCTCATATTGTTGTAGCTGTAAAGCAATTAGCAAGATTCCATGCTTTGTCTATGGCATTAAAAGATAAACATGAAAAATTGTATGATAAAATAAAAGAGACATGTATACCATTAAGCGAGAAAACAAATAAAAGATACATGGATATAATGATTGACAGGCTAAAGAAAGCAAAAGTTAAGTTTGAAAATACTTCCTTCGTCGCACAGTTAGATGTGCTTATTGAAAATTGTGCTACATTTGTAGAAAACGCATCATATGCTGTTAAATACACCTGCCTATGTCATGGGGACATTTGGAAAGAAAATATTATGTTTAAATATCAGGTTAATACATAATTTTTATGCTTTTATTCAAATCATTTACAAAAATTTCATTAAAATTTTATTATATAAGTCAGATAAATTGAATAAGCCCAGTTTTATTCACTTAGTAAGTAGTCAAGTGTTTAAGAGTTTCTACATAGTTTATCATTTAATTAGATTTTTTTTATATAAAACTATTATTGGAATATAGATTTCTCATGACAAATAATTTGTTACAGAACGGAGCTCCAACTTCAGCTTGTTTGATAGACTATCAAACAACAAGAATGTGTAGTCCGACATTTGATTTGCTCTACCTCATCATCAGCAGTACCGACAGTGAACTAAGGAAGACTCATTTTCATCAACTAATTAATACATACTATGACACATTTACATATTCTCTGAATGCCTTAAGTGTAAAATATGGTAGAAAATTATTAGATGAGGATCTAAAAGTAGTCGGTCCGGCTTGTTTCATTGTAGCCAACACCGCTATATGGCTGTCTTCTGGACTTCAAGAGGAAGGACATGTGAGAAGTAAAATACAATGGACTACAGAAGATGAGAAGAGAACGGCTGTAGAAAGTTACAAGAGTATTATAAGTAATTTAATAGAAGATTTAACAAGTTATGGATATTTTAACTTGGACCAAAGAATTTAATATTCAATATGGATATTGTACTATACTGTACTCGGAAAAACATGGCGGTAGCGGTTATTGACTCCCTGTCAAAAACTTGTCATTTTCTATACAAAGCCGCGATTGACAACATCTGACACTTCATTGTCAATCACGGTTTATATAGAAAATGACAAGTTTTTAACAGGGAGTCAATGAACCCTACCGCCATGTTTCGCCGAGTACAGTATAGAAAAATTATGATTTGAAATATATATTTTAATGGTTTTTATCAATTTTCATTATTATCAGATTACTGTTGTTATTTGTAATGTTTGAAATATCAATATTTTCATATTACTAACTAAAATAATGTTTGTTATAAGAGTTAATGTTTATATTCAGACAGATAGATAAAACTAAGTAGGTAGATCACACTTCTGACTATATTAAAAACTATAGATAACTGTGACTATTATATGTGTCTTCTAGCCTTATCTGTTCTTATATAACGCTGGCTAAATACAATTTGAATATTATATTCAAAACCTTTCATTCTGTAGCTTGTATAACTTTAATTAAAGAAAGTCATGTATATTATAGGTATCATTAAAATAGAAACGTATCCCAAAAATAACCCGTCCACTGTTTTCCCCCGACGGAAAACTTCCAACTACCGCCCCGGGCTGATTGTAAGGGCTTGTTCACACTAGTACAAACGTTCAACGTAGACAAGCTGGAATTTCGGGAAAATACATCTTCCTTTTGATATTAAAGTAAGGTTTGATTTAAGTACATGAGTTTTCGCAAACGAGCGGTTTGGCAGTTACACCGCGAAATCACAAGCAATTGTACGTAACGATTTATTTAAATAGCGTCATTTACATAGTACAATTGCTTGTGATCTCGCGGTCTGCTACACCGCGCGTTCGGGTGGACGCCTAAAATTGAGCCTGAGTGAGTTCTTAGTGCCTGTCCAGATGAGGCGTTTTACGCGCGAGTCCACACGCCCGTTCCTATTCGCGCGTACCCGAGATACTAGAGCTACATATATCCCGTCCAGATGCCTACGCGCGTTTCCTTACACGCGAGTCGCGCGTAAAACGCGTGCAATGAGCGGGACTCGACTGGGTGCCATTGCAGCGTCCAGTACTACGCGCGAGTCCGTTGCGAGTGGACGTATTTGATAATTAAAATTGAGTAACTGGCTGGATCCCTTCCAGCGTAATAACGCGCGTAAAACGCGGTATCTGAATGCAATAGAAATTGAAACGCGCGTATGGACTCGCGCGTCAAACGCCTGGACAGGCACTAAAGGCTCGATTTTAAGTCAAGTGGCTTATTGAAATCCGTGCGCACAAGAAAATAATTTTAATAATTTAAAATATGATGAGTACTTACAATATACATTGCTATTATTCAATGTTCTACAATTGAGTGTTCGATTTCAAGCTCTATTGTAATTTTTAGGTACGTCGCTTAGTTTTTCAATTTCATTGCTGTGATTTTTTCGGAATCTTGAAAATTCCGATGCGTTACTCCATGCCAGCTGCAGCAGTACAAAACCCTTTTTTTATACGGGCCGCAAACACGTTTAGTCTTGGTGTCGTGGGCCGCAACTAAAATTATTTAGGGGTTGAAAAATGACGCTGTTCAAAATTAGCGATTTAAGAATAGTGCAAGAATTATTAAGATTTATCAAACAAGACGAAGCTACGTTTTTTTTGACACTTTTATCTTGAAACAAACTATGTTTAGCTTTTACTTAACGCGGGCCACTGATGAAGTCCCGGCGTACAGGTTGAGTTGCAATATAATGCAATAGTGTGCACGCACCCTTAGATCCAGATAAAGTTTATTCCTAGATATTCTCTTGTTACTGCGCTCTTATCTCAGAACTCATATTTGTAAACTTTAACTGAACATCGTTTGAGAATACTTTTAAAAATGACACAGCTTTTCCATTTCGTCTCAAACTTAAAGACGACCAGACGACATACAATATCTTAACAAAAGGTTAACTTTGCTGATATAAATATTTACACTGCCATAAACAAGTCCTAGATTGGAAAAGTCACATCACATGACAGACCCCTTTATAAAGTGGCATTTATAACGGGCCCCCAATAAAAATAATATTTTGTCTTATAGCGTTTTTGGCATCTTTTGAGTAGGATGGCTTCTTGCAAGTCTACTTCTACATTATTATATGACTTACGATTATGTATGCTGTATTTGTATATAATAATATTAAGTTACAAAATTGTAAACTTTATTTTAAAAAGATAATTTTTTCTCACTTTTTTGGTAAAAAGTGGGCCCCGTGCGAGTTTCTTACGCCGGTTCTTCTCGCCGGGTTAGTTCCCGAACCGGTGGTAGGCACCACGTAGGACATTCTGAAAACATTTATTTTAAATTTATTCAGAGATAAAACAATTTTGATTTTTGATTTTGATTTTGATCTGGAACTGCCCAGGCAGGGCAGGCTGAATGGATAGAATAGAATAGAATAGAAAATACTTTATTTGTACAACTTAAAACTAAACTTAAACTTAAATAATAATCAGCCAAGTGCGAGTCGGACTCGTGCACGAAGGGTTCCGTACCATTATAGAGCGAAAATAAGGAAAAAATATGTTTTTTGTATGGGAGCCTCCCTTAATTATTTATTTTATTTTAATTTTTAATATTAAAGTACACATATAATTGAGGATTTTGTGAAAATTTCAAGTGACTATATGTTGCTATGGATTACGTGCCAAAAAGACAAAAAAAAATAACGTTTGTTGTATGGGAGCCCCCCCTTAAATATTAACTTTATTTTGTTTTTAGTATTTGTTGTTATAGTGGCACCAGAAATACATAATCTGTGAAAATTTCAGAAGTCTAGCTATAGCGGTTCTTGAGTTACAGCCTGGAGACAGACGGAGAGACGGACAGACAGACAGACGGACAGACATCGAAGTCTCAGTAATAGGGTCCCGTTTTTACAATTTGGGTACGGAACCCTAAAAACACAATAAAGGAAAACTATGTACTATCAGAGAAGTTGATTCATAAGCAAATGGTGGACCTACGTAGTTTGGACGAGTTATATCAAACCCAGCTGACAGATCACGACTTATATTGAATTGACATAATCATTCCATAGAAGACGTAGGTCTGTCAACTGCCTATGAATCAATTTCTTCGATGGTACAAATAAGCGGTCTTACTGCTAACAGCAGTTTCTACCAGACAACCTTTAATTTTAAAATACAATAAAAAAGAGTATAGTGATTAATATTATGACTAAATAATAAACACAAGGTGTAACAAAACTTAGTGATAATACTTTAGGGTGTGTATGTGTTCCTTGTAGAGAGTTCACTGTGAAAGTAGCAGCGCTGAAAGACCAAAAATTTTTTTCACTTTTGTATGGGGAAACTCGTGACGCTAGGGCGCTTGCCCATACAAAAGTGAAAAAAAAATTGGTATTTCAGCGCTGCTACTTTCACATTGAACTCTTTACAAGGAACACGTACACACCCTAAAGTATTATCACTTAGTTTTGTTACACCCTATATATATTACATAATATAACGTAGGTACTACATATAAATAACATGTTATAATACATAAAAATATTTATATAAACTACATAAAATTTTACACAAATATAATATTTGAAAGAAGGTAAGTACATTTATAGTTAACTTTTCTTAAAAATATTTATTGTTTGTGACTTTTGGATAGTTTCAGGTAGAGCGTTCCATAGGCGTATAGCAGAAATGGTGACGGAAGAGTCATAGTGAGCGGTTTTGTGAGTGGGAAAAGCAAGAGTAAGTTTTTTGGACGACCGAAGAATAGGGTTATTATGATCAAGAAAAGTGAATTTTGTCTTTCAAATAGTGAGGAGATCTGGGATTGAAGAGAATGTTATATTATAAAAGATGAAGTATGTGAGCATTCCGACGCATTCTGACAGGGAGCCACTTTAGTTGAGTCCGGTATTCTGATATATGATCATATTTCCGGAGACCAAATATAAAGCGGTTGCATAGGTTTTGTAGGCGTTCGATAGAGGATAGAATTTGTTCACTGAGGTCGCAATAGCAAGCGTCAGCGTAGTCCAGGATTGGAAATAGTAAGGTTTGTGCTAGAGTGATTTTAGTTGGGATGGGAAGGAAATTACTCAGACGCCTGAGAGAGGCAGTGGCGGCAGAAACATTTTTGCGAAGCGCTTGAACTTGTATGTTCCACGATAGAATTTAATCCATAAAACCCCCAGATTTTTTACCAATGAGCTAAAAGGAACTATTGACCTATTGATCCGTCAATGTTTATACTCGGGAACCGAGCGAGGTCCACTTTGCTTATCAATTGCCTGCTTCCAATGATAATACTTTGTGTTTTCGAAGTATTTAAGTTGAGGCCGTAATCTTTGCACCAATGGTGTATTTTCTCCAAATCGATGATAGTTTGGGCAATATCGTGAGGTAATGAGGTAAGTGAAGTATGTCTGTAAATCTGTAAAATGTAAATCATCTGCAAACATGTGGTAGAAGGAGCACATTATTAGGGCAATAGGAGCTATGAAATTTGAAAAAAGGAGTGGTGACCGTACACTGCCCTGCGGAACACCAGCGAGTATATCACACCAAGATATTGTGGTATTATCGATTTTTATACATTGACGGCGTCCAGAAAGGAAACTTTTAAACCACTCTAGTGACTCTGCTGATAGATTTAAAGAACTGAGTAATAGAAGAGGGATGTCGTGATCTACAGTGTTGAAAGCGTTGCTGAAGTCTAGAAGAGTAAGGATGGTTAAATTTTGATTGTCCATAGCTAGTCGAATGTCATCAGTTATTTTCACGAGCGCGGTTGTCGTGCTATGCCCTGGCCGAAAGCCCGTTTGCATTGGGTTAAACAGTTTGTGTTTATTCAGAAAGGAGCTAAGCTGCTGATGTACCGAACGTTCTAAGATTTTGGATAAGAAAGGGAGAATAGAAATCGGTCGGTAATCGAAAAAGGATAGAGGATTTGTTTTTTTGGGCAGAGGGATGATATTATTTGCATCTTTCCAGGAGGTTGGGAATACTTTGGAGGTAAGTGAAAAGTTTAATATATGGGTGATGACAGGAGAAACTGTGTTGAGGATAGGAACAAGCATGTGACGCCCAATGCAGTCGCTGCCCACAGCATTTGACGATATCGACATAATAGTTTTCCTAACATCACTGACTGACAACTTTGAGAATAGTTGGTTTAGACCTGTGGTCCCCAATCTTTTTTCATACGGGCCACAAACATGTCTTGGTCTTGGTGTCACGGGCCGCAACAAAAAATTTTTAGGGTTAATAAATAACGTTCTTCAAAATTAACGATTTAAAAGTGGAAAAAATTTCATGTCTTTCACGACGACTTTACATTATTTTGCCGGTGGGCGTGAATTTCAAAATGGTTTAACATCACGCGGGCCACAAATAAAGTCCCGGACGGCCGCATGCGGCCCGCGGGCCGCGGGTTGGGGATAGCTGGTTTAGACTTTAGAGCAGTGTTTTGGGGTCGCCAGAGGTCGAGAGAACTATTTCAGTAAAAAGATAACAAAGATTGATATAAATTAAAAAATGGGATATAAACAAAGACATACATCATAAAGAAGCAGAGGGTGGGGTCATGAAATATTTTTTCATACCAGGCCCCAGGGGGGTTGCATCATAAGAAAGGTTGAAAAACACTGAGCATATTGTAAATCCCGTATTAAACACTGCGTAGTTATTTCCCTGTGTAATATCCACATCTTATCTAAAACACATTCGGTGTAACTACGGTACGAACATTAAGCTGCGCGGTAGATTGGCTCTGATTCAATATAATTGAGCCCCGCATCGACTTACTTCATTGTGATCTACAGTCAGACTGGTAAAATTAGCACGAAAGTTACTTAGAATGGATTAAGCTACCCACCAAACCTAATTTTTAGTGGGTAATTCTGCATTTCACAATTTTTACTGAGTTGTGTTTTCTTTGCTGAGAAGTGGAAACAGCTCACAAAGGGCGCGTATTATATCAAATTGCTTTACATGATCGTCTGTAATATCAATATTAATGAAAAACTGAATGTTAAATTAAGATGAAAGAAACTTCAGGACTAAACTTTTATACGTGGGAGAGCCATGCTTCGGCACAAATGGGCCGGCTCGACCGGAGAAATACCACGTTCTCACAAAAACCGGCGTGAAACAGCGCCTGCGCTGTGTTTCGCCGAGTGAGTGAGTTTACCGGAGGCCCAATCCCCTACCCTATTCCCTTCCTTTCCCTCCCCTGTTCCCTTCTCTTCCCATCCCTACCCTCCCCTATTACCCTATTCCCTCTTAAAAGGCCGGCAACGCACCTGCAGCTCTTCTGATGCTGCGAGTGTCCATGGGCGACGGAAGTTGCTTTCCATCAGGTGACCCGTTTGCTCGTTTGCCCCCTTATTTCATAAGAAAAAAAAAAAAAAACTAACACTAGTGACTATGTTACTCAAAAACACGATAGCATACAATTTTCTCGATAGAAAAAAATTGCGAAGTTACTTCCAAATCACCTATAATTAACACGTTAAACTCTAGCAGTTTAACGATATTCGAGTAATACATTAAAATAAAGCTTGAAACTTTTTAGTATAATTAAATTATAGATAAGGCAGGGATTATGTTACATATTTTTTTAATAACTTAATAGATATCCTTTAAAAAAAGAATACCTATAACTGCCCCCTAACTTGGCGATGATTCCGCGTCGTCCTTTTTCACCTGGCATATGAAAGACGGGCGTGAGTGTGAAGAGAGAAGGACGATGTTTGATTTTTTGGGTTGGTACGCCCCCTTATTACTTCGTCTACACTTACCAAGGACAGTCTGGTAAGAATATTGGCGCAACTGTACTCACGTGCGTAACATGTAAAGGTATTACAAATTATACAGGTAGCAGGAGGAACTCGACGTAATAACGAGCTGTACTGAAGTTGAAATTGATATTATTCAAATAAATAATTCGGTTTGTAAAGACTTTCGCGTTCCCGGTTAATCTTCGTATGTAAATTCTTTTGTTAGGTACTTTGTATTATGTGGTACTCGTGCGAATTTTTCGTATTTTTCCGGGTTCAAAGTATCTCCGTACCCAGCTAAATAGGCCCAATGTCATTCAAGTATTGTGAAAAATTAAAATATTCAATACTAGATGACGCTCGCAACTCCGTTGCACCAAAATTAGTTTATCGCGCGGGAACCGTACATATTTCCGGGATCAAAAGTATGCTTTGTACTTTCCCGAGACTCAAAGTATTTCCATACCAAATTTCAGCAAAATCGGTTCAGTGGTTTTGCGTTTGTAATGTTAGTATGGATATAGCAGGTGCGGTCCATTATCCCTAAACACTTTTGCCGTATATCAAGCGAACGTGTCCCTAGTGATCGCTAGCTACTAATAACTGCTGTCCAATGTTCATATTGTAAATTCTCATAACGACAAATATCTGTATGATTAATTAGTAATTACTAATTTCTCATATATTCAGGTAATAACTAATTAACTTTGATGAGCTGTAACAAAAACTCAACTCGCAATTCGCGCAATTTTTTTTACGGGCAAATGGCCTACCACTGCAACTCCTGTGTCGCCAGGATCAACTGCAGTACAATGGTAACCAACCACGACCCTGAACAAGACTATAGTTTTCATTTTTCTCTACGCCAATACAAAAAGTGGCATTTTATTTGAATATTTGTCGGTCGCGGTAGCTTCTCGCGAAATTCGGAAAGTCACCTCACAGTAAAGGTGAGACCACACTAAGGGACACTACGCTGAAGCGACGCGACGCGACACATCACGTTCCATAGAACTTAACGCTTGCGGCAAAGATCAGAAAGTTACCTTTACAATTTGTGTCACAAAGAGTCGCTTTCGCGTAGTGCGGCTTACCTCATACTTAACATACGTAATACGTATTAAGGGTTGAGGGTCATTGAACTTGATGGATGTCGTGATATGAAACTATGACGCAGTAGAAGGTCACTGTCGCAGTTTCCGAGAGGACCGGAAATGACCTAAGGGCAAGGCCCTTACATGTCTAATTACTCGTAAATGATAGGATGTTTACTATAATCACCGGTCCGCTTAGCATGCCGTTTGAAGATTTGTTTCACTTCTTCGGTATACAAGAAATGACTCTAGTTCGTAGGAAAATGTGTGTGAAAAAATAATCGGCCAATTGCGAGTCGGACTCGCGCACGAAGGGTTCCGTACCGTTATAGAGCGAAATTAAGGAAAAAATATGTTTTTTGTATGGCTCCCATAATTATTTATTTCATTTTAATTTTAATTTTTAATATTAAAGTACACATATAATTGAGTATTTTGTGAAAATTTCAAGTGACTATATGTTGCTATTATGGATTACGAGCCAAAAAGACCAAAAAATAACGTTTGTTGTATGGGAGCCCTCCCTTAAATACTAACTTTATTTTGTTTTTAGTATTTATTGTTATAGTTGCACCAGAAATACATAATCTGTGAAAATTTCAGAAGTCCAGCTATAGCCGTTCTTGAGTTACAGCCTAGAGACAGACAGACAGACGGACAGACAGACAGACGGACAGACAGACAGACGGACAGACAGACAGACGGACGGACAGACGGACAGACAGTAATAGGGTCCCGTTTTTACCCTTTGGGTACGGAACCCTAAAAACCGTGTGGCTACTGGCCTTACGCTAGCGTACCTTAGAAAAAAGAATAGTCAATAGATTATATTAATACATAATCCATACTATAATATTATAAATGCGAAAGTGTGTCTGTCTGTCTGTTACCTCTTCCCGCCTAAACCGCTGAACTGATTTTGTTGAAATTTGCTATGGAGATACTTTAAGTCCCGGGAAAGCACATAGGTCATAGGATACTTTTATTCCGGAAAAATGTACGGTTCCCGCGCTAAAACGGATATAGGCGCAACGGAGTTGCGGGCATCACCTAGTGATATTACAGTTTTTTTTTCAAGGCGCTTCATATTTTAAGCCTTTCTCTTTTACACCTAAATGTTTTTGGCTTTGTTTTTCTGTGAAATAAATGTGCTTTAGCTTTTATTACAAAATGAAGAACAAATAGCAAATTAAATTACGAGCTCTATGGTAATACAAGTAGTTGCAGTAATAAAGTGGTAATTAATACAAGTACATAAATCTTTAATATTTCAACCCGAATGCATACATTTTCATATTTTAGCTCCCGTTATGCAAGAATGTAGGTGGAAAGATTTTAAACTGCATTATTAGAGCTTGAGAAGTTGAGACACAGTCATCGCTATAGGTATTGTATAATATATACTCTATTGTATAATATTATTGTCGTTGTCTGGCATATTGGCAAAGTCCCATTAGAGAAAAAGACAGTTGACTTTGGGTTTGTCCCGAAACATAACCCAGAATACTGGCCAGTGCTCATCCATATCCATACTAATATTATAAATGCGAAAGTGTGTCTGTCTGTCTGTCTGTCTGTCTGTTACCTCTTCACGCCTAAACCGCTGAACCGATTTTGCTGAAATTTGGTATGGGGATACTTTGAGTCCCGGGAAAGGACATAGGATACTTTTTATCCCGGAAAAATGTACGGTTCCCGCGCGTCAAACGAATTTTGATGCAACGAAGTTGCGGGCGATTTATATATCCAGGATGATATTCCGAAATATACGGTAGTGCCTTGACTTTGTTAGGAAGTCATTATATAATACGTCACACTTGTCTCACCGGTGGCATACCAGAGGCCGTAGCCAAAGTCCCGTTTGTTAAAAACGATGACGAAATTCGTTATCAAAATGTATGGGATTTGACATTAGTCTTCGCAAGTGAAATGTCATTTAGCGATGAGTTATGTCAAACCGCATACATTTTGATAGCGAATTTCGTCATCGTTTTTAACGAAAGATACTTTGTCTAGGGCCTCAGGCCATTTAGCCGAAACTTTTTCGTTTTCGCTTCGTTATAGAATCGCCGATCAAAATGTATGGAATTGACACAAGACGAGTCGAACGTCAATGTCATACTAACGAACGCTTATGTCAATTCTGTACATTTTCATCGGCGATTCTATAACGAAGCGAAAACGAAAAGATTTTGGCACACCCCCCTGGGGGGTGTACAATGTGGCGGTTGATTACCGTCTTGAGCACTGACCAGTATACTGGGTTTTGTTTCAAAACTTTTAAATATGCTGCGTTAATATTTTTATTATATGCTGCGTTAATATTTTTATTACTGAAATATCTGACCTAGTGTTTTTCAACCGTTTTTTAGGATGGAATGGTATGCAAAAATATTTCGCGATCTCCCACATTGTGCTTTTTTATCATGTTTGTATGTTTATTTTAAAAAATTATAATATAATTTCTCTAATTTATATTTATTTATTTTTTTACTGATATAGTTCTGTTGACCTCCTACAAAGCTTTTATAAGCTTCGGGACACCCCAGGGGGTCGAGACCAACAGATTGAAAAACACTGATATATTCTCAAATTGCTAAGTTCTGTCCGTAGCGACGATCATTGACCCCCTGTCAAAAAACTTATCATTTTTTTTTGCTAAAGTTAACAATACAGTGCGAGAATTTTCCACATAGTTCCTAGACTAAAAAGGTCAATGACCGCTGGTGCCACCTTAAATTATTTGGATCTAAGGCTTAAGATAATAAATATCTATTAAAGAATTGTATTTATCAATTTCTGTGATCCAAATATAATCTGTTTGGTATTATACACCGGAAATCCTCATCCTCAAACTACAACACGAGTCTCAATCCGAGTAAGCTTCTTACACAACTTGAGGCAATCCTCGGGATACATATTGTATGTGTTTGCATAAAACGCCTCCGTGGTCCAGTGGCTTAGAGCGTGGCTCTTGACTCAGAGGTCGTGGGTTCGATTCCCGCGTTGGAAACATGTTATTTCCCAGTTTGGTTAGGACAATACAGGCTGATCACCTGATTGTCTGACAAGTAAGATGATCCATGCGTCAGATGGGCATGTAAAAAGTCGGTCCTGCGCCTGATCTCTCGCCAGTCGTGTCGGTCGTCTGTCCAGTGTGGTTATGAGAGTAACGGAATAGAGAGTGCTCTTGTGTACTGCGCACACAGCCGGACACTATAAATTTACTCCTGTGTACCTGGCCTGGTTTCAATGAAACCGGCCACCGCACCGAAACCGGTGTGGGAGTTATTATGAGTTTGCATGCGTATTAAATCTGATGATCGAATAGGACCCACTTAGAAAAGCTTTAACATCCGCTTAACTTTAACGAGCGTCCGTGGTCTAGTGGGTAGACTTTTGGTTTGCACAGGAGGGTGCAGGTTCGATCCCGGATGAAGGCGTGTACCAATGAGACATTTTCAGATCTCAAATACGGACGCTAGTATGGTGAAGGAAAACAGGGCGAGGAAACTCTGAAATGGTTGGTCCCAGACGTATTGACCTGTTCATTCCTCTGAACTAGGCCGACTATGTTGCGAGAATGCCGTATGTGCTTGGGAAACGATACAGACATTAAAATTTATGTCCCAGGCACTACAGTATATTTTGAAGACTGGTTACTTTGCTCAGAAGCTACTGTATATAATTTATGAAAAAAAAATCATCCATCGGATGCAAAGGCCTAGTTTTTAAGCTATTGCATAGATTTTCTTTTTCTTGAATTCTCTCCTACCTTACCCTAACCAAAATGTTGCAAGATTATTGTATAAAACCTGCATGAAACATCAAAATCGTGCAATAGATTTCCACTTACATCCCGCAGAAGGCTTACCTATTTTTAGAAGCCTTTTCCTCATGTAAATTTACGTCGACTTCGCCTACTGGGGAAAGCTCTATAAAATTTAAACTCCTCAAAGAATTCCTATTGAGAATCTCGCGTGAATACGTGGATTCTATTTGACTAAATATACTACCTCAATTCTACTAAATTATGCAGCATCCTAGATGACGCCCGCAAATCCGTTGCGTTAAAATTTGTTTCTAACGCGGGAACCGTACATTCTTCAGGATAAAAAGCATCCTAAGTATGTCCTTTCCAGGGACTCAAAGTATTTCCACATTAGATTTCAGCAAAATCGTTTAAGTGGTTTAGTAGTGAAGAGGTAACAGACAGACAGACACTTTTGTATTTTGATTATTAGTTTGGATTTTTATTATTTAGTACGCCTACGCCAGATACTTAAAAGTATGTGTTGGAGACTTTGACCAATCAGAACGCGCTGTAAATAGTTTTCAATGACTTCAGAAAGTTGTTAAAATATAGTAAGAGCCGGCGACAGTGACTCATCATTTTATAAAAGCTGAAGGTTTTCCTGTATGCGACTCATATAGAGGTAGTAACGATCAGCAACTATGGAGTTTCGGTCGCGATTACTTTAGGTACAGGTTTCAAGGTCTATCTAACCTTTGATAAAGTATAAAACTCAATTTTTTATGTTATTTTCTTCGGGATAGCTGTAAAAATAGAATTTTTGACAGTTGCTGCCTAGTGCCAGATACTTCTAAAGGCTTTGAGGTGTGGCAGTGGGAAGCAAAGTTGTCAATGTGTTGATGTTGGCAAAGAACCGATCTAATATTATCTTTCCCTTCCACTCTAATGGGTTTGCTTTTGATGTTTGTAAAGTAAATCCTTCATGCGTTTGATGTTGAAGCATTTCATGAGAATGTTTGATAAGTAAAGGGTTCGTACAAAAATATCGGCCAAGTGCGAGTTGGACTCGTGGATGAAGGGTTCCGTTCCATAATAGAGCAAAAATAGTATAAAAAAGTGTTTTACCCCCCTTAATTAATTATTTTACACACAGTTGAGTATTTTGTGAACATTTCAGGTGCCTACCTGTTGTCATTATTGATACCGAGCAAAAAATGTTTGAAAAATCACGTTTGTTGTATGGGAGCCCCCCTTAAATATTTAATTTATTTTGTTTTTTAATAAGTATTTGTTGTTATAGCGGCAACAGAAATACATAATCTGTGAAAATTTCAACTCTCTAGCTATTACCGTTCTTGAGTTACAGCCTGGAAACAGACGGACAGACATCGAAGTCTCAGTAATAGGGTCCCGTTTTTACCCTTTGGGTACGAACCCTAAAAATAGAAGCTGCAATAATTTCGCAAAGCAGAATCAAGGTACAGATTTCCAACAAACAATAGAGTTTAAAGAACAAAAAATATCTCATCCGTAAGTTTTTATAACGACGTGTTCGATTGTACAAAATGGCGCAAGAATTTAAGTGGATTTTTGCTGAGGTAATAGGATCGCAGATGTAGAACTTTCAAGTATCAATATCGGTTTTATAGGATTCCTGGCTGACCCGGCAAATGTTGTTTTGCCGGAAACGTTAATATCGTCATTATATCAGACGTTGAGTGTATAAAGTTCGTTTAGTATGTAATATTTTTCAATGTTGAATCATGAGAAAATAAAAAATGTTGGTCCAAAAAAATTAAAAATTTGGGTGCACCACATTTAGGGGTTCTGAGACAAAAAAATCGGTTTCGGAGCAGTTTGGCAATAAAAAATATTGCTTTACAAGAGGTTAGTTTAAAATTTATAATTCTTTAATGCAGTACAAGGATAGTTTTCAGCCATAATTAAGATTCTGCAAATTCTTCTTGAAGATTCTGTACGCTCTTATTCCTCCAAGGACAGGATTCAATATATTACTTTCTGACTTCTGAAATGCCAGGTGAGGATAACTTTGAGTCATTTCAGATGCAGCCTTAATCTCAAATTTGGAACTACCACTTCACAAGTACAAACTAATGTTGCTTCATATGCAAGACTTGACAACTTTCCGGAACTTATTTTGCACACTGCACGCGCATCTACTAGCTTCAAAGTTCTGTAGCAAACATTTTCGTTGCAAGGTTCGATCTAAGTTCAGACTTAAAAATGACGACAGAAACTAAGAAACTTCTGAAGATTCTTGTGAGATCTATATCTATATAAATGGGACGGTTTTTGAAATAGTTTTTAATGAGTTGAAATCTCAATATTTTGTATAATAAAATAAAATTAAGAAATTTAAAAAAAACCTCCGCCAAACAATTTTAAAAAGTAATGAAATAATATTTACTGACTTTAAGTTTAAATAATTCCTAAGTATAAAGTAATATTTTAGTCCATAATTGTTGTCACGGTGTGTCGGGGGACCGCCAACAGCGACTTTTGCATTTTGTATCGCTGATTGTCTTGATTCAGTTCGCTGTGAACTGACCTTTAAACTATAATGTTATGTGAAATCAAACATCTACATTAGCGGTCCCCCGAATAGACTTGTACCCGTACCCGTTGATACTTTAGATTTTATAGATATCTAAAATACGCCGATTTCGTCACTGACACACTGATGGTCATCAAAATGTTTGGCTACTTCCTGAAGTGCTAGAAAGCCGAAATTTGGTATGTAATCTAAGTTTAGTATACAAACAACAAAAAAATTCATAAACTTGTAATTTTCGCCCCCATCCCCTAAAATGGGGGGGTGGAAGTTGACCCTCATAGAGTTGGTTTCCAATATAACAGATAGTTCATATTCTCAGGATATGATGTCAATAATAGACTTATTAAATATACAAAGTCTCAATTGAATAGGTCTAATACTTTAGATTTTATTGATACCTAAAATACGCCGAAATTTGGTTACGCCGTAAAATAAGTTTAGTTGGGGTAATGGAAGTTTAAATATGAGACTTTCACCAATCTTATGAATTAGGACATGAAAGTTTACACGGGATAGACATTAACTAAAAACCTCTTAATTAAAAATATAAAAAAAAAAGACTAAAAGACTGCTTAGCAAGTAGCAAGTTACAAAAAGGACTGAAATCCTACCAAAAACTTTTTATTTAAAATGTTACCTCGATGACCACAAAAGGTTTGTGTATATTCAGAAGCTTGGCTCCACATTAGATCTGATGTCTTTTTCACAGGGCAAACCTTTTGTGGTCGTCGAGGTAACATTTTACATGAAATGTTTTTGGTGGGATGTATATATTCATAAGTGTCACGAACCAGAATGCAAAATATAAAACCCATCAAACGACTGCAAGTTGCTAATCGGCCTATCACAAACCAGATAAACCCTGATATTTCAGCAATGAGCAGGCTGATGATGATAAACTATAGCTAAGAACACTCTCGATCATGTCAGCTTTTAAACAAATAAACTAGATCAAAATCGGTCCACCCGTTTGGATGCTACGATGCCACAGACAGACAGACAGACAGACTCTTTTTGGTCGGGGGTTAAAAAAGACAATAATTAAAAAAACTATATCGGAAACATTCGACCCTTTTGTGTATATTTGATTTCATTCGACTTTATAAAGTAAAATTAAACGAATTTTTTCAACTTGTAAGGGCTTTTCCTATGATGCGGGTGATAAGTGATAGCTCATATGAATTTGCCCATAAAATGATTTTAAAAAAAAGTTACGCTTTCAGCGCTGCTTGCAATGTTGCATTATGTATAATTTTATACTAGTTTCCACAAAACTATCCTTCAATCACTATACTTGCCTCTCATTCCTTCTCTCTCTGTCTCGCATCAAACAATTGCAGTAATCCTTATCTACGGCAGTATGTTTGTTTACGTCTCTAGTTCCCCACCCGGATAATTTATACCACCATAAATTCCACGGGCCAGAAGACTAATTGGATCGCTTACCGGATGTTGGACAGCGGTCCACTCACTGAATAAGGGACACAGAAATGTCTTAAGGCGCTGCAAATAGCTAAATGTACCTCTACTAAGGATCGTTTGAAAACCATAGAAAAAATTCAGGATATTTTCGTAATTTTAGGAGTCTTTTCCTGGCATGCGTGTCATCTCCCGCCCGCATCTTATCATTTCATAGATGTTATTCTTGTTGTGTATGTATGTCAACACACGGCCATGCAGTTGTCACCCGCACGCGGACGATAATAGGCATGACTGATGAATTTAATTAATTAATTAATTAATTTATTTATTGGAAAACAAACAGCATTTTAACACATAACAACAGTAAATAGTAAAGTAGGACATATGAGCCAATAAAGTTTTCACAAATAAATATTACAGTAACATGGATCAATTTGTGATACAAGAAGTTTATGCAACGGTTGACAATCAATAATTATAAATAACACGACGTTCAAGTTTTTTAAGGAAATTTAACACAACTTTATACAATAGTTTTTGAAATAAAAATATACATTACAACAATAACGATTTAATAACAATTACGAGCCTGGGCACAGAATTTAAAACCCATTTTGACATGTTATTTACCTCAATTCGCCGTTTTGGCTTTAGCGGAGATAAAGGATCTCATATGGAACACGGTAAATCGAGTTTCGACGTGCAGTATGCACGTACACGGAGAATTGAGAATTTAAGCATCGGATTAGAATAATTTTGTGAACATTTGAAAAGACGGAGAAGCGTCGATTATTTTGCAGAAGTTTTGAAGTGAAGGCTGGTTTTATATGCGGCGGCGCAAACGCGCGGATTGCCCGTACACCGCGAGATCACAAGTTGTATGTCATAGAACAGTAACATACAGGCAGACGAACACACTTTTATATTTATAATACAGTAGGCCCTCGCTAATCTGGCCCCTGACTAATCCGGCGCCCCTTGTAATTCGACAGCATAACACTGGTTAATTTAGGTATACGAGTATTAACGATATTATGGGCAATCCTTATTTAGGCAAGTAAATTTTGTTACAATGCATGCAACGGCTATGGTTACAGCTCGCTGATAAGTTTTTTTTGTGCTGAAGGCAGGTCATAGTGGCCCTGATGTCACTGCGACCCTTGAGGATCTATTGTGACTCCGCTGATAATGGGGAAATGCTTTGCGCATCCCCGGCGGATTGGAGACATCGGCCGGGGTATGTGGGACTCTCCGAGGAATTACCCACTAAAACCCCATGGTGCTCCACTCCCCGCTTAGGCATAGTTACGGGCACGATCAACCCACGGCAACTTTACCAACGGTTGTCTGTCCAGACTCATCAAAACATGCAGGCTTTTCTAGGTCGTCCCGCGGGGTGGCCTAGAAAAGCCCACACGGGGGGGAGATTCGTCGGTACTCTCACCACAAAGGAACTAAAGTTAATTTTGTGGCGAGGCTGCAGACGCTCGACCCTCAGGCGCAGTGTCGTCTTCTTCTGGATGTAGTCCACGACGTCTTCGACCTCCATGGACCAGTGCAGGCGGGATATGTATAGGGGCGTCGCGGGGACCTCGCTCCGCAGACGCAGCTCCGGTACATAGGGCGCGGTGCCGCGATGGTTGCGGGCGGCGGGCTTCTTCTTCCTTCTCTCCACCAGTGTGAAGCCCTCCTAATCGCACCCCGTGCTCTCGTCCTTGCCAGGTCGAGAAGACTCCACCTTGCGGCTCTTCGTAGCCTTGCAGCGGCTCTCCTTAGTCTTGCGACTCTCCAGAGCCTTGCGGCTCACATTCTCCCCATTTGTTTTCGCCCGCGGGGAAGGTGCGGGGCGACCAGCAACAGTCGCGTAGTTTTGCTGAGTCGCCTGTGGACTCGGCGTCGGCGCAACCGGGAGGGGAACGCGGGCGGGGGCGGCAGCGGCGTTGTTCGTTGACCCGTCCGATAATGCTGACGGGCTAAACGTGCTCGCCTGCGCGCCTCGACGTATGGTGACGTTTGCGGCATCAGGTGACCTACATATTGAATTACCGCTTTTTAACTGCGATAATTCAATACGTAAATCACTGATCGTAGACTCTGATGCCTGCAATCTACCCCGAACTCCGGCCAGTCCTCCTTCAGGAACCTGATGTCCTTCAGTAGGCTGACGACGTCGACGTGGTCCAGCGTGACGGGCGGCAGCTTGTGCAGCTCTTTAGCCACAAAAGCCGGCACCTCATCCGGATCCGTCTGCTTCAGCAGGGAGATGATATCCTGCACACTCCTTTCCGTTCCGTCTCTTCGTCGCGACGGCATGTTCGCGCTCTGGCCGAGCGTCTCATACAGCAGCTGCTTCCCCTTGCAAATCTCCTCACTGGTGAAGGAGGACTTGCAGATCTGCATGATGCTGACCTCGTCCATGGTGTCTATGGCGTGCTGGATAAACGCCAGCAACTCGTTGGCCACGAGCGCCATGGTCACGTGCAGCGGCAATATGCCGCGCGATTCGCAAAAATATTAATTACTTTTGCTGTGTGTGTAACGCGGAGCACGACCGATCGCTAGCTCGACACATTACACACTCTGATGAAATAATGATTTTAAGGTATTGTAATGTGTAAAAATGTAGGCAGTACTCCATAACCCGACAAATTCGCTAATCACGCGCAAACGCGGCTCTACTGTATTAGTATTAATTAGTTATATTATGGAAAAGCCTCCGTGGTCTAGTGGTTCAGTGACTTCTCATTTGGGCACTATAAAATTTCTCCTTGTTACTGACTTGGTTTTCAATGAAACCGGCCACCGTCACGAAACCGGCGTGGAAGTTATTATGGATGCGAAAGTGTGTCACTCTAGTCTAAAATCTAAAATAAAATAGCCCAAAAGCTCTCTCAGAATAAATGTACAGTGAGTTTTGGTAAGCAGCTTTAGCTAAGCGCCGTAAGCCCTACAGGTAAAGAATTTGTCACAATAAAACCTAATATCAAGCTTACTATCTTTAAATCCCTATTGTATATTATATTTAAGGTGTGGAAAAATCAAGTAAGTATAAAAAATAAGTGATACCTAATACTTTTGGGTGTATAATGTGTCCCTTAAATAGAGTTAACTGTACAAATGGGAGAGTTGAAAGAGTACTACTTTTGATATCTGTGTTTCTACATATTAATGCCAAGCACATTATTGCATCTATACCTACGAATAATAAAAATCGGCCAAGTGCGAGTCGAACTCGCGCACGAAGGGTTCCGTACCGTTATAGAGCAAAAATAGCCCAAAAAATGTGATTTTTGTATGGGAGCCCCCCTTAAATATTTATTTTATTTTAATTTTATTATCAATTATTAAAGTACAAATATAATTAAGGATTTTGTAAAAATTTCAAGTGCCATTATAATATAGACATTATTGATATCGAGCAAAAAATAGCAAAAAAATCACGTTTGTTGTATGGGAGCCCCCCTTAAATATTTATTTTATTTTATTTTTAGTATTTGTTATAGCGGCAACAGATATACACATTCTGTGAAAATTTCAGAAGTCTAGCTATAGCCGTTCTTGAGATATAGCCTGGATACAGACAGACGGACAGACAGACATCGAAGTCTTAGTAATAGGGTCCCGTTTTTACTCTTTGGGTAAGGAATCCTAAAAACTAAGGAAGAGTAACTGTGTCAAAAAAATTGTTCCGATTCTACAAAATGTGACCCGAACACATGCATACTTTATGCAAAAAGAGACCCGACATGCAAGAATTATGTGTACAGTGTAATTATAGAAGTGACAATTATTGTCAACAGCTTTATTTTGTCAATTTGAATGTAGTGTTTCGTAGCTTTTGCTATATTATCTTAGTGTGCGAAAAGAACCAAATTCAAAACGATTGAAGTATGGGAGTTACGTTTCCTTAGTTTTTATTATTCGTAGATCTATACTATGTACACACTCGGGAACTATAACAGTGTTTTTCAACCTTTTTCATGACGCGACTCTCTTGGTATGAAAGAACATTTCGTGACCCCCCACCCTTTGCTTTTTTATCACGTATATAGATAATATCATCATACTTTTATAATATATAATATTAATAAATATAATATATATTTTTTATCACAATTCTCCTACTATTTTGATCTTTATTGTTTTTTTCTTTCTGAAATAGTTCTCCCAACCTCTGGCGACCACCCCACAGAAGCTTCGACCCAGAGGTCGCGACCCACAGGTTGAAAAACACTGAACTTTAAAATACCTCTATCGTAGCTGGTCTGGTTTTTGAATTCAGAAACCAGAAATCGGTGCGAAATCTATGTTTATTATATTATAAAGTTGCAGAAGAGTTTGCTTGTTTGAACGCGCTAATCTCACGAACTACTAGACCGATTTGTAAGTAATTTGACACAAATATAGCGTAGACTATGGGAATGGATATTGACGAATTCCTTATTTTCGGGGGCGGAGTCATGTGGAAGTTGGAACGTCTAGTTATACAATAAATAAACCAAGCATATCATGTTCGTTAACTAATAGAACCTTATAAATAGAGCGGTGAATTGAGGAGCAACTTTCATAGCTCTAAGCCCAGACATAGATCAAGATAGATACCGCATGTAGCTCCATTTGTATGAAAACGAGCGTGTCACTTTTTCCTAGCTACTGTGACGTACCGATGATAAGAAACGTGTCCATTATCTAGGCCAACGTTTCTATTTAAATTTCTACAGCTCAATACGGCACTTTTAGGCATTTAGGCATTTTTAAAATTCCGATTGACGTCCGATTCCGGTAGCAGAGTAAAGAACAGAATTTCGAAAGACGAGCATTGCTCGTCGTTTGGGAACGCGATATGGCACGCGAAGTACATACACATGCGGTATCTATCTTGATCTATGTCTCAAAGTATCTGGACTCAAAGTATCTCCTGTATGTAGTATGCAGACAGTATATACACTTTCGCATTTATAATATTTTTATGGATACGTTTCATTTGTAATAAATACTGGTAACTAACTACGTCTCTGCTACGTAGTAACGTAGATACTGCTACGATCCTTCGTAGCACGTACTACGTTTTTTAGGGTTCCGTACCCAAAGGGTAAAAACGGGACCCTAGTACTGAGACTTCGATGTCTGTCCGTCTGTCCGTCTGTCTCCACGCTGTAACTCAAGAACCGCTATAGCTAGACTTCTGAAATTTTCACAGATTGTGTATTCCTGTTGCCGCTATAACATCAAATAATTAAAACGTAATATAATTAATATTTAAGAGGGGCACCCATACAACAGACGTTTTTTTTTAGATTTTTCGCTCGTAATCAATAATGGTAACACCTAGGCACTTGAAATTGTCATAAAATCCTTATTTATATTTGTTCTTTAATAATTAATAATAAAATTTTAATTAAGTAAATATTTAAGGGGGGCTCCCATAAAAGAAACACAATATTTTGCCTACTTTCGCTCTATACCAATACGGAACCCTTCGTGCGCGAGTCCGACTCGCACTTAGCCGTTTTTTTTATTATGTGTAGACGCAGCTGCGTTTTCATAACCGTCTTATATCTGTAGGGCTCATATACATACAGGAAATTTTCAGCTTTTAAAAAATGACGCAAGTCTGGCTTTCGCTGGCTCTTGGGCCATTAAGAATTTGTGACACGGTGCGGCGCCCCGTGATCCTACTCAGACGTCATGCAAGTCTGTTAATTCAATATAGAAATGCATCTACGCATTGCGTTGCGGTCTGAATTGACCCTTAGAGCCAGTCCACACGCAGCGCTGCCGTTTGACGCATAGCCGGCCACACGGACGCTGCGACATCGCAGTATTATTACGAAGCAGTCTTAACGTCAACACCCCCTTCCGCTTCGTCTCGGGGCTGCTGTCTGTCATAACTCAGTGTGAGTTGCGACGACGCAGCGCGCCGTGTGAACACCTTGGTTATTTGAATGTAAAACAACGCAACGGCAGCGCTGCGTCGACGCAACGCTGACACAACGCGCCGTGTGGACTGGCTCTAAGGGCTCCCACACATAAACACGATACGACGTCGCGTCGTGGAAATCTACGACACGACGTCGTAACGTGTCTTCTGCTGTTAGTAAGAAAACGAAGAAAGAAAAGACAGATACTCAGAAGATACTGGATCCACCCATTTCTTTCAACCATGAATAACGGGAGTCACTTTATAAAGAAGTACAATGCCTTAAAAATAGACCGCAACAACTTTTTCGTGACACGTTACGACGTCGTGTCGTAGATTTCCACGGCCCGACGTCGTATCGTGTTTATGTGTGGGAGCCCTAATGCAAATATTGTCAGATTTCAATCAAACTGAATAGGGGCAAGAGGCGGCGACTCGTTCGCGGAACCATGACCCGGTGCGTCACCGCATCGTGTCGTCACGGTGGCGGCGTCGTGTCGTGGCACGGTGACGATGCCGTCGTAGATTTATGTCGTGATATCTGTCGTGAGTCATCCGCTAAAAATTCGTGATAAATCGCCCGTCCTTGCAGCTGGGTTTGGAGGTCGGAAGTGACGTCAGAGGTTCGCCTTTAGTTGTGTAGTCGTTTATCACTTCCTGTTACGAAGCGTGAAGCTATGGGAGGCTATCGAAGATAATATCCGCAATTTTCCTTCTCCAGTTGTTTTGGGGAGGGACATTCTGTAGAGGAAAGCTAGAATAGAATTTAATGAAAAAAAGAACATATTAATTATATACGGTCGAATTGAGAAACCTCCTCCTTTTTGAAAGTCGGTTAATGACTACTAAAGAAACACTCTTACAGTCGCACTTTGAGAGACGTACTGCCGCACTCAGAGACGAATGTTAATTACTTAAGGCGAGGACTTATCTCATCCAAAACGATAACCTTGCACACAACCAAAGACTAACGGTGGTATGAATAAAAAAATCTTAGTGAAGGTTTTAACAGTTTTCTAACTTGAATGTTCGCTAAAGTTAAAAACCGTCTTATAACACTCCATATGAATAAACGCTTACTAAGCCTTCGTTAAGTAAAATACTTTTAGATGACGTTTTAAAGCTTTTTTTTTTGTGAATGTTGGTAGTCTGCCAATTTATTGTGTTCAATGTGTCAAAAATAATGAGTATTTTGTAAAAAAAGTAAATATACTTTATTGATTTCATAAATTACGTCATAATAGAGCAAAGTAGACTTTGACATTGGCAACTCACTTGCTGACTACCATAAAGTTAATATACCTAGCGGAATTCAGCTAGGTATATTAACTTTATGCTGACTACTGAGGCCGCCATAATAAAAAGAAGAAGAAGAAGAATGACTAAATTCCTTCGATCGGGGATTCTTGGAAACGCTATTGTATTCTATGGTAAAAGTTTAGAATCATGCCCAACGATTTAGGGGGGAGGGGGAGGGGGAGGAGGGGGGGGGGGGAGGGGGGGGGGGGGGGGGGGAGGGGGGGGGGTTGAACCCCCAGTACCAACTCCACACTCAGGAGCCCCCCCGTTTTGGAGCTACTTACCTTTGAAATTTTGCTAATATTGAGGTTAGGTCATCTGTTCTCGGGTGTTTACGAAGTGTTTTTGAAGCATCACAAGGCTGTGGTTGAGTGAAGGATGTATATTTCAATTTTGTTTCACGATATAATCCAAGTTTTGTTGATAAAAATTAAGTAAAATTAACAAAATTCACTACCTACAAACTACAAATAAAATCTACCGTGTTATCACTTGACATTAATTTGACGTTTTTTTTTTTACCATAATGCAGCCTTCTGCTTAGGAATTGTACTCTAGGGGTTGGCAAATTCGTTTTTGAGACCATGTCCGTTTGTCACGTCTCCGGCGCTGCGGGAAATGCAGCCCCTTCGCCCTTGCGTAACGAAACAAAGAAACCAGGACTCTCCTTAGGCAGCTCCGGCTTTTTGGTCGCCTTCGGAGTCCTGGTTCCTCGTTTCGTTACGGCGGGCGGAGGCTGCTCTCCCTCCGCGCCTCCGGCTTAGGAATTACACTCTAGGGGGTGACTACGTGGAGTCGGGGTTGACAGATTTGTTTCTCAGTTATAATTGATTTCATAAGCATATTTTCAGATAAAATAAAATAAAAGGCTCAAGTAATCGGCCACACTTCAAGAAATATTTTTTTACATTGTATCAAAGACACATTTCTTATTTAAAATATTCATTTTATTGTGATAAAAAATAAATAATATTACCTAAGTATATTTATTTATGAATCAATATTGAAATATTACACTACGTAAAATATAAATAATCCTTAAAAAAATTACGAAAACAATGCAAATTGGAATGTCGAAGTGGCAAAGTACACCCTCAGTATCAGTGCCAAAAGCCAACAAAAGAAAAAGAAGAAGAAGAAGAAGCCAAATATTTATTAGCCAAACCCATACAATTACTATATACAGTCCGACAAGGCTTTATATGAATGTGTCAAACTGTCAATGGGCGCTGCTGCTGGTAAGGAGAACTGTCAAAAATTACGTTTGTGTATGATAGAAGCGTTAGTTCCTTTTCTCGTCACGTTCGCATACAGCCTTGTCGAACTGTAGTAGTGAATTTTGATAATTTTACCTAATTTTTATCAAGAAACCTTGGATTATATAGTTTTGGAATGACGGAATATTCGTCCCCCACTCACCACAGCCTTGCAATGCCTTGAAAACACTTCGTAAATACCAGAGAATAGAAGACCTAACCTCGAAATTACGAAAATTTTAAATGCGAATTTCTCATAAATGGAGGGTCTCCTGAGGATGGAAGTGGTACGGGGGGGTTTTCTTGATCCAACCTATCCCTCCTCAACTCATCTCACCACCAAAATCGTTGGGCATGATTCTAAACTTTAGCCTATTCTATTGTTGTCGCGATCACCGGTGCTCGTGCGGGGCTTGATGGGTTGATACAATTTTATTATGTGTAGTTTACTTTTGAGGCCTTCAATTTATTTTTAAACAAACTACGTTATATATTATCCAAAATGCAAAGTGATAAAATAAAACGCATCCGAAGTGAAAACTGGCTCGATGAGGATAAAGTTCAGGTGTGATGCCGCTGCCTCGTCTATCTTTTTGTAGTTCTTCAGACACTAATGACACAAATGTATCGTACTGATTCTTTTGTAAATCTATTTTTTTCTAAAGTCGTCCTCTGTTAAATCAAATGGATTTATTCTTATCTTATATACTTTTTGTCGACGAGGGTGGCTAGAAATTCCTTCAGAAATTGCAATAATGTCAGAAATCGCGATAATACTCGATATTTCGTTCATTTCAATCTCTAAAATGGTCTTAAAGTAGGTCCGAGGCTTCACTAAAGTTTGCGAACTCCTATTTGACGTTTCGAGCCTAAACAACTGTTAGCAAACGTTTATTCATATCGATTATGCTTAAAATGTTCTTAAAATAGGTTTATAACAGGCACGCTATTTTTTGACAGCTGTCACCTTAAAAAGGCGTTAGAGCACTGTTCGGGAACCTTTATTCATAATAAATTTTAGAACAGGCTTTTAAAGCTAATATAAACCCTCGCTAAGTTTTTATTCATACGACCGATAGCGTGTACGCATCGCAATAAGATTCATTTTAGCTTAGCATAAAATTGTAGTTTCTAGGGGCGGATCTTCTGTATTTTTCATGTGTTTTTTAAATATCTTTCTAAATAAATATAAAAAAAAAAGATTGTTCGGTTCAGACCTTCTTAAAATAGATTAATTAACAATTTATTAAAATCAAATATAAGTGATTCTTGTTAATACTTATATTTCGATGACAAAGAGTTTTGTCGAAGGTGAGTTTGTAAATTAATTACAGCGAAAGTATTATTTTTTATTAAAATGTTTTTGATTTAAGCCTTTTTAAATATTGTGCTCTATATCTCATATTTTTTTACATTTCGTTAATATATTGGAACTAGGTAAATCGGGTATCAAGAAATAACAAAATGGGGTTTCAGCCAGCCTTAGAGTTTGACAAATAACCTATATAACCTATGGGGAATTATGTCAAAATCTACATATTTAAATTATTGTTAAGTAATAAATATTCGTCTCTGAGTGCGGCAATCAGGGTCGCACTCTGAAAATATAATTAGTGATTAATTTAATGTCATAGATACTTAAATTAAACATAATAATTTAAATGTTTTGAGTGCGGTCGTTAGTTTAATAAAAGTGTTTTAAATCTTATTTGAATAATTTTTAATTAAATAATAAAGTTGTCATCCAGAAGAGGGAAAGTCGGGGTGGCTTTCATAAAGTTTTTTCTAATGACTTTCTTGTTTTGAGAAATCTTTCTTTATGTCTCTCAGCTCATTTTTCACGGAAGCGGTAGAAGCTGAATGAAAAACGAAGAAGCCCTAAACACCTCTAGTTTAGCGGTGAAGTAAATAAAATATCTTACAAGACAGCTCTTATATTTCAGCTTAATTTATATTCTAGTATAAGTTTATTCGGAAAATTTCAGATCTGAAACAGCTTCACGGAAATAATTCACCTTATGGAAAATCCTAATTTTTCATTTCCTGACGTGAAAATTTACGCCAGAAAAATTCTTATGATGTGAATTCATACCAGTAGTACGTGAATAACATGTTCTAAGTAAACGAACTCGAAGAATGTTATTTATATATATATTTTTATTTTTTAACAAAGTTACAGCTAATTAGTTATATAATATTGTACAAAATTATAAAGTTATACGTGGGAGGGCCATGCTTCGGCACGAATGGGCCGGCTCGACCGGAGAAATACCACGTTCTCACAGAAAACCGGCGTGAAACAGCGCTTGCGCTGTGTTTCGCCGAGTGAGTGAGTTTACCGGAGGCCCAATCCCCTACCCTATTCCCTTGCCTACCCTCCCCTATTCCCTTCTCTTCCCATCCCTACCCTCCCCTATTACCCTATTCCCTCTTAAAAAGGCCGGCAACGCACTTGCAGCTCTTCTGATGCTGCGAGTGTCCATGGGCGACGGAAGTTGCTTTCCATCAGGTGACCCGTTTGCTCGTTTGCCCCCTTTATTTCATAAAAAAAAAAGTTGTTGTAATAATTACTATAAATATTACTAAAATATAAAAAAAAGAAGCAAGACTATATATAAAAAACTAAATCTAAGTCGGAGGCTGCGGGCAATGTACCCAAGAGGCTGGCAGCATTACCTCGCTGCATCGCAAGACTGACACGTTGGCCGAGGTAAGCGCCAGCTCTGGGATCATTGGTCTTCTCAACCAGTCTTTGGGATAACTCTTTGAACAGTAGCTTGGCACCAGGGCCCCACGGACCCAGGGTTTCAACGCCGAAAGGTACAAAAATGTAATCATTCCCCAGTGCTTCATATTTTCTTCTTTTTAACATAATAATATACGACGTAATTTTTTTTATAAGCTATTCGGCAAACGCTGAAAGATTAACTTTTTTAATTTTGTATGGTCAAACTCATGACGCTGGGGCGCTTGTATGGAGAAATCATGAGTTTGCCCATAATTTGCCCAATTTTTTTCTGTGATTTGTATGGACAAATCACATAATTTTTTTTTGCCCTTTCAGAGCTGCTACTTTCACAGTGAACTCTTAAGGGATACATACTCACCCAAAAGCAGAAGCGTAGCGTGCCTTGGCGGGGCCCCGTATACATTTTTTTGTAGGCCCTTAGAAAAGTTAAAACTTATCAGTTATCAACTTATCACAAACCAAAAAAATACATAGGGTGCCAACTTTTGGACTCACGATTTACGCGAGTAATAAAAGAAATGCTTTTTTTAACTTTGTCATTTATGAATTAAAAAAAATAATATTAGGAACGTTTTTATTAATTTTTGCATACGCACGTTGGGGGCCCCAATGGCCCCGGGGCCCCGTATAATTGATACGGCAGATACGGCGGTAGCTACGCCCCTGCCCAAAAGTACCTATTTCATTATCACTTTGTTTTGTTACACCCTGTAGACAGTACTGTAGATTGCGAGTAAATATTTCAGAATGAAAGTAATGTAAATAGGAAATGATTCCAGATTTCCGTATTAAACATTTAATGTGTTTATATATCCTTTAAATCCCTAAAGAGAATAAACGTTGGTTTGATGTACCCTAATAAATCGTGGACCGGCAAAGGTCAAATTATTGCTTTACTTATTTAAATACTTTGCTGTGAAATAGCCTTCAATATGACTCCCACATCCGTTTCGGTGACGGTTGCCGGTTTCATTGAAACCATGTAAGAGTGATTTTATAGCTACGTTATGCACTTCATTTGGTATGAGTGAAAATGATAAGCTCGCATGGACACGTGACCAGATAGAAATAGGCCGGCAACGCACCTGCAACTCTTCTGATATTGTGTCCTCGGGCGATGGTAGTTGCTATTTCCATCAGATGACCCGTTTGCTCGTTTGCCCCCGCTTGTTTGCAGGTGCGTTGGTGCTCCCGGTGTTTACGTAGAATCATCTCCAAAGATCTATTCTGAACATTATAAATCCACGTATAGGTAGTTCATCACTTATTGTGATAAAGTGAGGCCGCAACCTCGAGGGTTGGCAGCGATCCAGGCGAGTCATCCGCTAATACGACCGATAGATCCCTAGATCATTATGTTAATAAGGTTTTAGAGGATAACCTTGTGCATATACAGAATGTAACGGGATTGATATCAATGTTATAATGATATTATTATAAACAAATATACAAATCGTATGGACAGTTTTGAAAATCATACTATGATAAATATATAATGTTCAGAAATGCCTACACATTTTTATAAAAATAAAAATATTTTTTTTTTAAATTACAATTTGTATAAAAGTTACTCCGTTGAGAATGAGCAGGAACCTATAGCACAATATATTATGTAAATAATGATACAAGATTTTTGACGCCAGGAGGCAGCACTTCCTTTTTTAAGAAAAAAAAACTTGAGAGGTGTCAAGGGATACCCGGATGGAATGAAGTTATTTCTTATGTACAAAAAACCTCTATACACTCAAAAAAAAAATCAAATAAAAAAAGAGTGAGAGAGAGAGAGACAGAGAGTTCTACACGCGCTACCGCGCGGCTTACAACTATGGCAAAAAGTACAGACTGATTAAGATATAAGGACCATGAACCATGTAAGGCCACTTTAACGGGAAAATGCTTGTTATTCGTTTATTAACTAAATAAATTAAGAAAACAAATTATCAAGTAATGCTTTGTTTAATAAGGTATCATATTATAAATATCTTTTTAACCTAGCTTTAATAGCCATTTAATAAACTTAAGTTTTGTTAAGCTCTTCCAAATGGCCTTGCAAGAAACACAGCTCCAAACAAGACCAATATTATATATCAGTCGTTTAACTTGAAAATATATTTAAAAGTATTTATTTATCTGCTTTTACTACATATAATATTATAATCTCTTTCAATTAAGCAACACGTAAAATGCTCAATATATTTATATCATCTAAAAAAACTTTAACTAACATTGCTTGAAAATCATCTTATAACTAAGAATATATTAATGAAAATTCTTTAAAAATAGTAGTAATGAGTATCACATTGTCACTTTATAACTAATTGCCAACGCGTTTTATAATGCAATCAGATTTTTTTAAAATCTAAAATGGCCTTCTTATGGGCCCGTTCTCTATAAGGCCAAAATGTTAAATATGCGTGTATAAGTTTAATAATCCTAATAAGTAAAGATGTTATATTAAAAACAACATTATTTTAATTGTTAAGGTACGCATTTATAACTAAAAATAACTGTTTATATGTTAATGATTTTTAGATTTCCTTGTAAAGTTCATGTTCCCTAGCAAGGCCAACTATCAAATCTTTGGTTGGGCCTTATAAGGAACCACCGGCCTTCCTAGGAACATTACCAATATTTTAACTTACATCGAGGCATAAGTAGATTTTCTTTTATTAGCACCATACACATATCCCTATACGACAATGCCCTGTAATAAAATGTGAGATAGATATAGACTATGTAACTAAAAACTTAAGTTTTTCAGGGTGCGGAAATTACAATTGTAGCCTCGACAACCAAAGTCTACAAACAGTGAGATCTCACTGCCACAATTGCGGCGCGATCGACTCGCCGCCGCGTTTGTGGCCTTAAGTTTGATGGATCTAAGTGTGTAGTAGAAGGAATATGTCTTTTCATGACGATAACTACGACTTTTTAATAGTTGGCCTTCAAAGGAACGTGGCCTTCTATGGTGCATGGTCGTTATACCGCATGTATCTATCTTGATATGTCTGAGGCAAAAAGTGTCGTTACAATTTTTCGTATGATTTTTTCCTGTCTAGCCTTCTTTCGCAACGCGCGATAAGGAACTTCGTTCCAAAAGAACACTAATTTACAATATCTTAGATGCGCTCTTTCCTTATTGAGAGCCATCCACAAATTGCCTCACCCAAATTAAGATTTTTTTGAACCTATGTTGCGGTTTTTCGAATAACTTTGACAGGTACAAACGTCACAATAATATACTTTTTTATGCCCCCTCCCCGTTAAGCTGTTACGTAGTATTCCATGTTGGCCCATCTTAGGTCAACGCTAAGAACATACAACTTCGTCTAGGCTCATTTGGCTCAAAGTCCAACAAAACAGTCTTGCAATAAAAATGCTTTATGTTGACAGAGGAGGTGTATAACCCCCAGCGATTTGGGACCTTTCTACCCCTAGATTTATTTCCGCTATTCCACATTAATGGCCCAATCCCGTCAATTTATCGACAATAATCATTGATGTTTTGTATGTAGATGATACTATCAGCTTTATAATTTAGTACTTATCAACTTAGTAAAAAAATATATTTAATTTTAATTTGATTGATATCAGATTGTCCTAAATATTTATGTTAAACCTACATAACTCCTAGCTTTTAAACCACTGTACTGACTTTTATGACATTTAGTATCGAGATACTTTTCGATTCACCCAAAAAAAAAAAAACACTTATGCTCGTGTCTGATATTTTTTATTAGTAGTTTATCTTTACAACAGCGCTGTTGATTGGTTAATATTTTGAGGATAGCCAAACAAAATCTAGTAAATAGATAGACTCAAAATCCCAGAAACCGGGCATTATTCATCTGAAACAGAGTCAGGACTCCACAATAATTGTATTACATTGCGTCTTGGCCCCTGGAGGGTTAATTAGTAATAATGCAATAGTGCAGTAATGGCTGCATTGTTCTCCCATGCCTGCTATTCTGAACTACTAGTAGGCCCGTCGAACGTTGTCCTGCCATATGAAGTTTAAGGCCAGGTAGTCCCTAATTTACATGACTTCAATCAATAATAAACAAACAATTTATAGTGACTTTTAAAAGCCAAAAAAAAAAAAATACATTATTGTTTACTTAATGACTAATGTTCTTTGATAATTGGTGGTTCGAAATATTGAAAACTTCACTCGATCAAAAATAACTCCAAAGAGGAGGCTAAATTCGAATATTTTGTGATATTTTTCTTATTTTTCATGAAGCTTATGATAGTTTTAATTTACTTTCAAAAATCATATCTACGAAAAGCTCATAACTTAAAGAAGAATAATTTGTGGTTACATTTTGCATTTTGGTCTTTATCTAAGTGAAAAGTATAATTTGCTCCTGTATTTTCGCCCTATCAAGGACGCGGCGAGCGTCGTAACCGCCAATGTACAGTGTACACTGTACAAGGCGCGCTGATATGATGTTATATTTTAATGTCCTTTACGTCGATATTCGTACTGACAGACATCGACCTGCTAATTTTAGAGACTACCTGGCCTTAAATTGTCAAAAGCGGTAAGATCACGTCATTTGAAAAAGTCTACGGTGGTTAAGTATTCTTTTATTTTATTTTCAAGGTGATTAAAATTTTTCTCTCCGTAAGAATCATCCTCGTATTTCAATGAATATGCTGAAGAAAGATTTATAGAAATTGGTTCAACTGTTCTCCAGATTAGTGCTTACCAACACATTAACAAAATATAAAATGTAATAATAATAAATTAAAAAAAAAAATCATGTTAGATAATACATTTTTAAAAAATTCTCGTGACGCTATCACAAGAATGATTGATTTTATTATTAAAAATAATGATTTTAGCGGCAAGAGACGATTTTTTTTATTGATACGAACCTAAGATTGGGGACTTTTGTTAAGAATCTAAGTTTTATATTACATCAACGACGAATAACAGATTTTAATGCGATCGTTTTTTGATCGCGTCATGACTTGATTTTGTAATGAATTTTTGTGATATTGACGCAATATAAATTATATAAAGTACACTATCTTCATACTAGAACCCTCTTATCGCAAACTCGCAAGCATGCTCTTAGATAATAATATTAATAAATCCTCATTTGCACATAAAATACCATAATATTGTTAATATTTCCAAAGTACCGCTTTAAACGGTTTCTCCGTTAAAAAAGATAACTTGAAGTACCAAAACAATGCAGTATAATGCACTTCAAGCTTGTCTCTGAGCTGCGTTGAACGAGATTCATTTTAAGGCAGAGTAATTCTACTGTATAATACTAAAACTGGGATATAGAAGTGAATGAATAAATTTTAATTTCCGATTCTTTCTTTCAGTCGAAATTTTCTTTTCGGAATCCTGATTTTGCTATTTTAATCCATACTAACATTATAAATGCGAAAGTGTGTCTGTCTGTCTATCTGTTACCTCTTCACGCCCAAACCGCTGAACCAATTTTGATAAAATTCTTTAACTCCCGGGAAAGTACAGGATAAATGTGTTCCTGCATGATAAACGAATTTTAGCGCAATGGATTCGCGGGCATTATCTAAGTGTACATCAATTCTTCTCAGAAGGTTTACATCACAGATATAGATCAAGATAGATACCGTATATGTGCTTTGCGTGCCATATCGCGTTCCCAAACGACGACCAACGCTCGTCTTTCGAAAGTCTGTTCTTTAGACTGCCTTTACATTATGTCGCGGGTACCGCCGCAGCCGCGCGGCAGCGGCGCGACTTCCATACTAAACAGAGTCGCGCCGCAGCCGCGCGACTCGCTTTAGTATGGAAGTCGCGCCTTAATGTGAAGGCAGCCTTTGTCTGCTATCGGAATCGGACGTCAATCGGAATTTTAAAAATGCCTAAATGCCTAATTGTGCCGTATTGAGCTGTAGAAATTCGAATAGTAACGTTGGCCTAGATAATGGACATGTTTCTTATCATCGGTATGTCACAGTAGGTAGGAAAAAAGTGGCACGCTTGTTTTCATACAAATGGAGGGACATGCGGTATCTATCTTGATCTATGTCTGTGGTTTACATAATATTGACCACTTATCGTTCGGGAACTAGCCCAGCAAGAAAACCGGCATAAAGAACTTATGCATGGGGTCACCTTTTCGCAAAGAAGTGGAAAATAGTTCTTTTCAAAATAATATGTAATTTAATCTTAAGGCTTTTAAGCTAAAGTAAGTGGTTAAAAGTGCAAAGCTAACATGATTGTAGTGGTTCGGTAAATCATGTTTAGGTCTCTGACCTGTACTTTTGACCGCAGTAACAATATAATATAATAATATAATATTCCCAGTCCATTACTTGACTAATGTCTCTTAAAAATCCAACGTACTTAGACTTGACTTAAGAAAGAACTTATAGATTGAAGATAGAAAATACATATTTTCATTATTTATAAATTTACACGGGATTAGATGACGCCTTCAACTCCGTTGCGCCAAAAATTGTTTATTACGAGGGAGCCGTACATTTTTCCGAGATAAAGAGTATCCTATGTCCTTTCCCGGGACTCAAAGTATCTCCATACCAAATTTCAGCAAAATCGGGTCAGTGGGTTAGGCGTGAAGAGGTAACAGACAGACAGACAGACACACTTTTGCGATTATAATACATATTAGTATGGAAGTATGGATTTAGTATAACGTATTACTAAGTGATTTTGCCTAATATATAATTGTATACATTTGTGATTTACAACTTCGCTGTCGAAATAATCAAATGTAAATTAACTAACTGCCGCACTCAGAGTCGAATATTAATTACATTTAAACTGTAATTAAATGAAGATTTTGACATAAGATCCATACATTATCTGTCAAACTCTTCATTAAATTGAAGTTTAAGAGCGGGCTGTAAAATTTTGCTGTGTTTTCTAATAAGTATTACGATCCCGGAAGACAATTGACTCAAATGAAATTGAGATTTATTTAATCATTGTATATTTATCTGATATTTGCCTAACGGAAAACACGATTCAGTTATTTTGACGCGATAGTTATATTTTTCGGAATTATGAATCTTTCTGGGCTTTTCAACAAATATCTGTTACACTTATTGAGTTACTATCATTAAATGACTTGCACTACTACAATCACACTCTTTATAAAATAATGGCTAAAGGATATTACGATTCTGGAATGTATGAATGGTGTGTAGGCGGGGCTAGCGTGCTTTGATATTTCTGACAGCCCGCTCTTAATTGTCTTTAAAATATATATCTGAGTGCGGCCGTAAAAGCCCCCGCAGACTGCAGACTTTCTATCGGCCGATAGTTTGGTTGGGTTGGGCTGTTAGCGCGCACACTACGTCAACTAAACAGTTGGATTGGTGGTGAGTGCGCAGACTAGACAACCGTCGGCCGATTGTTCTCGCACGGTTCCATTCACAGCGATAGATTTTTGAATGGATACACGATTCAGATTTCTGCCGAGTCGGCCGACCAAACAATCGGCGTCGTGTGCGCGCGTGGAAGAACGTCGTACTGATTAAGCATCGGCCGACAGTTTGTCGATAGTTAAGTTTGAAGGCAATCATATAGCCCATCAAACTTAATTATCGAGCGACTCGGTATCGTTGTAAATTGTAATATTCGTACTTCCATACTTTTATGGAATTGGCCGATTAAATGTCGGCAGTCTGCGGGGGCTCTAAGTGTCCATGGTCTTTAAAAATAAAACGTCGTTATCTCTGTAAAATGAAAAAAGTAGCGACTTATCTCATAAAAAACATTTGCGTAAAGCTATTATCCGTCAAAAATAATAGCAATTTCATCTTCAAACATGGCATACTCGAGGGAGTACCTATAGTTCGGGGATATTTTATCATCTCTGTCATGAGGATATAAGGTTTATTATCATAGAAGGAAAGGAAAAATAAATCTGAACGGACTATGTGGAATGAGTTTTATCAAAGGGCCCCGTTTTTTAAGTTTTCGAATACTTTTAATTTTCGTCTAAGTAAAAAGAAATTTGCTGGAATTTTCCCTAAATGGGAATTGTTGAAAGGCAATCGAAAGATTAATAGATATTGAGTAATGATTATACGATTCTTGGTACTTCTTTGTTGATTAACTCCCGCACTCAGAGTGGATGGAGCATTAATTACCTAAATGTAATTAATTCCAAATTTTGACATAAGCATTAACTGTCAAACTATTCATTAAATTGAAGGTTAATCATAATTAAATGTCTCTGAGTATGGCGGTAAGACCCTTAATACTAATAATAATATTTAAGTAATTAATAAGAATTAAATGCGCGTCGGATTCAGGCACGAAGGTTTGAATGAATTAATGAATGACACAACACAACATTTGAAATTAAATTTCAATTTCTGTTATGTACTCCTAGTATTTTACTAGAACTAAGCAGATAGGCATCTGATAGAAATAACTAGATTCTAGAAGACATAAAACACTATGGTATAAAACTCTAGCTTAGCTCTAAAACAGCCTTATATATGAATTTAATTTCTGCTACGAGCTACGTTTATACCCGTAGTTACTAGGAATACAGTAGTAAAGTAATAAAGTTACTAGGGGTACATGGTAGATAGACATCGGCACTAACAAGCCAGACGCGGTAATGAACGGAACTCAAAGTGGTATGAATCATTCTCTGTGACGCTTCTCAAACTTTTTGGCGCTGCTCGGACGAGTAATTAAAAAAGACTTGTTAGCTTCGAAGTTAAATGGGCGCGGAAATGGCACGAAATGTAGATATGAAATCATCTAAGATACAGCGTTTAATTTACTTAATAGTACTTAGATTTAGGCTTGATTAGGCGTCCGGGCGAACGAGCGGTTTGGCAACTACACCACGAGATCACAGCAATATAAATAATAAAAATAAATCGTTGCATACAACTGCTTGTAATCGCGCGGTGTAGCGGCCTAATTCTAAAAAGGTAATTCTAAAGGTCTAATTCTAGAAGCCAATCGGTCGGATATGGTCCTTCGAGCCGGACCGGATATGGTCCTGCGAGCCGGATTAACGAGCGTCTCAAATTACCCTGCAGTGAGGCGAGTCGATACCGTTATCTCGGGTCGAATTAATCTCTAACAATTGATGGCACCCTGGTAATCCTACCTGACCCACGACCCAACTACACGCAAGAAGCACCTTAATGCAGATAGATTGTTTATGGTTCATTGACAGGGATTCTCAAACTTCGATGGTGTTTTTTACATTACTTTAATGGACTATATGATTCGTTAACCATAAGGTTTTAAAATTGGAAAAGAAAGAATTCTCTGTTTGGCAGGCTTGTTCTCAAAGGCCGCACAAAGCGACACTACGCGGCAGCGACGCGACGCGGCACTTCACGTTCTAATAGAACCGACGTCTTGTGTAGCGTAGCGTCGCTACCGTGTAGTGCGACTAAGGGTCAATTCAGACCGCAATGCGACGCGTAGATGCATTTCTAAATTTGTACTGAATTGACAGATTTCAATTGCGTGAGACGTCTTGCAAATCTGTCAAATCCATACTTTAAAAATGCATGTACGCGTCGCGTTGCGGTCTGAATTGACCCTAAGTGTTAATGACGGTAGCAAAATCAAAACTACATAGATTAACGCCTGTAAAAATCTTCAAAAACCCTTTCTACTAATCAGTTCTACGAACGAATACTAAATATTATATCAGTTAAAAAGTCCTTTTAAGGATTTTGAATTCTACTATCGAAGTGGATTAAATCTTATAAATATGTATCGTAAAGCCACAGGAAATAGCTAGCAAAATAAATATCTTATTATAGTCCCACATGTTACTTCCACTTACAGCTAAATAAATAATTGGTCGCGTGCAGCATAAAAGCGCACATTTACATAAAAATAAATCCGTTGTGCGACTGCGGCTAAGTGAATAGCACAAAAAGTTCCATTAAACGCAACCGCTTTTTTCGTGAATTGTGAACGTGTCATAGCATTTTATTATTTTTTGTGTGCTATATCTTTGATTGGATGTCTGGAAGAAAGTTGTATCACCGCATTTGTAAGAACTTATATCAGAGAAATTGATTTCTAAGTAGATGGAGGACTTTTGTACGTCGATAGGGAATATTATGCAAAGGTCGAAGCGTAGGGCGCCACTAGCACAAACAGTAAATAATCCGACCAGAATCCTACATATTGCACACGTTTTATCAGAATATTGATAGAAAAGTTGTCTACATCGAACAAAACTTTTTCGATCTATCTCTGCTGTTTTTGCCGTCAGTTGAAATAATTGCAGTAATATTTAATATTAGGACTAGGAAGCCTCATCTTTCTTATCAGACAATAGGGTAATCAGCCTGCAAACAACTAACGAATGATAAAAACTCGATCTATATTGTAATACATTTATTCTACAATATTGTACAATTTCGGGCATAGATTCCTCTTACAATTATTATTGTTCCTCCGTCAAAATCCAAACCATATTATGCTCTTGGGGTATTTATACCCAATTTTTAACCGTCAACCTCCACTCCAAGTCAGGTGATCGTAGAAGGGATTGCACATTGTCAGTGTGGCCAGTATTAAATATTAAAACTTCCATCAAATTTAGTCAAAAATAGTTAAGTTATAATAATTTAGTATTCTAAAAACAATAAACTAAGTTCTTAATTACATAAATCATAACACGAAGGAATCGAACCTGGACCTTATTTAATATCCAGGTTGCCTTGATCAAACCACCGTCAGCAGTAAGACTGCCTATTTGTACAGATTCGATTATTGTTTGTATTAAAAATATTTTTAAGTTTGTATGAAAAAACAATTCTTGCTTCTTCTATAAAATGTATATTTTGGGACATATCAAAGTTTGTATACTCTTTGGGACATACTATTGTAAACTTTAAGGTAGGTTTATTTATTCCATTCTAAAAATTAGCTTATTCTCTTGGCCACTATTCGTTTAATAAAACTTTACGATGAAATATATGGCCCACAAGTTTAATATATCACAATATAACTAAAGTAGAATATTTTACATGGTCTCCGCAGATAATATGTCCTATATTTCCACCCACGTTTGAGGTAAGCTGGCTTAGAGGGACTTAAGGTGACGCCGCGTTAAAGTAAAAAACCGTGTTGGACATGTTTTAGATTGCTTGTTTTCTATGAGAGGCCGGGCCGGCCTCTCATAGAAAACAAGAAATGGAACAGCAAGAAATGGAAAGGGCGTAAGCGACAAAATGGTTTTTGTCGCGTAATTTAAAAACCATTTTTTATATAAGCTATGTGCAAATTAAAGTGTATGCTTGAACCAATCTATGTACAAATTTTGGAAGCTTAAATCACTCTCCTCTGTTGGCAAAATTACAATCCCTTTTTTTACAGAGGTCTTTTTAATTGATTATTCTGTGTTATAAAAGTTGACCAATCGTGTTATGCTATGGGAAATTCAAAGACAAAGACATGATGAATACTGACAATGAATTTTAATTTCTTAGCTTTAGTCGTTGCTGAGAAAAATCGATATCGCTACAGCCAAATTATCAAGGCGTCGTCGCCTTAAGAATAAAATTCAAATACATTATTTAGTGACGTAGGTATAGAAATTTCTTATAGCTTCTACATACTAATATTATAATAAAGCTGAAAAGTTTGTTTATATAATCTTAAGAAAAAAGCTTTGAGGTTAACGGTCTATGAATTTATTGTTATCTAGATTCTAGATTATTACTTTTTTTTATAACTATATAGAAATGCATTTTGTTGACCGGAATTTTATCCATACTAATATTCTTAATGCGCAAGTGTGTCTGTTTGTCACCTCTTCACGCTTTTGATGAAATGAACCGATTTGCATAAGGTTTGGTATAGGCATTCTTTGAGTTCAGGGATAGTTTCTGTTACGAAAAATGTACGGTTCCCGTGAGATAAACTAATTTCGACGCAACGGAGTTGCAGGCGTTATCTAGTTCTTTATAAATAAGATTTATAAGGGCGTAAGGGTCTGTTCACGACGAAACGAGACGAGCATTACGTTGCTTCACATTTCAAATTTGTATTTCTTCTTATTTCGGTGTAAATTTTATGTGTGTGTGTGTGTGTGTGTGTGTGTGTGTGTGTGTGTGTGTGTGGCTGGGTGTGTGGGTGTGTATGTCCTTGTGTTAACATTCTTTCATTTTTAAGCAGGCGATCCGACTGCTCGTTATCCACGTGCAACTCCTCGTGGTTCTATATTTGTGTATTCTTTATTTAGCTGTCGTGCCTTCTACTGCCATTTAGTGCCTACGCTTATTGTCCGTCAATCGTCGAGTTTCTACGAAAGTGATCCTTATGTAGTTAGAACAAAGGTCATGCTAAATGTAAAATAGCCATGAAGAGAGTACATCTAATAAGCTCAGCTTACGCCTACATTTTGACATTAGCTTTTTTTGTATTTACTATTTCTAGGTATGT
This sequence comes from Cyaniris semiargus, assembly GCA_905187585.1. Classification (NCBI taxonomy): domain Eukaryota; kingdom Metazoa; phylum Arthropoda; class Insecta; order Lepidoptera; family Lycaenidae; genus Cyaniris; species Cyaniris semiargus. Next base: position 10,283,537 of record LR994566.1, on the reverse strand, counting down.
GGTTTGTCCTTAACAAGCTATTTTTGTAAAACGAAAGAGAAGGATAGACATACTCCCATTTGCATCTTTCCATCCATACTAATGTTATAAATGGGAAAGTGTGTCTGTCTGTTACATCTTCACGCCCAAACCGCTGAACCGATTTTGCTGAAATTTGGTATGTAGATACTTTGAGTCCCGGGAAAGGACATTTGATATTTTTTATCCCTGTAAACATGTACGGTTCTCGTACAATAAAGGAATTTTTGTGCAACGGAGGTGCGGGCGTCATCTAGTACATAATAATATTATTATTCCCTTATTGCGATTCCCACGGCGCAATAGTGTACACTGGCCCTTAGCAGCCATTTTGAAAAATGACTCCGTGAAATCGCAGTGTAGGGGGTGTATAGACAGTAACTGAAACGTATCATTTGGTGTAAGTAGTGAGAAATGACTTAATATATCAATAATACGTTCACGTGCAGTAACGCGAGCGGCGAGTGTCGGCGAAAAATGGCGGCGATGTGTCGGCGATACAGAATAGAGAGGTGCAGAAGATGAGTTTAAGGCTTTATGTAAAAACGTTTTCGCCGGAATGCGAGGAGTGTGTTTTTAAGATTCAAAAGAATTGCTGCGCTTAGCGAGTTCAGGCAAATTAAGTAATTGTATTGGCCTCATAGGGCTTGTTTACACCTACCGACTAGAGTGGCTAGTGATCTCGGCCAATTTTACTGGCCGAGAGCACTGTCTCGTCAATCTACTCGGCAGGTCCTTAAACACATTTCTCGCAAAATTATTTCGGTAGAACCTTTATATTATTGTGAGACTTTAGCGCATCTAACCTTTATATGCGCTAAAGTCTCACAATCTTTAAAGTGAAAACTTTTTCAGCGGCGTTGTGCACTTAATTGGGATGAGTAAAAATTCGCGAGGCTCCTTATTGAAAATTCGTAAGACGGAGAGAGATAGATATTAATATCTCTTTCTTGAAAATGATAGATTGCCGCTGTTTTTCTGAATGGCTCATTAAAAAATACATCATATTATTATTAATATCGTCTTAAAATTATTGGAACCGATGTCATAGCTGAAAAAAAAAAACAACTAGACGTAATATAATACGGCGGAATATACCATCCGGCTGCAGATAAGCTTACCTTCTGTATTATTTCTGTGTAGTGGCGTATACATTACTGTCAGCGAACTTGTTTTATACGACCCCTATTGCTCCCGCGGTTGGAAGATTTAAATTTTTCACCATTTACGGGTTAAATTTAAATCTCTTTGGGGCGTCGAAGTTTAGAACCGCAGATTTAAAACTTTATCGCAAAAGGGTTTTTCACCTTTTTTTAATCGGCCATAATAATATTATTATGAAAGCAATTTCGGCTGGGTGAAAATCAGTTAAGACACAAAGTTATAAAATTGATAATTTTAATTTCAAAATATTTACATAGTATCAAAAGAGTAGAGTAGATCAATAAATAAATCTGTCAGTCGTAATAATTATTGTTGTTACTTCCACTACTATTTAATTCATACAAACTTTTCATTATGTACACCAACATTTTAAAAATGAAAAAGAAAATTGATATTAATTGGAATTATTTCATCCTCCTACGAAGATTCTGTGGGAGGAACAATTTCAGACACTCAGATTTTATAATATATACTTATAAAATAAAAATATTTTATTGAATTATTTCACACAACTAGATTAATTGATCATGAGAAATTATTATAATGGTCACAATACTATTCTGTTTATACTTATATACAAAATACAAATCTAATAAGTAATAATTATTATTTAGTCAATTACTGTAATGTTTCACCACTTTCTGATAAAGTGCCGAATAGGCTATTCACAACTTTTTTGACAGATTCTTCATACTTCATCTGTCAAGTTCAGTGGTGGATAACCTATTCGGCACTTATCAGGAAGTGGTGAAACATGCCCTTAGTCAAGTATTCAGTCATTTAATTATCAAAGTCAAGTCGTAAGTTTAAGTACTTAACATTATTTTAAAACATATTTTATTATACTTAAAAATTAAGCTAATACTTTAAAAATTATAATACTATCGAGCAATAAAAAATGTAATGTTATAGAAATGTAACGTTTTAAACTTAAAAAACAAATTGGGAACTTATAAATAAACGTTTATACGTGGGAGAGCCATGCTTCGGCACGAATGGGCCGGCTCGACCGGAGAAATACCACGTTCTCACAGAAAACCGGCGTGAAACAGCGCTTGCGCTGTGTTTCGCCGAGTGAGTGAGTTTACCGGAGGCCCAATCCCCTACCCTATTCCCTTCCCTACCCTCCCCTATTCCCTTCCCTTCCCATCCCTACCCTCCCCTATTACCCTATTCCCTCTTAAAAGGCCGGCAACGCACTTGCAGCTCTTCTGATGCTGAGAGTGTCCGTGGGCGACGGAAGTTGCTTTCCATCAGGTGACCCGTTTGCTCGTTTGCCCCCTTATTTCATTAAAAAAAAAAAACGTAATTTTTACAAGCTCAAAATATTTTTTTCCAGAAAATTATTAACACAAGCAACTAATTATTTTATGGTAACCGGTGTAGTAAAATCAATTACCGATATTTAGGTGGTACAGATTATATTCTACTGTTGTAAAAACTTTAAGGCACATTTTTTTATCATTACCATGCGTAGTTATCATGCTTAAAAAATCGGCCAAGTGTGAGTCGAACTCGCGCACGAAGGGTTCCGTACCGGTATAGAGCCAAAGTAGGCAAAAAATTGTGTTTCTTGTATGGAACATTAAAATTTTATCATTAATTATTAAAGTACAAATATAATTAACGATTTTGCGAAAATTTCCTGTGCCTGTTACAATTGATTACGAGCAAAAAAACCTAAAAAAATCACGTTTGTTGTATGGGAGCCCCCCTTAAATATTAATTTTATTGCGTTTTTAGTATTTGTTTTTATAGCGGCAACAGAAATACACAATCTGTGAAAATTCCAGAAGTCTAGCTATAGCGGTTCTTGAGTTACAGCCTGGAGACAGACGGACAGACGGATAGACGGACAGACATCGAAGTCTCAGTAATAGGGCCCGTTTTTACCCTTTGGGTACGGAACCCTAAAAATACTCCTAATAATTAATATGGGCGAGTTTGCGTCGAACTAGGCTCCACAAACAACCATAATACAACCATACAACACTCATAATACACCCATAACACAATCATAATACACCCATTATACAACCATAATAAAAACATAATTCGTTTGCATAGTGTGTTATAAGTTTTTTAAAGTTTCATGAATCTCAGTGGCGGCACTAACTATTCGTTGAGCGACGAAGTGAGGAGGCGTTCCATATTTCTCGAGAGGCGCTTTGAACTTCCACTGAGGGTCCGACATATTACACACGGCCTTCTTCTGCGCCCAACATACGTAGCTGAAGTCCTGCGCTTTTGATTCCGCGATTTGGTATCTGTGAAAGAGTGACTTGATTTTTTGTCCATAAGTGCAATGGTTTTAAAAGAAATTTGAAAAGTCGTGGTTAAGGACGCTATCAAATAAAAATTAGCAGGTCGTGTCTGTCAGTACGAACATCGACGTTAAGCACATTAAAATAACATTCATATCAGCGCGCTTGTACAGTGGCGGTTACGACGCTCGCCGCGTTCTTGATAGGGCGAAAATGTATGAAGAAATTTGAGAGCGTTTATTATTTTTCTTATAAATGGAAAAGTTACTTATCTATATATATAAAAGAAAGTCGTGTTAGTTACACCACTTATAACTCAAGAACGGCAGAACAGATTTGGCTGAAAATTGGTGGAGAGAAACTTTGAGTCCCGGAAAAGAACATAGGATACATTTTGTCCCGGAAAAATGTACGGTTACTGCACAACATACTTTTATGATTTGAGCGTAAGCTATTCAATATATTTTGATGAAATTTGGTATGGAGATACTTTGAGACTTGGGAAAGGACAAGGGATACTTTTTGTCCCGGAAAATGTACGGTTCCCGCACAATAAACTTTTATGATTTTCGCCTAAACTATTCAATCTATTTTGATGAAATTTGGTATGGAGATACTTTGAGTCTCCGGAAAGGACAAGGGATACTTTTTGTTCCGGAAAATGTACGGTTCCCGCGCAATAAACTTTTATGATTTTCGCCTAAACTATTCAATCTATTTTGATTAAATTTGTTATGGAGATACTTTGAGTCTCGGGAAAGGACAAGGGAAACTATTTATCCTGGAAAATGTACGATTCCCGCACAATAAACTTTTATGATTTTTGCCTAAACTATTTAATCTATTTTGATGTTTGGCATAGAGATACTAATTTTAATCTACTTTTTTTCCTAATTATACCAATTCGAATTAAATAATCATCGTTAAGACAGGACAACGTCTGTCGGGTCAGCTAGTTTTTATATAAAATATTTAGCTATTCGTACAGGGGACTAAATAAGCAACAATTTTTTTGTATATTTGTTTTCCTTAGTTCAGTGTATTTAGCTATACTGGTTCCTAATCAAACCCCATTTTTTTTTAATCTTTTGCGATTATTGTGATGGTTAAAACGTATTTATGTGAAAATTTTGTATGCGGCTATAAAAATTTTTTTGGGGTGTACATGGAGATGAATATATTATCTTTCATTCGAAATCAAAATATCCTCGCAGTTGTGACTCCTAATTCTTTAAAATGGTACCTGAAAATCGCTGATATTTGTGAAAAATTGTGATAGCGTCCTTAAACTTCTACAAAGTAGGATTGAAATGTTAACCTTGCCCTACCTTATAAACGCAGTGTTAAGGATCGAAGGAGTAAGCAAGTATCGCCTTTGCAAGGTGCCACGCCTATCTACCTTTTTATATATGGGTTTGATCGCAAATGCGATGCAATGTAAATTCGCAGTAGTGTAAATGCCTCATTATACTTACCGAGTAGAGTGGCGAGACAGTGCTCTCGGCCAAGTTCGCGGCCTCGGCTGAGGGCACTGTCTCGCCACTCTATTCGGTAGGTGTAATCAGGCCCTTAATGCGGGAAGGTGGAACAGTATACTCACACAGCATTACCATGTAGCTTCAGCAGGCTTCGGCGAAGCCACAGCATGGCATTTCTAACGGCTGCTGCGGCGATTACTGACGGGTAAGCGTTGCACATGGACTTGTCAGCCAGGAGTGCTGCCTCGCAGATGAACGTGGCTGCGGCCTCCACCTCCGCAGGCTTGGAGGACTCGCAGCTCCAGGATAAGTAGGAGATGAAGTCTTGAGGCACGATGGGCGTTGTAGGAAACCTCTGTGGACAGTGGTGGTTAAGATGTTATTGGTTTTTGATAACTAATGAAAACTTTTTCAATAGGATTAGTAATACACTAAAATTTGTTGTGCTACAAACGCTAGAGGCAGCACCAGCATCTAGTGTAGACCAGCATAGACAGTAAACAAAAATTGTGATCGACGTTTGACAAAGTTTCTGTCAATATTCTGATATGACGTGTGCAGCATGTCGGATTTTGGTCGGATTATTTACTGTATGTTCTAGTAGCGCCCAATTAGCTCCCACCTTTGCGTATATTCCCTATTAATAATAATAATAATATCTATGGACGCTTCACACCACGTCAGTCTGGCCCCGTGGTAAGTACCTGAAGGACTTGTGTTACGGGTACCACTGGGGATTTATATTTGTTTCCGATCTTCGTAGAGAAATCATAATTATAGTTTTTTTAATAAAAGATCCTGCTCCTAAGTAAATAAGGTCGTAAATTAATCGTCAGTGTTATTTTATTTTTAAGTGCATTTTGTGAACCGTTTTTATTACCCATTGTTTAGCGTGGGAAAATTGATAATTCCACCCTCGATGAATCTACATCGCCAAAGTGCTAGACAAAATGTATTAACATTTTATAAAATGTTCATAAATCCGAGCTCGCTAAGCAATAGGTCGTAAAAAATGCTCGAAAAACTTGCATTGAAAATAATTTCGGTTGTTGATGAATCTACGACCTTATTTACATTGAAGCAGGAACTTTTATCCAAGAAACTATAGTTATTTCTTCTCTATATCTATTTCTTATAGATCGGAAATCCCCGTGCTAAGCACGCAGACAACGGAAATATATCTAATACTTTTATACTGTACATATATTTAAGATTTTTATTATATCATACACATATTCAATATACATCCATGACCCAGGAACATTGAAAACTTTTTTGTTCCGTCGGCGGGATTCGAACCCGCAACCCCCGGCTTGAGCTGTCACACACTCCTAACCATTGAGCCACAGAGGTCGTCAGATTAAATATTGTCTGTATTGAACCACTATTTTACTTACCAACAGCTTAAGTATCGTTCTCTCAGCGTGCACAAGTTTGGTGACAGAGAATGCTTGACTGGAGGCTCTGACCAGCCTCCTGGCGCTCATGTAGGATCCGAGGTTCTTCTGGGCCAGCCAGAAGCAGGCGGCTGCCACCAGCTGCAGGTGTTCCACGTCCACCTGTCTCGCCGCCAGCAACGTGTCCATGTATGAAACGGCGGACTGGACGACCGCTGGATTGCCGTTACCCTGAAGAAGTATTCGGAATCCTTACTAATATTACAAATTCGAGAGTGTGTTTGTTACCTCTTCATGGTTAAGCGGCTGAATCAATGTAGATGGAATTTGGTATACTTGGTATACATTTTTGGTATACTTTTGTTGCGAAAAATGTACGGTTCCGGCGCGATGAGGGAGTGAAGAGGTACTGGACAGACACGCTTTCACATTTAGAATATGAGTATGGATGGGGTAAAGGCACTATAAGATAATCTAAATGATGAGGCACAGAATTTCATGTTACATAATATTATGACATGTCATACTTACGTTGACCTTCATGATCCAATTGATGACGCAGGCGCGAGGCCGGGAACCCATGCGGGGAACAGCACTCCTCCTCTCAGCGTGCAGCAGGTATGTGAACATATCAGTGTTGTAGTCTTGGGTCAAACACGTCATGTATGTTACGGATACTGGAAATGAGAAGACAAGGTATAAATAGTGAATAGCGACTCCTTAGGCTCAAATCACACCGAAATGGCAGCGCAGCGGCGAGCATTTTCAGTGTCATATGATTTTAAACTTTATCTTCATTATTGTAAAACATAGTATCGCTTGAGAAACTTGGAAAGTCTCGCGGCCGCCCGCGATGCCTCGAGCACTCTGATAACTCCTACGCGGCGGCGCGGCGGCGCGTGGGCAGTCTCTAATGAAGATAAAGTTTAAAATCATATGACACTGAAAATGCTCGCCGCTGCGCTGCCATTTCGGTGTGATTTAAGCCTAACTCACAATAAACTAGTAAAATCTGTCCATATTCCCGAAAACTTGTAGTCGTTGTAAGTCAGGAAACTAACCCAGCGAAAAATGTTCATAAAATTAATGAATTATAGTCAGATATACTAACAAGCATCAGATAAATACAGTCTTTCATCCACATTTTTAAACTCCAACCGTCTTTTGAAGTTTCCTTCTTTCTTCTGGCTGGGCTCAGGTGAAAGCCCTAGCAGTTCTCTGCTGTGCGGTCTCTTCAGACTTTTCTTTATATTCTTTATTCTGTTCACAGCCAGTGGGGATTTCAGCGGCGTTATTTTTACGTCTTTCCCCGATGGACCTGCATCAGGCAACGCATACTTTTCATCCTTAAATACCTTGAAATCCCAGTCAAGATCTTCTGTTCTTCGTACTGTTACGTGTGTTGAGTCTATTTTCAGTGGACATTTTTTTTCGACGTTGGCGGTGTTCGTGGTTTCGCTTTGGATGTTCTTCAGCGGTAACCGTACTTCTTTCTGCAGTACCTGCTTCGGGATCTTCGGCAGAGGTTCCTTTGGTAACGGGATTCTTGAAGTAGTCTTGATACCAATTTTATTTTCCTTATTTAAATCCATTTTAGTAAAATTGGAACACAGTTACACTGCACTTTTACTTTTTTACGACTACAGTCCGCTTTTCAAAACTTTTCACATCTACCCTACATTTTACTAATTATTTTTATTTGGATACGAGACTTTTGCCATGACAATTTAAAAAAAACGATGTTTATTTTCTAAAGCTGGTTTCAGACTACGCTACAATATAAAAGCATATAGTATATAGCTCATACATTGTTATGGACACGTTCACACTGTACTGTATTATATATTATTGGCTTGCTATACGCTATGTATGGTGCGCGATATTCTTGTGCTATGAGCTATATACTATATGCTATTATATTATAGCGTAGTCTGTAACCAGCTTAAATAAAATGAATTATCGTACGCGAAGTAAATTATAAAAAAATATTTCGAAAAATTAAGTATTTTAAGTTTTTTGCCTAAACGTATTTATGGAAGCAGCTAAGTAATCTTATTTTACTAATATTATAAATTTAAAAGTGTCTGTTTGTCTGTAATCATTCACGCCCAAACCGCGGCGCTGAAACAATTTTGATGAAATTTGATAAGTATAAAGATAATTTGAATCTCAGGAAAGGGAAAATATTTTTACTATATATATTATGACGACCTCTGTGGCTCAATTGGTTGAGTGTGTGGCAGCTCAAGCCGGGGGTCGCGGGTTCGAATCCCGCCGACGGAACAAAAAGTTTTCAATGTTCCCGGGTCTGGATGTGTATTAAATATGTGTATGATATAATAAAAATCTTAAATACATGTATAGTATAAAAGTATTAAATATATTTCCGTTGTCTGGTACCTGTAACACAAGTCCTTCAGGTACTTAGCACAGGGCCAGACCGACGTGGTGTGAAGCGTCCATAGATATTATTATATTATTATTATTATTATATAATATACATAATATTTTGGGACATCGGAGTTGCGGGCGTCATCTACTGAGTACTGAGGACTGACTAGTCAGTAATAGTCTACTCTGGTAATAAATAATAATGTACAAATTGTCTGCATTTAGTTGATTTTTACACGCGAACGAAGTAAGTTTCAAAGTTATTCCAATAAATCCAACCCCATAATAATAATGTTTGACGACCTCTGTGGCTCAGTTGGTGGCGCGTTGGTACCGCAAGCCGGGGGTCGCGGGTTCGAATCCCGCCGACGGAACAAAATTTCAATGTTCCTGGGTCTTGGTTGTGTATTAAATATATGTATGGTATAATAAAAATCTTAAATATATGTATAATATAAAAATATTAAATATATTTCCGTTGTCTGGTACCCGTAACACAAGTCCTTCAGGTACTTAGCACGGGGCCAGACTGACTTGGTGTGAAGCGCCCATAGATGTTATTATTATATTATTATTAATCATTTCAAGGAAACGTGATATTGTTTACGAAAACAGTTGATTATTACACATGAATGAAGTAACTTTCAAAGTCCAACCCGATAATAACAATCATTTCAAGGAAACGTGATATTGTTTACGAAAACAGTTTTGTTGCCGATGTGTGGTGTAAATAAAAGTTTGCCACTAACCCAGTTTCCGTCAGGTCAAAGGAAGTTTAATAAACAGCACAAGATGGCTGGTGCTCCACGAAGATTGATCTGCATTCATACTTGAAGTATTATAACCTTGAATGGAACTGGCTGGTGAATAGTGAAAATAAAAGATATCATTTTTGTAAAATATAGGTAAATAAAGTAAAATGTAATCTTTCCGTACGGATTTAATCTAAGCTTCGAGTATTAATACTTGAAGCTTAGATTAAATCTATATCATTAAAATGAATTTTCAATTTTTGTTATGGCCTGTTTCACCACTTCCTGATAAGTGCCGAATAGGCTATTCACCACTTAACTTGATAGATCAAGTATGGAGAATCTGTGAAAAAAGTTGTGAATAGCCTATTCAGCAATTTATCAGAAGATGGTAAAACAGGCCCTTAGTCTTTTGTTAGTCTTGCTAAAACTTGAGAATGGCTGAAGTTTTTTTTATTTTTTATAAGGAGTTTATCTAATGTTGTAAGGACTAAATTCATGATGTTTAGGCAAAAATAGTAAATGTGACACTTGAAAAATAATCTAAGAGCACGGCAGTGCACAAATCAAGTCTTGTTGGTGGGATCTTTTTATTTTCTTTTTAACTAAGTAACACCACGGCGTCAAAGAAAACTGGCGTAAAGTTTCGCCGAATCCTCAAAGGCCTCGCGTTGGGTTGGTAATTTTAATGACACCCCAGAAATAGTGATCGCTAATCGTCTGTTAAATGAAATTATATCTGTTAAGCAAAATTATATAAAATATTACTTAATTTTGCTAAATATTATCGTTGTAATTTTTTATATAATTTACTTCGCGTACGAAAAAATTTATTATCCATAGTAATTTCACAAAAAATCTTATGGCAAAAACCTCGTATCCAACTAAAAAATTTTAATAGATTATAGGGTAGATAGAAAAATTAGGGTAGATGCCGCCTATAGGGAATACGCTCTTTTCTTGAAGGTTTGCAAGTAGTATTGGAGAGAAAATACTGCTGACGACAGTTTCTTCCAGAATTCTACTGTGCGTGGCAGAAAGCTAAATTGATTCAGCCGTTTAACCATAAAGAGGTAACATCTTACTTAAAATTATTATAAATGCGAAAGTTTGCCTGTCTGTAGTTTGTGTGTCCGTAAGTCGTCTAGTTTATAATATTTATAAGGATTCCAAATTCTTCTTCAGGGTAACGGCAATCCAGCGGTCGTCCAATCCGCCATTTCATACATGGACGCGTTGCTGGCGACGAGCCAGGTGGACGTGGACCACCTGCAGCTGGTGGCAGCCCCCTGCTTCTGATTGGCCCAGAAGAACCTCGGATCCTAGATGAGCGCCAGGAGGCTGGTCAGAGCCTCCAGTCAAGCGTTCCCTGTGACCAATCTGTGAACGCTCGACTGGAGGCTTTGACCTGCTGAGAGAACGATACTTAAGCTGTTGGTAAGTTGGCATGATAAGTAACTGCCGCATTCATTGACAAATATAAATTACTTAACTGTTATCAAAATATGTAGATTGACATAAGCCCCATACATTATCTGTCAAACTCTTTTTTTTTAGAAAATAAGGGGTCAAACGAGCAAACGGGTCACCTGATGGAAAGCAACTACAGTCGCCCATGGACACTTGCAACATTAGAAGAGCTGCAGGTGCATTGCCGGCCTTTAATGGTTTATTATTATTACTCTTCATGAAATTGAAGTTTATTCAACATTAAATGTCTCCGAGTGCAGCAGTATAATAGTTAATTTTTGCTATGATGTTGTTTTAGCTACTATTTTATTTTGGTTACAATATTTAATCCGTTATAAATGTTGCTTAAATATTATTATTAGTGAGTTTGACAGGCATTTTATTACTTCATAAAAAAGGAAATTTATGTTCTGACATTATCGCTACGGCAATTGACAAGGTGTTTGTTAAATTAAAATTAAGTAAGTAATCATTAAATGTGAATGTGGGCGTGAGACATCTCTGCGTCATACAAACCAACATCTTAACTACCATTGTCCACAGAGGTTTCCTCCAACGTCCGTCCTGCCTCAGGACTTCATCTCCTACTTATCCTGGAGCTGCGAGACGACCAAACCTGGGGAAGGTTTGGATGTCTCGCAGCTCCAGGATAGGTGGAGGCCGCAGCCACCTTCATCTGCGAGTCAGCACTCCTGGCTGACAAGTCTATATACAACGCTTACCCGTTAGTAATTGCAGCGGCTGCTGTCAGAAACGCCATGCTGTGGCTTCACTGAACCATGGCGTTTCTGACTGCAGCCGTGGCGATTACTGAATCACCGTGGCTGCTGTTAGAAACGCCATGTTGTGGCTTCGCCGAAGCCTGCTGAAGCTGCATGGTAATGCTTTGTGAGTATACTGTTTCACCTTCCCACACTAAGGGCCTGTTACACCAACCGAGTAGGGTGGCGACATAGTGCCCCCGGCCAAACATATACTAATATTATTAATGCAAAAGTATGCCTGTCTGTCTGTTACCTCTTCACACCCAAATAGCTGAACAAATTTTGCTAAAATTTGGTATGGAGATGCTTTGGGTCCCGGGGAAGCACTTAGGATATTTTTATCCCGGAAACATTTACGGTTCCCACGCGATAAACTAATTTTGACGCAACGGAGTTTCAGGCGTCATCTAGTCTGATAAACTTGGCCGAGAGCAAATAAAGAGGTAACAAACACACTCTCACATCTTACTTAAAATTATTATGAATGCGGAAGTTTGTCTGTCTTACCGTACGTCGTTCAGTTTATAATATTAGGGTGAATTTCCTAACCGCATTTTTTTCGCGGCTACTGTGAAAATTGGCATAGAGATACTTTGAGTCCCGGAGACCAACATAGGATACATTTTGTCCCGGAAAAATGTACGGTTACTGCACAATATACTTTTATGATTTGCGCGTAAACTATTCAATCTATTTTGATGAAATTTGGTATGGAGATACTTTATGAGTCTCGGGAAAGGACAAGGGATATTTTTTGTCTCGGAAAATGTACGGTTCCCGCACAGTAAAATTTTATGATTTTCGCCTACATTATTCAATCTATTTTGATGAAATTTGGTATGGAGATACTTTGAGTCTCGGGAAAGGAAAGGGATACTTTTTGTTCCAGAAAGTGTACGGTTCCCGCACAATAAACTTTTATGATTTTCGCCTAAACTATTCAATCTATTTTGATGAAATTTGGTATGGAGATACTTTAAGTCTCGGGAAAGGAAAGGGATACTTTTTGTTCCGGAAAATGTACGGTTCCCGCACAATAAACTTTTATGATTTTCGCCTACATTATTCAATCTATTTTGATGAAATTTGGTATGGAGATACTTTAAGTCTCGGGAAAGGAAAGGGATACTTTTTGTTCCGGAAAATGTACGGTTCCTGCATAATAAACTTTTTAAACTATTTTGATGAAATGGGCGAAATACTTTATATGGCAAAACAACGTTTGCCGGGACAGCTAGTGTTCGATGAAATTGTTGTTTAACATAATATCATTTTACAATGTTTTGACACATCCGTCAAAATCTGTCTCTGTGTTGCGGTACTCTGTACATTATTTTCCGATTTAGCTGTAATATTTGCATTTTATGACTTTCAAACCTACCTAAAACGTATAAATGATCGTTTGGCGAATGTAAATTATCAAAAAGCATTGTTCGCGCCCTTAGCGCAAACAAACAGTGCGACTGTTTGTTTGCGCAACAAGCATCTTATTAGGTAGTCTTTCACCAAATAATTAGGTTACAAAAAAATATTGTAATATTTGTAATATTGTATGTATATTTGTAAATCAAAATTTTAAGATTTCAGTAACCTTGATAAGGAACGTAACAAACCTATAAAAATGTTTGAATACTTATAATTACTTTTGGTCAAAGTTCTAGTGAAAATAAGAACATGAATTTACATAGTATAGGGCCTTAAGGCAATTGATAAGGTCATAGTTAAATTAAAAGTTGAGTAATCATTAAATGTGAATGTGGGTGTGAGACAACGTATCTGCATCATACCATTAACGTCTTAACCAGCACTGTTCACAGAGGTTTCCACAGAGGAGACGAAGTCCTGCGGCAGGACGGACGTTGGAGCCCGTTCTGCCTCAGGACCTCATCTCCTACTTATCCTGGAGCTGCGAGACGTCCAAGCCTGCGGAAGTAGAGGCCGCAGCCACCTTCATCTGCGAGGCAGTACTCCCGGCTGACAAGTCCATATGCAACGCTTACCCGTCAGTAATCGCAGCGGCTGCTGCCAGAAACGCCATGCTGTGACTTCGTTGAACCATGGCGTTTCTGACGCAGCCGTGGCGATTACTGAATCGCCGCGGCTGCTGTCAGAGACGCTAAGTTGTGGCTTCGCCGAAGCCTGCTGAAGCTGCTTGGTAATGCTGAGTGAGTATACTGTTCCACCTTCCCGCACTTAGGGCCTGATTACCTACTGACTAGAGTGCCTCGGCCTATACTATTTCGCATTTATAATATTAGTATATATATATACTAATATTATAAATGCGAAAGTCTGTCTGTCCGTCTGTTACCTCTTTATGCCCAAATAGCTGAACCAATTTTGCTGAAATTTGGTATGGAGAAACTTTGGGTCCCGGGAAAGCACATAGGATATTTTTATTCCGGAAAAATGTACGGTTCCCACGCGATAAATACCTTGATGAAGTCTGGCAACGCCGCATCACTGTGCCGGTCGGAGTGGGGTTGTTAGATATTTTTAGTTACGGAATTTCTTGATTTAGTCGACGCGCTCAAAGCCCGCGATAAAAGCTATGCAATAGCTTAAAATTGATGTTTCAGCGCTACTACTTTCACAATGAACTCCATGTGAAGGGCACGTGTAAAATATTATCACCTAGTTTTGTAACCTTTATAATCTAGAATCTCACCTCGAAGTCACAATGCTCGCAAAATTGGAGCAGACATCAATAACCTCACACTGCAGGCTGCAGCAATTCGCCGACGGTTTAAAAGCAATAAATTAAAAAACAGCGCTCATGATCGAAATAAGTATTTGAGTACGTGTCAGTGAGCATTTGGCTTGGAGCCAGCAGCAAGTGAGAATCTTCAACCAATTTGTCTTAAAAATCTGGGCCCCGATTCTAAAGCTCCGATACGAAACGTTTACACGGATCGCGACTGGACCGATTGAACATAGACATAAGGTGACTTTCCTCATATCAACTGTCAAAATGCCACTTTACATTTTGTAGAACAAAAGAGGCACTAAAAAGGAGCAGCAGCATCGGTTGCTAGACTAATATCGATTGGAAATGAAACCTAGAAACCTATAGCCCATTTCATAAAGTGGCATTTTATTTTTATTTTTGTCTGTCACGGTTGCTGGTGGCAAGGATCGGAAAGTCACCTTCAGATTCTCTAATTTGTCTTAAAAATCTGGGTCCCGATTCTAGTGCCTCGACTGTGAACATCGAAAAGTTTGCACGGATCGTCTAAAAATAGGCATGGCATACATTTTCGCCGCGTAAAAGAAGGTGCCTATAGCAGAGGTTCCCAATCTTTTTCAGCCTGCGGCGCAGTTACACGTCTCCACAGAAATAAATCAAGATAGAACGGTGACGCGCGTGCGTTGCTAAGGAATCGCTCGTGTCAATTTTTGCTTTGCTTTTAGTTAGAACAAATAACTAACCCGTGGAAATAAATACCTCCTTTTAACCGATCCACTTTCGTACTTCTGTTTTTACAATTAGACACTGCACAATGAGGCATTTTTGCACAACCACTCTGATGTAATCAAGTCGAGACGTGCGCGCTGACTGAATGAACGTTCAACGAATCTTGCTCACTTGTGCAAGATTGAAACACGCGTACTCCACCCGCTTAGCCGTTCTATCTTGATTTATTTCTGTGCACGTCACAATATTTTATCACGGCGCCCTACTTTATAAGCTATTAGAAAAAGATACATAAATAAACACCTTTAATGATTATAGTTAGTTTAAGGAGGTAAATGAGGTAAATAATAAAAAACAAATATTTAATCATCTACCTGCTTCACATAAATAATTTTATTTTATAATAATTCTGGTTTCGGATAGGGATGGAGGATCGACTCACGGCGCCCCTCTTGCCTTCGCACCAGGGCGCCGCGCACGTAGTTTGGGAGCCCCTGGCCTATAGTATAATGCTTGTGATATTACTGCACATCCTAAGCCACGCTGCGCTGGCAGACTGGTCTTCTTCCTTACGATTTTTTGGCCAGGTCACGTGTCCACGAGTTTAACATTTTTCACTCATCCAAAAAAAATGCAGCATATATTTTTTTCTTCAAAACATAAGGTCCCAATTACTTAAATAGCGAATTTAACTAATTAGATCCCGAAAATGTACATTACTTTTACACATAGGTATTTTAATTTAATTACAAAGCAGAAAGCTTACAAAATGGGATTTCATTTTGAAATAAATTGTTTAGACTAATTTGGACTAAAGACTAAACAGTGTGACCGCTAGCTTTCAGACCTTACATAATTAGGCCAAGCCATTTTCAACCCTATTACAAGTGGCAAAGGGGTGAAATATACGGGATGAAAGGGATGCATATTTGCGGCTTATATTTTAATCCCAAACAGGCCATTTATACTAATATAAATTTTATTTGAAGCTGTTATTAGGTATTTGATGACACTATTTTTACATTAAGGGCTTGTTTCACCACTGCCTGATAAGTACCGGATAGGCTATCCACAACTTATCTGACAGATGTATGACGGACGGAGTATCTATCAGATAAGTTGTGGATAGCCTATCCGGCACATATTATTTTTTTATCATTATTATTAGCTTAACATATTGTAAAAGTCTTTAAAGCTCATTAGCTACACTATAGTACTAAGTAGTTAGATTCATTAATTTCACTAGTCACTACCTAGTACTATAGTCAAAAAGGAATAAATTGGCACAAGTGGCCATTGACCTTTCTAGTATAGGAGCGATGACAAAAATGCTCGCATTATGTACATGCTATTGGTATTCAAAAATCTATACTCCGTGTAATGTGTGGATGGCCCCTAAGTTGTAGGTAAATAGAACTCCACTCAATGCGAACCCACGTATTCGAGTGACAAGTCAATTTCCATAGCTCCCGGAGGAGTTTAATCCAAGAGGAACATCCTTATTGTTACGACGAATAGCTGTTATAGTTCCTTGTGTTTTCCATTGAAACAGTTGAAGGCGGCAATATTTATTTACTAGATGACACCCGCAACTCCGTTATCGCGCGAAAACCATACATTTTTCTCGCAAAAAAACACAATTATTAGAGAAAGGATATAGGATACTAAACCTTTCTTGGGACTAAAAAATATATCTCCATATCATATTTCAGCAAAATCGTTTCGGCGGTTTTGGCGTAAAGAGGTTATAGAGTCTATAACCTCTTTACGCCAAAAAGTGTCTGTCTATAACAGTCTTTCCCGAAGTGGGCGATAACGCCCCCTTGTGGGCGCTGAAGGTTTATAGGGGGGCGGTGTGGGACCCGGAAAAAAATGGTGGTGTTGTGTATAGGCTTGGGGGGTGATTTATTTCATCTGAATGCATTTTAAATTGAAACAATGGCGCCCCCATAAAACATAATTTTGTTCTCAAAGTGGGCAGTAGACAAAATAAATTTGGGAATCCAGTTTATAATATAGAGACATTTATACAGACACTTTCGCATTTATATTAAGTATGGATTATCAGAATGAAGTAAGTCTTTTTAAATACTGTAATGCCTGGGACAAGATTCTGAATGTCCGTATGGTTGCCCAAGCACATGATACGGCATTCTCGGACGACGGACATAGTCCAGAGGAATGACCTGGTTAATACGTCTGGGACTAACCATGTAGGGGTTTCCTCACAATGTTTTCCTTCACCGTAGGAGCGTCCGTATTATGTACTTGAGATTTAAAAATGTCTCATTGGTACATGTCTTAACAGGGCCGCGCCAACCCCCCACAGCGCCTGTGTGCGAAATCTATGAAGCGCCTCTTTTTCTTGTTTCAACTTATTTTTATTTCTTATAATTGACCGAAATTGGCTACGCCGCGGCGCCCCTATTGTTTTGGCGACTGTGTGCGCCGCACACTTCGCACATAAGGGCGGCGCGGCCCTGCATGTGTACACCTGGGATCGAGCCTGTACTTACTAGTAACTATTTAGTAATCTATGCCTGTACTACTTACTAAAAAACCAAATAATTTTTATTCAGAGTTAATTTTTTAACAAAAAAAACTGAGCGTCGGAACTATGGTGCCAACAACCGGTTCGGGAACTAACCCGGCGAGAAGAAACGCCTTAAGAAACTCCCACAGGGTCATCTTTTACCAAAAAGATGGAAAATATTTAGGCCTCGTAGAAGCTGTAATGATGATGATAATGATGAATAACAACAATACTAATACGTTATTAACGATTATTATTAAATAACCGGCGCGTTATTAATTGCTGTTGAGGAATTTCAATTAATTTTGATAAATGTATCCCACGCCAAGTAGCAATTTCCATATTTATGGCGCCGGTCCTCAGATATCTTAAATATATTAATATACCTGTGAGAAGGGTAAACTTGAGGATGTGATTACGTTATATATGAAGACGTAAGTGGATGAAGTGGGTAACTAAAGTTTTTAGGGCGAGCGAAGCGATACGGAAAAACTATCACGCCTATTGATTTGTGCATTGACATAGTAATTTTTATTCATATTATGTAGATGTGTTATCATCAGTCAGTCAAGGTTTGATTACTATTAAAATATTTAAAAAAAAAACTGCCACGCAGAAAAACGACGCGAGCCCTCACATAGCTCGGCTTTTAGCTAGTATAACATAAGGACAGTTACTAATTTTTCCTTTATAATTTGAACAAACCTAATTGTACACTTGAGGTATACTATAGTATACCTCAAGTATACCTCAAATTTTCAAATTTTCACAAAGCCATATATGCCTTTGTGAAAATTTGAAAAATGTCACATCGAGTAATAATTTGGCTACATTAAACATTGCATAGATTTTTACGTGTGTTTTAGGGATGCACATTACTTGAACGTTTATCGATAAAAATATTATCATTAAATAAAGGATTTTTTTAGGGTTTGAATATGCTTCGAAATAAGCGACGAATATAAATATTTAGACGCAAGAACATAATCAGTGTGTAGTAAAAGTTTCATGCAAGTTTTTAACCCTTACTCCCTTACTTACGAAGGCATAAAACAATATTGGGATTCACATTTCAAACGTAAACTGTTTTAAACAATTTTTTTTAAGTTTATTCGAATAAATTCTTAATGAGAGTAAAATTATTGCATGATCAACTCCCATACTTGTAAGTAGGTACACATATAATTTTTAAAATTATACAAGAACTTAACCTCTTCATACGTTATGCGCTCCTGGTACTTCATAGTTTAAAACAAATAGGCTACCCCTATTAATTTGCCAATTCACAAGAATTAAAACAAAAAATTGGGGGTAGTCACAAGAAAAATATTAGAATTAGTGGGTCGGTCAAAAAAATTAAACGCAATATTTGTTCAAATAAATAATTTTGTATTTGAATTTCCAAACACCTCTTCATAAGTTAGGCGCTCCTGGTACTTCAATACTAAATAAAAAAAGTTTCAACGAAAATTACAGTCAATTTTTGTGGATAAGCTTCGCAAGTTAAAGTGTCTATTTGGCTGAGATCTGTGTAATTTAGAGATCTTCTGAAGGAGTGATATAGGTCGGGATTAGTCCGGGATCGTCCCATCAATCCCGTCCTCATTGTCCCGGGGACACAGTCGCCTGATTCATTAGTCACTGACGATTGTACAACATATATTAATTATATTACGTTGTATAATCGTTTAAATCTGATTAGAAACAACGTAATCTAAATAATTATTATATTGTATACTTACCAGATGACGCCGGCACTCCGTCACACCAATATTTGCTTATGGTGCGGAAACCGTACATTTTTTCGGAATAAAAAGTATCCTATGTCCTTTCCAGGGACTTAAAGTATATCCATACCTTTCAGCAAATCGGTTCAGTGATTTGGGTGTGTGTCTATTGTGATTTGGGCACGCTCAACTTAAACTGTTCGTCTAATATCTGTTACCTCACGAGGTAACAGATAGACAGACGAACAGTTTAAGCATGAAGATGTAACAGACGGACAGACACACCTTCGCGTCTATTTATAACTAGACGTTCCGCGCGGCTTCACCCGCGTAAATTATATATTTCACAGACAAATCAGTCTACAAAAAATAGCCTATGATCCTTCATGTGGTCTACTTCTTATCTGACCCAAATAAAAGACAATAACTCTAGTAGTTCGTGAGATAAGCCCTTTCAAATAATTTCCCCCGTTTTTACCACATTTTCTTCTATTTCTTCGCTCCTATTAGTCTTAGCGTGATAAAATATAGTCTATAGCAGCGGTCGGCAACCTTTTGGCAGGCAAGGGTCACAAGGTGGCAAAACAAACTAAAGGCGGGCCACAGACCTTATACTAGTATAATCCTAGAAGCCCAATATACCTACGCATAATCAGGGATTTTCTAGACCACAATTTAAAAAAAAGTTTCAACCTCTCTGATGGATGGCATTAGTAAAAAGTGTGCTGACGGTAAGAGAGTATTATATGAGGATTTAGAAAAATAAACAAAGTTTTTATTATAAAATGGCACAAGCAGCTACGTTTTTAAGTTGCGATAACTACTGGCAATATTAGAAAACATTGTTTTTGATGCTTATAACTTATTTACGAAACATTCAAGGGCCGCAAGTTAAACGTTCGCGGGCCGCATGCGGCTCGCGGGCCGCGTGTTGCCGACCGCTGGCTTATAGCCTTCCTCGATAAATCTAACACTGAAAGAATTTTTCAAATCGGACCAGTAGTTTCTGAGATTAGCGCGTTCAAACAAACAAACTAACAAAACTCTTCCGCTTTATAATATTAGTATAGATTGTATAGCATCACCTTTGGATTAGAATTATTAATGGACATTATAAGAAAAAATAAATATATTTCTAAAAACTAAATATAATATTATCTAATAACTGTGAAATTGGTCCTAAATAGAAACACTTTTCAGATTTAGATACATTTTATTTATTTCCTCGATCGACATATACAAAAAATGTTCATTGTACAGGTGTCCTATGAAGTCCTAGCAATTTGAATATATATTAGTTACTAAAGGGCTTTCCACAAATCACGTCACAATTTTCAACTACTCATGTTTTTATCTTCTATAGGGCACACGCTGTAACCCGGCTGTAGCGGTCATTGACCCCTGTCAAAAATCTTGTAATTTATGGACAAACCCTAATACAGAACAGGTAAAAAATAGCTTTACAACACCGATCTATTTAGTATTAGAAAAGCTACGCTGTTAAGAGGGTTGTTATATACAAAACTATTATAGAATACCTATAGGTAGATATTTTACAATACAAATACATTGGAGACGCAAGTAAAACTATGTATGTGTAGTACAGCTGTCTTTCTAGTGACACTTTACAAGATGGCTGCTACCACGATTATGCGGTGGCTTTCCGATCTTTGCCGCAAGGGACCGCGACCAAAAAAAAATTTATTTACTACATAAGAAGATACACAGATTTTCCGTGTTTTTTTCCAATTCATCGCCGGGTGCCTCGAATGTTATAGTGTGAACTAGCCCTAAATACTTATTTCAGTTATCTTCTAAAACTTCCTTGTAGGAGTGACAAAACAATGAGACAAAGTCCATGAATGATGAAGTGCAAACCTTTGTCTGTCTGTCAATAAAAATTTTGACAGCAGTTTTCGCTGCTATCTAAAAAGTTGCACTACAAATAAGTATGACAACAGAAAATATGTTATACCCACAGACATAGATCGAGATAGATACCGCATGTCGCTCCTTTTGCATTTTTAAATTTCCCATTGACGTGCGATTCCGATAGCAGACTGAAGAACAGACTTTCGAAAGACGAGTATTGCTCGTCGTTTGGAAACGCGATATGGCACGCGAAGTACATACACATGCGGTATGTATCTTGATCTATGTCTGTGGTTATACCCAAATTTCTAACTAATAAGGAGTATTACGCAAAGATCGTAGCGGAGGGCGCTACTAGCATATACAGTAAATAGTCCAACCAAAATCCGACATGTTGTACACGTCATATCAGAATATTGACAGAAATTTCGTCAAACGTCGAATAAAACTTTTTGTTTACTGTCTATGCTGGTGCTGCCTTCTAGCGTGAAAAAATGCAGTAATATATCCTATTAAAGTTCCTCACACACATAGTATGGAATGTTGAATGGAATTGTTTCTAAATCAATTTAATTGCAAGATTTTCAAATACAAAAAAAATCGGCCAAGTGCGAGTCGGACTCGCGCACGAAGGGTTCCGTACCGTTATTGAGCGAAAGTTGGCAAAAATTGTGTTTTTTGTATGGGAGCCCCCCTAAAATATATTTTTTTATTAATTATTAAAGAACAAATATAATTAAAAATTTTGTGAGTATTTCAAGTGCCTACCTGCTACCATTATTGATAACAAGCAAAAAAGGCCAAAAAAATTACGTTTGTTGTATGGGAGCCCACCTTAAATATTTATTTTATTTTGTTTTTAGTATTTGTTGCTATAGCGGCAACAGAAATACACAATCTGTGAAAATTTCAGAAGTCTAGCTATAACGGTTCTTGAGTTACAGCCTAGAGACAGACGGACAGACGGACAGACATCGAAGTCTCAGTAATAGGGTCCCGTTTTTACCCTTTGGGTACGGAACCCTAAAAACGACTATTATACAAGGTGCATACTTGACTATATAGAATGGTATAGGTACTATAATATACATCTATATTGTGGTTTCTACTCCATTTCTCGAAATTAAATTTCTCAGAAACCTCCACTTGAAGTATTTTATTTACAATAGATATCCTTCAATTTTTATTATTTCACACATATTATTTTATAATCTGAACACAATATTGAGTAGACTTTTACTTCTATAATATGATCTCATGATGATCCATACATTTTAATCGGCAATTATTTTTAAAGAAGCGATAAAGGAAACGTCTTGGCTACAGGCTGATGCTGACCGTCGGCGCCGAGACCGAAATGTATAAAATATCAGCGCTGACCGCTACTCGTCAAAAACGCTGTATAGTATTTTATATACATCTCGGGCCATCGTGCCGATAGCCGGTCGTCGTGAGAGTAAAATCAGCCACTATTCTTTGAAAGTTTAGTACATTCAACGAAGTATTTACAATAGATTTTGTGTACAGGCACGCTGGTGTTGAGGTTTGAAATAAATAATATTGTATAGTACACTCACACTTCACAGCTTTAAGATAGCTCGGCGCAACTGAAGAGAGTAAAAGGCACATTCCTACCAATTACCTTTTTTACAGATATGAGATATATCGCATATTCATTTCTAGGCTGGCTTTCATACATTTGTGCCCATTATCCTTTCTTTTATTATAATAATATTATTGTTGCCCTGGACTGTAAAGCAATACGGTAAAAATAATCTCAGTAGTGACGTAGTAAAAGGTTCTAATATGTTTTAAAAACACATAAATTATCTACTCTAAAGACCACTAGTAAATACTTATATTTTTCTAAAATCTTTGATTATATTTTAATGACATATTCATGAGATTTACAAATATGTATAACATGTACAGTATTATATACATTTGATTTTAATCTAAAATGCATAAGTTTGCGGACATTAGTTCATAATAATTGTAGTATAACTAACATACATTTCTTATATTAAATTATGATGAGTGTTATGTATACAAACATTTATTTTTTCACTATTATTACACATACACAGCAATTTTGAGTAGATGACTTACGTTTTTTCCTACAGGAATTAAAAGATGATTTGAAAAAACGACACAGAATTGAAACTAGTAACTAAATCATATTAATTATAATAAAGTAAGACTTTTTAGATTTTAACATGATTTAAGGGGACGACTAACCCAAAATTGACGATTTTATAATTCATTTTTATACTTGAAAATAAACCCCGAATTGTTTCATTTTCTAAACATAGATACTACATTATATTTCCAAGAATTTAATCTGAGCGAAAACACGATATCTTAAAATTTTCCCGATAGAAAAAAATCACAAAGATGCATCTAATTTTCACAAATTTTTCATATATTGCCGTAACCGTGCATTAGAATAAGTTAATATTTTAACACATTGTAAAAAATTCTATCATTGAGAATCTGACCTAGCGGATTTTTAAAATGTTGTATATTTATCGAGTTATTGAGAAAAAACTAATTTGGCGATGAATCCTCGTCGTCCTTTTTCACCTAGCATATGAAAGACGGGCGTGAGTGTGAAGAGAGAAGGACGATGTTTGATTTTTTGCGTTAGTCGCCCTCTTAAGTATAAATTTAAAAAATGCTACCCATGCCATTGTTTGCTATGCTAAGCTATTCCGATAAACGTACTGTTAACGCTTGATTATTAACAGATAGTGGCAAAGTGTAACAAGTACCTTGTACGAAATTTTAAGGGTGTGTTCTAAAATATAACCCAGTATTCTGGACAGTGCCAGTGACGTCTAAATTGACGCCATACTATTGATTCGTTCCGAAATATACATCAGTGCATTGAGGTAAACGACTTTGTTGGGATATCAATATCTTCTAATATGTCACACTTGTCTCACCAGCCGCACACCAGTACAATATGGCGTGTAGTCGGTGACGTCTCAAGCGCTGGCCAGTATACTGGGTTTTATTTCGGAACCTATGCTTTTATAATTCTCAATAAAAGTGACATGTCGATTAAATTATTATTGAAGATAATCAAACGCAGAAATTCCATTACAAAAAATGGATTCAGATAATACCTACTTTTTGGAAGTCGGTTAAAAGCGCATAACTTTGAACAAGGAAGACGGTATATACAACATATAAAAGTGATATACAAACACTAATTATATACATAGCTATTTAATCACAGCTCCTGATTGAGATTTTTCACATTTAATTCTTATTCTATTCATATTCTAACCCCCATAGAAATATATTACAAAGATTATTATTTGCATCTTTTGTCCTTGTCTATCTCACTTGACAGAAAAAGATAGTGATAATGTCACGGACATTTCTTTGCCTAAAACGAACACAGCATATTCTGAATATTCTGTGTGTAAGTTCTGCAGCTCCAATGCAAAGTTTTATACCCAAACTGCCTTATTAATAAACAAAGAACAAGACAGGAAATTTACTAATCTATATGGCTGTCCTTAATTACTAGACAAGTGGCAAGCGATTATCGTAAACGCCAACAAAATGTATGCGATTTAACATAAGTCATCGCTTCGCTAGCAAATACTAATGTCAAATCCCATACATTTTGTTGGCGTTTACGATAATCGCTTGCCACTTGTCTAGTAGGGAAGCCCTACTAGACAAGTGGCAAGCGATTATCGTCTTGTCTGTTCGGCTATTCTTACGTGCGGGACGAATACAGCAACATGGATTAGTTACATCTGTCTTAAGGTGCATTGACGGTACGTCCATTCAACCAAATGTCCGGTCAACATGCCAAAAACGTTAAGGTTTTGCTTGTTTTCTATGAGAGGCTGGCCCAGCCTCTCATAGAAAACAAGTCCATTACTTGTGCTGTTCTGTCCAGTGTCCATTACTTGTGTGTACTGTTGAACAGCAAGAAATGGAAAGGACGTAAGCGACAAAATGGTTTTTGTCGCGTAATTTAACAACCATAAATATATTTCATATGAGCTATGTGCAAATTAAAGGGTATGCTTGAACCAATCTATGTACAAATTTTGGAAGCTTAAATCACTCTCCTCGGTTGGCAAAATTAGAATACCTTTTTTTACAGAGGTCTTTTTGAATGATTATTCTGTGTTATAAAAGTTGACCAATCGTGTTATGCTATGGGTTATTCAAGGACAAAGACATGATGAATACTGATAATGAACTATAATTTCTTAGCTTTAGTCATTGCTGAGAAAAATCGATATCGCTACAGCCAAATTAGCAAGGCGTCGTCGCCTTAAAATGCTACTTACATTTTAACGTTTTTGGTGAGGGTTCGTCGGATGACGATTGACGGTGTTATTATTGTATCACGTTAAGAGCAGCTGTTTCATCAATGTACACTTTTATTCTACGTTTTAATATTTCGAAATATGTAAAAATCACTGTATTACATATTTTTATATTGTTTACTTGACTTAATTGAACATTACTAACCTAACTTGAGATCACCTCGGCTTTGGTTTGGTAAGTCACACGTTTCTTGCTGGTGTTCCTTCTGATTGAAGAGTGGCGGCTTTCAGCTTCTAAGCTGACCTCGCTGACCGACTCAGAGTCGCAGAGCTCCTGACACACGTGCCTCTCACACTCGAAGGTCTGGTCCATCCTCATGGGGTAGTTCTGGAATCTGTCGCCGTTCCTTCGAGAACGGCGGGTCTGGCATCAGGAGCATCTGGAGCGCTGCCGGCAGCCGCCCCGGCCCTGATGTCACAACCGACACATCTCGTGCTGGGAGACGGAGGAGTACATCATCGTCGTCACGGGATACTGAAAGATGAATGGATGTTTTAGAATCAGAGACAGAAACGAGTGAGTGAGAAGGTGCGCGTGATAGCTAGATTTGATTGCTCGTAGAACTCTGACTATAGTTCTAAGCGGACCCCTAGACGATCAATCTTATTGTGCAATATCACGTATTGCGTTATATTATTGACCGTCTAGGGTATCAACCCTAGACGGTCAATAATAATATTGAATCTAATTGTCAAATAAACTGTTCAATAAAATTTAAGCGTGATATTACAAAATAAAATTGATCGTATAGGGGCGCACTAAGACAAACTAACAGTAATATTGGTATATTATAACCACTGTTATAATCCTTTTTAATTTTTTTACTACTGGAAACTGTAGCAAACATATTTTGTAAGCATATATTTCAGGGAGTTGACAACTGAAGAATTTATATTATGATACGATAACATTTTTAAAAATGTATAATATACATTGTAAACACAAAATGTTATCTGTAACGATAAGTTTTGCATGATCACAGTTTAAACCGAATAACAGTAAACAGATAATAACATAATTAGTGTTTCTGACGGACTGTATAGAAAATGTGAATATTATAAGCAGATTTGTAACCACAGAAGTATGTGACAAAGGAAAGGGGGATAGACATTTCTGCATAGAAGACAAAACATAGGCAAAAGGGTTCAAGAGACATATACCAGTGTAGTGAAGCCTTTGATTACAAGTACAATAATTTTGTGATAAAAAAAGGTTTTTGAGAGTTCGTGCCAATCGTGCAGTGCTTCAAAATATTGACAAAGGAATTATTTTACATGTGGACATGGTACATGCGATTTGATTTTTCTTGAGGTGACTTTCCGATCTTTGCCGCAAGCGACCGCGATCGACAAAAATCTATATATTAATACGCGAGCGAAAAAATTTGGATCCCTTTTGACAAAAAATGCGGAAACGTAGGTGAATGAAATTTTGCACAGTTATAGTTTATATTATGGTGAAGGTGTGCATCGAGCTAATATTATTTTGAAATTATGCTTTAATCTTACATTTTTTTAACAAATAAAACATTACACGCACTACAACACACACACTAGGAGATTTTGATTGACAAGCCTATACACACGAATAGGGATGACGACATGGTCAAAGAATAGCTGATTTTTTAAATAAAATAAAGACATAGCGATGAAAAATAGGTATTCCCAAAATTTCAGCTTCATAACTTATTATATTTTTTTTGTTTTGAGCCTTCAAAGTTTTTTCGTCAAGTTAAGTCAAGTTGAATATTTTTTTATAAAATTCCTTAATTTTTGTGTACCATTCAATAAGTTATGCAATTTTTAACATTTTTTCTTACGAAACCACTTTCATAAACTCAATATTTAACATAGCTATCGAACAAACTAACTAGGCGTGACGTCACAGTTAGCTGACATTTTGTATGGAGCGTTTTGGGAAGTTCTATTTTATGTGAGTTTTGAATTGTGATATCTTGGAGAGTTTTTATGCTATCAGAGTCATTTTTTCACTGATATTTCTATTTTTGAATGGTCCTTCTCTTACCAACAAGAAAAAAAAATTTCGTCATGCCTATTGTACTCATTTTAAATATGGTTGAAGTCTGTTGTCAAATTGAAAATAGATTTAGTTTTTTTTATTGAATCTTAAATACTGTTAGACAATTATTACACGGCCAGTCTGTCATCATTTGAATTTATTAATCTGAGACTGTCGCAGGAATTATGTCTAAAAAATAATAAAGTCAATATTTTGACAATAGAATATCAATAGAAAAGCGTTGAAAGAAACTTATAATTTAATTTTTTATTTGAGGTCAAATTTCGACCATCGGGCGATCTCTAATTCAAATAAAATGCCAATTTATGACATAAGCTATATACCTAGGTTTCATTTTTCTTAACGCAGCTGCGGCATGGGTCGCTAAACCAATGTCGGTAGAATCAAACCTACGTCATCAATTGGCATTTTATTTGAATTTTTGTCGGTTGCGGTCGCTTGCGGCAAAGATCGGAACGGTACCTTAAGGGGGTTTGGCTTCATGCGGATAGAAATACTTAAGTCGGTTTAATTTTTGTGAATTGTGGGTTAGGAAGATTTGCTTCATGCAAAGAGAATCAGAATTAGAGAATTCGTGACTTAGGAGGTTTTGCTTCATGCTGAAAGGATCGGAAGTTCCCACATACCTAGTACCAAGTGGGAGAAAAGACACTTGGACAATTTTATTCGCTAAATGTATGTCTGTTCGCACGAGTTCTGTCTGATCGCCTGAAGTTCGCCGGACGAGTAATATCTACGAGTTGTTCGCCACTGAAAAAAATGCACAAAAATTAACAAAAAAAGTTGTATAAAGATTAACTAAAATTGCTATTCAACTAATGTAAAAAACTATAAAAGAAAGTTTAGATGTATGTTTGTTCTGCCATCCAAAAACTAAATGGGTTTTGATGAAACCTAACAATACAGGGTGCACTTAAACCTACCGGCCAAATTTTTTTAAGGGCTTCGGTATCATTAGGTAAGTCCATTCAACCAAAAAAAAAAAAAAAATACGGTGTTAATTTTTTACAATAACATATTTTATCCAAACAAAATTTTGTGTAGAATGGTCACTACGTATTAATTACGATATGGCGCCAGTAAGTCTGTCGCGCGGTACAGATCCAGTCGGCATGACCGGCTATAGGGGTAAAGCGGGGGTGACGCGGCGGGTGGGTCCCGCCGCGCCGCCCGCGCCGTTAGTCTCGCGCGCATTGTTGTATAGCGATCACGTAATTATTTTGTTTGTCACCGCTCCCCGCGCTCGTAATTAGTGTCTGTGACAATGTACCCTAACCACGATCGAGTGTTATGAGATAAGCCCGTCAAAGTATGAAGGGACAATTCGCAACTTATGATATAACAAAAAATATTGTTGTCAATGAAATACGTTTAAGCAGGAGGGCGGGGCGGCGCATGGCGTCCATATTTTGTGGTGTTTGTAGGATAAGTTTCGGAAGCTATTTCTCAACATTTTAGTACTGAGTTATTATAAAAGAAAAAATACGTGTATTTTTATTTTTAACAAGGATCAATATATCCGGATTCGATGGATTTTTCGACGGATTCGGATCGGACGGTTTAATTGCACCCTGTATAATAATTAATAAGCTTGCAAATCAGAATAACATAGTTTATAATTTATAAAGCATAAGAATAAGACGGGTTTTCCGACATGAAATCGATTAATAGTTGCAGATTTTCATAAAAAAAATATAGTTGGTACCGTTTAATATTTAAAAACTGTGCATTACTTTATTTTTATTTAAGTGGCCGTGATTGGCCGATTTGAGCCGAAGCTTTGCAGATTAAGGTAAAAGTGCAACAATAGTTTAAGCCCTGGGCGGCCTTAGGCAATCTAGGTCAAGTCTCAAAAGCCTATGGCTTAAATCTCGCTCAAATCTATATGCTTACTAGCTGACCCGGCAAACGTTGTTTTGCCATATAAATTATTTCTAGTATCAATATAAAAAGTAGATAAAAAAATATTCTCAGGCCTAACGAATGTACATACAAAATTTCATTAAAATCGGTTGAGCCGTTTTGGAGGAGTTTGCGCACAAACACTGTGACAAGAGAATTTTAATATAATATATTAGATAGATATTTTGTTGTAAGTTGAGAATGTGGAAACAGTAATATTGCTTAGACTTTACATAGATTTTGTTATGTAGTGAAAATGTTATTTATTGTACGTGTTTTTTTTAAGTAAAAATAATTATTTTATTGTTTGTTTTTAGAACATCATAATCATCACCAGTGTTATAAGAAATTTAATAAATAAATTCAACTATACTTTAATTATTTTGTGCTTTTAAATTATTAAGTTTTAGTATTCTAGTTTGTGGCTTTTCAGGCTTTTAGAGGGAAACGGTAAGCGCCTACTTTAGTTTTAAAGTTTATGTCTAACAGTATTATTTCTAAGTCTTACATAAAATTAGACATTATGACGCCTGCAACTGCATTGTTAATAAAAAGTACTCTTTATCCTTTCCCGGGACTCAAAGTATCTCCATAGTCCATACCAAACAGCAAAATCGTTTCAGCGGTTTCAGCGTGAAGAAGTAACAGACAGACAGACACGTCACTTTCGCATTTACGATATTAGTATGGATGGTTTAAAAAATGCATAATATTAGTTTCTTTTAACAGCACGATACATCAATAAAACAAATATCGTAAGCGTCTTTAAAGAAGAAATTAAATCGTAAAGTCGCGACGTAAAATGTTGATTGAGTTGGGATATTAATTTTTCTGTAATTTAAAGGGCTCTTATATTTAGGGTTGCCAGATCGCCAAACCTAACAGCCGGACAAACCAGACAGCTTAGCCCGACATTCGTTTAAAAAGGCCGGACACCCTGCTATTGAAGACATTCAGTATATCAATAAGAACCTTCTTCTTCGTCTTCAGAAGAAGGAGCTTATCAATAATTGGACCCGTATGTATGCAATATTTTCAGAATGGCCCAGTTTTCGTATATTATGTTAGTCTATATCAGCGTCTGTAATCTGGACAAATGAGCCTTTTAAAAGTGTATGTGTCTATGTATGTTTTAATGTTTGTGTTCGCATGTCTCTGGAACTACAAGTCCGATTTCAGTAATTCTTTTTTTGTTGTATTAGGTATTGTTCAACTTTAAGGGCATACCTGTAAATTCCATCAAAATTGGTTTAGTATTTTTTGAAGTCGGTTTTATCTTTTTAATGTACGACTTGTTCTGTTCAATATAGTGCATAATATCGTCTAATATTAGTACGATTTTCATATAAAATTGTAGTGGCTGAGCTCTCAAAAGCCGGACTTCGAATTTTGGCCGGACACGCAATCAAAAAGCCTAATGCGGCTTTATCCAGTCGCCTGGCAACCCTACTTGTATTGAGTTGACGTGAAATCTGGAGGAGTTCCGTAGGAAATTCCTTCTTGGATTTAAATTGCACGACATCATATCAAGTGGCTTCGTATGAATTTTCCTTGCGATTTATCTCCAGCCAGGTAAATTAGATATAAATTTTGTAAAATATCCTGGATTTTAAAAAACTTTCCTACAAAATTATTATCGTTAATTAGTATTGAACTGAAGAACTACGGTCTAATACATAAAATTCTCGTGTCACAGTGTTTGTGCGTGAACTCCTTCAAAACGGCTTAACCGATTTTAATGAAATTTTTGTAATGTACTATTAGAGAAGTTGATTCCTAGGCAGATGGGGGACCTACGTAGTTTGGTCGTCTTACGTCAAACCAAGCCGTCAGATCACAATTAACATTGAATTGACATAATCCAACCAAATGACGTTGGTCTGTCAACTGTCTAGGAATCAATTTCCTCGATGGTACATTCGTTAGGCCTGAGAATAAGTTTTTATCTACTTTTTATATTGATACTAGAAATAATTTATATATGGCATAACAACGTTTGCCGGGTCAGCTAGTCATTCAACATATTTGAACCCCCGACGAAAAAGAGGGGTGTTATAAGTTTTTCGTCTCTGTCTGTGTGTGTCTGTCCGTGGCATCGTACCATCCAAACGGGTGGGTATGGTCTAGTTTTTTCGTTTCAAAGTTAACATTATCGAGTGTTCTTAGATATAGTTCATCATCATCAGCCCGCTCAGTGCAAAAAAATTGGGTGTATCCTAAAACTGAATCTGGGTTTGTTTTAGGGTTCCGTATCCAAAGGGTAAAAACAGGACCCTATTACTAAGACTTCGATGTCTGTCCGTCTGTCTGTGTGTCTTCAGGCTGTTACTCAAGAACCGCTATAGCTAGACTTCTGAAATTTTCACAGATTCTGTATATCTGTTGCCACTATAACAACAAATACTAAAAATAAAATAAATTAAATATTTAATGGGGGCTCCCATACAACAAACGTGATTTTTTTGCTATTTTTTGCTCCATATCAATAACGGCAACACATAGGCACTTGAAATATTCACGAAATACTCAATTGTATTTGTACTTTAATAATTAATAATAAAAATTAAATAAATTAAATAATTAAAAATTTGGTTATCGTACAAAGGTACCATACAAAGGTACATAAAATTATTATATGGTAGGTATGTACCTACTATATAATAATTTTATGTGTGAAGATGGGGAGACAGACAAACTGATAGACTCATTTTATACATACTTTAAATAATATAAATGCATTATAATATAAGTATAGAAGTTTGTAGAATGGTAATTTGCCAATGGAATCCTAAAATGCTAATTTTGTAATCTGTTTGGACTCTTGAATTAATTTTTGAGGGCTCCTTAATTTTATGGCTAATAAATATTTTTTGTCCATTTTCTGTTCAAGTATTTCCAAGATGTTTTCAGTAAAATAAAATTAAACGAAGAAAAAAAAACAGTATACAAAATTATATACCTCTCATGAATCAGAATGCATAATATTAAAACAAACAATATATATATATATATATATATATATATATTTTTTTTTTTTTTAATAAAATAAGGGGGCAAACGAGCAAACGGATCACCGGCCAATACCGTCGCCCATGGAGACTCGCAACATTAAAAGAGCTGCACGTGCGTTGCCGGCTAATTGAAGACGTGAGAGATAAAGTGGGGGAAAAAGTTAGTTTTTTTGCATAAATGGAGGGAAAATGATTTGAAATCAAAAATATGTAAATCTGATATAAATAGCCAAATATCTTAGCCAGATGGAGTTGGTAAGTTACAAGTTTTGTAACTTACCTAAACTGATAATGAAAATTATAATTGCCCTAATGCTAGTGCATTTTAGTAAATGTTTGTTATCCACTTTATTTAGTCATGTCTGCAATCAATTATTATCACTGGAAGTTGGTTTTAACTATTCATGAAATTACATAAGCCTCAAATTTTTTAGCATTGATAATAATAAACTATTGCTAAGAATACTGTTGACCATGTCAGCTTAATAATGAACTATTGCTTAGAACACTGTTGACCATGTCAGCTTAGTAATGGACTATTGCTAAGAACACTGTTGACCATGTCAGCTTAATAATGAACTATTGCTTAGAACACTGTTGACCATGTCAGCTTAGTAATGGACTATTGCTAAGAACACTGTTGACCATGTCAGCTTAATAATGAACTATTGTTAAGAAGACTGTTGACCGTGTCAGCTTAATAATGAACTCTTGTTAAGAACACTGTTGACCGTGTCAGATTAATAATGAACTATAGTTAAAAAGACTGTTGACCGTGTCAGCTTAATAATGAACTATTGCTAAGAACACTGTTGACCATGTGACATGTCAGCTTAATAATGAACTATTGCTAAGAACACTGTTGACCGTGTCAGCTTAATAAATCACTATTGCAAAGAACACTGTTGACCGTATCAGCTTAATAATGAACTATTGCTAAGAACGCTATTGTCAGCTTTCAAACAAAAGAAAAAATTATCAAAATCGGTAAACCCGTGTGGAAGCAACTGTCACGGATAGACACACAGACAGACTTGGGTTTTTGAAGTGAAATTAGTATTTCTTTTACATTAAAGAGTTGGAGCTCATACCTAATTAGAACTAGGAAATTAAGTTGTCAGAAACGAAGGTAAAACTCGTCTAAGTTCGTTTAATACTGCAGTACTGTGTCTTGCATAATATTTCTAGCCAGATGTTGCCCGCTCCTTCGTTCCGCGGAAATTCGTTTGAAACCTACCATTACATAAAACATACATTTTTTCGCGACAAAAATTACCCTATATCCTTTCGCGCGGCTCAAAGTATCTTTTTTTAATAGTATTTATTTTTTAATAAAACTTAAAACTACTACAATTTATCTCGCCAAACCAAGGTTTTCTCATACCTAATTTCAGCAAAAAATTGGATCAGCGGTTTGTGTTTGAAGAGGTAACAGACAGACAGACAGACAGACAGATAGACAGACATACGTTGTCGAAGTTTTGTTTACTGTATATGCTAATGCTGCATTTTAGCGACAAAACATTGCAGCAATATTATCCTATTGTGCTGAAGATAGCTATGCAACCATGGTAACAATCATGGCTGGTTATCGTGGTCGTAAGAAGCCTGTAGGTTCCTTCGTTTACCCGAGTCCCGACATACCCATTGCCCATGTTAATTCAATTACTATTAAAAATATTTATACAACAGATACGCCACAAAAATTTTCGTTCTTGTCTGATACGTTAAAAATAACTCGATAGATGCTTAAGCAACTTTTCTTTATTAATAAGGGTCAGTCACATTACAACGCGATGAATTTGAAATGAGCTATTCGAAATTGGACATTTAGGTTCGGTTTATAATAGGTCCGCGCGACCGAGCGGTCTGGCCGCTACACAACGAAATCACAAGCAATTGTATGTAAATAGACATGCAACCGCGAAGCTATTTAAATAAATCGTTAGATTCAATTGCTTATTATCTCGCGTTCTAGCGTTCGAACCGCTCTGTCGCGCGGACGCATATAAATCAAGCCTTACCACACAAATTACACATTGGATTGCCAGATTTGCCAGGCGTTGGGCTGCCCAATTTCGAATGGCTCATTTAAAGATGCATCGCATCACGTCACCTTGCAATGTGACCCTAATGCGGTATTAAGAGTAACCTACCTGTGATTGCTTAAACCGAAGTTGTGGTTGATATTTTCTTCTTAATTTTCTCGGACAGCACACGCACAGAATCCTTAGAAATGCCCTGGAACAAGAAAAAAAGAACTTTTTACATTGTTCTGTATAATGACAAAGCTTAATATGCGAAAGAATAGAGAAACAACTACATAAAAAGTTAGTTTTAGTAGTAGGTACAAGCATACTTGTAGTCATAAAATAAGCTACTTCTTTTTACTAAGTAATGCAGTGCAGATAATTACATTTACGCGAAAGAATCTGCGGACAAAAGCTAGTCTTTACTGCTGGACCGATTAAGATATAGAAGATGTTTTTAGTTACTGGAAAGACAGTTTAAATCACGCAAATAGTGGAACTAATTTGCTAAATTTTTCTTTACAACCCCTAGGGTTGGAAAAAGTGCTACCCGAGAAAATATACTCGTAGCTAATGAGTTTTGTGAAAGACCAGATTTAATTTGTTCCTATGCCCAAAAATAATGCTAGCATGATCTTATAATACGACTACAGCGCCGCGTCTATGGGACTTCTTTCGTGAAAAAGACCGAACGAAATAAAGAAGAATGAAATACGCACCTTCTAGGTAGGTCAACGCAAATGAGCTTAATATAATGAGCTTAATAATTTTGAACGAGAATAGTTTTACTTAAAATATCCCACAGTAACTGCACTGTACTATAATTATTAGCAGAGTAGACAGAACTTAGGGTCAATTCAGACCGCAACGCGACGAGGCGAGGCGAGGTGCGGCGCGGCATAAATTTGTATGGGTTTGACAGATTTCAATTAAATTGCGTGAGACGTCTTGCGAATCTGTCAAATCCATACAAATTTGGAAATGCATCTACGCGTCGCGTTGCGGTCTGAATTAACCCTAAGGAGTAACCTCGACTTCAAACAAACGGGCGAATATACGCGAGTTGGGCGCTAATGTCATTTTCAACATGTTTCACAATGCTTAGTAACGCATTAGTACGGCGCGCGTCGCCGGCCGATATGACATAATACGTCAAACGTATAAATTTCGAGATCTCTTCTGAGTCAGCCTACTCGTTAGTTTTGTTTACATATTTAAACTAGCGATCTTAAAAAGTTGATATTTCACAGCGGATTTAACAATGTTTGGCATTTTTACTGTTTTTGTAAAATTATTATATTTGAAAAGTGAGTACGGTAATGTTATTGTAATCTTACAACAAAGTGCTGGAAACATTATAGTTTTAGGATCAAGCGTCATAAACTATCGACGGCTGCCGACACGTGCCGTCGACTACCGTCGACTGCCGCCGACACGTGCCGTCAACTGCCGTCGACTGCCGCCGACACGTGCCGCCGACACGTCCCGTTCGTCTGTAAGAAGCCTTACTCTGTTATTAGGTTGAACCCCGACCTCTGCCGTTCAATGGTTGAGCGTGTGGCGGCTCATGCTCGGGGGTCGCAGGTTCGCATCTTGGAGGTAAATATCTGTATGATAATGTTCTGACTTTGTATACTCGGTTGGTTGATAAGTAAAGATAGATTTTGACAAAATTAGTTAATTGTAACTTGCTTACAAATGTAATATGTATACTGTATAGTGTAAAACTATTTAACCCGTCGATCGTGAGAAAACGAGACACAATAGATATTCTATTGTGTTTTGGTCACCGGTGACCGTATAGGGCTTGATGAATTAATATATTTCCGTTGTCTGGTAGCCGTAACACAAGTCCTTCTGATACTTAGCACGGGGCCAGACTGACGTGGTGTGAAGCGTCCTAGAATATAATATAATATTATTAAGTGTCTATAATATAACTTTACGAGTCTATGCTACTACTTTAAATACTGAAAAGTACCGAAACGAATTATTATTATCAATCAAAATACGATTCGTAGTTTTCACATAACCATAAGAATTTACAACAATCGCGGTAATGGACCTGTATAGAATCTGTATAGTGTATACGACCATTATACACCCCGTATACGACCATTACACAACCCATCAGCGCTATAAACTTGACATTGTATTGATTCTGTCGTATCTTCTTAATGGACTCAGTAAAAGTTACCAACAAAGTTGCTGAGAGCATTGATTTAAAAATCCTAAGTGCAAATTAAATTACTGTATTTGGAAACGTTGGAATTATTTGTTAAACTAATGTTAAATTCAAAATTTTGCGGATCTTACTAGATATAATGATAATTTATTCTTATTATTATTATTATTATATCAAGTAAGATCCGCAAAATTTTGAATTTAACATTATGATAATTTAATGATATATAACTGACGAAGCTGTAAGCTGTATGAAGTGGATCATGAGCATAGACCAAGAAATACCTGCGTATTACAATCCTACGAATATTATAAAGGCGAAAGTTTGTGAGTTTGTATGTTTGTTACTTCTTCACGCTTAAACGGCTAGAGCAATTTCCACAAAATTTTACTAGTAGTTAGCTGACATCCTGGATTAACACACAGGCTACATTTTTAAGCGACTTCCAAAATGGAGGAGGTGTTATGTTCTTTTTTTAAAATTTTCATGTTCAACGATTATTCCACCGTTTGTGAATCGATTTTTAAATATACCATCGAAGAAATTGATTCATAGGCAGATGACGGACCTACGTTATTTGGATATATATTATAATCGTTTGTTTTGTTACATTATGTAAAAGCCATTCAAATGTATGGTTGCTGATAAATATCCACAATACAGGTAATTCTAGAATATTTTCCAGGACTGAAATTATATCAACACCAAATTTAATTAAAATTGGTAAAGCGTTGTTAGTGTAAATATATAACATACTAGATGATGCCCGCAACTCCGTTGCACCAAAAATCGTTAATCGCGCGGGAACCGTACATTTTTCTGGGATAAAAAGTATCCTATGTCCTTTCCCGGGACTCAAAGTATCTCCATGCCAAATTTCAGCAAAATCGGTCCAGCGGTTCAGTCGTGAAGAGGTAACAGACAGACAGACAGACAGACACACTTTCACATTTATAATATTAGTAAAGATTATATAGGCTGTAACAGAACTAAGTGATAATACTTTAGGGTGTGTATGTGTTCCTTGTAGAGAGTACATTATGAAAGTAGCAGCCCTGAAAGACCAAAATATTTTTTGTGATTTGTATGGGCTAGCGCCCCAGCGTCAAGATTTAATTTGTTGTGGACTGTGGGTTAGCAATATAGTTAAGATCTACATTATACTAATTAACCGACTTTCAAATGAGGGTTTGATGTTCAGCTTTTTATCAGGTCCTAAAGGACCTTGCATCAACTTGACAGCGGCTCCATGTGGTTTCGAAGAGGATTAGGAAGTCAGTGGGTAAATCTCTAGTGATAGATGTATGCGTTTAAAGGAATTATTCTAATATAATGGATTTGACAAAAAGTTAAGGGTATGTTACTTCAATCTGTGAATAAGCAACTGGCGTACGCGTAACTTAGTCAAAGTAATAATAATGTTAATATATTATGGCGACCTCTGTGGTTCAGTTAGTGGGCTGTTGGTAGCACAAGCCGGGGGTCGCGGGTTCGAATTCCGCCGACGGAACAAAAAGTTTTCAAAAGTTCCTGGGTCATGGATGTGTATTAAATATGTGTATGATATAATAAAAATCTTAAATATATGTATAGTATAAAAGTATTAAATATATTTCCGTTGTCTGGTACCCGTAACACAAGTCCTTCAGGTACTTACCACGGGGCCAGACTTACTTGGTGTGAAGCGTCCATAGATATTATATTATATTATTATTATCCATACAAATATTATAAATGTGAAAGTGCGTCTGTCTGTCTGTTACC
Source organism: Cyaniris semiargus (assembly GCA_905187585.1). Classification (NCBI taxonomy): domain Eukaryota; kingdom Metazoa; phylum Arthropoda; class Insecta; order Lepidoptera; family Lycaenidae; genus Cyaniris; species Cyaniris semiargus. The sequence goes on along the minus strand of LR994566.1, from coordinate 10,245,001 downwards.
TCTTGACGCCCGAACCGCTGACGCCTGAACCGATTTTGCTGAAATTTGGAATGGAGATACTTTGAGTCCCGGGAAAGGACATAGGATACTTTTATCCCGGAAGAATGTACGATTCCACCGCAATAAAATCTAGTTTTATTATATTACCGTGTGGGTACTGGGTAGCATTATTGTGCTACACGGTTATGGTGATGGTTGCCGGTTTCATTCAAGCCTGGCTACACAGGAATGATTTTATAGTAAGTGTATGCGCTGTGCGCAGACCAAATATACCATCCTCATCACCTTGATGAGTGGCAGTCTTCCACAGTGCGTTTTTCGCGTAACTTTCTGCCGCGCACTGTAAAACTCTGGAACGAACTGTCACCAGCAGTATTTCCGGATCTATACGACCTGCAAACCTTCAGGAAAAGAGCGTATGCGCTCTTAAAAGGCCGGCAACGCACCTGCAGCTCTTCTGATGTTGCGAGTGTCCATGGACGACGGTAGTTGCTTACCATCAGGTGACCCGTTTGCTCGTTTGCAAATCCCCCTTATTTAATAAAAAAAAAAAGACCACAAGAACAGTCTCTATTCCTTTACTCCCATAGCACAGTGGGACGGATTACTGACGACTGGCTTAAGATAACCTGATCTCTTGCCAGTAGTAACTAGTATCAGTGAACCTGATTCAGGACAGACTTTTTTTTGTCAGCCATTAAGTGATCAACACTCATTGTTTGAACAAACTTGGAACAACAATTTTCTGATGCGGAAATTTAATGGGTTCAATTGGGATGACGACAAGGTCCAAGATTAGCTGATTTTTTTAATAAAATAAAGACATAGCGATGAAAAATAGGTATTCCCAAAATTTCAGCTTCATAACTTATTATATTTTTTTTGTTTTGAGCCTTCAAAGTTTTTTCGACAAGTTAAGTCGTCGAATATTTTTTTATAAAATTCCTTAATTTTTGTGCACCATTCTATAAGTTATGCAATTTTTAACATTTTTTCTTACGAAACCACTTTCATAAACTCAATATTAACATAGATATCGAACAAACTAGCTAGGCGTGACGTCACAGTTAGCTGACATTTTGTATGGAGCGTTTTGGGAAGGTCTATTTTATGTGAGTTTTGAATTGTGATATCTTGGAGAGTTTTAATACTATCAGAGTCATTTCTTCACTGATATTTCTATTTTTGAATGGTCCTTAACTTACTAACAAGAAAAAAAATCGTCATGCCTATTGTGCAAATTCAGTTACAGTATTTTAAAACATTGGAATTGTTTATGAAATTTTATATAAATTCTTAATCCATATCTACTATTAATATTATAAATGCAAAAGTGTGTCTGTTTGTCTGTTACCTCTTTACATTTAAACCACTGAACCGATTTTGGTATGGAAATACTTTGGGTCTAGACTGAATATAGTATTAGGATAGTCTTTAAATATAACTTTACTATTACAGAAAATTATTTTTGCGCTAAGTTGCGTCAACATCTTGTATGGAATAAATACGTTCATAATTAAGTGAATTTTATGCATTTTCTCGTCAGCTTACAGCTTGAGTTGGCGTCAGATTGTCGCCGCACACCCACGAGTGGGTGGAAAACACGATGTCCTGTAATCTGACTCGTAACTTCATTTAAAATGCATTGTCTTCTACAAAATAACAGAATGGGAATCGTGAATATATTCACAAATAAAATTATGATACAATCTGAATCAAAATAAATGTTTCTTTTGTTGTTACAACGTGGTATAGTAGCGGACCAGCGGACAGCGTATAATCCTGAATCAAAGTTTATCAGATCGCCACGACATATACAACGTCTTAAATGACAGATAAACGCTTCGTCCTCTTCCATGACCGTTGTTGGGGTACTCCGAGCCACTGAAGCACGATGCCGCATGCTTAGTCATATTGAAATTCGCTATTATCAAATCTTTGTATTCAGACCGTAGCGGTCATTAACCCCCTGTCAAAATACTTATTCAGTCATTCAGTCATATTTCATCGTTTTCTATACAAACCGCGATTGACAATAAAGTGACAAAATATGTTTCTAGTCTAAGGGCGATATCGTATTTTGCATACTCGATGTGAACTCATTATGAATTAAATCACTCAAACTCATAAATAGTTGCAGTATATCATACTAAGAGTTACCAAGAGGTTTTCTGATGAATATATAATAGTATGTCTTTATAAGAGTTCAATTTTTTTTCTTAAGGTAATAGTTTTTGTGAGCGAGCGTTTTCTCACAGCTCCTAGACTAGAAAGGTCAACGACCGCTGGTGCCACCTTACCTATGTTTTGACAATAGTTACGACAGTGAAGTTAGATGTAAAAAATACGGGATTTGACATAACGCTAAGTGCAGAGTAGACATAAGTGTCTTAGCGCTCATTCTAAAATCCTATACATCATTGATATCTAACGTTGCTATCGATACCAGACAATGCCAAAATACCCTGAACAGGCGACTCCTGCCTTATCATGATGATACCTAACCATTCTTGAAGTAATTTATACACACAGGAAGTAAAAAGCACATGTTTTCTGTGTCAGCAGTATGAATGCTCTACTTTCGCGCCTTTTGTCGCCATTGTGGGAATGTTTTGTTTGTAACTGATTCAAATTGTCTTAAATTAGGATGCACGAACGCATTTAAACAATGAGATTCTTGGAATGTGGAATAAACTAAAATATTATTACAGTACATTTGCTGTTGATTTTCAGTGTATGGAGAAGGAACAAATAAGAGACTACATAAAAGCTGATCTATATAAATAAAAATGAACAAATAAAATAAAAATTAAGGTTTCCTGTTATTTAAAATTTACTTTCCGGATTTCAAATACTCGAGCTCGGCTGAACCGATTTGCCTAATTTTAGTCTTGAAATATTCGTGGAGGTCTAGGGAAGGTTTATCATCATTCAGGGTTTTTAGCTATATACATTATACATAATATATAATTGCTTGTGATTTCGCGGTGTAGTCACCAAAACGCGCGTTCGGGCGCCAAAATACGCTGTGACAATGTAATGACTATATAGAGGAACTATGTTCAGCAACGTTTGAGTATTTCACCGTAAAGAGGATCTAAATTGGAAAAATTCTTGAACTGCAACTTGCAAGTAACTAGACTATTAAAATTCTTTTCAAACTTGAAAAACTTTTCTATATCTAATACCTCATTCCTATCTAGCTTCTTGTACTTCAACTTTCAAGTTACAGTGCTCGAGGTAGTTTGATTTCAGTTTTGATCATAAGTATTATTACAATATAATATGTGGATAACTTAAAAGTGTGTTATGTTGTCAGATCTACACTCAAATGTTTTTTTTAGCCTCCAACGGAAAAAAGGGGGTGTTGTAAGTTTGACGCGTCTGTCTGTCTGTGTGTGTATATGGTATCGTCTAAATGGATGGGCCGATTTTGATCTAGTTTTTTCGTTTGAAAAAATGACAAGAGCGAGACTGAATTCCTAATAATGATAGTCGCGGCTACAACAGAAATACTAAAATCAGAATAAGAACACGCTCGATAAAGTCAGCTTTCAAACAAAAAAAACTAGATCAAAATCGGTCCACCCGTTTGGATGCTACGATGCCACAGACAGACACATAGAAAGACAGACACGACAAACTTATACCCCTCTTTTTTGTCGGGGGCTAAAAAAACATTTGAGTGTAGCTCTGACAACACAACACACTTTTAAGTTATCCACGGAACCTCTATGCGAATCCGACTCACACTTATCTGTTTTATATTTAAAGCCAACCGCTAGCCATCTAACTGACCCCCAAGGGGTTGTAACCACACATTGTTTCATACCGAGACCTCGGTATACCGCGGCTTTACAACAAGCCCTTTGAGTCGAATATCTGAAGCTAGTGTTTTCCAAACTTTTTCATGACTTATCGTTTATTTAGTAAAGAAACCAGTGGAATACTTATTTATATAATTAAATAATTCGTTTCAGTGATACTAATTCGTAGCACGAACTTTTAAACTTTCGCGTTGCATTATAATTTAAACTTATGAGAAAAAAGTATGTAGTAGCATTACTACTAGAATAAGTCGCGTTAAGTCCCGAATAATAAGTTTAAAATAATTCGTAGCACCTTTTTATAGTGCCCAAATGTGTGCGCAGTCTATAATAGCATGCTTTCTTAACGCGAGGAATGACCGACAGAACTGGCAAGAGATCGGCACAGGACTAATATTTTATATGCTCATCTGACGCATGAATCTTACTTGTCAGACAATCAGGAGATCAGCCTGCATTGTCCTAACAAAACTTGAAAACAAAAAATGTTACTAACGCGAAAATCAAACCCACGATCTCCGAGTAAAGAACCACGCTCTAAACCACTGGACCATAAGTTTCAATTAGGTAACATTCAATTAGGTACCATTAAAGTGTGTAATGGATTTTCTTTTACAAGCCACTAATGGTCCCGCAAATTAAAGTTGGCCGGCAGTTGGTACCAAACTCCATCTAACTTGTGGACCTGACGTGGGCTTATCAAACGGTACACGTGTGCAGTGGCGTAGCTAAGAAGGGGGCCCCATTTAATTGATAACTAATACAGCGGTAGCATGCCTCTGTTATAATGTAATGTTATCTAAACGGAATTACGTTCAAATTGGGAAAAAATAACTCTGGGTATACCGGGTATACAAAGCTGGGTATTTTTTGAATATTTCAAGTGCCTACCTACCTACCTGCCGTGCCATTATTGACATTAAATTTAAATGTTGATTCAATTTGTTTTTGCCTCTAGTATTTGTTATTACAGTGGTAACTGAAATACATAATTTGTGAAAATTGTCTTACTACCGCTGTTCTCGAGCTACACTTTGGTCACAGACAGACGGACAGACAGGGGAGTCTTACGGTCCGTTTCCCTTTAAATACGGAAACCTAAAAATCCAATAGTTACCTTATTGTGTATCGATTATGCAAAAAAAGGCATACTTTCGTTTTAGTTTTTTTACTGTCACCAGCAGTATTTCCGGATCAATAAGACCTGCAAACTTTCAAGAAGAGAGCGTATTCCTTTTTAGAAGGCCGGCAACGCACCTGCAGCTCTTCTAATGTTGCGAGTGTCCATGGGCGACGGTAGTTGCTTTCCATCAAGTGTGCCGTTTGCTCGTTTGGCCTGTTATTTTATAAAAAAATCAATTTGGAAACCAAAAATTTTCCAGTTTCACAGCTCATTTGGAGGAAAGTGGAAACGGGTGCGGCAGGTATTTCCTATTTTCCACCCGATTGGTCCTCCCCGGTGTTGCACATTTTACATAGCACGGATGAGAGGACAAAAATACGTTTTCTAATATGATTGGGGTGTTTTATACGATTTATTACTAAAGGTTGTTTACAAACAGCGCATTTTATTATTTGGAATGTTAATAATATTATAGTGAACTTTGGTACGATGTTGATATTATATTGATGATTAATATAAGGTGGACCTTCGTTATTTGGTCGGGTTATGTTAAGTCATCTGGCGAGAATAGTCGTGATGTTTCGGCTGGACTTGACATAGCCTAACCAAATTACATAGGTCTGCCAATGAAATGATAGTAATAATAAATTATTTATATTCCCCCTTACTAATAAACGTTGTATAAGCTTTGAATAGTTATACAGTGTTTTGTTCCTGTCACACAAGTGACATTTTTAATTGGATTGAAGAAGACAAAACACTGTATAACTATTCAAAGCTTATACAGCGTTTATTAGTAAGGGGGATTATGTTTAATTTTAAATCAGTTGACACAGAGATATACTTACCCTCTTACTAATAAAAACTTCTTAAACATGCGTTCAACGTGTGTTAAACAGAAGTTTTTAAGTTACACACACGTTACACAGAGTCTATACAGAGAAATTAGTATGGAAATGACAGCATCGTTATACAGGCCTTATGTCAAAAAATGATTATTAGTAGAAAAAATCTTATGCACCCTCTATACACGCTGTGTAACTTTTTATTAGTAAGAGGGATAATGATTAATCATAATTAATAGTTAGCAAAAGTATTAGTTTTATTATTATTATTATTATATGCTCTGAAAACATCAAACTCTTTTTAACTTAGTCGAGTAAGAACGTATGTCTTCCTTCCCACAACCTTATATTATTATGTAATAACATAATCACGTCATAAACTTAACTTTATGTTCAGGCAACTTGCATCTGGCGTTTTATAGTGGGCGATAATTTCATTATGTTTATACTATGGACCGGTCATAATTTTATCTCTAAAATAACCTTTATGCGAACGACATAAGGATCACTGTGGTAGAAATTACGAGGTGTTTCTGAACGGGATTGCCTTGAACGTTAGTTCTAATCTTCACTATTATCAATTCATAGCATAATGCATAGTCGCTTCCCTTGGTCCCATACTAATATTATAGATGCAAAAGTGTGTTTGTCTATCTATAACCTTCTCAAGCTCGAACCGCTAAACTGATTTTGCTGAAATTTGGTATGGAGATACTCTATTAGGGCCATAGCACGCAGTGTCCTATATTGTAGCGACTACAAAAACTCATCTGTCATCATCTGCTTATTATTCGCATTTGCGATAGCGATGTTAATCGCACTACCAACGCGCGTTTGTAGCGGTAATGTAGTAATACAGTATTTTTGTGCCGTTACGGAATCGCGTTTGCGTCGCGTTTGTATCGCATTTGCATCGCGACTTAATGAACGCTCCGTGTGCTAGGGCTACACGGCAAGCGACCGTTTTGCGACTGTAGCGATAAAAATGTGCGATAGTATCGCTTTAAAAAGGTGTGGACTAGACCCTTAGATATCAGGGCGTCGCTAGTTAAAAAATATAACAAGTTTCTCGACAGCGGAGTCAGCGTCTAGGGACTCGCGATTAATCACGATTGAGAGAAGACTGTAAACTGTCAAATTAATTGACGCTCAGCGCTCTTGAGTTTGACAGTTTCAGACATGATAAAAGTATAGACGTAGCTAAAATAAGTATTGCTCGGAGACTGGACGACTCCTTTATTACCTAATATATAGTATAATAAGAATAAGGCAGTTTTATAAGAAATTATCTATTCTAGTAGATGTATTCTTTTCGCTTGTTTATTGTGTGGTAATTATTTTCGCTTGTTTCTTTTTCTGTAACATTGCTTGCGAATTCATTCTTCGTTTACAAAACGGGGACCAAGTAATATTTGGAAAATAAACACAATAATATATCTTTTTTGGGCTCATAGTATCTCTTACCCATCATTCATCATCATCAACATCATTAAAATCGATCCAGTGGCTTTTGCACCGCTGTTAAGCTGTAACATTAAGATACCTTTCGAAACAATACTATTTGTAAGGATTTTTAGTAATTTTTAAAATTGACTTGGCTTTCATTTATTAAAAAGCTATTTTTCACTACAAACATTTTACGTGGGTTGGTGATAACCATAATTTTAATGATGTTGATGATGATGAATGATGGGTAAGAGATACTATGAGCCCAAAAAAGATATATTATTGTGATGATTTTCCAAATATTACTTGGTCCCCGTTTTGTCCCCCAGAATGAAAAATGTCAAAACGACATTTTAATATATGCGCAACGACATTAGAAGGTTCAGTAACGACATTTAAAACGCCCAAGACTGAAAATACGGTCGGAGTGATATTTATGATTTTAATTAAAGGATTTAAGGGGCCATTAAATCTAACAAGATAAATTTTATTTCAAAGATATTTTGACTCGACCTCATTATTTTACGGATAAAGTTTGATATAAAACAGTCTTCATTTATAAAGTGTAATCATTTTATTTCTATACAGAATAATTATCGCAACTTCCGTGAGCAGCAATTTATTTTATCGCACGGTAATCGTACAATTTTCCAGCATTGAAACTATCCTATGTTCTTTCCCGGAACTGAAGTCAAAACTTATACCCGTATCGTTAGTAGTTACCTCGAGATTTTCTCTACTCCACTCAACCTCAATCTTCAAAAATTATGACGTCTTGTTGAACAAATGATACGGGCGTAAGTGCGCTGCTTAAGTAATCATAATATTGTGACTGTAAATGTAATTAACACTAAAATAGTAAAAAGTTAAGTTTATCGATGTTAAAACGTTATTGCTCTAGTCTTTTACAAGCCAGAGAAATCGTGATACTTTGTAGAACGATTAACTCGAGAATGTTAGTTAAAAAGAAGATGTAGAATTGGCAATTTCACGAATTAAAAACAGAGCTAAAACTAAAGTGAAACAAAGTTATCTTGTACTTTTTACACTCAACTTTTGGTTCCAACTTTGTTGAACCTTTTGTTTTCCCATACAGTTTAAAAATACATACACGTATACAAAAATACAATTTAAATTTACTCACTGATACAATAATAAAAAGATTTACACTGTGTATTTAGACGTTATATATTTTATATATTGTTCCTGTTCTTTGTCTCTCAAGAGACTTTTCTCACATATCAAACGGGGACCAAACTTTGTATAACTTTATTTTTGTATGTGCGGTGTGGATCTTTTTATTAGCAAGGGCGTTTTTGTTTTATACAAGACTATATGACGACCGCACATACTGTTGGGGTTCAACCGTATAGCAACAAAAACCTATGTTCTTCCCAAACTACACATCCCATGGTACATCTATACCAAATTTTTGGTATAGAAGTACCTTGGGATGTGTTTGGCAAATTTCATCTAAATCAGTTCAGGTGTTTAAGCGTGGTAGAAAAGCAGACTCTTTCGAATTTATAATATTAGGATATCTCCTAATGCGAAAAGAACATTAGTCCACAGCCCCACTAACATTTACTTTTATTAAATACCAAAGTCAGCGGAAAAGGAAATTAATTTTGATTTCCTGACGCTGATAAAATACTCAATAACTTAAGATGATTACCAGACTCGGCTGAAAGCCTATTATTTTTAAATAGGATAAACATTCTGGGGGACATTACGTAGAGAACGATTTCTTTTAGGTGGTTTTTATCAAGAATACGAGTAAATTGAAACAGAGTAAAAGTTATACTAGGGGTTCTAATTTGGTTGAAAATAATTTGTACGCGTTGTATTTCTGTACAAAAATAATGTTATTTAGTAAACGAAATACTTAGAGGTAAATTCTTGATACATAAGATAGTTGCAGGAGGTGAAATTTTTGAAATCTTTTATGAGTGGATGAATTTTTAACTTGTTGAATAAAAATGTTTAGATGACACACAATAGCCTTTCTAAATTAGTCTGTACCCAAAAAATGCATTTTTAAATCGACTTAAATCAATCTTATTTTTACTGATATTATAAATAAGAAAATATGAAATATAATCGGATTTCTTCACGACACAGTAGCTAGTAATATTATAATATTAAACAATCATTTAGTTTGTACGTAAAAGCCCCGCAAGTTCCCCTCGTGTTTAATGTTATCTCCCGATATTAATTATCCTCCTAGCTCCTCCCTCCCTGCCGCCGCCTGCCGGACAAACAACAATGACAACACTTCTTTCAATAACCCAAGCCTATAGAATAAATAACCTTAGTAATATAGGTATTGTGCTATTTGTCTTTACTAATAAAACTGATTATAAAAAAAAAGATTGTTTGCATTGATCTCTGATAGATTCTCTTGATGAATACTCCAAAAAATAAATTGTTGTATTACAGATAAAAGAGCGAGTTTGATTCTCCACTCTCCAAAAAACTCAGGCTCTACGACGCGCTACGAAATGCTACGCGTTGCTATAAAGTGCTACGAAATGCTACGCGGTGCTAGAAAGTTCTACAAAATGCTACGAAGTGCTACAGAGTGCTACGCAGTGCTACAAAGTGCTACGAAATGTTAGGAAATGCTACGGGGTGCTACAGAGTGCTACGCGGTGCTACAAAGTGCTACGAATTGCTACGTGGTGCTACAAAGTGCTACGAAATGCTACGCGGTATTACAAAACGCAACGCGGTGCTACAAAGTTCTAAGCGGTGCTACAGAGTGCTACGAAATGCTACGTGGTGCTACGAAGTGCTATGAAATGCAACGTAGTGCTACAAAGTGCTACAAATTGCTACGTGGTGCTACAAAGAGCTACGAAATGCTACGTGGTGCTACGATGTGCTACGAAATGCTACGTGGTGCTACGAAGTGCTATGAAATGCAACGTGGTGCTACAGAGTGCTACGAAATGCTAAGCGGTGCTGCAAAGTGCTACGAAATGCTACGCGGTGCTACAAAGTGCTACGAAATGCTACGCGGTGCTACAAAGTGCTACGAAATACTACGCGGTGCTACAAAGTGCTACGAAATGCTACGCGGTGCTACAAAGTGCTACGAAATGCTACGCGGTGCTACAAAGTGCTACGAAATACTACGCGGTGCTACAAAGTGCTATGCGGTGCTACAAAGTGCTACGAAATGCTACGCGGTGCTACAAAGTGCTTCGAAATGCTACGCGGTGCTACAAAGTGCTATGAAATACTACGCGGTCGCTTACGCGATCAGTTTGACACTTTCTTAATCTCGAATCGATATTGTGCCATTATTTAGGATCTTCGACCCTTATTCGGACAACTGATAAAATCGATGCGGGTCCGAAACAGGACCCTCTGACAAATGGAGGCATTTATTTTACTGATAGTCTGTGTAAAGCTAAAGATATAAGAAACATAATATGGTTCAAAGACCACGTATGTCTGCAGCCTCCAAAATACGAAATTTTATGGAAGCTAATTAGAAAAGTTATATTAACAATTATAGTAACCGCGAGCAATCACTTGTAATGTAACATTATAGATTCGTTTTTAAGCATTACATTACACGTGTAATGTAACATTAAAGATTCGACTTTGAGCATTACATTTCAAGACTACCTCTCTGACTGACGAGCATTCGCGTGTAATGTAACATTCGACTTTGAGCATTCCATAGCTAGTTAATGTTACAAGTTGTATCAAGATATTACACACTGTATCATTACAAGGTGCGCATTGTAATGCTCGGTTTTGTATCATTTCAAGGTGCGAATTGTAATGCTCGACTCTGTAACGTTACATTACAAGCGAATGTAAAAGTGCGAGGGAGCACCTTTACTCTACATCTAAGCTAAATTTCATCAAAATCAACCCATTCTGGATTTTGTTTTTGAATTTTTTAAGGCTTATTTAATGCGAAGTCCAAAAACAAAGTATTTAAACAATTTTAAAATTTAAACGCGATCTAAATGCTCAAGTGCGCTCAAGTAGAATTGTCAGTTCGTGCTTTAAAAACACGAAACATATTTTGTTTTCTTGTAATTATCGTATTCTTTTGACATTATCGTAAACGTTTACGTTTGTATAACGTAAAAGAAATAGCCTGGAGGGCTTTTAAATTTTATGAAAATGTCTTAACGTTACAACTGGGTACCTCAAGGTCTAGGAGTTTGAGGTCAAAAGTCAAAGGGCTCTAGGGAACTGTGATAATATTTAAGTTAGGAACTATTTGCAAAAAAACCCGGTATTTCGAAACTTGTAAGAAATATGATATTTCTTCTTAAAATGCCGGTAAAGCGTTTCTATGGTATAGCCTTTATAAAACCATTTGATAATAATTAGTATTATCAGAATACGTTTATTCGTCTGACCCCATATTATCATATAACACACGTGTTAGTGTGACTTAAAATTAGATCAAAATCGGTGCACCCATTTGAATGCTACGATACCAAAGACAGACGCACCTAATCAGACACACAGAGGCATCAACGTTAGAAAACCAGATGACTGTGATCGTCAGGGGTTAAATATACTGCGTGACTGGTGAGACATTTGCAATACTTAAGGAGAGTACTTGGTACTCAATTCTCATTATAATAATTATGTAATAAAATTAGGTACTTAATTTTTGACCAAATTTCCCTTTAAATAAATGAATCATGGACATAAGTAAATTACTATGCGGCCGGCGCGCCGCGCCGCTACCCTTCCCGCGTGCGGTGTCCATGCGTTGGATAAATAATTATTTAACTTTAAGCTACATTTACTCAGTAATCAATTGTTATTATTTTTTTATAATTTTTTTCATCTAATATAAGCTATAATAGCCAAATATCACGTCGTCGAGTATTGAACATGTCTCACCAGTCATGTTGTTTGTATATTAACAAAACCCCATGAATTATAAGCTTGAGTTCACTTTCATCAAATCTTTATTCTGATACTAGATGACGCCCGCAACTCTATTTCGCCAAAATTTTGGCCCATGTTTATCGCGAGGAAACCGTACATTTTTCCGGCATAAAAAGTATGCCTACGTCCGTTCCCGGGACTCTAAGCATCTCCATACCAAATTTTAGCAAAATCGGTTCAGCGGTTTGGGCGTGAAGAGGTAACAGACAGACAGACATACTTTCGCATTTATAATATATATAATAGATGACGCCCGCAACTTCGTTTCGCCAAAATTCGTTTACCTCAAAGGGAACCGTACATTTTTCCGGAAAAAAGTATGTCTATTTCCTTTCCCGGGACTCAAAGTATCTCCATACCAAATTTCAGTAAAATCAGTTCAGCAGTTTGAGCGTGAACAGGTAACAGTCAGACAAACTTTCGCATTTATGATATAAGCATGGATTATGCGTAACGACGACATGTTTGTTACTCATTAATAAAAAAGTTAATGACATTATTTGTGCCGTTCAACTCTAGTTATGATCGCACCAAAAACATCTTACGAAAAATATTTTTACTTCCCCGCTGATTCCATAAAATAGAAACGAGTCCAAGTAAATAAAATCTGAATAATAGGATAAGATCTCGGGACCGAATGCTAACAAATATCCTTACAAAGTTTTCGCTATCGTCATCATAGACCCGAGAATCAACATCACCGGCCTTTATCTGGCAATATGTACGGTCTACGTGGACCAGAATTCTGCCGAGGGTTACACTCAGAAAGGTTTCATTATTATTAATTACTTAATTAACTTACTTTAATTATAACAAAATCTCAAATGAACTGTCCAATCTCTGGTTAAAGTCAATAATGGACGCCATATTTGACGATAACCTTAACCGCGCAATTTTTCTCGGTTATAGTTAAAGTTTTTTTTCTTCTTTAATTTTGGCAACTTGACACAGATTTGCGTATATTGTGCCACAGACAAGGGTATGAATTATTTTTATCATCGTTATAATATTGTCATGACTAAAGTCTAGTCAAAGACTAAGTAAAAGTCAAAGCAGTCAAGGAGTCAAGTCGGTCAATTCAGTAAAGTGGTAGACGCTTTACTGAAACTTACGACGGAGTTTTGGAGGGAACACAAAAAAGCACGTTTCTGGAAGTTGCAGCATTTTCCTACACTTGTGCACGATAACGAATATCTAATGGTTAATATTCTACCGATATTACACATTAAAAACCTAGATAACACAGGAATACAAAAATACAACAGCACTCCTTCACATTCCCGGCAAAACTCCAAAGTTAAAGTTAAATTTGACATAAGGGTCACAGTGTTTTTCTGTCAATTTCTATGGATAATTCATTTTTTATACTCTCAATTCTGTGGTCATTGATAAAGCTAAAGTTAAAGTTAACCTTAATTCTGACCATAACTGTAACTATAACAACGCCTCTGGTGCAACCCACCATTAGCGAAGCGTCGAAACTTCTGTCGAAGTTAGAGAATGCAAGTTGTCTAAGTATCCAACTGGACTTTTAGTCAAATTGCATCCTATAATTTTAAAAAGTTAGAAGTTCAGAACAATCTATTAAAGTTGATTGTGTGTTTGAAAATACATAGGATAGTTTTTGTAGCGAAAAAAGGGTACGGTTCCCGTGCGATAACCGAATTTTGGCGGAACGTAGTTGCAGGCTTTATCTGGTAATTAATAAAATTCATTGCGTAACCTTATAATATAATATTTAAAATAATTTAATATCATTTGAAATGAATTCGTCAAAAAATTCGATGGAAGTATTTAGTCGGATTTAATTGGGCCAAGACTTTTGTGCATAAATACGAGTTTTTAGTCATGAGGCTTGTGATAGGGTGACCAGATTAGTGGTGGTTAGTATAACGTATAGCTGAAAAAAGTAGCGCGCTATTTCTTCGCAACGAATAGCGCGCGCTATAAATCTATGCATAAGACGCTACGTTATAACGTATCGCGCGGTCACTGACCTAGCACGGTGCCGCCCGCGCTGCCGATCGCGCGCGATTTTCGTTCGATCGTTGCCGCGTTGTCGTGTCGTTTCGTTGCCAAATCGGGTAAATTCGGCTGTCATAATTTTTTCAATGTTGCGTTGCGTGCATAGGTAAATTATGGGTAAATTATAATATTTTATAATCATCAGTAATTGACCTCCTGCTCCGAAGAGCACTGTAATAGAATGGTAACTTCCGTTCCATGTTAAAGTTAATTTTTTTCTTAATCTGGATATGTTATTAGTGACAGAAGAACTCGTTTGTCGTCGACAAAAGTGGCGCAAATAATATTTTTAAATGTAAATAAAATGTAAAAAAACTGTTGTAAAAAAAGATGTAAAAATAATGTATAATACTAAAAAAGAAAAAAAAAACATTTAAATCATATTTTGTAAAAAATAGAATTGTATATAAACCGATTCATTTTAAATTCAATTGTTTAAATATATTATTATATGTATTTGCAACATAATAAAATTAACTAAATAATGCGTTCTAACGATTATATTATTCTAAATATCTAACAAACACGTTATATTATATTAACTCACCCACCGCGTTATAATTATTGTAGACGTTACGAATCATCATGTTGTAACATAACGAAAGAATTCAATATTAACGTCGGTAACTTTACAACGCGTCCAATCGACTCGTTATAACGTATCATTCGTTATAACGTAGCGTCAAAAATAGCGCGCTTGAAAAATGTAGCGTATTCCATCTAGCGCGCTATGAAAATATAGCCGTTAGGAACACCACTAGACCAGATGCCTGAATTTTATAGGACTATATGGCCAACTTAACTTTTTTATTTATTTATTTTAATTACATTATTAAACATATTTATTACAATACTAGATGTCTCGCGCGGCTTCGCCCGCGTAAATTAGGAATTTTACAAAAACCGTACATATTCCCGCCAAAAAAATTGCTTAAGTCCCTTCACGTGGTCTACTCTATATATGTGCCAAATAACATAAAAATTGCTCCAGTAGTTAGTGTGATAAACCCTTTTTTCTAATAATTTTCCCCGTTTTTTCCGCATTTTCCTCTGTTTATTTGGTCCTATTAGTCTTGGCGTGATAATATGCCTTCCTCAATAAATGAGCTATCTGAAAGATTTTTTTAATTGGCCCAGTAGTTTCTGAGATTAGCGCGTTCAATCAAACAAACAAACTCTTCAGCCTTCAGGTTTATAATATTAGTATATATTTTTCAAATCGCTTGACAAACTTGAGTCTCGATCTAAAAGACTATGAAAAGTACCAATAATAGCGTCATAATCGGGACAATGCATGGTACAATATGGTAGTGATGATGATGGTGAATGTAATTTGCATAGTAGCATATGCTTTCCGTTCTTACATCAACGCCGAAACTCCAAACTTGTATCTATAAAGAGTCAGGAGTTCTCTCAGCACCTTCCGAACCATGTAATATCTCGGTGCAAAATCTTACTTGTTGGTAGCATATGCTTAGAATACTTCTCACGAAACCGAAGTCACCACATGTTTTCATATAAATTTTGAGGAGTTCCCTCGATTACTTATGGAACCCTTCATCAGGTCACCACTTTTGTGAATATAGTACCTAATTGGGATGATACCCTATACACCAAAAGAAAAAATTTCAAAATCGATTCACAAACGGCGGAGTAATCGTTGAATATATAAAAACGAACATAACACCTCCACCATTTTGAAAGTCGGTTAAAATTGTAGCCTATGTGTTATTCTGATGTATAAGCTATGTTATTGCAAAGTTTCATTAAAATCCATTCAGTAGTTTTTGCGTGAAAGAGTAAAAAAACATCCATACATACATACAACTTTCGCCTTTATAATATTAGTAGGATATTAAATCAACAATATATTTAAAGTGTTTAATTGAATAAGGATTAATGCCGTATTGGTTAAAATCGCTTCAAAAATTAGCTATTATTTGTCGTTAAAAGTATATGACAAAAAACTGTTATTGTGGGATATCCATAAGAGATAGACATATACCATCGCGGAGTTTTCTGTAGACCTTTTCATTGTGTACAATACTTAGTACATTATTTTGATAAATCTCGTAGGGTTCAGCCTGCGTTTGCAATGTAAGCAGAAAAAAATGTAATTATTTACGACATCACATTAGAAACCCCAACAATAACAGTATTTCTCCACTATTTAATTAATGTTATTATACTTATAAACCTTCCTCTTGAATCACTCTATCTGTCAAAGAAAACCGCATCAAAATCCGTTGCGTAGTTTTAAAGATTAAAGGGAACAAAGGGACATGAGGGAAAAAAGCGACTTTATTTTATAATATTATGTAGTGATATATTACAGTGCGCCATAAACAGGATCAGTTTATCTGGGCACCGGGTATCGCACAAAACATACGAGTTGCTTTCTTACAACACAATATTGTGTTGTAAGAAACCGCTACTAAGCGGCTAACTAAGCCTATTTTAAGATTTGGACACATTGATGGACAGAAAAAGCTATTTATAATAATAATAATAATATCTATGGACGCTTCACACCACGTCAGTCTGGCCCTGTGCTAAGTACCTGAAGGACTTGTTTTACATGTTACCAAGCTTTAAGCAAATTAAGCAAAATTTTTCTAGTAATTATTGTGACCACTTCGATAACAAAGCCAAAATAGAACTTTGTAACGTACTAAATTGTTACGCAAAAAACAATTTTTATTCATAATAAGCCTTTGACAAAGAAAAATTAAGAGTCATTACGTCTATCGTACTAAGATTTCCATTTGAAACTTATAACTATACAACAGGAAAAGGATACTTTGCGGAACAAAACGCTGTATTCTACTTGCATTAAAGTCGAAAATTTTATTGAAAATAGTCGGTAATATATATTTTTTTAGTAAAAACTTCACCAGAGGCGTTTTTTTTTGGATAGGATAAAAATTTTAAGGCACACCTGATTGAAAATTAGTAAGACAGAGGGAGAGCAGATGACGCCCTCAGATTGCCATTTGCTTGTTTACGCTTGGCAATCAGAGTTATTACTTATACGTTACTAGATGACGCCCGCAACTCTGTTGCGCCAAAATTCGTGTATCGCGCGGGAATCGTACATTTGTCCGGGATAAAAATATCCTGTGTCCTTTCCCAGGAATTAAAATATCTCCATACCAAATTTCAGCAAAATCGGTTCAGCGGTTTGGACGTATAGAGGTTAAAGACAGACAGACAGACACACTTTCGCATATTTTATAATATTAGTAAGGATGGTCAAATATGAAGAGGGGCCTTAAAAATATCAGTTTCAACATAATTTACCTACTTTGTCACTTGAAATCCGACAGAGCACAATCCTAACAATCCATTCTAAAGTCTCCCAACTTCCGTCAACTTCTGTGAACTTCTGTCGACTTCTAATCCGAACGATCACCAAGACTTGTCGCAGATCAACTGACGCCAAATCCACAAGAAGGTGCACCATCCGTTTTGATCATTCAGGACTAACAAGTGGTATATATTAAAAAAATTAAACCGACTTCAAAATTGTACTTAAAATTCCCTATCTCAAAAACTACTGAACCGATTTTGATGAAACTTACAGTATTCTGTAAGTTGAACAATACCTAGTACAACAAAAAAAGAATATGCTAATCTTTCGAAATCGGGTCACAAACGGCGAAGTTATCAGCGAACAAATATAAAAAAAACATACAGCTATTATATGCATTTGAATTGGGGAATCTCTTCCTTTTTTGAAGTCGGTAAAAATACTATTTTGATATCTTATTTATTAAAGGATAGCTTGTGTAAAAGTAACATGAATGTTTAATAATAAATCTCCATTTCTTTTGATGTGTTTTTGTATAAACTGGGAATATGGGATGAGGAGAAATTGGCCTGAGTTCAATTTCGGTTTTTCAATTTCTCTTGACGTTCATTTGATTTTATAATACTGGGAACTTTGAAATGAGAAATTTTACGTTACAAAATGAAATCCGCAACTCCGTTACACACGGGAATCGTACATTTTTGCGCAAAAAAATCTATCCTTTAGCCTTTACCAAAGTATCTGCATACCAAAAATAAAAATCGGTTTAACGGTTAAGGCGTGAAGAAGAAACAGATAGACAGACACACTTTCACATTTATAATAATACTCATAAAAGTTGATGCCCGCAACCGTTGTGCAAAAATTCGTTTATTGAGTGAAAACCATTTTTTCAGAATCAAAAGTATTCTATGTCCTTTACCGGGATTCAAAGTATCCCCATTAAATTTTATCAAAATCGGTTCAGTGGTTTAAGCGTGAAGAGGTAACAGACAGATATGGATGGATTAATTAGTATAAGAATACATACATACATACATAATATCTCTCGTCTCTAGTCTCAATCTCACGTGCTAGTAAGACATTCGCCTGCGGTCAAAGCGAAGTTCGAGGTCTCAAAATCGAGCCCTTGATTCCATTTTATTTCGAGTACAAAGCATTTTTTTAATCACGGAATCACTCTTCTACTTTATTTTCTTTGTTATTCAAAAATAATCACATTTATTATCTTCCGGAATATAAGTGACCTGACGGCGTAATTTTTCACTTTTATTACAACATTTGTCTACGAAATACAAACAACAATGATAGCCTTATTATGGGTATTCATTTTTTATGATCACTTAGATATAGTAACATAACTTCGTCATTTATATTTATTTTTTACAAGAAGAAAAAAAAAACTTAGTCAAATAATATTAGACAATAGTTTCTAGTTTCTATACCGAAGATAAAAAACAAAATCGAAAGATTTGACATAGCGTATCGCTGATACGGCGCTTGCGGTGCCTTATATCAATTAATTATATACATTTTTTAAATTATATATTTAATGAAATTTTTCCATCCATTAATTTGAGAGCTCATTTAAGGGCCTTTCCCTACGGAGATTCCGTAATTTACCGTATTTAGAGCCTTATAAACTCATAATTTGAAAGCTACAAAGTTATAATAAAAATACAGCAACAATCTTCAGTATATAAACATTCCTTTCCCCGTTTTAAATTTTCTATTTTTGTTTATTAAACTTATGATATTAGCTTCCATAGTAATACCAATTTATTAAAATTGAAGCATACTTTCAGCATCCCCCTAGTATTTACAAATTACGTTTATTTGAAACACACGACAATAGATAGACAATTTCATTAACTACATATTCCCCGTTTTAAATTTTAAAATCGACAACCAAGAAGATGATCAATTCTTCCTTTTAAAACCCGTGCATAACAATGCATATAGAACCATTCACACGTCGATTGTACTGTACGATTTGTTGTGTCATTAATGTCACTATATATTGTATACTGCAAAAAACGTGCAGAATTGTGCCGTGTGAACTTTTTTTTTTTTTTTTGATGCGCAGGGGAAACCCATCATGGGTGCCCCGGGTTGGGGATGTGCCTCAGTTAGCTGAAGCATGGATGGATGTCCCGGATCTAACAAACACAGGACTCCCTCCACGACCGACCGGTCTACCTCAGAAGGGACCGGACTTCACCAAAGTTAGGGAACGCTTCGGCAAACTGAAGCGTTCCTCGGCGCCGGGACTGGCTAAGCCGGGGAGGTTCCCATCCTCTCCCGGAGCCCCGTTAGACGAGACTTAGGAAGTTCGCATAGCGTCGCCTCCGCACTCCCGTCCTACGCCGGCAGAGCGGCAGAGAGGTGGGATCGTCCTCTCTGTCCCGCTCCGAGACCTCTTTCTGCGACATAACAATTTCGCAGAAAGAGACCGCAGCCTGCCAGGCCTCATCGCTCTCGAGCATGCAGCGCACCATGCTCGGGAGCGAGAGGTCCCCGCCTAGCACTGCCACGAGATCGTGGCGCTGCACGGCCCAACGATCGCACACCTCAAGGGTATGCTGGGCCGTGTCCTCCGCAGCGCCGCACTCATGACAGGCTGGCGTTGGCTCTCTCCTGGCGACCTTACACGGGTACTCACCGAAGCATCCGTGCCCGGTGAGCACCTGCGTAAGGCGGAAGGTGAGGGGTTTCTTCTTGCGGCGCATCCACGCCTCCACGCCGCAAGAACTGGACGCAGTGCCTCAGCGGTACGTTTACCGTACCGGGTCTGCGCCAGATCCTCTCCCCACCTCCTCAGCAGCCACTGCTCTCCGAGTCTCCGGAACCGCCTGAGCTCTTCCCACGAAGGGGCTTCGCCATTCGACCTCCCCTCAGTGATGAGGAGGTTCAACTCGGCGAGCACCCTCGCCGTGAGCTCCCATGGCGGTTCCCCCGCCAGAGCAGTTGCTGCCGCCCAAGAGACTGTACGGTAGCCCCTGATGACTCTCACCGCAATGACCCGTTGCATTTTGTGCAGCAGGGCCCTATTACGCACGGTGAGAGTATCCACCCATACTGGGGCACCATACAGAGCCATACTCCGACATACCCCGGAGTACAGCTGCCGACAGGCTTGACTGGGCCCTCCTATATTCGGCAGGAGTCGACCCAGAGAGGATGCCGCTCTTATGACCTTCGGTCCCAGCTGCTGGAAATGGGGACCGAAGGTCCACCTTCCATCCAGGGTGAGCCCAAGATACTTGATGGTGGGGCTCACCCTGATCTCCTCGTCTCCGACACGAAGTCGTGCACCTGGGGGAGGTCCCCTTTTACCGGGTCCGCGAAACATAAGGGCTTCGGTCTTCTCAAAACGGACCCGAAGCCCTAACCGTCTTATGCGGCTGACTACCAGCGATACTGCCGATTCGGCCAGCCGCGCCGCCTCTTGATAAGTCCTCCCCCGGGCTGTGATAAAGGTGTCATCCGCATAAGCGGAGACACCTATCCCGGGGAGGAGGCAGCATCGCAGGACCCAGTCAAAGCCGATGACCCACAGACCCGGTCCAAGTGCCGACCCCTGTGGGACACCGCAGTCGACCTCCACCAACACCAGGACCCCGTCCCGGTTCTCCCACACGACTTCTCTGTCGGAGAGCCAATCTCCCACCAGCCTTCTGATATACAAGGGGACACCGAAGTACTCCAGTGCCCCAAGTATCACGCTGTGAGGAAGGCTGTTGAAAGCATTGGCTATGTCGAGCGACACCCCCAACACTACATCCCCTTTGCGTTCCGCCTCCTGCGTCACCGACCGTAGGTGCCGTATGGCGTCGACGGTAGACCGACCAGCCCGTGCCGTGTGAACCTAGCCTAATAAGATGTAAGTACTGCAATGTTTTGACGCTAGAGGCAGCACCAGTATAGACAATAAACAAAAAATTTATTCGACGTTCGACAACGTTTCTGTCAATATCCTGATATGATGTGTGCAACATATCGGATTTCGGTCGGATTTTACTATATGTGCTAGTAGCGCCCTCCGCTCCTACCTTTACCGCGTAATCTTACTCAGAAAATTCATAGTAATCACGACTTGGAATACGAATAAAAAACGTGGAATTTAATTTGAGCAGTCCATAACAGTTAAGCGTTGTTAAATTTTAAATGCTAAAGCGTTCGAGATTGGAAAACAAAAGCAATTTTTCTCAACCGTTCCCACTCGGGGATTCCCCGCAATAAATTGTGTTGCTGACAGCAATATCGACGGTATTATTGGCTATGGCATTCTGATTATTTTTACTTTGTAATAGTCTACACTCCACTTTATCTAATCCATACTTACTTAATATTTTAAATTCGAAAGTGTGTCTGTCTGTCTGTTACCTCTTCACGCCCAAACCGCTGAACCGATTTTGCTGAAATTTGGTATGAAGATACTTTGAGTCCCGGGAAAGTACATAGGATACTTTTTATCCTGGAAAAAATTACGGTTCTTGCGCCATAAACGATTTTTGGTACAACGGAGTTGCGGGCGTTAACTAGTAAATAATGATATTAAGAGCGCGCTGTGAAAACGCTAGCCCCGCCTACACACAACGCTATCCTCCAATCGTGATACAATAATTCCATGAATCGTGCTCCCGGGCAATGTACTTTAGGCTGCAGCTAATGGTGAACAATATCGCGTAACAACGGTTCCCGCATTATAGCACGAAAGTAAAGGTCGTAAGTCCCAAAACTGTTTTTTGATGATTACTTAAAAACTAAATACAATACTAATATTTCCTTTAGCTATTATTTTATAAAGTGTGTGATTGTAGTAGTGCAAGTTATTTAATGATAGTAACTCAATAAGTGTAACAGATATTTGTAGAAATTCCCAAAAAGATTCATAATTTCGAAAAATAAAACTATCGAGTCAAAATAAGTGAATCGTGTTTTCCGTTAGCTTAATTTTTATTATATGTATAGATTGTATATTTATCTGATATAAGTATACAATCTATACATATAATAAAACTGTAGAAATGAAAATTCTGTACATTAAAGATATTCAAAAAATAATAAGCGGGGGGTATTACTACATCGCTATAGAAGCCAAAAATGTGGTTAGTTTTTTTGTCAGTCTGTCTGTCTGTCTGTCTGTCTGTCTGTCTGTATGTTTGTTCCACTATCACACAAAAACTACTGATCCGATTTGAATGCGGTTTTCGCAGATATATTTGTCTTCTTCCAACTTAACATCTGGTGTATAAAAAAATTTCCCCCCACCCCTCTAAAGGGACGAAAGAGGGGGTCAGATTTTGTATAAGACTTTTGCTTTAACACGAAAACTACTGATCCGATTTGCATACGGTTTTCGCAGATATATTTGTCTTCTTCCAACTCAAAATCTGGTGTATAAAAATCAACCCCCCCACCCCTCTAAGGGGAGCAAAGAGGGGGTCAGATTTTGTATCAAACTTTTTACTTACTTCATATTATTAACTGTTTTTTCCAACGTACCATCTGGTGTATAAAATTTTTCCCCCCACCCCTCTTAGGGGACAAAAGAGGGGGTAAGATTTAAATACTTTAAATGGCAAAACAACGTTTGCCGGGACAGCTAGTGATTAAATAAATCTCGATTTCATTTGAGTCAATCGTATTCCGGGATCGTAATACTTATTAGAAAACACAGCAAAATTGCACAGCCCGCTCTTAAGTAGTGTCTATTCGACCTCTATGGCTCGGTGGTTGGAGCGCGTGGTTACTCAATGCTCAAGCTGGGGGTCACAGGTTTGAATCCCGCTGACGGAACAAAAAGTTTTCAATATTACTGGGTTTATGGTTGTGTATTAAATACACACATATTTAATACACAAAACAGCATATGATTATATATTAAAACATTTTTATTATAATATATGTACTGTATATAATTTAGTACAATTTAGTGTGGCATTATTCTGAAAAAGTCATCGCGATAGAACCATTACACATTATGAATAATATAATACTCGGCTTGGCATCGAATAATAAAAAGGTATTATCATGATTGTAACAATGTAAATACGCTTTATGTTATGAATTTGTCGCGTGTCTATTGACCTTAAGAATTCTACCGAGTCGATATAACGACAGCAATATTATGCAGTTTGAACTTTATTACCAAGCAATAAGGTTAGTAATTAATAAACTGCGTTTGCTGGGGACTGTACCTACACACTAATTTCATCAATAACAAGTATACCAACTTTTGTATTACACTGAGTAATAAAATATGTAGGCCACAAAACAGGAAAAGGAGATTGTTTTTTCATGTCTGGTATTTGTGGGTTCAGTGACCCTAAACTCAACACTAAAGTTGCGTCAGTCATATAAATATATTATTATTTTGATGCTTTCTATACATGAGAGGTTTTGGGGTTAAGTTGTAATAAGAAGTAAAACACAATAAAATACAAACATTCGTTTACAAGTAAGATGTATTTTATTGATCCTCTAACATTACATTTTAATTTTAATGCCTTTAAATATTAGTAAAATATTTTTTTAAGCCACAGAAATAAGAAGGTAACATAATTATTATTATAAGTGTTTACTGTTTAAGTCAACAGAAGTTGCATTAGAAATGTAAAATTCATTTACTTCGAGCTTTCAAAAATTATCTACACTTTTTAATTTTCCAAACACAACGAAGAACCAACATATTCTTACAACAGAAATACCTCATTTAACTTAATTATCGATTTTTGATTCTACTCCAAGAATATCTCATGTAAAAATAACGTGTTATTATTAGAAGAGTACAGTAAAAACTGCAAAGCTATTAATCATGAGAGCACTACTTTCTACTCTTAAGCCGCCGTCAGAACTTCCCCGGCAACAACTTACACATTTTATTTGTTAAGTATTCCCAGTGTACCCGTGTTAAGGTGGCTTTCTGATGCCGCAAGCGACCGCTACCGACAAAAATTCAAACAAAATTCCTAACAAACCCGTTGTAAAAAACCGACGAAAGGGACTCGGAGCCAACAACCGAAAAGATGAAAAATTCTTCTATTTAAAAACTGTATAATAATGTCAAATACAGAATAGTCAGAACTCAATTGGATATATTATTACTGCAATTTTTTTCAAACTGCTAGTAGCGCCCGTTGGTTTAATTTTTCTCTACGCCATTACAAAGCAGCGGCGGCATGGGTCGCTAGACTAATATAGGTAGAAAATGAAACCTATCCCAGTATAGCCTAAGTCATAAAGTGGCATTTTGTTTGAATTTTTGTCGGTCGTGGTCGCTTGCGGCAATGATCAGAAAGCCACCTTTACTTTAGTTAATATGTTACTTCGGTAGTTTTAATACGGCTCCGACTATGAGTCGAGTTTGTGTGGAGCCTAGTACTAAAACTTTAATTACTAATCATGTGGTAGTATTTTTAATAGACTGTAATAAGGTAGTTTTATGTTTTTACTGAATGTATTATGGCTTGTTTTGTCTTATGTAAAAATTGACGTAATTTTTTAAGGCTGGATTTATACGCGTCCACCCAAACGCGCGGTTTAGCGGCTAAGCCGCGAGATTAAAAGGAAATGTATGTAACGATTTATTTAAGTAGCGGCGCGGTCGCGTTGTCATTTAGTATTTACATACATTTGCTTGTGATATCGCGGTGTAGCCGCGAAACCGCGCGTGCGCGCCGTCGCTTATAAATACAGCCTAGGTGTCTTAACACACTAGGCCGAAAATACACGGCCGAAGTTCGGCATGATTACGCCTGCAATGTATTTTAAATTACCGATGACATACTATGCCGAAATTACGTCGCGTTAAATCGTATGCGTATCGCATTGCAGGCGTAATCATGCCACTTCGGCCGCGTATTTTCGGCCTAGTGTGCTTAGACACTAAGAACCAACCTGCCTGTGATGTTTTTTGTTTGAGAACCATTTCCACTTCGTCGGAAAATATCTGCCTTTTGGCTAGTCATATTTTGGTTCTGTGAAATTATTATTCTTACTACTCTACATTTTCCTGTTAATTCAATATTATGATTTAGGACTTTCGTGTGATGTTTTCGATAGTTATTTTTAGCTAAACTAAAATGGCATACCGAAGTATGTTCTCGTAGCGCATAACTTATGCATGCATGTCTTAGCACGTTCGTTTCATTATTATAACATAATGTATGCGCAGCTGCGACTTCATGGATCAACTATAAAATATCTCATTCGATCAGAGTATCTATATATTCGATCAGAGTATCTATATATTTTTACTTCAGGTGATAAAAAGTTATAAATATGAATTGATAGAACTCATAACACAACTTTATTTATATTCTTACTCCGTCGCTCGTGACTCTTACAATAGAGACTTTACCGGAAATACAAGTATACCTTTTTAACAACCCTTTATATTATACTAGACGACGCCCGCAACTCCATTGCGCTGCGGAAACCGTACTTTTTTTGTGAAAAAATGCGCCCTAGCATAATAAATTTGCCCATTCAAAAATTTAAAAAAATATATCTATCAGCGCTGTTACTTACATTGGTCTCTATACATGGGACTCATATATATCCGAAAGTAACATTTTGTTTTGTTACACTCTGTATTCTCAGCATGAATATTTTTTATTAGTAAGGGGTATCACTCCCGCCATATATTAATTACTATATACTTAACTAATTTCTATGATTACAACATAAACATAATTTCGCACTAAAAATGTCAAACCACGCTTGGTGTAAACAGAAATTAGTAAACAAAGGCCTCATTACGACCTAATGAATCCCTTCTGTTTCGCGCCAAATTTCAAATTTGGCATTGAAACCGAACGTTTAGGCTTCGGCCAAAGCGCCAAACCTACGCGACCAAAGCGACTGCGAAGCGGGAGCGTCTGCAACGCGGGACGTTCGCGGTATAATAATCAACGGTTTCGCACCGTAGTCGCGCAGGTGTGCACACCAGGGGCCGTAGCCAAAGTCTCTTTCGTTAAAAACGATGACGAAATTCGTTATTAAAATGTATGGGATTTGACATTAGTCTTCGCAAGCGAAATGTCATTTAGCGATGACTTATGTCAAACCGCATACATTTTGATAACGAATTTCGTCATCGTTTTTAACGAAATATACTTTGTCTAAGGGGCCTGTTTCGCGTTGCAGACGCTTCCGTCCCGCGTCCCGCATTACTGACGCGTAGGTTTGGCCAAAGCCATTATCGGTTCGAAATGAAGAGTTGCAATTTGCAAACGTAAGTATTGATCTATTTAAATGAGGGTTTTAGCTATATCATTTGCAAGCCATTTTTAATGGGGAAACTTACATTCCGCATCCCCGGCGGATTGGGGATATCAACAATTTGCTGATAAGTCTCTTCATGTACTTTAAACTGTCGTAATAGAAAACTATAAAGAAAACCAAATAGAACAAAAGTTTGTAAGGAATAAAATAATAAATACAATTATTAATATTATTATGGTACTCATGCTACAATCTACATTCGCTTGATAAAATAGTTATTTATTAAAAAGTAACAATAGAGTATTATAATAATTTATAACCTCTTAACTTATCCCGTTTGTAAATGTATAGCGTATATAATAGTATATAATGTATATTCACAACTAAACATTATTATGATTGTATTCACAATAAAACATTAAGAGCGCGCATTAAGCTTAATCGTCGATCTCATATTATTTAATTTTTAAATTCGATAATGAGCCATGAATTTTATTCTTTAATGTAGATAGATGTAACCTATATATGGCCAAACAACTATACTTTTAAGTCTTATCAGTAGAAAAAAATAATGAAAAAAATATATGAAATTCATCTAATTTTGAAGAAAATTGTATATTAAAAAACCGGTTAAGTGCGTATCGGAAATCATCCCCGCTTGATATGTAGTGGAGGTACCATAACAAAAAAAAAATTAAGATTTTATATACCATTTTGTCGGCATCATTAATATTGCCGAATTACGGCTTTGTGGCCTACAAAGCCGTAATTCGGCAATATTAATGATAAAAGGCCTAAAGACTGAGTAAAACCGCGGACAGACAGACGGGCAGACGGACGGACAGACCGAAACTATAAGTGTCTAAACAAGTTCCGCCGAAGTTCCGTAGCGGAAGTTCGGCATGATTCCGCCTGCAATGTATTTTAAATTACCGATGACACACCATGCCGAAATTCCGTCGGTTATATTGTATGCGTTTGACATTGCTGACGTAATCGTGCGGAACTTCCACCGCGGAACTTCGGCATGGTGTGTTTAGACACTTAGGGTTCTTTTGTTAACTACGGAACCCTGAAAACTAAGTATTCAAGAGTAATAATATAACACATGAAATAAAATGTATTACTGATGCTGACAGGCTGCATTAGCGCCTAAGAATATTGAATATTTTACCAAAGAAACAGTTATTAAGATTAAAGTAGTTTATCGCTTATTCCACCCAGAAAATCCTTGTCCTTTTTCATCTATAATATGTATTATATGGGTAGAGAGAAGAATGTTTTGTATAAAATAGTTCGCCCTCTTAAAGAAACATTCAGAGAGATAATTTTAAAACACGTCTAGAGCAGATAGCCCGACTGCGACATTTTTCATCGTAATATGCACTTTTCGAGATCTCAGAACACTAAACGTAAATTTTTTATTATTTACTTGAGTAATGTAAGAAGCTTTTGTTTAAAATTATTATCATCTCACCTCGGAAAGGATTCTGAGCTCGGGAATTGTCGTCTAAGTCTGATATATTAATGATATAATGTCTGATGTTTTAAAGTATCTTAGTTTATATTTTTGCAGTATGTACTTCACTACTACTGATTTCAAAATATTCTTAGCAGGCCCGATTGATCACAAAGTGTACGGTTTGCGCGCGTCCGTGACTGCAATGAAATTTTGGAACACATTTTTACAACTTCCTTGTTAGTTGAGTAAAAATATAAAAAATAGAGGGCGCCATTTCTTGTGTATTTAAAGCGAAGACAATTCAGAAAACTCTTGTCATTATTTTCTATTACTTAGCCCTTTTAAAACCATGTCCCATTAAACTCGGAGCCTTTAACTGTTAAAAGGGTATCCCCAAACTGTTTCAGAAGTGAGTCTTAACTTAAATAAAGTGGTTTGACTTTTTGGAAGATTGTACCCTGGAATTGTATTTATTTTACGCAATATCTTTTTCTGGGACTCAAGGTATCTCCATACCTTCATAAAAATAGTTGGATTGGGGTTGCTAGCTTTAAAAGGTAACACTAATTATCAAAAAGACAAAAACACTTTCGCATTATATTATTAAGAATTATAAACCTTTTTTCATCACGTCCAAAGAACATTTTGCCTTTAACACGTTCAAAGTTCCCCCACAAAATTATCTTCACGAATAATAATCATAATATGATATAGATGGAAGATTGGCTCACTCGGTAACTGCTTAACGTTTCACTCCTCATTTATTATAATTTTCAGTTACGATACTTTTCTCTGTACCGCTAAACCCTTAGGGTAGAGGGCAAAATAACTGGCTATTTAAAATTTCTACATATTATATTAACACACTTCACTACATAGTATAAAACAAAGTCGCTTTATCTGTCCCTATGTCCCTTTACATGCTTTAATCTTTAAAATAGAGTGATTAAAGAGGATGGTTTATATGTATAATAACATCCATTAAATAGTGGAGATATATTGTTATTTTTGAGGTTTCTAATGTGATGTCGCAAATAATTAAATTTTTTCCGCTTACCTTGCAAACGCAAGCTTGAACCCTACGAGATTTATCAAAATAATGTAGTACTATTATGTGTATTGTACACAATGAAAAGGTCTACAGAAAACTCCGCGATGGTATATGTCTATCCCTTATGGATATCCTACAATTACATTTTTTTGTCATTTACTTTTTTTGACAAATAATTGCTATCCTTATCCAATTAAATACCTTAAATACATTGTTGATTTAATATAGATCTATAATCTATATGGCCCTTTACAGTATAAGATTTAAATTAATTCTTACCAGTGCCGGATTTAATTTTTCATGAGTGTAGGCCACTTTATTTCCGCCGCCCGATGTACGAAATCTGCTGCTCCTAGGCCGCGGCCTATACGGCCTATTTATAAATTCAGGGCTGGCTTAAACTGTATCTGACATAATATTATGTAAGCAACCGGCGTTAGACAGCAGATATTGCATGCTAGCTGTCCCGGCAAAGTTGTTTTGCCATATAAAGTATTTCTACTTTAACAAAATCTAACCCCCTCTTTTGTCCCCTAAGAGGGGGGGGGGGAACAATTTTATACACCAGATGTTAAGTTGGAAAACAGTAAATAATAATATGAAGTAAGTCCATTAAAGAAAAAGTTTGATACAAAATCTGACCCCCTCTTTGGTCCCCTTAGAGGGGTGGGGAGAAAAAAAATTATATACCAGATGTTAAGTTGGAAGAAGACAAATATATCTGCGAAAACCGCATCCAAATCGGATCAGTAGTTTTCGTGTGATGCTGGAACAAACATACAGACAGACAGACAGACAGATAGAGAGACAGACAGACAAAAAACTAACCACATTTTTGGCTTCTATAGCGATGTAGTGACACCCCCGCTTATTATTTTTTGAATATATTTAATGTATAGAATTTTCATTTCTACAGTCTTATTAAATGTATAGAATATCTGACATCTGTCAGAAATGTTTAAACGTTGACAGACAGCAGTGCAATACCAGCTATCAAACGACTATTGCATACGGCATACCTGTCGCAAGTAATCATCCGATGTATTAAGAACGACGATTTCAAAACACATCAGGTTTAACTGTACAAAATAAAACTGTGATTTGAGCATTTGAGCGCAAAATTTCCCTCAGTGGGCCTTATAAATTTATCTTTTAAACCGCTCCCGCCAAGTTGGAATACAAAATAAGTTGGATTTATAAACTGAATGTTTTATAATCCTGCGAACGGTTCGCTTAAATTAAACTGAAGTTCCAACAACTTTGTAACGAATACAATTATAAATTACTGATACACTAATTACTAAGAAATTGTTTACGGTATGATCAAAATAACAGGATTTAATATAAACTTTGACATTTTGTGTGATTTTTTTTGTGCCTCGAGCGTCCGTGGCCTAATGGGTAGACCTTTGGTTCGCACTCCTAGAGGGTGCAGGTTCAATCCCGGGTGGAGGCGTGTACCAATGAGACATTTTCTGATCTCAAGTACATAATACGGACACTCATACG
Organism: Cyaniris semiargus; assembly: GCA_905187585.1. Lineage (NCBI taxonomy): Eukaryota > Metazoa > Arthropoda > Insecta > Lepidoptera > Lycaenidae > Cyaniris > Cyaniris semiargus. The sequence continues at coordinate 10,214,240 of LR994566.1, read as the reverse complement.
GTGAAGGAAAACATCGTGAGGAAACCCGCACATGTTTGGTCCCAGACGTATTGACTAGTTCTTTCCTCTGGACTAGGCCGACTATGTTGCGACTTGCGAGAATGCCGTATGTGCTTGGGCAACCATACCGTCGTATCCTAGGAATAAGGGCGCTATTGCAAAAACCCTACTTTACAGGAGAAGGTTTTTTGTGTTTATTTAAAAATATTGCTAAACAACTTTTAGAAATTAATTATGAAATTATCGCATAACTACGTAGCGGTTGCTATGAAATTTAAAATGATACGTTTAATTTAATATTTCGGGTAGATTTGTCCCTTATTTCTTTTTTCCGCGGGGTAAAATAAGTCTCGTCAGACACAAGTAACGTTAGGCCTTTTTTGTACGGATTCAACGGGGTCGTGAGAGCATTTATGTCTTTTTACTGATCATTATCAAAGAATTTACTTTTTAAAACCACATTGAAAAATCGTCCAAGTGCGAGTTGGACACGCGCACAAAGGGTTCCCTACCATTATAGAGTAAAAATAGCCAAAAATTTGTGTTTTTTGTATGAGAGCCCCCTTAATTTTTTAGTTTATTTTAATTTTTTCGTCAATTATTATTTAAGTATACAACGGAACATTTTTTCAAGAGCTTACCTGTTGCTGTTATTGACATAGAGCAAAAAATAGCAAAAAATCACGTTTGTTCTATGGGTAATAGGAGCCCCCTTAAATATTTAATTTATTTTGTTTTTAGTATTTGTTGTTATAGCGGCAACAGATATTATACTCAATCTGTGAAAAGTTCTTGAGACAGAGCCTGGAGACAGACGGATGAACAGACAGATATCGAAGTCTTATTAATAGGGTCCCGTCTTTACTCTTTGGGTACGGAACCCTAAAAAACAATATAAATAGGCATATGGAAAAAACATACTTTAAAGCGTTTTCTATTTCTCGACCCTGAAATCAATCATAATAACTATTGGTTTCCTTCAACTTGTAAAATTTATGTATGTACTAGATGACGCCCGCAACTTCGTTGCGCCAAAATTCGTTTATCGTGCGGGAACCGTACATTTTTCCGGGATAAAAAGTATCCTATGTCCTTTCCCGGGACTCAAAGTATCCCCATACCAAATTTCAGCGACAGAGCCAAGAGGTAACAGACACACAGACAGACAGACAGACACACTTTCGCATTTATAATATTAGTATGGATATGGAAGTATGGAAGTATGGATATGTATTAAAAAACGTGATAAGATTTCGCAGTTTTATGACAGTTATTTTAAATTACCAAATAACATTATAACTAACGACTAGTTACTCTGACTATAGCATTGGTTAACTTTTATGACAATTAGATTAGCCAAGAGCCAGCGATAGCCAGATTTTTGTCATTTTATAAAAGCTGAAAGTTTTCCTGTATGAATGAACAGTAACTATAGAATTTCGATCGCGTTTAGGAGGTATTCAGTTTTGAAGGTCTACCTAGCCTTCGATACAGTGTAAAGCACTTTTCTTTTCTTACTTCTTACGGAAATGTAGGAATCTCATCTCAAAGTGTCGGGCATTTTTGACACTTGCTTTATACTACCAGACACCCTTAATTATTCACTAAAATGCCAAAAGTATTAGACTTTAAGGTGGTATGGCAGTGGGTAATAGCCTACAAATGTGGCATTTTTAAAAATATAATTTACTGGTTATTAAAATTAACTTTTTAATATTTTTTACACTGAAGGTTATAGATAATGAGCTGCCGATTTCGATTTTGCAATAAAAATAAAAAGCCATAGTGACCAGGGCGCCCTTATTCCTAGGATACGACGATACGGTCATTTAAAAATCTTGTCCCAGGCACTACAGTATTTGAGGAGTGGTTACTTCGCTCTGAAAATACTGTATACCTAAATCATCCACAACGGATGCAAATGCCTAGTTTTTTGTGCCTCGATCAGCAGTTACAATTTTAATAGCGGGTTTACATAATTATTCCAATCCAGTGATCGAATATAGTAGCGCTGGATTACAACTGGAATGCACTAATTCGCATTCAGTATTATTCCAGTAGCAATCAGGCGCTGGATTGGATCACTGGATTAGAATAATCCAAACCATTAGAGCCGCGACTTTGTGTACGTGTAAAGAAATCCCGCCAAAATCTGAATTTTAACACAAAAGTAACCTATGTTCTTGTCCAGACTAATGTCGGTATCTTGCTAAAGAAGACACTGCAATAATGAAATTTGAAAAGGCCAAAACTAATTCAATAACACAAGAAACCGATATTATTAAATACCCTTCATTTGACTTTCTAGGAGTATTCTGCGGAATTAAGAATGCACCTGACCCTAACTTGACTACATACTTAAACATAGATCTCAAAATCTAAAGTAAGGTCTAGAAAACAATTTTTTTTTACACAAGTAACTTAGTTCATGAATATTAAATGCTCAAGACGAAAACACGATTAAGTACTGAAAAAATGCTCGATAGTTTTTTTTTTACAAAAAACCTTGTTTTAGACACATTTTTGCTTGGATCTTCGAAGTTTGCTGTCTTTTCTTTAATATTTTTTAATATCTAAAAAGGCATTGATAAAACCTAAATTTGCTCAAAATACTTTTTTCATAATCATTATAGTTCGTCTTTTATTCATAGTAAAACTAACTTGGCGATGATTCCGCGTCGTCCTTTTTCATCCGTCTGTCTGTCTGTCCGTCAGTCTGTCTGTCCGTTTGTCTATCCGTCTCTCTGTCCGTTTGTCTATCCGTCTGTCTGTCCGCGGTTTTACTCAGAAACTATAGGACCTACAAAGCTGGGCATGAATGCAGATATTAATGATGCCGACAAAATGGTATATAAAATCTTAAAAAAATATTTTTTTTATGGTACCTCCCCTACACATCAATCGGGGATGATATTTTTTTTCGCGTCCACTCCACCGTATGTCGTTGGATAGGTTTTTTAAAAATATTACGAGTGTTCATAGATCATTTTCCGATTTAGGGATCCATTTGTGAAATATGAAGTTTCAAAGCGGTAAAAATCGTTAGAGTCCAGTGTCCCCCCCTTCTAACAGCAAAACGGTTGCCTCTGGAAATGTGAAAAAATTCACAAGAGTAGGAAATATGCTGAATTTAAAAGGAAAATTATCACGGCTAAGAACACTTCATAAGTTATTGAGTAATAGTCGATCAACTAAAAAAAAAATATTCGGCGAACTATAAAGGAACTTTTGGTTCAAATTCCTTTGAACGTAACTGAGATGATGTTGTTAATAGTGTAAAACACGTTATAAATGTACATTCATTGACCATACAAAAATTATCAAAAACTAGCGGTACTACGGAACCCTATACTGCGCGTGGCCCGACACGCATTTGGCCGGTTTTTTAATTTTTGTCGGTCACGGTCGCTTGCGGCAAAGATCTAAAAGCCACCTTTAGTAAAAAAGTGATAATTTTATCGTTCCTTAATGTAAACTGTAACGCCTCATTCTACAAAATATTCGCCGTAGTCACTAGTGAGTAAAATAGCCTTTAAATATATCATCATCTCGACCTATGACAAAGCGGCTTTGTGGAAACCTTACTTTTCGTAGAACTTTCAAAGTTCAGTCACGATTTACGTTAGTCGCCGATGTGTAGATTCTTCGAAAATGAATAATTTAATATGAAATGTATGATGGTCTATTTTATTTTGTTTTATCCGACGATGACAAAGCTACAGTAGAGTTTTACCAGTCTATAATAATGATAATACCTTCCAAGCCAATTTCGGTGACGGTGACCGGTTTCATTGAAACCAGCGGGGATAAAATGGTCGCTTTGGTTCTCCAAAGCGACCATTTTAGCCCCGCTGGTTTTTCATAATATTATCTTACGGATACGGACACGTAGTGCCATCTAGCGTCAAACCGGCGAAACTGATCAGGGAAACACAGAAAACATAAATCCCCTACTTATTACTAGATGGCGTTAGGTGTATGTTTACTTACGCGTATTTGCTAGAAAGTTCCCACACTTGTTTACTTGTTTACTTGTTTACATGAATCGGAACTTTCTGGAATTCGTCTCGCCATATAAATAGCCGCAGGTAGACGGCCCGGCAATTCAGTTTCATCTGAGCGATCTTCGAGGCGACTTCGAAGTGAAAACAAGTGATCAATAGTGAGTGAACCATCACTGGTTCACCTACGACTCGGTTACGACCTAGGACTTTTTAGTGCTTAGTGTTTGGACTTGGTGATTTGCGTGAGCTAGTGTCAGTGCTAGTAAAGTCTTTATAAGAGTCAGCAGGTCTTTTTCTCCAAATCCCACGAACCCTAGCACGTAACAACTGGTGTCGGAAGTGAGATTTGGAGATGCCATTGACTCCGAGAGAGGACTTCCAGGGGAGTGTCAGGACAAGGGCGCAGCGAGCTGCTGCCATTGACTCCGAGAGAGGAATTCAAGGGGAGTGTGAGGACAAGGGCGCAGTACCATCGACTCCGAGAGAAGACTTCGAGGGAAGTGTCAGGACAAGGGCGCGACGGGCTGCGGAGGCCACATCCACTGGAGACCAAGCTCCGCCCACGGCGGGGCAGGCCCCACCATCTGGCCCCGCCCACCAGGCTCCGCCCACTGACCAGGCTCCACCCACTTCGGGTGAAGCCACGCCCACTGGCTCCGCCCACCGGGACCCGCCCACTGACCACGCCCCTCAGGCCCCGCCCACTCTGGACATGGCCACGCCCATTGGCTCCGCCCACCAGGCCACGCCCACTCAGGCCACGCCCACTGGCCCCGCCCACTGGGCCCCGTCGACTAACTCCATCCATCCTGCCACGCCCGTAGTTTCTACGACCCCTCAAATGGCTCCTCAATTGGAAAGCATAATTGAGTTAATTCAGGCTTTGCAAGAGTCACAAGACCGCAAGCTCGGCGCTCTACAAGAGTCACAAGACCGCAAGCTCGGCGCTCTACAAGAGTCACAAGACCGCAAGCTCGGCGCTCTGCAAGAGTCACAAGACCGCAAGCTCGGCGCCTTACAGGAGTCTCAAGAGCAACAAAAGGACCTCCAAGAAAAAGCGCTATTGGCAATAAAGGATGTTAGTGACACGGTGACTAAGCTTCGAAAAGATGTCGACATAATGGAAGAACGCGTTACCGGGCTAGGAGTGGATATGGAAAATGTGAAAACCGGCCTCACAGAACTACAGAAGTGGAAAGTGCGCCTGGAAACCACAGGACTCGCGACGTCTAGTGGAACTACCGGAGTAGTGGTACAAGGACCAAGAGTTAAAGTGCCACCATACGACGGTACTACTTCTTGGAACGCTTATCGTCAGCAATTCCAGACGGTTGCTTCTGCCAACGGATGGACTGACGAACAATGCCTGACCGCTCTCACTGTTGCGCTCAGAGGGCAAGCTTTGTCGGTCCTGGAAGCACATACAGGAAATGGGTTCCAAGATCTGATGGAGGCCCTGGAATCCAGATACGGGGAGCGACACCTGGAGCACGTGTTCCGTGCTCAACTTCGTGACAGAGTCCAACGCTCAGGAGAGGGACTACAACAATGGGCGTTGGAAATTGAAAAACTGGTCAAGAAGGCACACCCAGGAGCCGATTCCAAGATGATCGACACGAATATTGTGCAAGCATTTGTCGACGGAATCAGGGACCTAGAGGTCAGAGCTGCAGTGAGGCTACGTCACCACACCTCGCTAAAGGAAGCATTGGCGCATGCTTTGGAGGTCGAGGCTGTTCGCCGCGACATACGACAGACCCATAAGATCCACGAGGTCTCTGAGGAAGTTAAGGAGGTCAAGGCTCCCACGAAGAGAAGTTTTGGAGCCATGTGCTACAAGTGCGGTGAGAGGGGTCATCTTCAGCTCAACTGCCCGCAGAAGGAGACCCAGATGGCAAGGATGAAAAGGCTCGAGGAACAAGTAGAGGAGCTGAAGAAGCAAGGAGCTTCGTCCCCTGCCCGGGATCAGGGAAACGAATAAAAGCCAGGACTAAGGGGCGAGTACTGGCTGATGCGGAGGAAGCCCCGATAACTGTTATCTCCCAAGCATGCAGCGGGAATAGTCTTGTGATTCAGGGGACTATTAACAGGATGGATTGCAAAATGACTCTAGACACGGGAGCCTCTAGAACGATAGTGAACCCAAATCTAGTAAAAGCCGCAAGGAGACATAAGAGGAGAATTAACTGTCGGCTTCTTACTGCCTCCGGTCAGCCAATACCCGTCCTGGGAGAAATGTCAGTTACGATTAATGTAGGGGGTTACTCATACCCTCATGACGTTATCGTGGCTGAGATTATGGATGATTGCATCTTGGGTTTGGATTTCATGAAGAAGCACAACTGCAAAATTAATGTCGCTGACGGAGTTTTCAATTGTGGCGAAGAAGAAATTTTCATCCTTGGAGGCACCTGCGGGAAAGTCACATGTGTAAAGGAAGTCATTATACCTGGACGAGCGGAAGCTAGAGTGCTGGTGAAACTACCGCCAGCTGGAAAGAAGAAGTTAAACAGATGCGTGTTGATCGAAGACACACCTACCAAGACATCAGCGCAAAAACTGATGACGGCGAGAACCCTTGTTAGTGGAAGCAGTAACGCTGTGGTCAGGGTTTTGAATCTTGGTGATCGCGAGATCTGCTTGAACAAAGGTGACGTCATTGGAAAGTGCGAGGAAGTTGTCTGGATGAGAAAGTGTAGTTCGATCACAGGCCCAGACTCAGCAAACAGCAGCAACTATGGAATAGTGACTGAGCTACTCGATGACTGCAAGAGTAATCTGACTTATTCGCAGGGCATGAAAGCTAAGAAGTTTTTGCAACGCCACGCGAATATCTTCTCCAGTCAGGAAGGCGACCTTGGAAGAACGTCGATGGTTCAACACAGGATAGATACCGGAAGCGAGAACCCAATTCGTCAACGAGCAAGACGGATACCCATTGCAAAGGAAAAAGAAGTTGAAGGCCTTTTGGAGGACATGAGAAGGCATAAAATTATTGAACCGTCTGCAAGTCCGTGGTGCTCACCTGTTGTGTTAGTGAAGAAGAAAGATGGTAGCACAAGATTTTGTGTGGACTACAGACGTCTCAATGATGTCACCAAGAAGGACAGTTACCCGTTACCTCGAATCGACGACACGCTGGATACCTTGAGTGGCATGAGATGGTTCTCGACCCTGGACCTGAAATCTGGATACTGGCAGGTGGAAATTCATCCAAAAGATAAAGAGAAGACAGCTTTCTCCACCGGTAAAGGTTTATGGCAGTTTAACGTCATGCCCTTTGGATTGTGCAACGCACCTGCCACATTTGAGCGACTCATGGAGTGTGTACTGGCAGGCTTAGTTGGAGAGGCTTGCTTAGTCTACTTGGACGACGTCATCATTGTGGGCCGCGACTTCGAGGACCATTTGCGAAACTTAGAACGAGTTTTCGCCAAAATAGAGGGGGCCAAGTTAAAGTTGAATCCGAAAAAGTGTCGTTTATTCAGGAGTAAGGTCAATTATCTCGGCCATGTTATCTCCAGTGATGGAATCCAGACGGACCCGGAGAAACTGGAAGCAGTTCAAAATTGGCCAACCCCTAAAAACAAAACCGAAGTGCGGGCATTTCTCGGCCTATGCTCCTACTACAGGCGTTTTGTTAAGGGATTCTCAGAGATAGCCAAGCCATTACATCGGCTGACAGAAGATAAACGACAGTTTATTTGGGACGAGACTTCTGAAGATTCTTTTCAGAAATTGAAGAAACATCTGTGTGAAACACCAATCCTGGGGTATCCACAACCTGAAGGTCAGTTTATAGTCGACACTGACGCAAGCAACACGGCCATTGGAGGGGTGTTATCTCAAAAACAGGGCGAAGGAGAAGTTGTAATTGCATATTTCAGCAAATCTTTATCTAAGCCAGAGAGAAACTACTGTGTAACAAGAAGAGAACTCTTGGCTGTTGTAAAGACGCTACAACATTTCAGTAAATATCTCATCGGCAGACAGTTTTTACTGCGAACTGATCACGCAGCCTTACAGTGGCTACTGCAATTCAAGAACCCAGAAGGTCAAGTAGCGCGATGGATTGAACAGCTCCAGGAGTATGACTTCAAGACGGAACACCGCAGCGGAAAGGCGCATGGGAATGCCGACGCACTTTCACGAAGGCCGTGTTCAGAAGACTGCAAACACTGTGTTAAGCAGGAATCTAATGAAGTAACATTAAAGTTAACGAAAACAAGTCCTTTGGGTCCATGGGAGAATGATGCTATGAGGGAGGCTCAAGAAAGAGATGACGACCTTCGGCACATCATCACATGGAAGAAACGGGGTGACGTGAAACCAATCTGGAGTGAGGTTGCACCCACTGGCGCTGTTACTAAGGCGTACTGGGCGCAATGGGACAGTCTGATTCTTCAGAATGGAATACTCTACCGGAAATGGGAGAAGACTAACGGCAGAGAGTTCCACCTTCAGATAGTTGTCCCGAGAAAGAGAGTACCAGATGTTCTCCGTGAAATACACGATGGCGTATCAGGAGGTCATTTAGGTGTAAAGAGAACGTTAACAAAAGTGCGAGAACGATTCTACTGGTTGCATTGTCGAGATGATGTACAGGATTGGTGCCGCAAATGCACTACTTGCGCTGCAGTGAAGGGACCACAGACCAGGAGCCGTGGGAACCTGCGGCTGTATAACGTTGGCGCACCGTGGGAACGAATTGCAGTTGACGTAGCTGGGCCATTTCCCGTAACGGAATCGGGAAACAAGTATTTTATGGTCGTCATGGACTACTTCACCAAATGGCCCGAAGTGTTCGCCATACCAAACCAAGAAGCTACAACAGTCGCTTCTAAGTTAGTCGAAGAAGTGATATCTCGCTTTGGTGTACCTCTGGAAATCCATTCTGATCAAGGCAGGAATTTCGAATCGCAGGTCTTCCAGGAAGTGTGCAGAATTTTGGGAATGCATAAGACGAGGACCACCGCGTACCATCCACAGTCTGATGGAATGGTTGAGAGATTTAACCAGACCCTTGAGAGACATTTGGCGAAATTGGTAGATGACAGACAAAAAGATTGGGACAAGTATATACCACTCTTCCTTCTCTCGTACCGTACCGCCGAGCATGAGAGCATAAAAGCTACCCCGGCGTATGTCAATTACGGTAGAGAGCTACGAGTACCAGTAGACCTCTTGACAGGAGGGTCACCGGGGGAACCAAAGACCGTACAAGACTATGTCTGCGATTTAAGGGAAAAGATGCGCTATATACACGCCATGGTTCGGGAAAATGGGTTACAGTCAAGTGAAAACATGAAGACCAGATACGACCGGAAATCGAACACGAGCGGCTTCGAAGAAGGGTCACTGGTGTGGCTGCATAACCCAACTCGCCGAAAAGGAAAATCTCCAAAGTTGCAGACCAAGTGGGACGGCCCATACAAAGTGGTTACCCGATTGAATGATGTGACTTACAGGATTCAAAAGCAACCAAGAGGGACATTCAAAGTGGTACACATAGACCGTCTGGCGCGTTACCATGGCAGTAATAACGATGCTCGGGACGAGCACCTCTAAGAGGGGAGTGGTCTTACGGATACGGACACGTAGTGCCATCTAGCGTCAAACCGGCGAAACTGATCAGGGAAACACAGAAAACATAAATCCCCTACTTATTACTAGATGGCGTTAGGTGTATGTTTACTTACGCGTATTTGCTAGAAAGTTCCCACACTTGTTTACTTGTTTACTTGTTTACATGAATCGGAACTTTCTGGAATTCGTCTCGCCATATAAATAGCCGCAGGTAGACGGCCCGGCAATTCAGTTTCATCTGAGCGATCTTCGAGGCGACTTCGAAGTGAAAACAAGTGATCAATAGTGAGTGAACCAGTGAACCTACGACTCGGTTATGACCTAGGACTTTTTAGTGCTTAGTGTTTGGACTTGGTGATTTGCGTGAGCTAGTGTCAGTGCTAGTAAAGTCTTTATAAGAGTCAGCAGGTCTTTTTCTCCAAATCCCACGAACCCTAGCACGTAACAATTATGAATTCATATTATGAAAACCGGAAATTCATATTATGAATCATAATATGAATCATTTTTTTTTTAAATCGCAAAATTGACACTGTCATGGCAATTCAGATGTCTAAATTCGTAATAATTTGACATTCGTGAGTTTGACAGTTTTAACAATTCATTTTGTGAATTAATAAGAGGAATTGCTAAATGTGACCATTTTAGCCCCGCAGGCCACGAAGAAGAAAAGTAAAATCTTTTTTATCGCCTAAAATACGAAACAGATTTTGATCAAAGGCTTCTGATAAACATATAGCTACATTTTATGCCGAAAAAGTACAGTGGTCTCGTTGGATGGCGTAACTAGATTTTGCCAGTAAAAATCTACTAAGACTAAACAGTTTTAAAGTACATATTAGCAAATATACAGCGCTTCATTGGCATTGATACTAGATCGGCTTAAGTGTTCGGTGTACGAGACAATAGAGCTTACACTTCAATTTTTCTCAAAAGATTCTCAATCTTACATCGAGGCCACGCTGCTTTAGTGCGTTGCGGTGTGTTAGCGCATCGCAGTTGTGGCGTCTTCATCGTTTTACGTATAAGTTTTATGCCGCATTACTGCAATGCGTCGGACGCACTGTTTTAAATTATGACAGAATCCTGCATCACACGATAGAAATTTTTTAAATGCTGCTTTACGTAAACGACACTTGAAATCAATAAAGGGATTCTTCCTTAATGAGCATATTACCTAACTCGGTCATACTTCCTTTGTGACCTTCACTACAAATCGCTTCGCTATTACCATTTTGTATCGTGTTGCACTATCAGCAAAGTTGATTCATAGGAAGAGTGGGAATGTACTTTATTTAGTCGGGTTATGTCAATTCAATGTTATTCGCGAGCTGTCGGCTTGACATAACGTTACCAAATCCGCCATCCGCTTGTTAATAATTTTTTTCTGATAGTAATTTGCGGAAACGCAGCTATGTGGCAATGCGTCTTTCCGCTCCGACGACGCACCGCACTAGAGGTGTGTGGCCTCATATGCAGAAAACAAAATGTAACCCTGACGGTGCATGATAAATTATTCCATCGGCGTTTCTCATTCGTTTGCCACGAAACTAATGTCATAGTAATATTGTTCGTGACTTTGACATCAATGGAACTGCGAAAATTTTAATAAAACTGTTTGTTGAAGTTGAAAATTTGACGCGATGTGATTTTGCTAAACGTCTTCAAGGAATGGTGTAAGAATAAGAATAAATTATATTTATACATAAACATAACATTCGATCTTGGAAAAACGAGAAACAAAAGCTTATCTATTGTTATCGCGGCCGGATGTGGCCGCTTGGGGCTTGATGAATTTAGGCCGGTATAAATAGTCACTACTCAAGATGCATCTCGGTCTCAAGACGCGGTTCGGCTCTGTGATTGGTCCAAATTTGGCAGCCAACCAATCACAGAGCCTGAACTGTGTCTTGAGACCGAGATGCATCTTGAGTACTGACTATTTATACCGGCCTAATAAGCTAGACGACGCCCGTAACTTCGTTATCTCAAAATTTGTTAATCACGCGGAAATCGTAGTACTTTAACAAAAACTATCCTTTGTACCTTCTCGTTTCTGAAAGCTATCTGCATCTCCATACCATTATATTATGCCATCCATACCATTTCATTTAAATGGGTTTAGTCGTTTAAGCGTGAAGAAGTAACAGACATAAAGACACACTTTCGCATTTATAACAATAGTAATTTTAGGAAGAAAATAAACTTTAACTAAGTACTTACTTAAATGACAAAGCTACAGACAAGAGATCACAACCTAACGAAATGTTTCTATATTCAATATTCATATTGCTGATCCCAGTCCTGTTTTTGGAACGAAGTTCCTTATCGCACGTTGTGAAAGGAGGCTAGACAGAAAATATTAAGGCGAAAAGTTGTAACGTCACTTTTTGTGTCGTCTGTTGTAAGCGCTACGCGCTACCGCACAGCGCGTGTTTCCCTCTCTGTCTCTCTCTCTCTCTCATAGAAAGCAAGTTATTTTCGTTTCGTCTTTCTATTTCGCATTGAACAGTGTGGTGTAGCGACATTCTTCTTTTTTTTTTTTGGAACGAAGTTCCTTATCGCGCGTTACGAAAGGGGGCTAGACAGAAAAAATTAACACGAAAAGTTTTTGTGTCGTTAGTTGTATGCCGTGCGGTAGCGCGTTTTTCTCTTCCTAAAATTCATCTAAATCCGTTGAACCGTTTAAGCGTGGAGATATAACAGACAGAATAACACACTTTCACATTATATTATTAGGAATGCTATACGAGCTCTTTACATGCTGTAACAAAATTGTCATTCTACCCACACTTCAACATTATCTCTATCAGCCACCGCGTACAAACCACGTCCCATGTTAAGCGGTAAATACGCAATTAGGCGTGTTTCGAACTCCTAATAAATACAAGCAAAACTAATTTGCTAATCCATCTCGCAATCTTCGCTTGTCTATAGAAAACAATGTTTGAAAAACTAGATAGATGAAATGTTTTAATATACCCTGGTGAGTAGTGAGTTATCTTAAATATTACTTATGAAGTATTCAGGTTATGAAGATATGAAGTAGATGTAATTAACCTTCAAGCGGTCGCGCGACGTCGAATCGACTCCCTTCTATACATTTTCGTTGATGTTATATATATATATATATATATATATATATATATATATATATATATATATATATATATATATATATATATATATATATACATATATATATATATATATATATATATATACGTGCCGAAGTCTGGCAACGCATATGTCGCACCGCTGTACCATTCTGAGTAGGGGTGTATTAGGTTTATTTTCGTTACAGAATTCGCCGCGCTCAAGGCTCGCGATAAAAGCTATATCATAGCTTAAAACTGCAGACTTTCTATCGGCCGATAGTTTGGTCGGGTTGGGCTGTTAGCGCGCACACTACGCCAATTGAACAGTTGGGTTGGTGGTGAGTGCGCAGACTAGACAACAGCGATAGATTTTTGAATGGAAAATTTTACACGATTCGAATTTCTGCCGAGTCGGCCGACCAAACAATCGGCGTCGTGTGCGCGCGTGGAAGAACGTCGTACTGATTAAGTATCGGCCGACAGTTTGCCGATAGTTAAGTTTAAAGGCAATCGTATAGCCCATCAAACTTAATTATCGGCCGACTTGGTGTCGTTGTAATATGCGCACTTCCATACAGCTTCATACTGATCAAGAGCCAAACCAAACTATCGGCCGATAGAAAGTCTGCAGTCTGCGGGGGCTCTTGGGGCTCAGAATCGAAAGCCAAAGCTAATCAGAGCTGCCTAATTGTGTAGTGAAAAGGTACCCTAATTACCATTCAGGGTAAATCTCGCTTGAGGGCATTTTTCCGAGGCTTTCCCCAATCCGGAGACCCTGATGTAGGTTATTTCAACTATTTGTCTTACGTGACTAGGGGATTAAGCAATTTGAGAAATTCCACGTGATGGTATATGGAATTGGGTACAAATCAACGCGTGCTCAAATGCTACTTTATTTTGGGCGTTGCAATCTGTCTCACTCACGCCATCTAAGGAGACTTATTTTCAAATGCAAAAGAGCATTATGAGATCCATAATAATACATCTTTTATATTATCAAAAGTGTGTCTGTTTGTATGTTAACTCTTTACGCCTAAACCGCTGAACCGATTTTTTTACAATTTGGTATGGAGGTACTTGAAGTCCCGGGAAAGAATATATAATACTTTACTACCGAAAAAAATTACGGATCCCGCGCGGTAAACGAACGCTTACCACGCGCGTTACCGAATGTTTGTCTATAAATTAGCCACAACGGATGCGAAAGCCTTATAAAAATCTTGTGTTTTGAAATATTTGAACGTACTGATCATAAAACCACCAGTATCATGCAGTCATTTCATATCATATATACATTTAAAGCAATTTATTTCGATTACGGACATTACGATCAATCTACCCTGTTAGGACAAAACGCTGTAACCTGTAACACGTTAACTTGCGAAAAATGAGTTTAAAACTTTTTAGCTCAAAGCACGTCTTAGGGGACAGCGAAATGTAATCTATACTAATATTATAAAGCGGAAGAGTTTGTTTGTTAGTTTGTTTGTTTGTTTGTTTGTTTGTTTGAACGCGCTAATCTCAGGAACTACTGGTCCGATTTGAAAAATTCTTCCAGTGATAGATAGTCCATTTATCGAGGAAGGCTATAGGCTATATTTTATCACGCTAAGACTAATAGGAGCTAAGAAATAGAGGAAAATGTGGAAAAAACGGGGGGAAATTATTTGAAAGGGCTTATTTGAACGCGCTAATCTCAGTAACTACTGGTCCGATTTGAAAAATTCTTTCAGTGTTAGATAGCCCATTTATCGAGAAAGGCTATAGGCTATATTTTATCACGCTAAGACTAATAGGAGCGAATAAATAGAAGAAAATGTGAAAAAAAAGGGAGGAAATTATTTTAAAGGGCTTATATCACGAACTACTAGAGCAATTTTTCTGTTATTTGGGTCAGATAAGAAGTAGACCACGTGAAGGATCATAGGCTAGTTTTTGTAGACTGATTTGTCTGTGAAACATCGGGCGAAGCCGCGCGGAACATCTAGTATGGAATATTTTGCTACTTCTCGCTCGGGGCGTGTAAAAAGCGTCGGATACGGATATGAAATCCCGGATAGAATGTGTAATATCCTTTGATATTCCACATATTATTGCGTATCAGATATTTTCGGATAGTTTCACTTGCATATCGGTCCGGTCGAACCTTTGAAAGGATCTCATTAGGCTATCTTTAGGGATATGGTTTTTTTTTTTATGAAATAATGGGGCACACGAGCAAACGGGTCACCTGATGGAAAGCTACTGCCGTCGCCCATGGACACTCGCTGCATCAGAAGAGCTGCAGGTGCGTTGCCGGCCTTTTAAGAGGGATTAGGGGAGGGTAGGGATGGGAAGAGAAGGGAATAGGGGAGGGAAAGGAAGGGAATAGGGTAGGGGATTGGGCCTCCGGTAAACTCACTCACTCGGCGAAACACAACGCAAGGGCTGTTTCACGCCGGTTTTCGGTGAGAACGTGGTATTTCTCCGGTCGAGCCGGCCCATTCGTGCCGAAGCATGGCTCTCCCACGTATAAATTTTCGAATTTTCGAAATATTTCGGTTCTATTATAATTTTCGAATTTTGGTTACAATTTCGGTTTGGTTACGGATAATTTGTCTGTCGGATATTGCTACATTAACAGGTTTTTTTTTTATTAAATCCCATACGATTTCTATACTGTAAAAGCCACTTATATTATCTGGACTTCATAGATAACTGACTCCATGAGGGTAAAGAGAAGTGTTGCAGTATTAAAGTCTGGAAGGTTGGTTAATTGTTTATGGGTAACTGTAACGGCTTATTACAATCAAGCAATCCCACTTTTTACCATTAATTTACCCATTTCAGCTATCATCTTGAGAAATATGTTGCCTATACTAGATTTATAAAGCTGAATAGTTTGTTTGTTTGGACGCGCTAAGCTCACTACCAGACCGATTTTGATGTTATATGGCGCAGATATAGACCACGTCGTAGGACATAGGCAACTTTTGCGAATAATGTACGGTTCCCGTTGAGCACTTTATTGTTGTGGGCAAAGCCGCGCGGATCAGTTAGTATTAAATATTTGGTTCGTTAAAAGTTATTTCTTGTATTATTTAAACTTTCACAGGTGCGAAGCGGACGTAAATAATTTTAAATCCTTTGGAGTTTCATTGCAAAATTTGCTCTAATTAGCTCAAGAAAGAAAGACAAGAAATAGAAATAACTTAAGCCCGAGACCAAAGTGACAAATTAACTTTGTAACCACCGACGAAAACACTATCACTATCAGCCTGCCTGCCTGCCTGCCTGCCTAAACCGCTCAACCAATTTCGGTGAAATTTGGTATGGAGATAATTTTAGTCCCGGGAAAGGACATAGGATACTTTTTATCCCGAAAAAATTAACGGTTCCCGCGCGATAAACGAATTTTGGCGCAATGGAGTTGCGGGCGTCATCTAGTAATTAATAATAAAATTAAAATAAACTAAACAATTAAGAGGGGATCCCATTCAAAAAACACAATTTTTTGCCAATTTTTTTTAATCTATTACGTTATAGAACCCTACGAGTCAAACTCTTTTATTTTTTGGTTTGTAAGCTGACAATAAATCCATGAGTACATTCATAGTTATAATTCTTCTTAATCAGCTGGCTGCTAAAAACTGCGTTTTTTATTTCTTAATTACCATAAATCTGAACCTAGAAAAATCTGTATAAACTATTTGACAGACTAAAAATGAGTGGGTACATTTTCAGAACCCAGTTTTAGGATAGTAGTTGTTGCTTATAGTATGATAGAAGTGTTATTTTAGACTGACTACGAATAAATTAATTCCTAATTTATAAAAAATTGCCTCATTAAAAAAAGCATAACCGTAAATCGTCCTATACCTTAAACTCAATTGGAATGTAATATTCATAATTGGCTACATTAATATCGGAGTATTTTTAGTCTGGTACAGCATCTGGCTGTATAGATTAGCTAAATCATTTCAATTACGTCGGGTAGTCGAGCGGAAAATTATACGAATCCGCCGCGCCCAGAGTTTTACATATACCCTCATATTTCCTTCATTTGTTTATACTAAGCGATATCCGTGACTTCATCCTTTCAAAATGTGTTTAGTATAACAGGATATTATAATATTACTGCTGTTTTCACGCTAGAGGCAGCACCAGCATAGACAGTAAACAAAAAGTTTTGTTCGACATTGACGTTCGACGTGTGCAACACATGTTGATCGGATTTTGATCGGACTATTTACTGGGCCTAGTAGCGCCCTCTGCTTCGACCTTTGCGTAATATTCCCTATTTATTGAAATGATAACATTTTTGGGGGGCGTTGTACGAACACGTGATTTAATCGGAAATTCGTTAGACGGAGGGAGAGTATACCGACGTAGGAGTAAGGAGACAAAGTAACATTCCCCTCTGTTTCTACCACCTTATGCCTCTGCTATATTGTTTTAGCGTAAATCAGTCATCAGACAATGACATTTTGCATTTATTTAGTATGTGTATTGCAAAGTTAATTAACATGTGATATACATAGAATAAATAACATGTAGATACTCCACACATGTAGACATGGGCTCAGCGTTTTGTCATCTGATAAGGCGTACGTAACGAATGGTGTTCTATGTTCCTCCCTCGAGTTCAAAAAATGTGCATCCAAAACCAGTTCAGCAATTTTTATTTACCTTATTACATAGAGTTGATAACGTGTAGATGCTCCACACATTACTCTATACCTACATCGACATCAGCGTTTTGTCATCTGATAGGGCGGACGTAACGAATGGTGTTCGGGATCTGATTGTGCCGATTTACTGCGCCCCTTCTAATCTCGTAGGCTTAACTTACATTTTTGAATAGTCTCTCTGCACAGATTTTACCCAAGTTGAGAAATAAGGGTATATCAGAGATATTTTTTTATAGGATAACATTTGAAAACCTTACTAGTTGAAGATTGCCACTCCGTTGTGCGGACTGGCAATCTTCAGGCAAGCTGGTTAGTATTCGAGCGGGAACCGTACATTTTTTATAACAAAAACGAATCTCCTATGTCCTTTATCGTCACTGAAAGTGTCTCCACAGAAGAAAAAATTCTCATACATTGTTGATAGTCTAAATAGGTATTTTTAAAGTTCACGTGTATTGGTACTTAACTGATAGAATTTTGTTTGTATTCTAGATGGAATATTAAAATTATTTCCTAATCGCTAATTTTATTATGATCTGCTGTCACGAAAAAATTATGTCAAATTACGTTTGCTTTGTGAAATTAAAATGAACCGCGAAGTAAAAGTTGAGGGTCCATTAAAATGTCAATAATGTTAAAATGATAAAATTGATTGTAATCAAAGATTTTTAAACCCAGGATATGGCATGTTTATATTTTGTCTTTATCTGAAGAGCTTTTTTTGTTTCTTTGTTTTAAGGGCCTTCCCCTACGGAGATTCCGTAATTTACCGTATTTAGAGCCTCATAAACTCATAATTTGAAAACTACAAAGTTATAATAAAAATACAGCAATAATCTTCAGTATATAAACATTCCTTTCCCCGTTTTAAATTTTCTATTCTTGTTTATTATACTCATGATATTAGCTTCCAAAGTAATACAAATTTATTAAAATTGAAGCATACTTTCAGCATCTCCCTAGTATTTACAAATTACGTTTATTTGAAACACACGACAATAGATAGACAATTTCATTAAATACATATTCCCCGTTTAATTTTTTTTTAGATCAACTTTGAACTAAGATAAGTAAAAAAAAAAATAGGATTTTTGTGCGATCACGGCAATGCTTCAAATGTATGGTCAAGGTCGTTTGCTCGGGGGATGGCCTTAATGAGCTTATCTGAAAAACTACCATTTTGAATTCGAAACATAGTTTGGGGTTGGGGTAGTCCATTTATCAAGGAAGGCTTTAGGCTATGTAACATCGCGCTGCGACTAATAGAAGCGAAGAATTAGTGGAAAAATGGGCAAAATTATTCATCTATGTCATTATGCGTTGACGCGGACAAAGTCGCAAGAAACAGCTAGTACAAGAATGAGTTACATCATTAACAAAATGAAATAATTCAATGTCAAAATGGCCCCAAACAGTACTAAAGGGTTCCCACACAAAACTGCGAATTAGCATCGCATCGCATCGTAATATAATTTTTATTATGAATTTTGTCGCAGATATTTGCGATGCGATGCGAATTCGCAGTTATGTGTGGGAGTCCAAAATGGCCGCAATTTTTGCCGACGCTTTTTGTCTTAGCCTGCCATGTCTGTAATATGATTTTATCATCTTAAGTGCAATTTAGACACTGAAAATATTATGTTTTTTCCCCGAAAACATATTAAGAAATTAAGTCTTTTAAAATTGTTAAAAAAAATCGTCCAAATGCGAGTTGGACTCTGGGCGAGTCCAACTCGCAATCGGACGATTTTTTTGAAGGGGAACCCGCAGCGGTAATTAGGTTTATTTTTATGAATTTTTTTTTATTTATTTTTATATTTCAGTTGTTTTAATGAAATTTAAATTAAGTTTACCATATTTTATGACGTATATTAAAAAAAAAAAAACTACTTGCTAGATTTCGTTAAAACCAATTTTTGTTGGTAGTTTTTATAGTAAAGTACATCATATATTTCTTTTAGACTTATCATGCCCCTACTTTTGAAGTTAGAGGGGGGGGGGGGGGAACATTTTAGCACTTTGGAAGAGTCTCTCTCGCAAACTATTCAGGTTAGAAAAAAATGATATTAGAAACCTCAATATAATTTTAGAAGTCCTATACCCCATACGCATAGGTTAGATGAAAAATTTTTTTTTTTATTTAAATATAAAAAAAACTACTTGCTACATTTCGTTCAAACCAATTTTCATTGGTAGTTTTTATAGGAAAGTATATCATATATTTTTTTAGACTTATCATGCCCCTACTTTAGAAGTTAGAGGGGGGGGGGGGGGGACACATTTTAGCACTTTGGAAGAGTCTCTCTCGCAAACTATTCAGGTTAGCAAAAAATGATATTAGAAACCTCAATATGATTTTGAAGACCTATCCATAGATACCCCACACGCATAGGTTAGATGAAACATTTTTTTTTTGATTCAGTTGTACCTATGAGGACCCCTAAAATTTTTAATAATTTTTCAATTGTTGTATCAAAATATTAATGCGTATAATAGCTCTTATAGTTTCGGAGAAAAGTGGCTGTGAAATACGGACGGACAAACAGACAGACAGACATGACGAATCTATAAGGGTTCCGTTTTTTGCCATTTGGATACGGAACCCTAAAAAGAAAATCAAATATTGTTTAAAAAGAAATCCAAAACTTAAAGTCTTAAACCGCCAACAAGATGATAACTCTTAAATTTTTATCAAGAAACAATATAACAGTTCTAAGTAAAACACTTAAGCGTGTTAAATGGTTTAGTTAAATTGTTTTTAAACAAATCCAATAATTCAGCGTCAACCGGAGGTTAGAAATAGAGGGAAGATGAGAGAAAGGGACAGAAGATGGGCGGCCATCTTTAAATGGATTATTATCAGAGATGGCTCGTTTTATACACTTTCTGTTTGTGAATTAATGAAGAAATATTGTGTTCCGCATTCTTGACAACTTTAATTTATTACTTCCACGATAAATAGTGAGGGTCCGTTTCTAATGAAGTCGATTCACTGATTGACATTATTTATATCGATGAATGGGTCATTTAGGCCTACTTGCGCTATTAATAAAAAAAATACGTGTGGCACTCAGGGACTGCCGCGGTAAAGCATTTTTTATAAACTTATGGAATGATAATTCATATGTCTAGTCGCACGCACACAAATACCGTGCCGAAGTCTGCACGACGTTAGATGATGCACGGCAACGCCGCACCGACGGCACGTTCGGAGTGTCAGTTAGTGTTAGGTTTATTTTCGTAACGGGATTTCTTGATTCGGTCGCCATGCCCAAAGCCTGCGATAAATGCTATGCAATAGCTTAAAAATGGTTAAAGTCAGCCTTGAGTAAATTGTTATGTTATTCCTCTCGTTTTTCATAATATGTACGAAAGAAAGACACGATTCTTTAACACAGTCATACTTTGTTACTAAGCTCTTTTCTCATTCCCGACGTGTGGATTGAAAAACACAGCAGTTAGAAAGTAGCCCGAACGTTGGGAATAAGAAAAGTGCTCCGCATCCAAACCCCTAGGTGCCTAAGGCCCCTCGCCCATTGCGACTTTTTGAAGCGATGCAGTCGCGATACTGTCGCGTATTTGCATCAATACAGTCGCGATGCAGTCGCTAGCTGTGTGTTCTCGCCCACCTGAGCACGATGCAGTCGCGATGCTCACGCAATACTGTCGCGATGCAAACGCGATTCGCTAACGGCATAAAAATGCTTGCGATCGTCACAGTCGCAAGATGGACTCCGTTGAGGCAACATTAGTCACGTTGTTTTTGGTGCTGCTTTTACGTAGGCAACCGAAGAGCAGACAGCCGAAGCGTTATCCACTCCCGCGCTTCCCTCCCTCCACTTTCTCCCCGATGTCGTCCGACACGGTCGCTCTATGGTCGCGCGTTTGCATGGATGCAGTCGCGATGCAGTAGCGCGTTAGTAAAGTCGCAGTGGGCGAGGGCCCTAAAGCCCTTCGCCCACTGCGACTTTTAGTAGCGATGCTGTTTAGCCCTGATGAGGTTAACTCGAGAGAAAAGCAGTGGACTGTATAACAATTATATATTCGTAATTTGGATACAAAAGAATGCCCGTGTGCGACGCGTACAAGTTCTGAAGGTGAAGTGGCGAGCGGAGGGGGCGCGCGGTGGCTGCTGTCCGCGATGCGCACGCGCAGCCGACAACGCCCGAGGCGGTCCGCTCGGGTACATTCGGCCGATGTGGATGCGCCGACAATGCAGTTGCGCGTTTATGAAGCGCACGACTGCATCACTACTAACGCGAGTTAGTCGCATTTGCACACAGTAGTGATGCTAACGCGCTATTGCATCGCGACACATCCATGCAAACGCGCGACCGTAGAGCGACTGTGTCGGACGACATCGGGGAGAAAGTGGAGGGAGGGAAGCGCGGGAGTGGATAACGCTTCGGCTGTCTGCTCTTCGGTTGCCTACGTAAAAGCAGCACCAAAGACAACGTGACTAATGTCGCCTCAACGGAGTCCATCTTGCAACTGTGACGATTGTAAGCATTTTTATCGTTAGTGAATCGCGTTTGCATCGCGATAGAAGCGCGACAGTATTGCGTAAGCATCGCGACTGCATCGTGTTCAGATGGGCGAGGACACACATGACACAGCTAGTGATTGCATCGCGACTGTATCGATGCAAATACGCGACAGTGTCGCAACTACATCGCTACAAAAAGTCGCAATGGGCGCGCGGCCTTATAGTATTATTCAGGAAAATTCGCGTAAGCCCAAGAAATCATTATATAAATAAATAAGAATAGGATACAGATAAAATAAGAAATTCATCTAGATTAAGCTCTAGTTTTCCAGTTATCTTTAAAAAACTCTGATCATTTCAGCTTTCAAATAGGAAATATTAGATCAAAATCAGTCCACCCGTTATTACGATGCAATGGACAGACATGACAATCTTATAACATTCCCTGTTTTTGCCAGGAGTTAATAAATAAGTCAAATTTCCCATTGATTTGTATATGAAAGAGATAGAGATATCTACATATATACGACAACCCTAGTCGTGTATATTAGAGAGATTTTAATTAAGAACGTTTACACATCGGAATTAACATAGCGATTACAAGACGCCAATTTGGAGTACCTGCGCAAAAACAAACAGTTTGAAGTATAGGTAGAGAAATTTGAGAAGGGTTTCCTAATTCCTTCGCTTAATTGATAATAGAATATGAATTTTAGGTACGAAGTTTCTAAAATAATAAGCTATCTGATGATTATTATTTGCAGAACCGTCCGACTAGTTTATGAAAGTAAAGGAACACAGTGTCCTTGCGTGCACACTTGGGCACAATCCTTCATCTCCAACTTTTAGACAAACGATAGCGCTATTTAGAATGTGCGGTGTTGGTTCTGCTTCAAAGTTATTTTGGAGTATGAAAAATAGATGTTGGTATATTTTCGGACCTACTCAATAAGGACACAAAATTACAACAATATCGGTCCAGCTATTTCGCAGAAATTTGGCTACAAACACAGCGACACCTAAATATTATCTATACAGGTTGGTAACAAAACTAAGTAATAATACTTTAGGGTGTGTATGGATACTCTATATTAATGAGTTTGCTATAACTTTTTTTTTTACTTTTGTATGCGAAAATTCCTGACACTTGGACGTTTGCCCATAGAAATCACAAAAAAATGTTCTTTCAGCGATGCTACTTTCACAGTGAACCCTATACACACATACCCTAAACTATTATTACTTACTTTAGTTACATCCTGTATATAAGAAATAATAATATTCCAAATCAAGATGCTAATGATATTACAAAAGGTATATCTCCAACTTTCGTGAGTCCCGAAAAATATAAACGTGGCGAAATTGAAAAATCAACAAGGATAATCAGATTGTTTCCATTTTGGGGCCCTCGCGACTGCGTAGCTTATTGCGTTAGCGCGGCGTTAGCTGATAAACACAATTACCGCGTGACTGTACTTCGTGTACAGTCGCGAACGTCGTCTTAGTATGGATCATGGCTGGAAAAAGTCGTGTACAGTCATACATATTATTTTACTGCGCCTAAGTGTATCAAAAACTAGGCCATTGCATCCTTTGTAGATGATTTATACAGTACAAGATGACACTCGCAACTACGTTGCACCAAAATTCACGTATCGCGCAGGAACCGTACATTTTTCCGGGATAAAAAGTATCCTGTGCCCTTTCCCGCGACTCAAAACACCATTCACACCAAATTTCAGCAAAATCGGTTCAGTGGTTTGGGCATGAAGAGGCAGCAGATGGACAGATACCTTTCGCATTTATAATATTAGTCTGGAAGTATGGATCTTCTGAGTGAAGTTACCACTCTTCAAATACTGTAGACATGAATTAAAATGTCTGTAAGTTTGCATACGACATTATCGCAACATAGTCGGCCTAGTCCAGATTGAGCAGGTCAATACGTCTGGGACCAACTATATGTGGGTTTCCTCACGGTGTTTTCCTTCACTATTTTGTACTTGAGATCATCACATCGTCTAAGTGAAAAGAATCTAGACAAAATGAATGTCGTGTACAGTTGCGCGCATTACTTAACTGTATAGGATCATGATGTCAAAAGAGAGTCGTGTGCGGATCTTTACTACAGAATACTGTGTGTAGTCGGGCATGTTATCTTACTTTATAATAATTACCACATAACAGAATACTACAGAAGAATTCTTCTGTAACTTTACTTCTCAGGAGTTATAACATACTAATTCAGGCGAGCAAAACCGCGTTGCAAACCTACTTTAGAACTAAAATGTAACTTTATAAGACATTATAAGGCATTAGCTTAAGTAACTCCTGTGTTTATTTTCATAGTTTAGTGATAAAATCTGTAGAAGCGCTACAACTCGTAGCACTCAACTACGCCGCTACGCCGTAGCGCTTAAGTTTGGCTGTAACTTTTATAGTGCGGTTTAGGGTGCGTTTCCACTGACGCGGAGCGGGGCGGAGAGGAGCTTAGCGGTGCCCGAATTGACCAATCGTGCTATTCCAGCGGAATGACAGCGAAGCGGAGCGAATATTTCGAGCATGGTGAATGGTCAATTTGGCACCGCTAAGCTCCGCTCCGCTCCGCGTCAGTGGAAACGCGGCCTTAAAGAAGCCTTAGGATGAGTACTGGATTTACAGAAGAAATTCTCTTGTGAAGATTTTTTAAAAAGAACATTGATTTGAAAAAAAAAATATTAAATAATTTTCTAACAAAATCATAATTAAATAGTGAATAATGCAGTATACAAAATAACTTTTTAAAACTTACTAATATTAGCATGGACTAAAATTAGGTACAAATGCAAAAGCGTGTCTGTTTTTCTGTCTGTCTGTTTGATACTTCTTCACGCCCAAATGGCTGAACTGATTTTGCTGAAATTTGTTATGGAGATACTTGCGTCCCGAGACAGGAAATGTCTTAAAGTGCGTTGCAGTGCTTATACAAACCGATCGGCGCAAAGCGATACGATTACGATCCGTTTCCGATTTTATGTGTGCTGTGAGCCTAAGGCTGGCCGCATATGCACATTATCTGAATTCGGAAAACGTGCGTATGTGGCCAGCCTAAATATGAGCCCGCGTCCAACTAAAGGCATGTTTTGCGTCCAGTTATAATCAAGTCCGGGCAGCTTCCGTCCACTCAGGTTGACTCACCTCCATCACGGAAATGTTATAATGGAACTGCTAATGCGGTGACGTATTTTACCTTAAATCAGTCAGGAAAATTACATCAGAACTTTTTTTGACTAAAACAGACCGAGAATCACTTTTTTACCAAGTGATATAATACTGATAATTAAGACAGTTACAATTTACAATTTTTGACTGCAATTATTACTCTCTTGCACAATAATATTATTATTTCTCTCACAGAGTAATATTATTATACTGATTCTTCTTCTTAGAGAAACTATAGCCTGTGTAGTGATATGTTACGGTTTTCAAAGTGTAAATGATAAGGAAAGCCACTGATATTATGCTGCAGATAACCTAGAGCATGATGATTTTGAAAGAAGCCAGCTCTTATGCTGCCAGAGTTAGAGCTCTTTCCCTTTGATCAGTTCTGTTATCGGATGTAGCGGAGATTAAAACTTTAAATATGAAATACACATAAAATTTTATTATATTTTCATTCATAATAGATCATTCATCAATTAGAATAATAAACAGTTTGAATTAGTAAGATTTTATTTTTCTATTTATTATTCGGTCATAAAAATCGGTCGTGTAGTTTGTGAGCTTAGCGCGTTCAAACAAACAAATTCTTTCACGGTATTAATATACCGTAATTTCGCGTGCACGTCTAGGAACTAGATTCTAGTTTTTTATATTAGTACGTTTATTCAACCTAAAATATTACTTAACTTTACGCCGTTTTAAAATAGAACTGAAAAGCGCATAACCGACAAAATCTAGGATTACAGTCGCTTAATAACAGGCCACTAGCTAAACTCTCTCAGTTTTTTAGACTATAAAATGAAAATCCGGGCAAACTGCTGGCCGTAATCGACCAAGTGCGAGTCGGACTCGCGCACAAAGGGGTTCCGTAATGTTATAGAGCAAAAATAGTGTTTTTGGAATAGTATATATTAATTTTATTTTGTTTTTAGTATTTGTTGTTATAGCGGCAACAGAAATACACAATCTGTGAAAATTTTAAAAGTATAGATATAGCGGTTCTTGAGATACAGCAAGGAGACCGACAGACAGGACAGTAAACGAAGTCTTATAGTAATAGCGTCCCGTTTATACCCTTTGGGTACGGAACCCTAGAATGCAAACGATGGTTCTGACTTCGACAATTAGTCTTTAACGCCAGTAGATCGATTCTCCTAAAATTCCCTTAATGTACAGAGTGTATTTTAAACAGTATCCAAACTTTTAGAATCCATACTAATTATACAAATGCGAAAGTGTGTATGTCTGTCTGTCTGTCTGTTACCTCTTCACGCCCAAACCGCCGGGATACTTTGAGTCCCGGGAAAGGACAGGGTCAGGGTCCGTTATAAAGTTCTGTAATCAACAAAACTTGGTTGACTACTGAACCCTAAAACGGAACCCTAACAATATGATTTTTTGTATATTGATAGGTTAATAGTTATATAATTTAAGAGTAATATTGTCCTACAAATAGAACAATCCATATTTTAGGACCATCAACTCAAAGTATGAAATCCTTTCTATTTCTGTTAGCTAACACTTTCAAGATTTTTTGCAGATAAAAATGTTATTCGTCTTATCACAATGAAGCTGCTCACAAAAAATTAGCTTGATAGTAATTAAAAAAAATTTGTTCTGGGCTTCCGTACTATATACGGTTCCCACGCGATAAACGAATTTTGGCGCAACGGAGTTGCGGGCGCCATCTAGTATACCTATGAAAATAAGCAACTTTTAATATGCATAATGCAGTCATTTTTCGAAGTTAAAAAATAATCTATCGTTCCATACAAAAACGCCTTTGCGCCTCAGCACTTTTGTATGAAATAGGAGATTTTTAAATTTTTGGATACTGTTTAACCTTCAAGCGGTCGCGCGACGTCGAATCGACTCATTTCAATACATTTTCTCTGATATTATCGAAATTTGTCGTTGAATCCGTACCACTCTCTGAGTAGCTTGTCATAATTTATCTATCTACCACATAAATAGCTTATACTTACTCTCCGCACCCCCAAGCTTGCAGCAAGGAGCTCGATTGTTTTGGTTGCGGCATCGGCGTCGAAATGACGCCGCACGCCTCATACGTATTACCTATTTTTTATGTAGCTTTCACATAATTGAGTCCGAATCGTCGTCTGAATCGTCGATGACCGATAACATCAAGTATTATGGATAGATGAAGAAAAAATCGAAACTAGGGTCAGAAAATTTGACCACTTTTTCTGCCCCTGTTCACGCTAGATAAGCTACTTTGGGACACCGGTTTTTATAACTAAGTTTTTACTTAAAATACATTTAATTTTCTCAAAGAATTGATTACTTTTAAAAAGAATTTTAAAAAGAAAAGTAACGTGTGAATAGTGTCGCTGCAGCTTTTTGTAGTTGCGTTGTGGTACCGACAAAATGTCGACGTGGTTGCGTTGTCGCCAGTAGTTGCGATGTGGTTACGTCGTGTGCAGACATAGTTCGACTCTGGCTTTTATAGTGGATACACGTGTTGACCAAAACTCATGAAATTCAAAGAGGAAACTTTATTATTGCTATCCTTGCAAGAGCGCGGACGGCGTGCGCGCACTGTCATTGCATCGACGCAACGTTGTGGTTGCGATGTGGTCGGCCACTAGTTCGCCGGTGGTTGCGATGTGGTCGGTATCACACACGCGGTCGACAACGACTGCAAAATGTGATACGTGTGAACAGTCCTTATTCATTTACAATACGAAATATACGCCCGACCACGTGGTGTGGTTGTGGTGTGGTTGTGGTATATGTGGAACAGCCCTAAATGTATGTGTCTCGTTTCACAACTTTGTCTATAATATGTAACTTTACAAAGAAACTTTTCGACACCAAAACATATCAAGTCACGTGTTTTTGAATAATTTACAAAACATTAGCTCAGCCCTTTGTTATACAAATTACTCCCATCATTATATAGCTGGCCGAAACTTCTACTTATATTGTAACAAGGACTTTTTTTTTTGGCTTTAGCCATTGTTGTAAATTATTTGTTATTCTCATTCTCAAGAAACCCAAGATAATTGCATAGTATAAATAATACATAGTAGAACATTTACCTACTTGAATAATTTGTTAGAGCACGCACACTGACGCGCTATTTCAGGTAACATAAGAGTGCAGAACAACGCAGTATTACGTCTTGCTTAAAACTTGTCTTTTTCTTGCGCGAACTAGTCGTCAACATCAAGTGTAAGTTACGCTACTGTGTATATTTATATTGTGCTTATTTTATGCGCCATCAATTTTTTACTCTCCAAAGTAGTTTTAGTTGGAGCCACTAGTAAGTTTTTCCATTGTTGTCCGAAATAACGCGAGCTTAAAATTTATGAATTTTGCTTGACAAATGGACGTAGTTTGGAAGTTGAGACGTGCCTCAGTTTAGAATAGTGAGATAAAAACAACGAAAAACACTAAGCGGGTTTGAGGATACTCTTAGTTTATAGTTAACCTAATTTTTTTGTACTGAAAAGTTGATTCATAATCAGATGGGGGATCTACGTAGTTTGGTCGCGTTATGATTGACCCAGCCGACAGATCACGACTTACACTGAAAACCTAAGGGTGTTTTATAGAACATTCTGAATACGATTTTGCTGTGATGATAATATTATATTGTGTCAGGATTTTCAAGTTCTAGGTCAATTCTTGTAATTAATCTTTTGCTTTACATATTAAATTGTTAAGAGCATATCAGATTATAACAATAATGCCGTGACTATTAAAACTTCTAGTATTTATCCATAATATAAGAGAAAGTCTCAATTTTTTTTTCTGTCCTTTACAGACAAGGATATCAACGCTGGATATAGTAGTTTTTACCTGAATTTGCATAAAATATTATAAAAGGGAAAATACCTAATTTATTCAAAATTGAACTAAAACTTACCTTCTGAAGTCTCGACTCCAGCACGCGTAGATGACGGGGTTCATGGAGGAGTTGACCCAGCCCAGCCACGTCACTATCACGTTGACGATCTCCTCATGGGCGATGCACGACGAGCATATCCCCGACAGGAGATTCACCACGAAGAACGGCAGCCAGCACACTATGAACACACCCATCACTATCCCCAACGTCTTGGCCGCCTTCTTCTCTTTCGCGAACTTCGCGAGTTTTCGCGACAGCGAAAAGTTTTTAGGCAAATGTTTGTTGTGCGTCGCGTTTGTCAACCTCGTCGAGGACCGAGACAGCCCGTTGTTCTGGAGGGCCGTCAGTGGCTCCTGGTCGGCTTCTTCTGGTGTGCACGCGCTGTGACACACGTCGTTCCTCTGACGCATCGTCCCACCCCGGTGGATGCGAAGGGTCAGCTCCAGCTCCCCACTAGGACGCATCACCTGCTTCGTCCCCATCTTCAACGACCTCGTCTGAATGGTCGCCTCCCGGTAAATCCGGTAGTACGTGAACACCATCACGAACAATGGCAGGTAAAACGATATCGTCGACGAAAATATGATGTACTCCAAGTTTTCCGTGAACGGGCACTTGTAGTCTGGAACCTCCTCCACCCTGACGGCTCGCCACCACGCGATGGCGGGAAAGGATATCGCTCCGGAGCATACCCACACGGCGGCTATTAGGAAGGCAGCCTTGCGCCCACTCATGCGCATCGGATACGATATCGGATCGGTTATGGCCCAGTACCTGTCCAGTGAAATGACGCACAGGTTCAATATGGACGCGGTGCTGAATAGTACATCCAATGATCTCCAAACGTCGCACCAGTTGACTCCGAAGAACCACGTGTGTTCCAAGACTTCGTAGAGGGCCGAGAAGGGCATAACCACGAGTCCGACCAGGCAGTCGGCCACGGCGAGGGACGTTACGAAATAATTGGTTGATGTATGGAGGTACCTCTCCCGGGCGACGGCCAAAATGACGAGCATGTTCCCGAATACGGTCGTCAAGGAGAACAGCAGAAGAAACGTAACGAGTATAGCTCGGTTGTGTAGCAGCTTGACGTAATCGTTCCACAGCTCCCCGGAGCCATCTGTGGCGTTGGCCGTTGCGTTGTTGAAGGTAAGGTTGAATTCGACAACTGAGTTGTACGTGTTGGTCGCGAGTTCTATGTAGTATTCTGGTCCTTTTTCAGATTCGTACTGGCGTCTTGCCGCTCGTATGTCGGGCTCCGTCGCGTTCATATTTTCCCAGTTCGCTCTAGCGCCATCCTGAGTGCTTCTGTTTTTGTTTAGCCCGCAACCATTTGGAGATGAGTTTCTTGGCCGGCATTCTGTTCAGGAATAGCTGACACATTTTCGTCTAACATGTTTCACTGTCGGCGGCCGCCCATCCTGTAACAGAAAGATCCATTTATATAATTTGATTAGAGAATGGGAGCGATGTTACGTTTTGTGTGTTCGGCGAACGGGAATATTTTATTATTCCGCGCGAAAAATATGAACAATAATACCAAGCTTCATATTTGCTGGATTGGAAAAATTTGAACTCAAATCCGCGTCCAAAGAGAAAATTGATGGGCGGATTGAAAAAAAAAATGAAATATCGAAGCGGCTTATTCTAGAATAATAGAAATCACAATTTTTAGCAAACAAACGACTGCCTATTTCTGGCATTCGGAACTTCTATTGGCAATGTTTCAATACCCTTGGAATTACTAAAATATTATGGTAGCTGATCCGACAAACGTTGTTTTGCCGACGGCAAATAGTCCGGGAATATTATGCTGCTATTATTTCAGACGTAGTTTATATCACGCCAAGCTCAGGAAATTGATTAGAATTAGCACTTCATGTCGTCGTCATTTTGGACTCCAAAACTGGGATAACCTTAAAAAAGCTGCAAATATTCTTGTTCTTTCGCTTATTTTGTAATACAAATAGGTGTATTAACTTTTAGTATAGCTTTCATGTCATTATTATCAATTTATATAGGCACCAATAACATCGGAATATGTATAGCCGCCCTTGCGCCGTAAATAGCGCGGGGCGGGCACAAAACATCAAACGAATTGTGTTCCGTCGCCCGTGATACCCGCTCACGTGGATACTGCACGATACTCGATTATATTACTAATTTTGTATCAGACGTACTAGGGTAAACTACACGATTGCTAGTCGTATTATTAGCTCCATAGGCTCGATTTATATGCAAGGACGAGCGGTTTTGCCGCTAGACCGCGAGATGACAAGCAATAATTGTATATTATAACGATTAATTAAAATAGCTGCGCGCCGTTATTTACATACAAATGCTTGCGATCTCGCGGTGTAGCAACCGAACCTCGCGTTCGGGCGAAAGCATATAAAGCGAGCCTTAGGGGCTGTTTCACCACTTCCTGATAAGTGCCGAATAGGCTATCCACCACTTAACTTGACAGATAAAGTATGGAGAATCTGTCAAAAAAGCTGTGAATAGCCTATTCGGCACTTTATCAGAAAGTGGTGAAACAGGCCCTAAGTGTCTAAACATACTATGCCGAAGATACGCGGCCGAAGTTCGGCAAGATTACGCCTGCAATGTACACAACTTTTTTGACAGATCCTCCATACTTTATCTGTCAAGTTAAGTGGTGGATAGCCTATTCGGCACTTATCAGGAAGTGGTGAAACAGCCCCTAAGGCTCGCTTTATATGCTTTCGCCCGAACGCGAGGTTCGGTGGCTACACCGCGAGATCGCAAGCATTTGTATGTAAATGACGGCGCGCAGCTATTTTAATTAATCGTTATAATATACAATTATTGCTTGTCATCTCGCGGTCTAGCGGCAAAACCGCTCGTCCTTGCATATAAATCGAGCCTATGGAGCTAATAATACGACTACTTGAAAATACTAGGAATGCCAAAGGATTATCTGTAGTACCTCTAACGGCCGCACTCAGCATTTAATAATAATTAAACTTCAATTTAATGAAAAGTTTAACAGATAATATAATTTATGAAGCTAATGTCAAAATCTTTTCGTCGTCGTTCGTCTTTGAGTGCTGTAGTTAGAATTTTGAAAATACTAGAAAAATCAAAGGGTTTTCTGTAGTATGTCTTAAAGTGCCAATAATTTGGTGTTTTACTTTAAATGTTCTAACACTTTCTTGCAATAAACAAACGACTTGCGAGAGTGTTCTTATTAGTAAATCATCATCGTCAGCTCGCACACTGCTGGATTTTTTTTTCTTAATTTATACTCATGTCGTTTTGATAATATTGAACTAGACTCAACAAAGAATGCAATTTATATCGCAAACAGGGAATCGGGCTATACCAAAAAGTATTTCAAAGTGTAAAATTTGAAACAAGATTACATTGCGGCTTGGTTTAGGGAACGACACCCAACTGGGCCCTGGAGGTCGTGATCATATTACCTCAGGCCATTACCTCCACGGCTCATGGACGACGGCCTCGACTCGAGGTTTTTCTTTTTAACCGACTCCAAAAAGGAGGAGTTTCTTAATTCCACCGTATATAATATTATGCTTTTTATGTTCGCGGATTACTTCATCGCTTGTGAACCGATTTTGATAATTCTTTTTTGTTAGAAAGAGGCATATTTAAAAAAAATAGAGTTTGAAGTCGGTATTTTTAGGGTTCCGTACCCAAAGGGTAAAAACGGGACCCTATTACTAAGACTTCGATGTCTGTCTGTCCGTCTGTCTGTCACCAGGCTGTATCTCAATAACCGTTATAGCTAGATTTCTGAAAATTTCACAGATTGTGTATATCTGTTGCCGCTATAACAGCAAATACTAAAAAAAAAATATTTAAGGGGGGCTCCCATACAACAAACGTAATTTTTTTGCTATTTTTTGCTCGATATCAATCTCGATTTCTTGAAATATTCACAACATACTCAGTTCTATTTATATTTTAATAATTAATAATAAAATTTAAATAAAATAAATAATTAAGAGCCCATACAAAAAAAAAAAACCACAATTTTTACCTATTTTTGCTCTGTAATGGTACGGAACCCTTCGTGCGCGAGTCAAACTCGCAATTGGCCGATTTTTATTTTGTTAAAATTATTACATAATAATTTTATACAGTCACGACCGTAGCGAATTTGAGCGAATTTTATTGATGGTAAAAAAAATGCTGCTTAAATGTTTAATTGCTCAAAGAAGCGCAGGAATCACATTTTTCTTTATAACACTCTTTCGCATTTGATTGGTATCGATTTTATACATCCGCTTGTTAATAAATTGCTTATACATATAAAATACTAGATGACGTATGGAAGTATGGATTATTATGTTATTATAATATGAATTATTGTGACTTACTTAAGAATTTTTTAATTAGTAATGAAATAAAAGGCTTTTTTATTTATTTATTTATTTACTTAAGAATTAATGGTTATCGATTGCTCAAACGGCAAACCTTTGTGCATTCATAAAACCTACGAACTACCTAATTCTTAAGGCAGAAGAATTGAAAGAACGTAAGATTTTCATAAAATAAAACTTCTTCTTTGCATAGTATACAGGGTGTAACAAAACTAAGTGATTTAGGGTGTGTATGGGTATATAGAATAGAATTCGCGGTGAAAGTAGCCGCGCTGAAAGACTAACTTTTTTCACTTTTGTATGGAAAAATTCATGACGTTTGCCCATACAAATCACAAAAAAAATTTGCTTGTTCACCGCTGCTACTTTCACAGTGAACTCTATATAAGGGACACATACACACCATAAAGTATTTAATCACTAGTTTTGTTACATCTTGTATACAGGGTGTAACAAAACTAAGTGATAATACTTTCGGGTATGTATGAGTTCCTTGTATAGAGTTCACTGTGAAAGTAGCAGCGGTGAAAGATCATTTTTTTTGTATGGGGAAATTCATGACGCTGGGGCGCTTGCCGTTACAAAAGTGAAAAATAATTTGGTCTTTCAGCGCTGCTACTTTCACAGCGAACTCTCTACAAAGAACACATTCACACCCTAAAGTATTATCACTTAGTTTTAGAGCGTTTATTAAACGTTTATACAAAAATGAGTTTAAATATCAACAATTGTCGTTTGTCACAAATCACAACCTTACGGAAACAAATTCGTTTGTCATTCTGTTCCGGACATTGGTATATTGTTCGACAAATTTCGCCAAAAATCTGGGGCGTTTCCGTTTCGTTACTAACTCAGTGATTAATTCACAAATGTACGATACAGAATCGGCCAGCAGGCCAGTTACGCAGGAGTAATATAATGCCCAAGTGTGTGTGCAGTACACAAGCTCTCTCTATTCCTTTATTCTTATTACCTAGCGGGACCGACGACTGACACGACTGGCGAGAGATCAGGCACAAGACCGACTATTTACATGCCCATCCAACGCATGGATCATCTTACTTGTCAGACAATCAGATGATCAGCCTACATTGTCCTAAACAGACTTTCAAATAACATGTTTCCAACGCGGGAATCGAACCCACGACCTCCGAGTCGAGAGCCACGCTCTAAACCACTGGACCACGGACGAATTCCGCTGCAGTGTAGCGTCGCTTAGTGCGGTCTCACCTTTACGGTGATTTAGTTAATAAATTATCTATGATTAATGGCCCCAAACAAATGGGTCACCTGGTCGTTTCTTTTGTTATCTTTGATTAATTTTCTTTAGAAATAGACCAGACGTCAGTATTTTAGGTCGGTTATGCCTAACGTGACCATACGTCTGTATGTCATAGTCCCGCTTTCAGGCAGTCTGTCCCGGTGTCCCTCGCGAGGCCGAATTTCGAAATTGTCCCGCTTTTGCAAACAGACCAAACGAATTATTTTTACGTTCGAAATGCCTGCAATGCCTGGAAGTAACGCACTCCCACACAAGAAACGTGATTATTCTGCCATATTTTGCTCGATATCAATAATGACAACAGATAGGCACTTAAAATATATACAAAATACTCAATTATATTTATACTTTCATAATTAATAATTAAAAGAGAAAAAAAAATTAAGGAGGGGCTGTTATACAAAAAACATAATTTTTTCCTATTTTTGCTTTATAATGGTACGGAACCTTCGTGCGCGAGTCCTACTCACACTTGGCCGACATTTTTTTTTAATTTTATGTATTAATTCCGCAGATGTCCCGCTCTGAGAAAAAAAAAATGGTCACGTTAGTTATGCCGAAGTTAAGCCCGGCCGCATATTGTCCGAATTTCTGAACAGAAACATTTGAACGTCCGCCGGACCGCCACTCCGCAGTCCGCACACTATCCGAAATTTCCTTCCGGCGAGTTCGAGCTCACTCAGCTCAGTACAAAATGTAAGAGAGAGCGCGATCCGATTTTCTGATCAGAAACATTTCAACTGCTACCGATCGACGTCATCTGACATAAAATTTCGGACGCCCGCCGGAACGCAATTAAAAATTTCTGCCATCCGATAGACGGCATCTGACAACTCATCCGGACCGGACGTCAGACACAAAACATATGAGCAGAGTGCGTTCCGGCAGGCGTCTGGCATTATGTGTCAGATGACGTTGATCGGATGGCAGTTCAAATGTTTCTGATCGGAAAATCGGATCGCGCTCTCTCTTACATTTTGTACTCCGAGAGATCTCGAATTCGCCGGAAGGAAATTTCGGATAGTGTGCGGAGTGGCGGTCCGGCGGACGTTCAAATGTTTCTGATCAGAAATTTCGGACAATGTGCGGCCAGGCTAAAGCTTCTATGAAAGATAAATGACATATTCATTTTATGATATATTCAGAGGGTTAAGGCTAGATTTACACGCGCGTGCCCAAACGCGCGGTTTGGCGGCTACACCACGAGATCAGAAGCAAATGTATGTTACGATTTATTTAAATAGCGGCGCTCCGGCGGACGCATATATAAATCGCGCAAAAGAATGATTTGGTGCTCCTTTGTTGTTTCTATTCTGACACTATTTTAATTAATAATTCAGTGACTTTTTTATAACCGTCAAATCACTGAATTTTAAACAAAACTTATTAGAGGTATATTTTAGGGCATATTTATTTTAGGGCCACACTTAGTGACGTTTAATAATAACTTAACTTCAATTAAATTATAAGTTCGACAAATAATGCAAAAAAATAGATTTTGTCAAAATCTTCACTGAAACAAAATTAAGTGTGGACAAAATTCCCGCAAATATCAAGACGACAGTAACTTTAAATTTTAAATCCGACGTTGTCGTTCGAGACAATTCCTTTCTGTCAAACCTTATCAGCTCCTTCCTTACGGTGACACTGACAGATCTGTCAGCGCCTGATTTATTAAGACACGGGACCCGCTAGCCGCTGCCTTAGATATAGTCCATATAAATATTTAACACTACCTAACCCGGCAAATGTTGTTTTACCGCTTATGTGATTTAAAATTTTAATGTATTATTCACATAATAATCTTTCGAATCACTTAATAATTATCAAAACAGTGTTTTAATAGTTTTGTAACGCCCAAGAGTACGCGCAGTACCCACGAAATCTTACTTCCTTTGCTCCTGTAACCTGTAACTAGATAACCCATACGACTGGCGAGAGAGAGAGAGAGAGAGAGAGAGAGAGAGCCTACATATTGCATGCCTATCTGGCCGCTCTGGATTTATGTATAGGCAGTATACTGCTTTATATACCATGGCCTATAGGCAGTATACTGCTTTATATACCATGGCCTATAGGCAGTATACTGCTTTATATACCATGGCCTATAGGCAGTATACTGCTTTGTATATACTGCCTATACATAAAGCGGCGGCGGCTATATATAAAGGGGCGGCAGCGTCCTAGTATGGCGACTGCAGAGTTCGTATATAGGGGCGGCAAAATTGAAGTGGCCTATACTTATAAAATACTAGCTGTGCCCCGCGGTGTTACCCGCGGTTTAAGTGATATATAATAAAAGACTATGAAAAGTACCAATAATAGGGTCAAAACGGGACGATACATGGCTCTATAATGGTTTATTGTAGTGATGATGATGATGATGAATGTAATTTGCATAGTAGCATATGCTTTCCGTTCTTAAAACAACGTCGAAACTCCCAAACTTGTATCTATAAAGAGTCAGAAGTTTTCTCAGCACCTTCCGAACCATGGTATACCTTGGTGCAAAATCTGGCTTGTTGGAAGCATAATATGATTAGAATACTGCTCACGAAACCGAAGTCACCACATGTTTCCATATAAATTTTGAGGAGTTCCCTCGATTTCTTATGGATCCCTTCATCAGATCACCACTTTTATGAATATGGTACCAAATTGGGATGATAACCTATACACCAAAAGAAACATTTTGAAAATCGGTTCACAAACGGCGGAATAATCGTTGAACATAAAAAAACGAACTTAACACCTCCTCCATTTTGAAAGTCGGTTAAAATTGTAGCCTATGTGTTATTCTGATGTATAAGCTATATTATTGTAAAGTTTCATTAAAATCCGTTCAGTAGTTTTTGCGTGAAAGAGTAACAAACATCCATACATCCATACATACATACATACATCCAAACTTTCGCCTTTATAATATTAGTAGGATAAATCCGGCTCTGCTATCTGGTGCATAGATGATACGGATGACACTTGTTAAAAGAAAATAATTAAGTTTTCCATTTAATACGGAATCCTTCTGGATTCCGACTCGCACTTAGCCGGCATACATATTTGAACAGAAATGTGTAGTAAAGGCGAGAAAGCATATAATATATATTTGTTTCTCTAATTAAATTCTGTCTGTACGTTCGTGGTTTTGTTCAAATCTCGGCTTTGTTTCGTCAATAGTTTGGAGCCTTTAGTTAAATCAAATTTGGCTTCCGATGCATCAAACTAAATGGATTTGTGTTGCGTTGTTCGGTGAAATGTTAGCTGTTTGAAAATTTTTAGGTATACTCCATTTTAGTGTAGGTAAATGTAATAATTATTATAATAATATAAAATATGTTGAGGGTAGGTTGTTTGTTAAAATAATAAATCAGTCTTGGTCTAACGCTCGTCTTTGATTCACATGTCCCGTCTCAATAACATGACATTTAGTTGCTTTTGATCAAATTGTAAATAAAAAAATCTCAAATAATATGCTATTGTATCTATTACTTTCTACTCCTTCTATTTTCTTCTAATTAATTCCTTTGCGGGTCCCAAAATAGCTTTATCATGTCCCTCGGGCTCCCCGAGAATTGATATGAATCAAAGGGTTTTCGTGGTTGGATACCGCTGTCGATCCTGGCAACTGTAGGATTGTGTGGTGGGCCAAAGCCCGATTAAAAAAAAATGTTTATTTTGTCATATTATTGGTAGTATTATATAGCCAATTATAGGAAACTGCGCAACGGATGGGCTGCAAACTTGTTTTGCCAGAAAGCAGCCCCTGCGCCTACATTATTTGGTTGAGCTATATCGAGTCAATTTTATTCTGGAGCAGTTATAAACCGACCAAATTGTGTAGGTCTGGGCCTGTGAATCAATTTCTCTGACTTGAGTACGTGTATGCCAGGGCTGATATATTTGCACTAAAGAAAAACTATCATCATTCACTCATATCAATTTATTCGATTTTCAGAAGCCGTTAAATCATTTTTCACCCTCGTAGCGTAAACACATAGACATAGATTTGGCTACGCCGAATCTTATGAATAATAAAATACCGTTCATAAGATCCCCGATAAAAACCCTTTTAAGATGAACTCACGTAAAAGCACCAGTCATAGGAATCAATCAGGTCGAATATAAATAAGGGCGATGTTTATTTGACCTCAATTTGTGGTAAATAAATGATTAGGGGTTTCCGACGATTTTTATGGGTACGACAAACTTATCCATTTGGCAAGCGAAATATGTGACGTCTTTTAAGGCCTTTGAAACCGTTGTGGACGATTTATACAGGATTTATCATACTAGTCATAGTAATCATACTAATATTGTAAATGCGAAAGTTTGTGAGTTTGTAAGTTTGTTACTTCTTCACGTCTAAACAACTGAAGTGATTTTGAGGAAATTTAGTATGGACTCAGCTGACATCCTGGATTAACACATAGGTTACACTTTTACTGCGGGAAAACATCTTATCAGAAATCATACTAATTTTAGCGGGTAGCACCGTGGGGCACAGCTAGTAGATAATAAAGTGGAAAAAGTGCAAGAAATTGTTGCTGTGATTTATACAGGGATGGCTCCGAAATATTATCCAGGAATTACGTCTAGAAAACACGTCACACTTGTCTCACCACTGACACACCAGTAACTAATAGCGTCGGATAGATGACGTCTTGCGGCCTGGCCAGTACACTGGATTTTATTTTGGAACCTATACTACGTGTGCTGTAGCATGGGGGTGACAGTTTTAGTACGTTTCGTTTCAATCTTAAAAGTTGCCACGGTTTGGAAATTATGACATATTTCAGTAGCACGGCGACCAGTAGAAATGCGAAAGTATAGACAAACTGTGGACATAAACTTAAGGTACCGTTCCGATCTTTACCGCGGCTAATCGCGACCGACAAAAATTCAATTAAAATGCCACTTTATGACAGACTATCGTATATGTCATAAAGTAGGATATTATTTGAATTTTTAGAACTATAGTCTGTTATAAAGTGACATTTTAATTGAATTTTTCGGAACGAAAAAAGATCGGAACGGCACCTTAAGTTTATCTCCACAGTTTGTCTATACTTTCGCATTTCCACTGGTCGCCGTGCTAGGGCTACTGATGTACTACATTCATAATATATTAAATCATTAATTACTATAGTAACTTAAATTTAACCGAACCAGAATGTTCTAGTTTAAAAATAAAGTGTCAATATCACCGCACCATGCTACAGCGCATCTACTATAAGTACGTACTATACATGTACTATAAGTTTTATACGTGGGAGAGCCATGCTTCGGCACGAATGGGCCGGCTCGACCGGAGAAATACCACGTTCTCACAGAAAACCGGCGTGAAACAGCGCTTGCGCTTGCGTTATATTGTATGCGTAGCACGTTGCAAGCGTAATCATGCCGAACTTCGGCCGCGTATTTTCAGCCTAGTGTGTTTAGACACAAATAGATAGTGTCTAGGACAGATTATATTAAATATCCGAATCGATGCCCAAACATATACAGCGTTCTTAATACATGATCTGCCAAGTTGAGAAGAAAATATTAAAAAAAATACGTGGTGCACTCGATGACTGCCGCTGTAAAGCTATTGCATAGCATTTTTATCAACTTATGCAATTATAATTCGCATACGTCTAGTCGCACGCACGCAATCACCGTGCCAAAGTCTGGCAACGCTACCCCGCTGTGCCGTTTGGATTGGTGGGTGTTAGGTTTTTTTCGTTACGGAATTTCTTGATTTGGTCACCGCGCTCATAGCAAACGATATAAGCTATGCAATAGCTTAATAAAATTAATAAGTGAAAAAATTAAAAAGTTTAACTATCACAGTAGAAACAGACGTTATTTATCAATGTAGAGGGTAAACCGTAATAGGCTCGCTATTCTGGTACTGCGGTGATATAATATTCAAACCTTATTTAATTCTGTACTCGTGAATCTTAGCGTGATAAAATATAGCCTATAGCCTTCCTAGATAAAACTAGGGCTATCTAACACTGAAATATTTTTTAAAATCGGACCAGTAGTTCCTCTTCCGCTTAATAATATTAGTAATATAGATTTAAAAATTGCGGGACGTGGCGGTACCGACCAATGCGGGCCACGGGTACTAATGAATATAAATCAAAACTACTGAATCGATTTTATTAAATTTTTTAGTGAGTGACATAGGCTATATATTTTATACCCGTGCGAAGCCGGGGCGGGTCGCTAGTATATTATAAATCGGAAACCGCGGTGCATAATTATTTATATCAGTCCATTTTCAATCTCTTTATCACACGTTCCCTAATGCCTGTAATTTTAATACCTGATTCGGCAAATGTTTTATATGCTACTAGACGATGCATGCAACTCTGTTGCGCCAAAATTATTGCTCAGGGGGGTGAGTCAAGATCTTTTCTTTATCGCTTCGTTATAGAATCGCCGATCAAAATGTATGACATAAGCGTTCGTTAATATGACGTTGACGTTCGACTCGTCTTTCAATACATTTCAATTCCATACATTTTGATCGGCGATTCTATAACGAAGCGATAAAGAAAAGATCCTGGCTCACCCCCCGGGATTATGTTCTGTTTGGTCCGCTACAACAATATTTCGGGAAGGAAAATAGATTTTACATTTAGTCTATAATTTTCATTACGTAATAGGTGTATTACATAATTACTATAATGTATTTTATTTTTTTATTTTATGAAATAAGGGGGCAAACGAGCAAACGGGTCACCTGATGGAAAGCAACTTCCGTCGCCCATGGACCCTCGCAGCATCAGAAGAGCTGCAGGTGCGTTGCCGGCCTTTTAAGAGGGAATAGGGTAATAGGGGAGGGTAGGAATGGGAAGAGAAGGGAATAGGGGAGGGAAGGGAAGGGAATAGGGTAAGGGATTGGGCCTCCGGTAAACTCACTCACTCGGCGAAACACAGCGCAAGCGCTGTTTCACGCCGGTTTTCTGTGAGAACGTGGTATTTCTCCGGTCGAGCCGGCCCATTCGTGCCGAAGCATGGCTACTATTATTATTAGTATTACATAATTTCAGAAATAAAAAATTAAGCAACATTTAGTACTTATTACGTTTTAAAAAATTGCCGCGAATTTTCAGCGGTGAGTGAGCTGATGATGACGAATTTTGGTTAAGACGAATTGAAGACATGGGTGGATGAAGCAGGTAAGTGACAATTTGAAAACTGTCGTTTTTTGCATAAATTGTGGCTTAAGGACCGTGAAATAATTAGAAATCAAAAAATGTGGATTCTATGTATAGCTAGATATATTATCCAGATGATATTATACGTCTAGTCGCACGCACGCAATCACCGTGCCAAAGTCTGGCAACGCTACCCCGCTGTGCCGTTTGGATTGGTGGGTGTTAGGTTTTTTTCGTTACGGAATTTCTTGATTTGGTCACCGCGCTCATAGCAAACGATATAAGCTATGCAATAGCTTAATAAAATTAATAAGTGAAAAAATTAAAAAGTTTAACTATCACAGTAGAAACAGACGTTATTTATCAATGTAGAGGGTAAACCGTAATAGGCTCGCTATTCTGGTACTGCGGTGATATAATATTCAAACCTTATTTAATTCTGTACTCGTGAATCTTAGCGTGATAAAATATAGCCTATAGCCTTCCTAGATAAAACTAGGGCTATCTAACACTGAAATATTTTTTAAAATCGGACCAGTAGTTCCTCTTCCGCTTAATAATATTAGTAATATAGATTTAAAAATTGCGGGACGTGGCGGTACCGACCAATGCGGGCCACGGGTACTAATGAATATAAATCAAAACTACTGAATCGATTTTATTAAATTTTTTAGTGAGTGACATAGGCTATATATTTTATACCCGTGCGAAGCCGGGGCGGGTCGCTAGTATATTATAAATCGGAAACCGCG
This sequence comes from Cyaniris semiargus, assembly GCA_905187585.1. NCBI lineage: Eukaryota > Metazoa > Arthropoda > Insecta > Lepidoptera > Lycaenidae > Cyaniris > Cyaniris semiargus. The sequence goes on along the minus strand of LR994566.1, from coordinate 10,171,769 downwards.
GTGCATAATTATTTATATCAGTCCATTTTCAATCTCTTTATCACACGTTCCCTAATGCCTGTAATTTTAATACCTGATTCGGCAAATGTTTTATATGCTACTAGACGATGCATGCAACTCTGTTGCGCCAAAATTATTGCTCAGGGGGGTGAGTCAAGATCTTTTCTTTATCGCTTCGTTATAGAATCGCCGATCAAAATGTATGACATAAGCGTTCGTTAATATGACGTTGACGTTCGACTCGTCTTTCAATACATTTCAATTCCATACATTTTGATCGGCGATTCTATAACGAAGCGATAAAGAAAAGATCCTGGCTCACCCCCCGGGATTATGTTCTGTTTGGTCCGCTACAACAATATTTCGGGAAGGAAAATAGATTTTACATTTAGTCTATAATTTTCATTACGTAATAGGTGTATTACATAATTACTATAATGTATTTTATTTTTTTATTTTATGAAATAAGGGGGCAAACGAGCAAACGGGTCACCTGATGGAAAGCAACTTCCGTCGCCCATGGACCCTCGCAGCATCAGAAGAGCTGCAGGTGCGTTGCCGGCCTTTTAAGAGGGAATAGGGTAATAGGGGAGGGTAGGAATGGGAAGAGAAGGGAATAGGGGAGGGAAGGGAAGGGAATAGGGTAAGGGATTGGGCCTCCGGTAAACTCACTCACTCGGCGAAACACAGCGCAAGCGCTGTTTCACGCCGGTTTTCTGTGAGAACGTGGTATTTCTCCGGTCGAGCCGGCCCATTCGTGCCGAAGCATGGCTACTATTATTATTAGTATTACATAATTTCAGAAATAAAAAATTAAGCAACATTTAGTACTTATTACGTTTTAAAAAATTGCCGCGAATTTTCAGCGGTGAGTGAGCTGATGATGACGAATTTTGGTTAAGACGAATTGAAGACATGGGTGGATGAAGCAGGTAAGTGACAATTTGAAAACTGTCGTTTTTTGCATAAATTGTGGCTTAAGGACCGTGAAATAATTAGAAATCAAAAAATGTGGATTCTATGTATAGCTAGATATATTATCCAGATGATGAAGTTGGTAAGTTACAAGGCTTGTTCAAATTATCAAATTATAAGGGAAAAACCGGCCAAGTGCGTGTCGGATTCACGCGCAGTATAGGGTTCCGTAGTACTGCTAGTTTTTGATAATTTTTGTATGGTCCATGAATGTACATTTATAACGTGTTTTACACTACTAACAACATCATCCCAGTTACGTTTCAAAGGAATTTCAACGAAAAGTTCCTTTATACTTCTCCGAATACATTATTTTTAGTTGATCGACTATTACTCAATAACTCATGAAGTCTTTTTAGCCGTGATAGCTATATATGTGTAGGGGAGGTACCATAAAAAATATTTATTTAAAGATTTTATATACCATTTTGTCGGTATCATTAATATGTGCATTCATGCCGAATTGCGGCTTTGTAGGCCCTATAGTCCCTAAGCAAAACCGCGGACAGACAGACGGACAGACGGACGGACAGACCGAAACTATAAGGGTTCCTTGTTGACTACGGAACCCTAAAAATGAGTAATTGCTCTTATTTTGTAAAATGTTAATTACCCGGTTCATCCACTCATGTCTTCAATTATGGTATAACATACACCGACAGACAGATAGACACAAAATATATAATATGTCATATTATATATTTTGTATCTAAAACTTACGCTAAACTTACACGTTTTCATCAGGGGTTAATAAAGAAGGTACTCAAAGCGAAGCCAACGGGCGAAATCTGTGAGTAAATTCACGATTTCATTTTTTCCGGCATCTCTAAAGCATTTCAGAAAGCAAACATTTCTCGGAATCGTAATTTTTTTGAATAAATACACTCCTGTTTTGTAAATAAACCATCAAACGACTGCATCAAAGGTGCGGAACCATTGAGCTGAATCCAGAGAATTTCACCTAAAGCTCAGCCATTCAGTGGAACTAAGGAAACAAAGATCCAAACTCATTGATTACGTTCAGTGTTCATTTTATTAAATTATTCAGAACATAAATTAGGAAGTTTAACAAACAAAAAAACAGCAGTGAACAAACTGACGATGATGAATTATTGTAGCTAAGAACCATTCTCATGTCAGCTTTCAAACGAACAGTCTACATCAAAATCGGCAACTTTCGGATGCTACGGCCTACGATGCCATGGACAGAATGATGACATCCCAACAAAATTATAATATGAAAACGTGTTTTTTTATATGAAATAAGGGGGCAAACGAGCAAACGGGTCACCTGATGGAAAGCAACTTCCGTCGCCCGTGGACACTCGCAGCATCAGAAGAGCTGCAGGTGCGTTGCCGGCCTTTTAAGAGGGAATAGGGTAATAGGGGAGGGTAGGGATGGGAAGAGAAGGGAATAGGGGAGGGAAAGGAAGGGAATAGGGTAGGGGATTGGGCCTCCGGTAAACTCACTCACTCGGCGAAACACAGCGCAAGCGCTGTTTCACGCCGGTTTTCTGTGAGAACGTGGTATTTCTCCGGTCGAGCCGACCCATTCGTGCCGAAGCATGGCTCTCCCACGTATAAAGTAAAATGTGTGAAGTGGCTAACTTACATTTTTTTAATATGTTCGTTATTTTGCATAAATAGAGATTTAAGGACCAGGAAAATTATTTTCAATAAAAAATATGTATGCTATGTTATTAAAGTATATTTTGGGACCTAAACCCACATTTTTGCAAAAAACGAATTTGTTTGAGCCAAACTTTTTTGTTTGTTTGTTTGAATATTGAGCCACTTCATCCACTTACGTGTTTATATATTGGCTTCGATTCATAACGTCATGAGCTAATACTGGGTTATATTTCGGAACTTATATCGTTAAAGGTTCTCGTTTAATACAGAAGTTATATCGTTAAAGGCCTCACCTGACGTGATATTTTAAAACGTCACGGTAAATACATTAGGGCGATGACTCGACAGAACAGGAGATCTTAATTATTTCACTGACGGCTGCTCAAAGTATGATTAATGCTTGCGATCTGCTTACTCAATGTTTTTAAGACGCTTCAATGTTAAAATCGTAACTGTGGAAGTAGGGACAAGAGCACAACAAAACTTTATCATACAGTAAAGCAACTCAGTTTTTATTGTGAAAAATATATTTATGCCTTATATGTTTTATTGTTTTAATTATTATAAATATTAAACATGGTAAGCATCTATCTGCCTTTTTTTGCTCCGAGAAAATGCTTTTAATCAACATGCGGTGGTGGGGGTCCTGCCCGCAAGTATGTGGGTCTCCGCTGCGTTGCGCTGGACGCAGCCCCTACCCACTAAAAACTCGGCGGTACTCCACTATGCGCCCTAGGCGAGCCGCGTGAGCCTACACTACGACTCCGCCGGATCTGCCTATCTGCCTGATACTGAACCGACTGAGATGGGTTTATACCCATATAAAAGCTTAACATATCCTTATGGATATGTTAAGGTTTTAACATAGGGAAAAATTTGCGGCTGCCGAAAAAAAGCGGACAACATTTAGTTTTCTATATCTGAGTTTAAAAAAATTTACCCACTTCAGACGTGCACGACGCCGCTATAGAAAATTTCACTTCTAAAAGCATACAATACGACGATTTTAACGACCTCTGTGGCTCTATTGGTTGAGTGTGTGGCAGCATAAGAGGGTTCGAATCCCGCCGACGGAACAAAAAGTTTTCAATGTTCCCGGATCTGGATGTGTATTAAATATGTGTATGATATAATAAATAAATAAATAAATAAATATTATATATATATATATATATATATATATATATATATATATATATATATATATATATATATATATATACCTGTAACACAAGTCCTTCAGGTACTTAGCACGGGGCCGGACTTACGTGGTGTGAAGCGTCCATAGATATTATTATTATTATTATTATTAATACGAATTAACCTCAAAATAAGTAACATAAAGTAGTTTTGGAAATTAGATAAAATTGCATCTGTCTCAATCTACCTAATCTACGAGTTTCCATTAAATCAGGTTATTTACTTGGGATCAAAATACGAATAAATTTAAACTCACAGGTAGAGCAAATAAAAGTTAGTTCGGAACAGCTGACTCCGGAGATACGAAACGCAAACACGAGACGAAAACACGTCGCTCAAGCTTCGAAAACATCCCGCTATTGAGCTATCTTTTCAACTAAAATATAGTCGTGTTGCCTGTAATATTATATGCTGCAGAAACCCTACATTTTACTCTTTAGCTAGTTGAAGCACTGTAAGCTCTCTATAGGCGATAGCCCCACAGACAACACAAAGCGATATTATATGCCATTACAAACAATAAAATAAATAAAATATCTTTTTATTCAAAATGGGTATCATGATACACTTTTTGAAAGTCGTAGAAAGAACGAAGAAACTACGTTGCCTACCACCGGCTCGGGAACTACCCCGCCGAGAAGAACCGGCGTAAGAAACTCGCACGGGGCCATCTTTTACTAAAAAAATGGAAAATTACAATTTTAACTCATCAAGCCCCATACGGGCACCGGTGGTCGCGACAACAATAGAATACAATAGCATTTCCAAGAATCCGCGATCGAAGGGTTAAAATAAAATAATATAACAATGTTATGGCTTACAGTTATGTAACAAAATAAAAGAAAAGTAACCAGCATGGAGCCACCCTATTCCCAAGGTGTGCTGTCCTCGATGAAATCATTGACTTTATAATACGCTTTAGCACACAAATCAATTTGCCCGTCAAAATGATGTCTGAATCACATCAGTAAGAGTGCTTTTGTGGAATCCATAGTATAGTTTATACAATTTTTTTTATATAAAATTAGGAGGTAAAATAGTAAGCGGTCGTCAACTGATGGAAAGCACTCACAACACCAAAAAGTTGAAGGTACGTTGCCGGCCTTTTAAGAGGGAATGCGCTCTCTTATTGAAGGTTTGCTGATCGTATTGGTCTGGAAATACTGCTGGCGATAGCCCGTTCTAGAGTTTTACTGTGCGGGGCAGAAAGTTACGCAAAAAACGTACTGTGGAAGACTCTCATCAGAATGTCAGGAAACGGTCAGGCGAAAAGTTGCAGGATGATACCGAACAATTTCATCAAAACAGGTTTTGTAATATTGAATTGTTGATTACTTAAATAGTAATATTCTTCCCAGCAGAAAAAAAACAATGAATTCGCATATAAAGTTAATCCAAACATTACACCCGTCAAAAGTTAAGTCGCAATAAAATATACAATTACCTGCTAGAGGGACGAATGGGATGTTACATATTCATGGCCCTGTATCGCGATGAGCTAACACCTCATTGGAGGATTAATTACGTAACATTGCGATAATCCCCGGTTTCGGTGATGCTAGCCGGTTTCATTGAAATCACACGTGGTGTTGAGTTTACAAGGTACGGTGACGGTAGCTGGTTTCATTGAAACTTATGCGTGGTCCTAGGGCGGGTTACAACTGGTAGCTCGACAGTGCCCAAACAAAAAGTTTTGTTCAACGTTCGACAATGCTTCTGTCAATATTCCGATATGACGGGTGCAACATGTCGGATTTTGGTCGGTTTATTTACTGTATATGCTAGTAGCGCCCTCCGCTCTGACCGTTGCGTAATATTTTATATTATAAAAAAACATAAAATAAAATTAAAAAGTAAAGTAGTAAAAAATGTAGTGTAAAGCATCAGCCTCTTTCTGGTTTTTATGATAGTTATTTTAATAATCCATAATGTTTTATCGCAATAGCGATTTTCACGTACACTTAATATACCTTTGCTATTCAAAATGGGCGATTCGATGCGATTTATAGCGCTAAATACCGACCGTTAAACGTAATAGCCCCCCGACATTAATCGTTTTATATTGGCGAGGATTCGCGGACATCAAATAAAATGACGTTTATTGTTTTGTATTGAATATAATCAATGCGGATGGAACACATAAAAATAAATGTTTTGATAAAATATAATATATCTTTAACTAGATGAAGCCTGCAATATCGTTGCGCTAAAATTCGTTTATCGCGCGGGAACCACACATTTTTCTGGGATAAAAAGTATCATATGTCCTTTCCTGGGTCTCAAAGTATCTCCATGCCAAATTTCATTAAAATCGGTTTAGCCGTATGGGCGTGAAGAGGTAACAGTTAGACAGACAGGCACACTTTCGCATTTATAATATTATGGATTAATAGAAATGGGTGGGTTGTGGTGGAAAATATTTCACTTTTACCGAAACTGTCATGAAAGTCTCTAGGTTATCTGACCCTTATGGTCGGTTTATATAATTTTATCCAGTGATCCAATCCAGCGGTTTTTTTACAAAATTTCATTCCAGTGCATTCCAGTGCCCGTTTATATTATTTTAATATTAATCCAGCGCTGAATTGGATTGCTGGAGTGAAACAATGTAAACCGGTCATTATGCAATGTGCGTTATCACATATCTATAAGTGCTATATAAATATTTTTCTTTCTGACCCGGAAACAAATTATTCTTTTCCTCAAGTAACCTTCATAACTTCAAATGTCCGAAGGATGACAAGTTTTAATAGATTCCTTGTTCGCGTTCACTCTACTACGCTATACCCCCACACTCTTATTTACACCAGTTAAGGGTAATTTTGGTACGAACCCCGAGGTGATATAATTGTGAACGGTAGTCTGGGCGATCTATCAACCGTTTCGTTTTGTTTCGGCAATTCCGTCAGCCCTATCAATCATACCGTGGCAACCTAATATTGTTACGTCGGCGGTTGCAACTGACATATTTTAATTACTATTTAGCCTTTAACTCTAGTTTTTCTTGTTCTTTTAATGTGTTTAATTAGAAAGGAGAAGGCAGAGTAAACGATGATGAATTAATTTAAAAAAAGAGATATGATCGCGGCATTATATTTTGTAAATTTTTATCATTCTGATCTGGCGAAATCTTAAATTGTAAGCAAAATATGAAAATTTTGCTAAAGCACTTTCTGCTTTCCCACACTTCCTATGCGTACACTCTGATACAGTAACGTGCAAACACCATGACGAATGTACGAGTTATATTGTTAGCAAATTCATGCTTCAATGTCACCACTCACCATACACTGGCATACAGTTTAAAACTCGACGCGCGTAGACCCTGTAGCGTTGTCTACGAAATCTCGTAGCAGTCCGTAGCACTGCTACGCGTAACTGTAGATTTCAACGCGTTCGATACAAATTGTGACTTTATTCATCAATACTAGTACAGCTGATCCGGCAAATGTTGTTTGGTCATTTTTTTAGATTATGCTTATGAGCCTCGAAGGAAGATCTTCTGATCGCGAGCGATAAGCGAGGATTGTTGAGAGAGCTGTTTCTTATGGATTATTATGGGAATTCCTTAAAATAAATAGGATTTTCAAGAAACTGGTTCATTTAAGACCGATCGCAACGACCGGCTTTTACAGGTAACAAAATGAATGAAATGAAATGGTATTTTCTTAACCTAAAACGTCTGCAAAATCCCAAAGGTCAAGCTAATTCTACCGATTCCAATGTAAATAACTAAAATCCCTTACCACCTTAAACGCCTAAGGGTCAATACAGACTGCAACGCAACGCGTTATAATATTATTTATTAAAAAGAAGACGATTAAATATTTGTTTAAAACTATTTACCTGCTTAACCTAACTATAATCACTAAAGGTGTTCATTTTGGATCTTTTTGTAATAGCTAGGTAGAATAGGGCGCCGTGATAAAATATTGTGACGTGTAATTGCGCCGCAGGCTGAAAAATATTGGGAACCCCTGGCCTAACCTTTACATAAAGCGCCTCAATCGGGCCAGTCAATTAACTGGCTGGCTTAACGAAATGGCAACGTAATACAATAAATAAGTTAACCGACTGGGTCAACAGGCGCCGATACAAACTTTCCCCTAACACACTTAGTATTCGCTATTAAACCTAACTTTTCCGCTTGTTTTTTTTTTTTATGAAATAAGGGGACAAGCGAGCAAATGGGTCACCTGATGGAAAGCAACTTCCGTCGCCCATGGACACTCGCAGCATCAGAAGAGCTGCAAGTGCGTTGCTGGCCTTTTAAGAGGGAATAGGGTAATAGGGGAGGGTAGGGATGGGAAGGGAAGGGAATAGGGGAGGTTAGGGAAGGGAATAGGGTAGGGGATTGGGCCTCCGGTAAACTCACTCACTCGGCGAAACACAGCGCAAGCTCTGTTTCACGCCGGTTTTCTGTGAGAACGTGGTATTTCTCCGGTCGAGCCGGCCCATTCGTGCCGAAGCATGGCTCTCTCACGTATAAAATGATGTGTAAAAGTTACGAGGTATTTTTCTATTCTATTTATTAGGTGTATGTTTTAATTAATTTTTGACCCCCAACCGAAAAAGAGGGTTTTAAGTTTGACGTGCCTGTTTGTCTGTCTGTTTGTGTGTCTATTCGTGACTATTCGCTTTATATCTATTTTTTCTTTAGAAATCTAACATAATCGAGAGAGTTCTTAGCTATAATTTATCATCATCAGCCCGCTTGGTGCTAAAAATTTTGGGTATATTATGAACTTCATAAAAGGTTGTTAGCAACTTCCAGTGACATAATCGGTTCAATAAATATTTTGCATTCTGTTTTAACACTTATTAGTGTTTCCAGTCCGAAGTTATTTCTAAATTTCTTAATTTAAACTCAGAAATTTTAAAATAACTTCGGATTATGATCTTAATATAAACAAAATTAGGAACTCCATCACATTAATGTGCTAATTTATTTCCACGCTGCGCGACTAATTTGTGACATTTTGGCTTAGGCTTAAGCTTTCGGCTACTGCACTTTGACCGAAGCCCAATGCGGACAATAAAAGAAATAAAATCTCTGATATATAATAATAATAATCGGATTATAAACAAACTACATGACGCCCGCAACTCAGGAACTGAAATTTTTTCCGGGATAAAAAGCATCGTATGTTCTTCCCCGGAACTCAAAGTATTCCCATACTAAATTTCATCAAAACCAGTTCAGCGGTCTTGATAGTATAGATTGGGTGATTAATTTGTATCATTTTTGGGAACTAAAGGTTTAGGCCATATCAGACAATGAAACAAATAAAATCTCTGGTATATAACAATAAATGTATTATAAGTAAATTGTATTATTTGTGAATTTAATTGGATAATACAATATCACAGCGTAACATAGAGTTGTGATTACAACATCCACTCTCCCACCTCTTACACGCTTAATATAACACTATTATACGAATCATATACTTGTTTTAATGGCTATGGATTTACTTTAATTCTATTATTATTATTAGATGACCCGGAAACGTTGTTTTGCCATTTAAATTATTTCTAGTATCAATATAAAAAGTGGATAAGAACCTATTTTCAGGCCTAACGAATGTACGTACAAAATTTCATTCAAATCGGTTGAGCCGTTTTGGAGGACGCACAAGCACTGTGACACGAGAATTTTACATATTAGAGATATATTTTATGGCTACGGCTTTTATTACGTCTCATTATTCAGTGTGTAACAAAACTCAGTGATTTTAGTTTAGGGTGTGTATCTGTTACAGGTTACTTGTATAGAGTTTTAAGTAGAAATGCTTAAACGACGCTGCTACTTTGTCGGGACTCAGAGTATCTATACCAAATTTCAGCAAAATCGGTTAAGCGGTTTGGGCGTGAAGAGGTAACAGACATAAACACTTCCACATTAATATATAAGTATGGATTACATAAATTTATAGTATATACATGATATTCACATCATGTTAGTATATCTTGTTGGCACACAGTACATAAATAAGACAGTAATACACTTACGTGAAATACGCGGTGCACTCAATATTTGCAGCGGCGTGCAATTTTGCAGGTTAATATCCGACTTCGGAATAGAGGAAGTCGGGATTGGAGCCAACTTGGTCTTGTCAACGGTAATATTAATTTGTCAGGCAAACAAACTTGATATAACGATATATAACTCAAAGTAAAGACACCAGCCGAGTATACCTTTAGTACTAGCTACCTTTAGTTAGTATTACTTCAAGATTACTTTCAGAGTGGAATTTACTGCAATACTTTCACGCTAGATAGCAGCATCAAAAACTAGGCTTTAACATCCGTTGTGGATGATTTATACAGTATTTTCAGAGCGAAGTAACCACTCCTCAAATACTGTAGTGCCTGGGACAAGATTTTTAAATGTCCGTATGGTTGCCCAAGCCCAGCAATTCCATATTTTGGCTGTACAGCGTCGTGTTGCATCTTATGACGTTTAGATAGTTTCAACGTGACCTGACCGTAAGTAAATTTACAAGAAAAATTACAAGTAAAAAACAGTTGAAAGCCTAATATATACTACCTAATATATTATTAACTTAAATCAAGACGTTTACACAATAAATTACAAGATCATTTAGATATTATTTATACGTGGGAGAGCCATGCTTCGGCACGAATGGGCCGGCTCGACCGGAGAAATACCACGTTCTCATAGAAAACCGGCGTGAAACAGCGCTTGCGCTGTGTTTCGCCGAGTGAGTGAGTTTACCGGAAGCCCAATACCCTATCCTATTCCCATTCCTACCCTCCCCTATTCCCTTGCCTACCCTCCCCTATTACCCTATTCCCTCTTAAAAGGCCGGCAACGCACTTGCAGCTCTTCTAATGCTGCGAGTGTCCATGGGCGACGGAAGTTGCTTTCCATCAGGTGACCCGTTTGCTCGTTTGCCCCCTTATTTCATAAAAAAAAAAGATAGGAATTTAATTAAAGCTAAGGCTTATTAACGTAGGTTGTTTTACGATTTGGCTAACAAACGCAGATACCATCTGATGCTAAGTAACGTTTCTATACTTTTAGGCCCAGCCGGATTTTCGCTTAAATGTCCTTCTTAAAAATTAATAGTCTCTATTATTAAAATGTTATGTTTGTTACGCTGTCACGCGAAAACCAGAGAACAGAATATGGTGGTGCTTTAATGATTATTATTGACGAGTTTCGACTAAAAAATAATCTCTAGTTATTTTTCAATTTTTTTATTACTAAACGAATAATTTTTTTGATCACATCTTTCGAACAAAAATAGAAACATCGCAATCAGTTTTATAAACGGTGGAGCTATCTTCGAACAAACATAAAAACATCCTATACACATCCGGTAGAATTAAGAAACCTCCTTCCTTTTTGAAGTTGGCTAGAAAATAAATAAAATATTATGTTTTAACAAGAGATAAAGCCTTTGAATCGCTTTGCTTCGCGCCAGACCAATCATATAAATATATATAGATTTAACCTACCATGATGAAATAATTTGTCTCGGTCACAAATCTTCAGAATATATTGATGTTTACGTCGAAACTCTATAAGGTTATTCAAGTTTAAGAAAAACAGTCCGGAGAGACTTTCCCGAATGAAAAATGATTCGATTCTAGAAGACACATAAAACTGTTTATAGGCTTTGACGAATGTTCGAATAAAAAAGGGAGATTTTGAGCGGCGAATTCCGAAGTGAATAAGTAGATCGTAAAATTTATCGTCAACCGTAAATGAACCGTTACATATTGCATTCGCGTAAAATAATTTGATCATTCCAAATGATAATCGAAATGCAAGATATTACTATGCAACGAGCTGCTGAATTTGTGACAACCGACGACGATTGTAGCTCAGTGGTTAGTCGACACAAGCCAAGTTTAAATCCCGCCGATGGAACAAAAAGTTTTCAATGTCCCTTAGTCATGGAGGCGTATTAAATAATATTTATTTAACAAATATGTGGATAATGCAATAAAAATCTTCAATATTAATTAAGTACCATGTGAAAGTATCTATATAAATAAAAAGGAGTTTTTGGTAGTCTCGCTAGAACTTGAGAACGCTTGCACCAATTTTGCTAATTTTAGTCTTGAGAGAAGTTCAGGAACGTAGTATAAGGAGAAAAGTGGTACAAAATTCACCGGGTCATCTAGTTAGAAATATTTCCGTTGTCTGGTACCCGTAATACAAGTTTCTCGAGAATTTAGCACGGGGCCAGACTGACGTGGTGTGATCTATCATCCAAACTAATGTTATAAATACGAAAGTGTGTTTGTCTTTCTATTTGTTACCTCTCTCTCTCTCTCTGTGTTACCTCTTCATTTCCAAACCGCTCAACCGATTTTGATGAAATTTGATATACCGTAACATAAGTTCCTCGACAACTTAGGACGGGGCCAGACTGACGTGGTTCCATAATATTATTATTGAAAAACACCAATCTTGGGGTAGAACGGAATGTATCGATGAGACATTACACATTGACAATATTTCCAGCATGTTTTATTCATAAGTCGCAGATTGATTCCTACACAAATATTCCTTTGGATGATACATTGGTTTACTGAATAATGATAACATCATTATCTTTGGGGTAACCTTTGATTTTTGATTCGTGACTTTAATCCATACTAATATAGTAAAAGTGTGTCTGTTTGTTGTCTCTTTACGCCCAAACAGCGGTTTGCGTATAAAGGGCGTAAACCGATTTTGTTGAAATTTAGTTGAGATATATTTTAGAGAATATTTTTTATCCTACTAAAATGTACGGTCCCCGCGTGATAAAAGAATTTTGGCGTAACGGACTTGCGGGCGTCATCTAGTATTGGAGTATTAAAATTTGATCCCGCTTGCTACGGCCGCACGAGAGACAAATAATGCAAGACGTGAGTGGAAGTATAAGGTAAGTAACATGAAAAAACTTCCCGTTTTTTTTTTTGCTTAAGTGGAGGCTTTAGGGCCGGAATAAATATTTGAAATAGAAAAACTATGGATTATATGTATAGCCAGATATATTAGCTAGGTTATGAAGTGGATAAGTTACAAGTTTTATTAAAATAATAGGGAAAAAATGAGTTATTGTCCGTATGTTACGAAATGTTACTTGTTCGATTCTTCCACTCACGTCTTCTGATTAATAGTTAAGTGAATGTTTGCAGAAAATCTATGAAGCTAAGTAACCAATTCCCTTAATGAGTTAAAATTTAGCACTATTAAGTATGATAGTAAAACTTAATAGTGCTGAATTTTAAATGACAATAACTATACGTTACACAAATCTCAACACCCTTTGGAAGTCTGTTAAAAAACAAAAAGGAAGAAATTTAAAGCAAACGCTTACTTTGTATATACTAATGGTATTTAAGTACGTAATGCACAAAGACTAAATCAAAGACAAGAAAAAGTAGTTCAGCTAAAGTACGAAAGTGTACAAAGGTGGTCTTGTTTAAAGTTGTCCGTCTGTAATTCATGCCTTTGTTTGTCTGTAATTTTGTTTTTTCAAGTCCTTGCTTACAAAGATAGAATGGTAGATATAATGATCAAGATTTTAACTTTAACAAACCTAAAACGATGTTTTTGAATGAAGCAACAACTTTATTTAAGCCTTTCCTGACCTAATTAAAATCTAACTATTCCAAATATGGGTTCAAAATGTTATTTGGACTTTTAACCCTAAAACAAATGCAAACAAATTACATACTTATTTTGAAAATACCTTCTAGATTCTACCATGACAATGAAACAGATTCCTGAAAATTAAAGAAATGTTACTACTTGTATGAAAAACCCACTCTATTGTATACACAAGTGTTTTAATTTACTGTTAAGACTTATTATTTTTTATGATTATTGTACCGACAATAATAAGGCGAACAAACATATTTAAGAACTTATAAAAATATATCTTATTTTTGTTACTAGGCACGACCACACAGAGCGAGCAGCCTCGGGAGGCATTCGCCGCGCGAAGCAGCTTGGTTAGTGTGGACGTGCCTCGCCCGAGGAAAGCGCGCGCGCTGCCGCGGACAAGCGGCCGAGCGCCCGTGCCACCGTGTGTCGGTCTTTTGATTTGCTTCGTGCAGGCAGCATCGCAATGATTCCGAGGCTGTCGTGCTCGTTCGTGAGGCGCGTCCACACAGAGGGACATTTGCCTCGCGAGACATTTGCCGCACGAGGAGAATGCCTCGCGAGGCTGCTCGCTCTGTGTTGAAATTATTGAAATTTCCAGAGGATTTGAATAGTAAAATTTTGATATATCAGGAAGTAAACTATCCCTAAGGCAAAATATACAACTTGTTATCATAATAACGTAAACAAAATCGAAATCAGCGTAGAAAGTTCAGCTTGACAACCTTTTTTGGCATCAATGCTTTATGCATCACTTAGTGAATTACTTCTTTCATGTGGTCCTATTTATGAGACTGGTCGATGTCCGAGGCAGCTTCTGAGACAGCCATGATCAATAAAAAACCGACCAAGTGCGAGTTGGACACGCCCATGAAGGGTTCCGCAACAGCAACAAGGTTCATTTTTATGAAATTAAAAGGTTTTTGATTTATCTTTATATTTCAGTTTTAAGGTTTTACCATTTGTGAGTATAAAAAAAATACTACTTGCTAGATCTTATTCAAACCAATTTTCGTTAGTAGTTTTTATAGTAATATTGTACATCATATATTTTTTTTTAGACTTGTCATGCACCTACTTTAGAAGTTAGAGGGGGGCACACATTTTACCACTTTGGAAGAGTCTCTCTCGCAAACTATTCAGGTTATAAAAAAATGATATTAGAAAACTCAATATGATTTTTGAAGACCTATCCATAGATATCCCACACGCAAAGGTTACATAAAAAAAATTGATTCAGTTGTACCTATGAGGACCCCTAAAATTTTTAATAATTTTTCCATTATTGTATCAAAATCTTAATGCGGTTAACAGACTACATCTACTTACCAAGTTTCAATAGTATAGCTCTTATAGTTGCGGAGAAAAGTGGCTGTGACATACGGACGGACAGACAGACAGACAGACAGACAGACATGACGAATCTATAAGGGTTCCGTTTTTTGCCATTTGGCTACGGAACCCTAAAAATGAAATATAAGAAGGAAGTTTTAAATAATAAGTTAATAATAAAACTAGGCATCAAAATAAACATTTTACTTATAACAAATTTTAATACCCCATTATGACTATAACGGGTGTAAAAACACCCGGTCCACCTTCGTATATTAAAATTTAAAATCTGCGTGAGCTAATCACTGGTTTTCCTGCGCATTTGGGCTACTTACCTATTGAAAGAATACACGGAATCACGGAGCCATCAGCTTGCGTATAAAAAAAACTATAGCCGAAAGATTTCATGACCCGGGTGTAAAAACACCGTTGTAGCCTTTATGGGTAAAATATATTTTACACCAAATAATAATATAGAGCTTGGTTGGATCTTCACTTAGTAGTCCAAGAGCTGGCAGCAAATTTTGGGTAGGTATTTAAGCCAAGCTGAAAACTTTTCCTATACCTCTCCTTTTATACCCCAACACGAAACTGCAGCCTGGCTGGTGAGTAGCGGACTAAGTCAACCCCTAATTTTTTTTTTTCAAAAAATATATTTGAGGCAATCTGGTATATTTTGTAGTTTAATGGTTATAGAGTATAAAAAAATAAGTTATACGATTTAGTCGGGTTTTGAACACTGCCAGAAGCGTGCAAAAATATTTTGCAAAAAAATACAAATAATGTATTTGAGGCAACTTAAAATTTTTAATAGGATATTATTTTATAGCTAAAAATAAGATTTCGAAAAAGACAATTTAATTAATAATTATACATTAAAATTCAGCAGTTATTAAGGAAAAATTTAGATATTAAAGAAAAAATTAAATTTAGAAAGCGCCACTACTCACCACTTCTACACACCAGCCAGGTCTGCAATTTCGTGTTGGGGTATAAAAGGAGAGGTATACAAGTTTTCAGCTTGCCTCAAATACCTACCCAAAACTTGTTACCAGCTCTCCTACTATAGGTATTAATGATTTTAATTTTGTTTTCCATTACCTAATAATAGCGTTGTAACAAAAGAAAAATGGTGAGCATTTCTTTTCAGTAGGATGGAAATAGAGTATAGTAAATAACAATAAAGATATATTATCGATAACATGATCTGACGAAAATAATAAGGGTAGCAATAAAATAGAGGAAATATTAGGGCACGATTTATAACGTAGCATCTACTACTACATTTCAGGGAGTATCAGGCCAAAAGTAATTTTCCTAGTTTATTGTGCGTATCCAAATGTGTTTTGTATGGATCATCAGTAGCCCTAGCACGGCGACCAGTGGAAATGCGAAAGTATAGACAAACTGTGGAGATAAACTTAAGGTGCCGTTCCTTAAGTTTATCTCCACAGTTGAACTACTAAACTGATTTGGCTAATTTTAGTCTTGAAATATTCGTGAATGTCCAGGGAAAGTTTGTTGTTTGTGCAGTGAAAAAATATGTAAAGAGAGAGATGTAAGTGATGTGATATAGAGGGATGTTCAACGGGTCATCTTATAGTAGGTAGCAAAAATAAAATTATAATAAATGCACAGAGGTCGCAGAGTATACAAAATATACAAAACCAGTAAAAACAGTGTTAATCTCACCCCCAAATTTTCACACTTTAACAAAACCAACTCGCCCTACACTCCACCTTTTTATTTTCCCGAAACAAAACATTTTAAGACAAATAAAATTCCGAACTTTGTACAGCATAATAACAAAGACTTATAAAAGTTGGAAACAAAATTATCCAGCGTTTTAGCTCTGCAGCTGAGGTGCGTTCACACTCTACTACCTCGCCATATATTAATTATTATCATTGTAGTAGAAGAAATTCAACAGTACCAACAACAACTAGTGCGAAAGCAAAGTACTCCTCCGTTGTTGAGTGGTTTAGAGCGTAGCTCTTGACTTGGAGGTCGTGGGATCGATTCCCGCGTTGGAAACGTGTTATTTCCAAATTTGGTTAGGTGTATGTACACTGATTACCTGATCTGACAAGTAAGATTATTCATGCATCGGATGGGCATGTAAAAAGTCGGTCCTGTGCCTGATCTCTTGCCAGTCGATTCAGTCGTCCGTCCCACTGGGTTATGAGAGTAAAGGAATTTAAATGTTTTTAGAATAAGTTTTTTTCTGTGGGTGAGCCAATCTATATAAATAAATATGAATTTTGTGTCACGTAAACTCGAGAACAGTTAAACTGATTTGGCTTTAGTATTGAAATGTTTGTGGAAGTCCTGCCGTGCTAGCATACGCCAGCGAGAAAATTTTGTCTACACGTTTTCTCGATGTTAACTGGTTTATCTCTTCATCTCTATTTACCCTAACATGACATACATTTTTTCTCGTACGTCTGTCGTCAAAATTAGAGATAATTTTGTTTTATTTTATATGTGCTATTTTTGTCTATATACTAACGAACTATATACGAACGAGAAATTTATCTCTCGAGTCTCGACGTACGCATGTTAGCGAAAAAGAGATATATATCGATATCGACATTATCACTACGCTCGAGAGTGAGATATCCACGAGATATCTCGTTGGCGTATGCTAGGGGGGCTGGGATGGTTATTAGGAGGAAAGTGATACAAAATTCACCGGGTTATATAGAGTTTTACAATAACTGTAGTGTGTACACACCTTAACTCCCAAAGCAGTGGGATGTCTAATAACTTAACTGGGAATTCGGCGCGGGAATCGCTGTATTTTCCAAATGCGCTCATGAATGTTTATCAATTTAATTTACTACCGTTTCCCCTAAATCTTTTTAATGTTAGTTTCATTTTCATCTGTATTAACGGAACAGTTTAAATGATAAAAGGATTTTTGCGTAGCAAAGCGTGGTAGTAACGTGAAATTTTTGAACCTTTTTCTACTTTTAGTCTAAGCTATGGCGGTGTGTATATTTCATATGAGGAACGAATGCAAGCCGCAAGTAATCTGAAACTTCTGTTGACTGAGTGTTCTGAAAAAACTGTTTTTTTAGCTCAGTTTATCTCAGGCTTAAATTAATGAAGATGCCTTAACACTATCACAGTAAAAAACAATATTTTCTTGTTATCTCAAATACTCAAATACATAAAAAAAAATCTTAGATTTTCAAATCAATGCGTAGAAATCACAATATATTCGAAGCCATAAACAGATTTTGATGTTATTTACAATAAAAGAACACGGTACGCCTTGTCATTTTATATCACGCCACTTTATAAGTTGGCGCCCTACCCGTTGTTTTCCACCGTCTCGTGTAAACAAACAACTATTTTAATTGAATTCGGTTTACGGTCGGGTTAAGTGTTAGATTTGGGTTAACCCGCTATGGGTACCATTTACCCCATCATACTTATCACGGGTGTCATCAAACTTTGTGCTCCTTTAAAGGTGACTTTCCGATCCTCGCGGCAAGCGAGCGCGACTGACAAAATTTTAAATAAAAGGCCGCTTTATGACGTAGATATAGGCATTTTCTACGCCACTGCAAAGCAGTGACGGCATGGGTCGCTAGACCAATGTCAGTAAAAAATGAAACCTGTAAGCTGTAGCCTAACTCGTAAAGTGAATTTTTTTTGTCTGTCGCGGTCGCATGCCGTGAGGATCGGAAAGCCACATTAAGGCCATCCCCTGAGCAAACGACCTTGACCATACATTTTCCGCGTTGCCGAGATCGCGCCAAAATCCTGTTTTTTTTACTTATCTTAGTTCAAAATTGACCTAAAATAATTAAAACGTCCAGTATGTACTTAATGAAATTGTCGATCTATTGGCGTGTCTTTCAAATAACCGTAATTTGTAAACACTAGGGAGATACTGAATGTAAATATGCACGAATTTAAATAAATTGGTATTAATTAGGAAGCTGATATCATGAGTATGAAAAACAAAAATAGGAAATTATAAACTATGAAAGGAACGTTAATATACTGTAGATTATTGCTGTATTTTTATTATAATTTTGTAGCTTTCAAATTATGAGTTAATTAGGCTCTAAAAACGACAATTACGGCATCTCCGTAGGTTGAGCGTCTTAAGGGTCAATTCAGACCGCAACCCGACGCGTAGTTGCATTTCCAAATTTGTACTGAATTGACAGATTTCGTGAGCGTGAGACGTCTTGCAAATCTGTCAAATCAATACAAATTTAGAAAAGCATCTACGCGTCGCGTTGCGGTCTGAATTGACGTGAGACGTCTTGCAAATCTGTCAAATCAATACAAATTTAGAAAAGCATCTACGCGTCGCGTTGTGGTCTGAATTGACCCTAAGGCTCACTCACGCGGCACGCCCCATCGTTTGGCAAAATATCAAGCCTTATCATAAGTACATAAATGAAAGAGATTAAATAATTAAGCTTAAGATTCATTATCCATACAGTCTTAATGTAATGCTGTAAAATGGTGATATACATTGTACATACTCGCATAATATGATTAACAAATCCAAGTTACAAAGATAACTAATCCAAAGTTATTTTTTAAAATACGTTTATTTTGATTTAAAAAAATTGAATTTTCTGATTTTTAACCCTCGAGAGGTCGCGTGGGGTCTTTAAAAGCCCGGAGTTTGCAAAATGAGAAAAAACTATATTTAAATTAATCGTAGCATCTCCGTTCTTTGGGTAGCTTCCTAAAAATAATTATATTTCGACATAACCGCAACTAATTTAAGCTCGCGTGCATGTGTTGTGCGTTATAGATGTGTTTATTCGCGCTATTATTTGATATCTCCATACACTTTTCACACCAAAATAGATTTATTTTGTGATTTGTATAGCATTTTATTACTAAATCAATGAAAATTTTGGTGGGTTGGTTCTTATTGCCTTATATCAACCTCTACAGAGCTTTAGACGCATTTTTCCAAAAATGCAATATTTTGCTTCCGAGACAAAAATGATGATGATTATTATTTTTTGATGATGAGAACATATTTTTGTTTTATTTATAATACTTATAAAGTGTTACAATAGAAAAATATGTAAAATATAGTAAGTTTCGGTACTAAAAATATGTAAGTGTTTAACATTCAATAGTTTATATATTATTTGGACTAAGCTTTCAAAAGTTTAGGCTAAGTTATAGGAAAATATATTACCTTTCCAGATATCTTTAAAATTTACCACAATTTTTAAAATATTTGTTTTTTTTTTTTTTTAATTTTACTGTCCTATGGTCTCCTAATGGAAAATTTTCGACTTCTATTTTTATATTGTATGTTTAGGCTATAACTTTTCACAATTTAATTATTTGATTGATTGAATCTGATTAACATTGAATTAAATAACAATAATCGATATAAAAATGTTAAGTAATATATTAATTTATGTTATTTTTATGTCATTTACTTTTCGGTCTTCCAAAGACCCTAGGTGACCAACGGCGTTATTTTAAAAGCCGAACAACCGAGGGTTAAAAATAAGCAGCTGCAGCTAAAATATCTATTTTTAATCCTTAATTACATTTAATTACTAAACTTATATTATTAAGGAATTCATTAAGAAATGTGCTATTTTTTTATACAAAATGTGCTTTATCTTGATACAAAATACAATATATTTCTAAAAGCGTAGCATAATTAATGGAGTGTAAACATTCTTTGTTTTGAAACATTCCAACAAAACGGCTGCTTACCTTATTAAAATCAGTTTCGTCCTTAATTTTGTTTGATTACAAACTCTTTTTTCCTTGTTTTCGGCTCTTGTTAATTTAGGAAGGCCGGTAGAGCGAAAATAATTAGATAAGGCTCGGCGCTGACCTGCAATGAAACGCGGCGACGCAATCATTATCTTGGAAAGCCGCGATGGACGAAGCCGCAAGAAAGCCAAGAGAAAAAATATTATTTTCATAATAAAAATGTTTGGTAGTCCATCAGAACCAACCCTTAAGGTAGCATTCGGATCAAGACGACCGCGACCGGCAACCGGTCGCACGTCGCGGGGCGACAGCTACCTACGAATCTACGCGACCAAGTCGCGCGACCCATGCGAAAGTAATTAATATTTCGTCTTCGTGCGACAAAACACGGTCATTTTGTATCGGTCGCGCCACGGCACTGCCTTGTGAGTGACTGGGTCCGGCACCGGCAGGCCACGCCCACACGTCGCGCGACTCGGTCGCTTGCATCCGTCAGCGCTTCCTATTAATTCATATAAAGCAGTGGTTCGCAGTCTCACGTCATTGTCATCTTGATCCGAATGCTACCTTAAGCCCGGCCGCATATTGTCCGAAATTTCTGATCAGAAACATTTGAACGTCCGCCGCCCAATGTCAGACGTCCGCCGGAACGCACTCTGCTCATATGTTTTGTGTCTGACGATTTTATGTCAGATGACGTCGATCGGTAGCAGTTCAAATGTTTCTGATCAGAAAATCGGATCGCGCTCTCTCTCTCAGTGAGCTCGAACTCGCCGGAAGGAAATTTCGGATAGTGTGCGGAGTGGCTTAGGGCATACGAGTAGCCTACACTGCTCCGTTGCGTTGCGTTGTTGAAACGCATTTGAACATTGCATTGAACACCTGTGTTGCCGCAAATACGTTTTTCCTACCACTATATCCTCTGACCGCCGTGAATCAAAACACATTGTCCAATATAAGGATATCATCGTATTGCAGCGTGATGCGATGCAATGCGATGTTTTTAATTACCCTTTTAAACTGTACTTTAATATTAACTACAGAAGGTACACATTGAATTCTTAGATATTTTGGCGCTTACGGTGTCGGACTGCTTAGTGCTTATTCCAATTTTAAATGGCTCATTCAATCATCACAATGTTGCGAGACGTGAACTGACCCTAAGGGTCAATTCAGACCGCAACGCGACACGTAGACGCATTCCTAAATTTGTACTGAATTGACAGATGTTAATTGCGTGAGACGTATTAGAGAGTAGTAAAAGTCTTGAATAATTTTACATTGAACGGCATTTATTCGAGCAGAGTTTCACCTTACACGTTTCAAAGTTATTTACAGAATGCCCCCATCAATGCAATATGGCTGGCTTTTATACCATTTTACACAAAAGAAACGAACTTCCGTTGACAATTCAAATATAGTAAAATCATTAAAGAATGCATTAAAAATTAAGAATGGCTAAGAATAAGTAGGTATATAATTCTAAATATTAATTAATGTACTTCTCATATTTAAGATAATTATTTACTTAAATATGAGAAGAGGAAGTTAGAACGGAAGTAAAAAATCCTCCCGTCCATTTATAACTAACTATTTGTCAAAATCAATTACCTTACTTATTACTATTTCAAATATAATAATCAGTTATTAAACTTATATATAGTGACTAACATAATATACCGATTTAAATAAAATAAATATAATATTATGTAGCTTGTCCATTGACATCCGCTAACAGACGTCTTGCAAATCTGTCAAATCCATACAAATTTAGAAATTTCATCTACGTGTTGCGTTGTGGTTTGAATTGACCCTAAAATGTCGACGTTGCTGCGACGCGCCGCAATGTAGGCTTTTAGGAAGGGCGGTATAAATAATTAGATTATATACAACCTTGACAGTTGTTAATGAAGATTTTTTTTAATAAAACAACAAAGGGATGGGATGTTTTGGAATGTGCGGTGAACTGTAAATAGCCCTGGGCCCTGATTCAACTATTTTTATTCTACAATAACATGCACAGTTTTACAAAACGATGCTGTTTCTGTAAATTACAAAATTATTGATCTAATAGGGAATATTACGCAAAGGGCGCTACTAGCACATACGGTAAATAATCCGACCAAAATCTGATATATTGCATACGTCATATCAGAATGTTGACAGAAACGTTGTCAAACGTCGAACAAAACTTGTTTCTTGTCTGCGCTGGTGTTGCCGTGTAGCGTGAAAATATTACAGTAATATTCCTACTAAAAATAAACTAAGACATTGCACATGTTGAATGATAAAAACTGCCATAATCATCGTTCTAAATTTTTTCTATGCTTAGGAGACTAGATTGAGATATATATTGAAGCTGCGTTGGCGTTAGATTAAAAGAAAATATCAATTCTTTTGGCTGATTGAAACTAATCCTTTCTTTCTTTCTAGCGGGTGGTCAATTTTTAACAGTATTGCTCGATTCATTTCTCTGAGTCTATGGTCCTCACGACATTCGAAGGCACATTTAAAGAACATTACCTACACACTGTTCGTCAGTAATCGCATTTTGATTAAAATATAATATAGCATGTCGTACTTATATAATAATTATACAATTTGGTCAAGATGTTACGAAGGTCAAGTATATATTTTATACCATACTAAATGATCTGGTGAACTTTATATCACTTTCCTCCTGTGTAATGTATTGTAAAATTTTCCGATAAGAAATTTTGTTTTTTATTTAGTTTATAAGAAGTCATTGTTTCTTTTTTCAATTTTATTTTTCTTTGTCTCCTACTATATTAAAAACATAATATTGTTAGTTAATAATAATCATGTCGTTCACAATATTTCATTTCATTTCATCCCATTGTCGCAAAGCATGTTGTATTTCACATTTCATTGGAACACATTTCATCCATCAAAAGCTGTGCCGTATTATTTTGTATTTTGTTAAATGTGATTCTGTTGGTGAATCAATAAATAAATAAAATAAAATAAACCTTCCCTGGACTTTCACGAATATTTCAAGACTAAAATTAGCCAAATCGGTTCAGCCGTATTCGGTTTTAGTGAGATTAACATAAACTAATTTATATAAATAATAACTAGAAGATGCCTGCCCAAAATTCGTTTATCGCGCAGGAACGCTACATTTTCCGGGATAAAAAGTATCCTATGTCTTTTCCTGGAGCTCAAAATATCTCCATACCAAACAGCAAAATTGGTTCAGCGGTTTGGGCGTGAAGTGGTAACAGACAGATAGACAGACACACTTTCGCATTTATATGATTAGTATATAACTATCACTATAGAATATTTTGATAATAGAATTATATAAAAGCGTTTACGCATAATTATTTCTTTACAAGAAATACTCGTATAAGGTAGACCGAAACACCTGAAAATTTTATCGCCGTACTCAGAGATATTAAATGACTAGACGTTCCGCGCGGCTTCGCCCGCGTGGCGCGTACGGCGTAAAATATTAGATATTCCACAGACAAATTAGTCCACAAAAAATAGCCTATGATCCTTTACGTGGTCTACTTCTTATCTGTGCCAAATAACATAAAAAATTGCTTCAGTAGTTCGTGAGATAAGCCCTTTCAAATAATTTCCCCCGTTTTTTCCTCTATTTCTTCGCTCCTATTAGCCTTAGCGTGATAAAATATAGCCTATAGCTTTCCTCGATAAATGGACTATCTAACACTGAAATAATTTTTCAAATCAGACCAGTAGTTCCAGACATTAGCGCGTTCAAATAAGCCCTTTTAAATATTTTCCCCCGTATTTTCCACATTTTCCTCTATTTCTTCGCTCCTAATCGACTAATCTTAGCGTGATAAAATATAGCCTAAAGCCTTCCTCGATAAATGGGCTATCTAACACTGAAATAATTTTTCAATTCGGACCAGTAGTTTCTGAGATTAGCGCGTTCAAACAAACAAACAAACAAACTCTTCAGAATTATAATATTAGTATAATAGTATAATAGATAACAAAAGAAGTATAACTTTGACAAAAAAAATAATAAACTGTAATAAAACCTTTACTAAGTAACTCCTTAATTAAACCCTGGGTGCGTAAATGGAATTTTCCATTGAAATTTAATAAGTGATCAATGATTCTTACTGAAATATACAACAATACGTCCCTAGGGTCGGGGACAGCAAAAAGGTTATTGGAATAACCCAAGCTCATTATGTCCTTTGTCCTTTTTAATAAAACCACTTTTTATAAACCCAATAAGTAACAAGTTTTTTGTTAAGATGTCTTGTAACGTCTTTTAATTTAGTTGGGTCAATAAATTATGGACTGATATTCCCCGCAATTTATTTGCATAATCAGTTTATTTTGTATTTTTATCCGACTTCTAAAAAGGAGGCGGTTCTATGTCTTGTGTGCATATTTCTTTACTATAATAATGACGTTATTATGTCCCTTTTCGAGGCTGAAGGTATCTCAAATATTATTTTAATCATTTCAGTACAGCGCTAAGAAGTAATAGACTGACAAAATATAGTAGCTATTAATATCATCTATGTACTATCAAAGAAGTTGATTCATATAGGCGGACCTACATAGTTCGGTCGACCGATGTCAAACCCAGCCAACAGATCACGAATTACATTGAATTGACATAACCCGACCAAATGACGTAGGTCTGCCAGCTGCACTGACCTCCATTATACAAGTACGCTGGACCTATGATACCGACTTTTTTGTGCCTATTTGAAGCGGAATCAGCGCCCCCAGTAAAAGGGAAGACAACTAAATTTGACGTAACTTGCAAATGGCCGCTTAATCGTTATTGGTTGTCATCACTAGTATTATATAGTTCCAAATACTCCCACTACTGCTATTAGCACCAATATGGCGACTTTCAAACGTCATTTTTACGTAAAATTTAGTTCCTATCCCTCACATTGGGGGAGCTGATTCCGCTTCAAATAGGCACAAAAAATAGCTGTCATTTCAAAGGGTATCATTAGTCCAGCGTACTTGTATAATAGGGATCAGTGGTCAGCTGCCTATGAATCAAGGTACTTTATTGTTCGATGGTACTTTATTCAAATCCAATTTCATAAATACCAGCAGTACTCTAGGCATTAGAGTGAGTTTAAAGTGATCCGCCGGCCCAGTGGCCAACGATACAGCGGCTTTGTGATGTTAAAGTTCGACCTTGAGTCACCGTAGCTTATATCAGATCATAAGATAGAACACGTAAGTTTCGATAACAAAGTCAGTGAGGCCCTTGTTAGAAATGTGTGGGATTTGACACTACGTGCAGAAATCTGTAACCGGTTCCAAAATACAACCAACCAACTCAAGATATTATGTATCCGACGCAATTATCTTCTGGTGTGTCACTGGTAAGACCATAAAGTTAATATTATACCTAGCGGAATAGAGCAACAATCTTTAGCTGTCAAACGAAACCGAAATTGGTTTAAATCTGTGTGTAAAAATATGTGTACGTATACACTTACACAAGCATGATTGAAAATGAATTCTATGAGATTAAATTGTCAACGTGCCGATAAGTGCCGACTGGACGTCAAAAAAAGAGTTCTGCTGTCATGTATCACGTCTCTTTTTACCACGCAGTGTTACTGATAGTGACATCTCGCTTGCTCAGGCCTTTGTTTCTCTATTCCGCTAGGTATATTAACTTTATGGATAAGACAAGACGTATTATGACAACCCAACAAAATCCTATACGTATGCACTGGCGTTTATTACGAAACGAATCAACAGTATGACGTCGATTGTAGATGTCATGAGTACTGTCCATTACACTAGATTTTATCTGAACCTAGGTCTTATAGATAGAAACATTCTACGCGCAGTATCTTTGCGTTACAATATAACCCAGTATACTACATAGTTTTTTTTTCGGGACTTACCCCAACATTGATGTAAAGATGTACCATCAAAGAAATCGATTCATAGGCAGTTCACGGACCTACGTCATTTGTTCGGACTATGTCAATTCAATATTAGTCGTGATCTGTCGGCTGGGTTTGACATAACGCGACCAAGACGTAGGTCCGCCATCTGCCTATGAATCAACTTCTCTTATAGAACGTGTCATCAAGATGGCCGCCACCACAAAATGGCGAAACTTTTACAGTTAAAAGGCAAATAAAACTGTATCTAAACAATTAAAAGGCGGTATATTATCTGTGGTAGGTGCGGTAGGCCGTATATCTTGTGGTAATCTGGAACCCGGCATGTCCGATTTGTCACTGACACGCGTTTTCACAGTTATGTCCGCGCGGAGTCTTTATTCCGTCCGCATAAGGATAATTTTTGTAGGAGTCGCGGCAAAATAATTGCGAACGGCCTATAATCGCCCGACAAGAACCCGAGTTATTTATGGTGAATTTTATAAATGGCGCACTTCGTGGAGCTTTTCGTATGTATTGTTTTATTGTGTTAGCAGTTTAGCGCATCAAATTGACAACGACGTGTTAGAAACCCTAAATTTCGACGAATTAATGTATCGATAAGACGATTCAATGTATCGACGAGTCCTACGTATTATTATTAGAGTAGACAAAACTGCCTCTGGATCAAATCTTATCGGGTTATCTCAAACCCAGCCGACCGACAGAATACAACTAGGTATTTTAATAATCGAGACTTAAAGTATCCCCATACCAAATTTCAGCAAAATCAATTCAGCAGTTTAGGTGTGAACAGGTAACAGACAGACACTCTTTCGCATAATTTATAATATTAGTATGGATATAAATTTGACGTAACCCGACGAAATAACAGAGATCAGAATTCTAGGTATCAATTTCTCTGATAGTTCTTAGACCGAGCTGTACATTTTGGGACTATTTTATGTAATTTTTAATTCATAGCGTAACGAAGTAATATGCTTATATTAAAAGCTAATATTTACCCTGGCTTATACTCCTATGCGTATCGTATATGGAAACCCCATAGCAAACCATACCATGTGTAATAACAATTCACTGATGTTTTTTCATTAAGAAAATCGCCTACCTGGCGAATAATACGAAACGATATCCGACGTAAAAACAATACAAAAGCTGATGGCGTACCGAAAAAGCAATATTTATTGTGGTCGCATTGTAAAAGTTACGGTAAATATACATCTTAATGTATGACTTAAAATAACTCTCCTTTTTCCTCTCATTGTTATTTGCAATAATGAGAGGGAACATGAGAGTTATTTTTAAACACTTATTTATTCTGTTATAAAAGTTGTTTTGTGAATTTTTTTCCCAGAGTATAAATAGGTAATAAAGTGCATTTTCTGTTTATTTAAAACGTGTAGTAAAAGTTGTAGCTATTTAGATCTCAATAAATACTTAACTTTAATTAATTGAAGATTTTGACATAAACTCTAATAATAATCTATGTAACTCCAAAATTGTGTCAAACTCTTCAATAAATTTAAACTAAGGAATCGTTAAAACTTAAATGTCTCTGAATGCATGAAAGCAGTGACGAGCATTTAGTTTTAATATTAGGAGAGCAACTTCGTTCTCCGTCCTAATATTCAACCTAAATTAATTCTAAATTCGTCTCTCTAAATAAAGAAAGATGAAAGCTAAAATATAGGTCCGATTTGGGCCTGCATTACCAGATTTAAAATGTCGCTTATAGACACGAATTATAAATGAGCCTGTCCTTTGTGATGATAAAAATATATTTCCTTAAAGCGTCGGTTTTCCACGAATGTTTAAAATGTTTACTGTTTTGGACGGTGTTTATACGCATAAAAATCGTTTTTTACTAAATGACGCCCGCCTCCAACGGAGTTGCCGTTGCTCCAAAATTCATTTAAGAGCGGGCTGTGCAATTTTGCTGTGTTTTCTAATAAGTATTACGATCCCGGAAGACGATTGACTCAAATGAAATTGAGATTTATTTAATCATTGTATATTTATCTGATATTTAGCTAACGGAAAACACGATTCACTTATTTTGATTCGATAGTTTTATTTTTCGAAATTATGAATCTTTTTGGGCATTTCAACAAATATCTGTTACACTTATTGAGTTACTATCATTAAATAACCTGCACTACTACAATCACACACTTTATAAAATAATAGCTAAAGGAAATATTAGTATTGTATTTAGTTTTTAAGTAATCATCAAAAAACAGTTTTGGGACTTACGACCTTTACTTTCATGCTATAATAATGCGGGAACCGTTGTTACGCGATATTGTTCACTATAAGCTGCAGCCTAAAGTACATTGCCCGGGAGCACGATTCATGGAATTATTG
Source organism: Cyaniris semiargus (assembly GCA_905187585.1). Classification (NCBI taxonomy): domain Eukaryota; kingdom Metazoa; phylum Arthropoda; class Insecta; order Lepidoptera; family Lycaenidae; genus Cyaniris; species Cyaniris semiargus. The sequence continues at coordinate 10,143,011 of LR994566.1, read as the reverse complement.
TATCACGATTGGAGGATAGCGTTGTGTGTAGGCGGGGCTAGCGTTTTCACAGCGCGCTCTTAACGCGCGAAAACCGTGTATTACGGGAGCCCTAGAACAAATTTTTTTTTTATTACTATCAAGCTAATTTTTTGTGAGTAGCTTTACCGGGACTCAAATTATCTCCATACCTTTCAGAAGAAACGGTTCAGTGGTTTAGGCGTGAAGAGGTAACAGATAGACGGACAGACACACTTTCACATTTATAATATGGATCTACGCAGTGCTTATTTTCGTTATATTGGAGTCCCCGAATAATACCTTTTTAGTACTAGGGTCTAGGGTTTGGTAAAGTTATCTGAAAGAGTAACCTATCATTGAATTTCTAGCTAATGTACTTCACATACTTAACAAGCAACAAACAAGATGGCCGAGTTGTAACGTTCTTGGACAACGAGGTCTTACATCCATGTTATGTTATTTCATGCTGGTTTTAAGTTAAGAATTGTGTAAGTTTGTCGTGAAAGTACTTCATGAGAATTGAGAATAGTGTAACATTTAAACAATATTAACAAGTTCATGAGAGAGAATGACGTGAATGAAATGCTACTAATTCCATACTAATTTATGCTATTTTTTACATAATATTTAGACACTTTTCATTGGAAAACTTGATAGCTAATAATAATGTTAAGTTATTCAAAAGGGGGTCAATTCTGGTAAAATATTACTTTAGTTCTTGGGCTAAGTAGGTACCGACTTAAATAAATCCGGGTTAAAATTAACCTTGGGTTAAATATCATGCTGTCCCTTTCATAAATACGAAAAACGAGAGACATAATATGACACGCAGGGTTAATTTAAACCCAGAACAGTAAGACACGATTGTGATACCTAATTAGGTCAAATCCCATAAAAATATTTTCTACAAGTGGTCCGCCCTAGCTCCGCCCGTGGTACCTACAATATACATAGCCTATAGAACTCAGGGATATCTTAGCTATACATTGGTGAAAGAAGTTTTGAAATCGGTCCCAGTAGTTCCTGAGATTATAAATTCAAACTACCCAAAGTTTGAGTTAGTGCCCTAGATAGAAATAATCTAAAAATATTATTGAGGCTCTGTATTTAAACAGTACATTCAAATACAATTTGAAAGCTACGAATATTTAAACAATTTGAGTTTTCAGAATAACGAAAGTATCTTTTACGAGTGAATGGAGCTCTCAAATCCCTGATTTTGTTGAGCCAATAGGCGAGATCTTCATTGAAACGAGTGTTTATTTAATAAAATAATACCCTACATATTCTACGATGGAAAATATAAAAATGATAATTCTGAAAAGCGACGATGGTATAAATAATATTATACTGAATACAACAAAAATGGTGGATGAAATTCGATTTTTGGATTGTTGATATTAATATTATTCTGATGACTAAAACATAGTCTGCTTATTATTTACTTCATATTTCAACCCAACATAAAAAATTACAAATTATTTTGTCAATTTTGTCAATTAAACATTTAACCTTTATGGTTAAATTTTTAATTGTGAAATATTTATAACTACTGTGTTATAATTACCAGCACTCTCAAGTAGACATAAGTTATAATTTATTATAACTATATATATAATTACTTAAATAAATAAATAAAATAAATTTAACCAAAAGGTTGTTTTAAATTATATCCGTGTTTAAGGTGACGCCTTGATAATTTGGCTGCAGCGATATCGATTTTTCTCAACAATGACTAAAGCTAAGATTTCATTGTCAGTACTCATCATGTCTTTATCTTTGAATTACCCATAGCATAACACGATTGGTCAAATTTTATTACACAGAATAATTAATCAAAAAGACCTCTATAAAAACAGGGATTCTAATATTGCCAACATAGGAGAGTGATTTAAGCTTCCAAAATTTGTACATAGATTAGTTCAAGCATACACTATAATTTGCCCATAGCTTATATGAAATATATTTATGGTTTTTAAATTACGTGACAAAAACCATTTTGTTACTTACGCCCTTTCCATTTCTTGTTGTTCCATTTCTTGTTTTCTATGAGACGTCGGCCCGGCCTCTCATAGAAAACAAGCGATCTAAAACATATCCAAAACGATTTTTTACTTTAACGCGGCGCCACCTTAAAATCGCTTTATTTGACGTCATGCAGTTGCCTGAGCTTATACTTCCTGAGGTCGTTTAGATGGACATTAAAAAGAAATTGCTGTCAATTTAGACCTCTGTTTTATTAACCTTATCAAGTTTAATTGATATTACTCTAGCTGATACCCTCGACGGAGTTATCACGCGGGAACCGTACATTTCATCGTAACAACTATCCTTTGTCCTTTTCCGTCTCTCAAAGTATCTTCACACCAAATTAGATTCTGAATCTGATTCAGCGTAAAAAGGTAGCGGACAGACTGACACATTCGTATTCTCATGCTAAACGTGGTATAACTAGTCCATTCAAGTCGAAGCTTCTTAGATGCTCATAAAAATTAAAAACAAAACTAACCTCCATCCGTATTTCCGGACCAATACGACCTGCAAACCTTCAAGAAGAGAGCGTATTCCCTCTTAAAAGGCTGGCAACGCACCTGTTGGTGCGTTGCTAGCCTTTTAAGTGGGCGACGGTAGGTTCTTTCCATCATGTGACCCGTTTGCTCGTTTGCCTCCTTATTTTATAAAAAAAATGTGTCAGCCTCGGCATGGTTTCTGTTGCAACCTTCAGCGTATTAATTAGTATATGACAAGTAGTAATTGTTTGGAGTGATCTAGGCGATCAGCTTACACACTTGACCGCGTTCTGGTATCACATTGTTGGTGATATCTTTGTAATTATGTACGTGCATATTTATTTAGTACTAGATAACGCCCGCAAATCCGTTGCGCCAAAATTCATTTATCGCGTTGGATATTTTTCTGCGATAAAAATTGTATCCTATGTCCTTTCCTGAGACTTCAAGTATCTCCATACCGAATTTCAGCAAAATCGTTTGAGCGGTTTGGGCGTGAAGAGGTTACAGATAGACACACTTTCACATTTCAGTCATTCTCCGGAGAGCAAAATTTACGTGTCCCGGGCTTGTATACTCTGTAATATTATCTTATTCAAGTATGCAATATTTTTAAACGGTAGATAGCATCCGTAACTAGCTACAAACTTAAACACAGACTTCTAATTTAAGTTATTTAGACTAAATTAATTGAAGTCGTGTTCAAAAACCGTGTTTTTATAATTACCGTAACGTGTATGAGTTCCCTTTATTTGAGTTCACTGTGAAAGTAGCAGCGCTGAAAGAGCAATTTTTTTGTGATTGGGCAAGCACCCAGGCGTCATGAATTTTCCCATACAAATGTTTAAAAAAGTTACTTTTTCAGCGCTGCTACTTTTACAGTGAAATCAATACAAGAGACACATACAAATTCTTCAAGTATTATGATTTACTTTTGTTACACCCTGTATAGGAAGGAAATGTTTGAACGCTAGACGAATTAACTATTAGTTAAAACTTTTCGCCGACTCTAAAAAACATGCATTAGGGAGAAGCCACACGGTGTCGTGTGGCTTCTCCACTTCTCCAACTTGATCTCGAAACTTGCTTGCTATTTTTATAACGTACATATTTACTTTGATCTATTCATCGTTTTAAACGCTTATAAACATTGGTTATCGCAATTCAAAATATCGACTCAATAGGCCCAGTCTACAAATAGTTATCATGAAATAATCGCTTGTCCAATCAAAAGTTCTAATTACCGTAAAACATGCTGTTTTCGGGTGCCCACCCAAAAATAACAGGATTTGGCACATTACAAGTGCACGGGTCGCTTCTCCTTAGTGTATGCCACGGCCCATCAGTGCAGCGGTCCCACGTTGTTAATGTTAGTGTGCCGCTGATAAAGCACGTGAGTATCTAATTACCGTAGCTTTGGTTACAAACGTTTCTAATTACCGTAATTTTTATTATTTATAATTATATTTTATTTTATTATATTTATAATTTATTTATAACACAAAGCTTCTCCGTGTGGTTAGGGTGTATACCCTAAAGTATTATCGCTTAGTTTTGTTACACCTTGTATTACCAATATTCGGAATCACCTCTTCAACCCCTTCCGTATTTGAAGTATTGGGGACAAAGTCCTGAGTTTGAGAAGTTATGTAATTTCGATAATTAAAGACGGGCCCAATCCCGTCGTATCGGAGACGATAAAATTTTATTACAGATCATTATTCTAAGTGTTATATTTGTTGCCGTGATTGACTTCGATTCGCAGTTCTGTTTGTTGAGAACCGTGCATTGTTCCTAAATAATGTAGCTCATAGTATTATGGGCTAGGTTTTGTTATTAAGGAAAAATGGAAAAGTTAGTAAAATGTTCTATGAGTTGAGTTAGTTTTATAATGATTAATATAAAAACTAAAAACTGAAAAAACAATCAGATTTAATCATTTTTGTCTTTACGTGAGTAGGTTAGTAATCGTAAGCCATAATATAGCTCATTCATTATTTCATTCACTCGCCATTCATTCTATCTTTCATTCACATTGGGTTTGGATCGGTATTCGGTAGATAATGCTCGATTTATGCTAAACAGACGGATGGACGCCAGCTAACTATAGCAGGCACAATCCGCTGAGCCAAATGCATGTAGCAGGAGCCCAGAATATTAGAGGAGATATTTTATTATTGCCTCTATATTTACACAGGGAATAAATATACAAGGTCTGCTAGTCTGCCCTATTGGAAACGTCACATGACAAAGAATACCTGTTTTTGAAAAGTAAAAATGCTTAAATATTATGAGTATGAATTCTATTTCTGGCCAAAATAAATATATCTTAGGAGTATTAAAAACAAAATATTTAAATATTATGTAGGAAGATCCAGAGCGCGATCAGAATTGCGCGTTCTTTGCGCGTACGCAGTTTGTGGAAATGAATAAAAATAAGCTTTAATGTAATTTAGAATAGAGCCTCAAATTGTTTGGAAAAACACGAACCGCGCGCTGAAAAGGCCTGCGCAGAAAATGCGAACGTCTGAACGCGCCCTAACGCGACACGAAATCGAGACACGAAAATTAATTAATATAAAGGATATCAATGTACTCGCGTTCGTGTTGTTTCCTTTTGTTATTGTTGGTTACCAGCTGCGCCAATGTTTCGTATTAGCTCCTCTGTATTTCTGTGCTCCTGGTCGGAAAACAATCATGTACGCGTTACCGGCTTTACGGCGCTTGCCCAATTTCCATCATTCATGTCAACTGCTACGTACAATGTATATGTCACATTTTCCTCTGTGCTGGGTAAGTGATTTTTATTAATTCGCTGACAAAAAATAACTTTTAAAGGTACTCTTGTAGACATTCTTCTAAAGGTGCTCCCTCACCGCGAGCATTCACTTGTAATGTAACATTATATATAATTCGTTTTTGAGCATTACATTACACGTGTAATGTAACATTAAAGATTCGACTTTGAGCATTACATTACAATACTACCTCCCTGACTGACGAGCTTTCGCGTGTAATGTAACATTCGACTTTGAGCATTCCATTGCTAGTTGATGTTACAAGTTGTATCAAGATATTCCACACTGTAACATTACAAGGTGCGCATTGTAATGCTCGGTTTTGTATCATTATGGTGCTCCCTCACTGCGAGCATTCACTTGTAATGTAACATTATAGATTCGTTTTTGAGCATTACATTACACGTGTAATGTAACGTTAAAGATTCGACTTTGAGCATTACATTACAATACTATCTTGCTGACTGACGAGCATTCGCGATATTATGATGTATGGGTTAATAATCTTACTAATATAATAATATAGTATACAGTGTTACTTTAAAATAGTTGTATGTTACTATATTTTACTTGCTACATCTGTTGTTGTTTTAAATTTTTAAATTATTTAATTTAATTATTTTAAAATGTACCTAAGTACATGGTTTAAAAATGTATTTAGATTTTCGCTAGATTTGTTTTGTTTTGATTGATTTTAATTTTTGTTTTCAGGTAAATATTTTGTGTTGGTTTGATTTTTAATTTTGTTTTCTTGTATAGCTATTGGGTGGGTAGTTACTATGTAAAATGTATTCTATGTAATTTTTTGTGTTTGCTTTATGTTTTTTTTTATGCTGGATTTTGATAGTCTACTCTAATGTTTGTTTTTTTTCTCTGGCACTGCTGGGTTAAGGTGATAGTTGCATTGATTTTTAAATAATATTAGATCAGATATTTTTTATTTATTTATTTAAATATATATTTATTTGTATTGTATTATATTTATTTATAAATTATATTAACTATTGCTATGGAACTTATACATGATGCCAGTTTTGAAGATTTTTACTCAGCTTCCTCGAGTGACAGCCATGACAGTTACTTAAGCGCGACATTTGTTCCACTTGATGAAGCTCTTGCCTCCAGCTTTGCTAATGTCCATAAAAACTTCAATGTGGTTCATATTAACGCTCAAAGCATACCGGCACATTTCTCGGATTTTCTTGCCTCCTTCACTAATCAAACTCACATTGACGCCATCCTTGTATCGGAGTCCTGACTCAAGCCTTGCCTTCCGTCCACTAGTTACTGCTTGCTTGGATATAAGTTACTCCGAAATGATCGTGTGGGTAGGGCCGGGGGCGGTGTTGCTATATACCTAAGGTCAGATCTAGCTCATACACTCGTTAGTTCGTCTGCTCAGCCGCCTACATCCAACTCTCCAGAATATTTGTTCGTTGAGGTTCAATTAACGATTACAAATAAAGTTCTCCTTGGCGTATGCTATTGTCCTTCATCTCAGATGGACTACTTCTCAGCATTTGAGCAACTGCTAGAATCACACATCCCGAACTACCAGCATACTATTATTATGGGCGATTTTAATACCTGCATGGTTAAGGGCGACTATAGATCTAGGAGACTCAACTTAATTTTAGAAAGCTGTAACTTGCACTTGCTTCCGACGAACACCACACATATGTCCCCTGGTTGTACCCCCTCCTTACTGGACCTGATGATTGTGTCCTCCCCTAATCTTGTTCATAGGCATGGACAGTGTTCCGCTGATATTTTCTCCTTTCATGATTTAATATATCTCTCTTATAGTGTGCGTCCTCCTAAAGCTAAGAGGAAGGTTTTAATGCAGCGGAATTTTGCAGCGCTAGACTTTGAGAACTTAAGGAATGACACAAAAAACATTGACTGGTCTTTGGTCCTTCATGCTGTTCACGTTGACGATAAATTGAATGCTTTTAACTCAATTCTCACTAGCCTTTATGACAGACATGCTCCAGTAAGACCCGTCAAATTAAAACATACTTCAGCACCGTGGCTTTCTGAGGATATCAAATTACTAATAAAGCAAAAGCATGCTGCGAAAACGAAATACAAAAACTCCAACAGTGAGGAGCACAGAGAGAAGTACGTCCAAATAAGAATTCGATGTAACAGATTGTGTAGAGACGCTCAGCGGCGTTACATTCACTCGTCGGTGGAGAATGGGGATCCTAGTCGAGTATGGAGATTTCTGAGATCCCTGGGTGTCGGCAAAAGCACGGATCATAATTCCTGCACGTTAGACCCAAACACCCTTAATTGTCACTTCGCTGCTCCTTTAACTTCACTTAGCCCGCAATTAAAGTCTCAAACTATTGACAATCTAGAAAATTTACCTTCTCACGACTTTCCTTCATTTGTTCTAAATAAGTTCAATGAGGACGATGTCAGAAAATATGTTACATCCATCTCTTCTAATGCTGTTGGCGATGATGGTATTAGTCGAAAAATGATCATCCCCATTCTCGATATTATTTTGCCCATACTCGTTGATATTTTTAACCATGCTGTTGATACCTCAGTTTATCCTAGCGCGTGGAAGGATGCTAGCGTAATTCCATTACCTAAATCTGTTAGACCTAAGCTGGTTTCAGACTACCGCCCAATTTCCATATTACCTTTTCTTTCTAAAGTGTTTGAACGGTTGGTCTGTCAGCAGCTTACTAATTACGTAATGCAAAATAATCTTTTAAGCGCTTTCCAGTCAGGTTTTCGACGTGGACACAGTACCACTACTGCGCTAATAAAAGTAACTGACGATATACGACTTGGCATGGATAACAAGTTACTTACAGTTCTAGCCTTATTTGACTTCAGCAGCGCATTTAACACTGTTGACCACGATGTATTGATTGGAATACTAAAGACATTAAATTTATCATCACCTGTAATGAATTTGTTCCGAAGTTACCTTGTAGGACGTCGTCAGAGAGTAAAGCTGGGCAATTCTTTTTCTGACTGGACTGATATCTCTGCCGGTGTTCCCCAGGGTGGTGTTTTATCCCCCCTTTTATTCGCTCTTTTCATCAATAACATCACTCAAAATATTGTGTCGTCTTTTCATCTTTACGCTGACGACCTGCAGATATATATTCAGTCGACATTAAATAACCTTCATGTTACCCTGGATACCTTGAATAGGGATATTGAGATTATTTCTTATTGGGCCTTGCGCCACGGTCTACATATCAATCCAACCAAGACACAACTAATTGTTATTGGTAGTCCTGGCATGGTATCTAGGATTGACTGGGGTAGCCTACCACCAGTGGTCGTTGATGGTACGATTGTACCATTCAGTCAGACGGTTAAGAGCCTTGGAGTTTTCCTCGATGAAACTTTGTCGTGGGGACAACAAATTAAAGAACTTAGCAGGAAAATATTTGCCACTTGGTACTCCATTTCGCGACTGCGTTACGTTCTTCCCATACCGACCAAAATAAAGATAGCAGAGTCTCTGTTTTTATCCACTCTCGATTATGCTGATACTTGTTCCGTCAACCTGACTGAGGACCAGCTCAACAAATTGGAGCGGCTACAAAATCTTGCCATACGATTTATTTTCGGTCTTAGAAAGTTCGACCATGTATCCGAATACCGAAGGAAACTCAAGTGGCTACCAATTCGTCGTCGTCGTGATGCTCGCATTTTGTCACTTGTATTCTCCATCATACATGATCCGTATCTGCCATCTTACTTGAAGGATAACTTCACGTTTCGGCATGCAGATAAAGAGTTACGTTCTGCTTCAAATCACCTTTTAGACGTGCCTGTACAACATACAAAGTACTATAACTCTTCTTTTGCTGCTACGGGAATAAGGCTGTGGAATTCATTACCTACCCATATAAGAATGGCGACTACACTGTATCGGTTCAAAATTCTGGTAAAAGAACATTTTTTATCTATTAGTAATAATACTCATTCCAAAAATTGACATTCATGCAATAGTAAGAATTCAGAAATGATGTTTAAATTGTAGTTTCAAGTTCCAACTTCTGAATTATGTCTCTATATTTTATTTTTATTTTTTTCCTTTTGTAATCACCTTTTTTTTTTATAATATTATAATGTATGTATGTATTTGTGTATGTATTATTAAAAATATTAAATCTTTATCTAAGTAATATTGCACATTCACCTACTATCAATAACATACTGTCCTTTGCCTGTGGTTGCCTGGAAGAAATTACTTATTAGTAATAAGGCCGCCATTGTGGTACACTGTAGTTATAAGTTGATAATTGTTGTGTTTTTACTTCTTAGTGTGTGCACAATAAAGAATATTTATTATTATTATTATTCGCGTGTAATGTAACATTTCACTTTGAGCATTCCATAGCTAGTTGATGTTACAAGTTGTATCAAGATATTGCACACTGTATTATACAAGGTGCGCATTGTAATGCTCGGTTTTGTATCATTTCAAGGTGCGCATTGTAATGCTCGACTCTGTAACGTTACATTACAAGCGAATGCTCCCGGTGAGGGAGCACCTTTACTCCTCAAACAGAAGTAAGAAGAGTGATTGCGAGCAGAATCAGTTAATTCTGCCAATTTGTTGAAGTTTTGCAAAAAAAATGTAAGAAAAAAAGGAATCATTAATATTTTCATTGTATCTGTCTATGGTTTTAAAGAGAATCTATTTTTTTTTGGATAGAGATAAAATTTTTAACAATTTCGGTGGCTCTAAAAAAATCTGCTACTATAATACCTGTCTTTAATTTTTCCCGGATGCAGCAAGTTGCAAACTACATTACGACTTAGTATCAACATGGATAAAATTTTTATTTCCACCTGCACATTCTATTATACTAATGTTGCTCCGGCAAACAAATAATTATTTCAGGTGATTTATCTTAAGCTAATTATTTCGCATTTGGTGTTCTCGATAAGAATGCGGGCATAAGCCTTACAAATGAATAGACCGACAATCTCTTTCAGGGAAATCTCTCGTTGCTTACCTCATTTACCACAAAACATGTTACCTTTTATTTAAGGTAAATAGGTGATCTGAGTATACAGACTTAATGAAAGGTAAAATCAATTGAGATATCTTAGACATAGGACGTGTTTACACACTTGAAAAAATGGTCGGTGTATGTTATTTCAATCCAGTGATCCAATCCAGCACTGGAATAATGTTAATGGGCACTAAGAATGTACTGAAATTCAGTGCTGCGAGGATAATCAGTGTTTTCCAGTATATTCCAGTAGCCACCACACCTTAAATAATGTAAACACATTATTCTTATTAAAAGCAATCAAGCGCCGGATCACATGTAACCATTTAGAGGCGATTTCACCGGAGAAATGGAACGTGTTCAGTGCACACTGAACCGGTTCTAAACGTATAAAAGCGTTTATAACACCGAATTGCATTTCACCAACATAAACTAAACGCGTTTACAGCAAATCCGAGTTTTATCTTCTGAACACCCAATATTCGCGGTTTAAAACATAAAACCCGTGCAATTACTGTCAGTGTAGTGTCATGGCGGATCGAAAAGTATAGACGAAAAAAATATCAAGATGACAATTTTGACAGATGCGTTTGGTTACTTTATGTATCGTTTCATGCTATTTTGCTAATAAAATAACGTAAAAAAGAAAAGCAAAATAATAAAAACATGTAAAATAATCGCGTGACGTCACGTGAACTTAGATTTATTAATCGCGGTCAGAAGAAGATTGTAAAATCCATTTGAAACAAAACGAGATTTACGTCTCCGCATGAACACGTTCAATGGGAGCTATAAGTTTTATAAAACGAAGTTTTAAGTGTGATTGGTGAAATCCCATCGATCGGAGGGCCACGCGCCTCCGTGGTCTACTGTTTTTTTTTATTTATTTAATTTGGGGCCGTCTATGGGCTATTCGCCCATATCCTTTTTTTGCTATCTTTGTATATATAGATTTTTCGCACCAAGGATAATTTAAATACTCTACTGGTTTAGAGCGTGGCTCTTGACTCGGAGGTCGTGGGTTCGATACTCGCGTTCGAAACATGTTATTTCCAAGTTTGGTTAGGACAATGCAGGCTGATCACCTGATTGTCTGACAAGTAAGATGATCCATGCGTCGGAGGGGCATGTAAAAAGTCGGTCTCAGCAATAGGGGACCCTATCGACTTCGATGACAGACTTCGATGTCTGTCTGTCCGTCTGTCTGTCAGCATGCTGTATCTCAAGAACGGTTATAGCTAGACAGTTGAATTTTTCACAGATTATGTATTCCTGTTGCCACTATAACAACAAATACTAAAAACAAAATAAAACAAATATTTAAGGGGGGCTCCCATACAACAAACTTGATTTTTTTGGCATTTTTGGTCTATTTTATTTATTTTATTTATTAAATACAGTAACAGGCTACAGACTATAACTAACATAACATATTTTTGAACACTACAACTTATATAAATCTGCAGTCCAATTCTAACTGTATACAACTCTATATAACTGAATATTTTATTACATACACAATTATTGCTACATGCTACCCAACACTTTTTAACACAAGAAAAAATTTGGAAAAATCAAAGCAAGGTAGAACAAACAAAATCCTAAAAAATACAAGCAAAAGCTATTAATGATTACAAAATAATTTATACAGATCTTTTCGAAACCCATTGATGTTACTGAAAAACACATCTACCTCAGGACATATTGTGTTATATTGGTTGCACATTCTAATTAGTGGACTATTCATAGACACATTGTTATTATTAAAAGGAACATCAAATAATTTCGGAGTGCGTACAGATCGAGTGGGAATTTTAAAGTGTAATTGGCTTAAGGTGGTTCGTTTTCCATAGTAAAATATTTTTCCATTTACGGACGAATGGAGCATAACCTTAAACTGAAATTATATAATTTGGCATTTATTATTATGTTTATTCGCGGCAAATTATATTTACTAGACAAAAATTGTATAATAATCGCATAAATCAGTCGAAAATTCAGTTCAATTTTGTTAATGTGTGAGTGTACACCGACAGTATCGTATGCTAAGTTACAAGTTTAGTTGTGTGTCCGGCTACGTTGCCAGCTCGCGCCTCGCTTTGCTCGTTCCGTACACTGTTGCCGTTCTTCTAGACGATCACTTGGATCTTCAAATTGTAATCGTGGGAGCTTGTTTTCTTTCTGCCACTTTTTACAAAGGTGTTGCCAACTTTGCACTTTTGATGCTAATCATTTTCATAATTATGCGTAGGCCGTAGCCCCATTTGATTTATATTTATAAATAATAATTATAACTAATTACCATTATATCTAGCTTTATATCGTTATTATAGTTATTTTTTGGGGAAATGTTTCTATTGAGCATGCAAAATATCGCGGATGATTCCGAAATACAAAAACCGTTTAAATATATATTTATGTTGAGAGGAAATTAGGGTCCAGAGGGAAAGAAAAAGGCCAAAGACTATAAAAGGGGAAATAGCGGGAAATAATACTGTATAAAAAAAGGAAATAAGTCCTAAAAGGGGAAATCTGAATTGGGGCGAAACGAAATCATTATAGTGGAAACACTGGACAGCCGGCCGGCCGGTGTCAACTTTATATGGCGTTCCTGATTTGCTCTGCATCACGCATTGTTTTAATCAGAATTCCATATATCATATCATCGTTATTCTTTTATAAATGACAATTTTATTGTAAAATGTTATTTTTCAATAATGTAATAAATAATAACTGCAATAGTAAAAACCTGATTTTTATTTAGAACTCGGACAAAAATACATAATATTATATTTCACGAGTAAAATCTCTTATTATGTAATTTGAATAAAATTACAAAAATATAACAAAAAAAGTTCAAAAACAGTATGTCGGTCTAGCGATAAGAACCCGATACCTTAGAGTACAGACCAAGACGCTTACTCATTTGGCCAGATCATGCTATGCAAAGCGGACGAAATTTACTAACGCTTCCGTTTACGATGAAATCTTTGTATGTGTGTGTGAATCACTCGCGCGCCGCTTCGCCGATGCTAAATGCACAAATAAAGCTATTTTAACACTTAAAATATTATTTAAGTATTGTTAGTTACATCAAAAATATTACGCTATTACCGGTAAACACTTTACTTTCTAAAAATTTGTTCTATTTAGTTGAAAAAAAAAAAAAAATAAGCTCTATTAGGACATTAACGCCATCTAGTGGCGCGGCAGTGCCTAGCTGACCGTGACGAACCACCTTAACATTTCAGAATCAAAGTTACCTTTAACTATTTTATGTAACGTACATAAATCACTGATTAGTCTTCTAGTTTCAAGGCTTATCATGTAGAAGTGCGTGAGTCGCTGGCTGTAATCTGTTAATTTGCGTCTCAGACCGTATTTCGAACACAGGAGACCACACAGATGAACAGTACTCCAATATGGACCTTACCAGGGAATAGTACAACATTAGTAAAGTTTGCGGTTGCTTGAACGGTCTGGTGTAACGCAGAACAAAAGACAGTGTACGGTTAGCCTTACTGCAAATGTAATCGTAGTGTTGCCTAAATGATAGAACAGAGTCAAACATAACGCCTAGATCAAGTACAACCTTTACTCTGTCAATATCTACGCCTTTAATGAAGTAATTAAATTTGATGAGGTTTTTGCTACTCTTGGAGAACGTTATTACCTGACATTTTTTAATATTTAAAACCATAAGATTTTCATCGCACCAATTTGCTATTGTATTGATGTCAGACTGAAGGGCCTCGCAGTCAAAGACATCTAAAATGCATCTGAATATTTTAATATCATCTGCGTATGCAAGGCATTCCCTTTTTATTAAACCTATCAAATCATTCACAAAAATTAAAAATAATAACGGGCCCAAGTTTGAACCCTGCGGCACTCCAGAAGTGGCCACAAACGGCATAGAGTCATATCCACTTAGTGCAACTAGTAGTGTACGATTTAACAAATACGACGAGAACCATCTGTATAGACTCCCAGTAGTTCCAAGATGATATAATTTAGCCAGCAATATTAGGTGGTCAACTCTATCGAATGCCTTCGAAAAATCCGTGTAGATTGAGTCTACCTGACATTTCTTATTAAATGAGTCGGATAAGTAAGTTGTGTAGCAAAGTAAGTTAGAATTAGTTGATTTACCAGTAATAAATCCATGTTGTCGTGAATCTAGTATGTGTTTTAGGTGTGTATACATGTGCTGACATACAAAGCTTTCAAAAATTTTGGCAAATGAATTCAATATACAAATGGGCCTATAGTTATTGACAACAGTTTTATCTCCCGATTTATAAATAGGCGTGACTTTTGCGATCTTCCATAAACTTGGAAATGTACCTTCATTAAGTGATTTACCGAATATGATTGACAGTGGAGTAACCAGAGCAGGTATTATTAGGTATTATTATTGGTTGTTTTATTATTACAATATACTGAAGAAAAGTGAAGTGCAAACAAATTAACAATACCTATACCCGTATTTGCCGATTTGTCACAATAATGCATACAACTTGGGATGGTATTCGTTACGGGTTTGCTCTTAGTGTAGCGCCAAAAAGCCTTGATGTTAAATTTAAGATCGTCTTCGATTCGGGTGATATATACCTTGAAGCAGTGTTTGATGACAGTTTTAGCTCTAGCCCTCAACATGGAGAAGGTGTCATAATCTCTGGGATTACCAGAACGCTTAAATTTAGAATGAGCTTTGGATTTAGATAGCGTAGCGTAGCGTATCCGAATAAGGCTTTTGGAGAACCAAATTGAGTACTTATTACTAGGGACTCTAGATTTAGGGGTATGTTTTTCAATGATTAAGTATAATTTATTATAAAAGAAATGTACAAAGTCATCACAATTCATTGTCTCTGCAAAATCCGCCCATTTTATTTGCGTTATATCCTTTTTACAGCTTTCGTTATCGGTTTTTTGAAAACAAAGTTTTTCAAGAAACCTATTTTGATCCAATGTAGAAGCACAAGACGTATTCCCATTAAATGTAAGTTCGAATGAGGGATGGTGCAAATCGAGCCTACTTATAGGAGTCGTAGGTGATATAGTGAAAAGGTCAGGACAGTTGGTAATAGCCAAATCTAATATCCTACCATTATGATTTCTAATATAATTAAGCTGGCTAACAGTTGTAATCTGAAACAAATTGTACAATTTTGTAGATTTTGGACAGTAATAGTTAAGTGGGCAACCCGTCTCATTAGACCACTTAATATCACCCAAATTGAAATCTCCTACTAAGCAGGTCACACAATCATCCAGTGAACTATCAAAAATATCTTTACAGTTAGCGAAGAATTCACTAACAACACTTCCTGGCAGATATTCTGGAAGATAAACAGCGCACAGATTTATTTTACGAGACCCTTAAACAACGATTTGGATCCACAAATCTTCCAAAAGCTTAGATTTCCATTCTTGTTTTATTGACACTTGAAGTTTCTTAGAAAAAGCTATAAGCACACCTCCACCATGACGTTTTCCATACCGCGAGCGAAATAACGAATCTCGATCTCTACGCACAACGCAATACCTATCGTCAATAATTTCAGTAGACAGTACACTATCATCAAGCCAAGTTTCGCATAAACAGATTACATCATAGTTATTGCATAATATATTGTTTTAAATTTCTGTCGTTTTGCTTTTCATACCTCTTATGTTTTGATAATATATAGAAAGATACATTTTAATAAATTTTGTCCCAACTAATCGTTTTGTTAACTGCTAAAATTACAAAAATACAAAAGTTAGTGTATAAGATCTAGACAGCTATCGTTTTTTATCAATATATACTTAGATTCTTCTGTTTTTCTTACATATATATGGCCATTTTTGACCCATACAAATTTGTATCCCAACTCTCTAGCCTTCTTACGCGTAGCAGCGTGTAAACATTTATTTTTAGGAGATAAATGTTCTGATACATATACGGGCTTCTTGTCCCCTGCTATGCCAAGTAAAGCGGTATTAAGCTTTTCGTTAGGGTTGGATTTATTATATCGATATACAGCCGAGTAAAAGGCGTCACGTGCACTAACGTTCTTGAATTTTATGACAACGGAACGGGGCAGTTTGCTTTCTTTGTTGAGTTTAGCAACTCTAGTGCATTTAATGACATCATCTTCACATAGCTTATGACCAACAACCTTAGAACATTGCTGCAAAAGGACAGGTAAATTTTCGTTGCGGAATTCTGGGATGCCTTGTATTTCCAGGTTATTTTCTCTGAGTTGTTGTTCTAAATTATTAAGGCGATCTGATAGCTCCGATACAGTGTTATCAATAGTGCAAATTTTTTTCGATAAAGCAGCATTGTCTTTGACGAGCTTTTCAACCATTTTCTTCATATCATCATGCATTGCACTAATAGTATCAACCGAATGACGGAAATCAATCATATCTTGCTTGATTGAAGAAAGCTCCATCTTCAAAACTTTGGCAATCATTACAGGCATTTCAGCTTTGATTGCTTTGAGCACGCGTTCGCTAATCGCTGATATAAGATCTTCCTCCTTTGAGTCAATTACTATGCCCTGCGAAGACATCTGTGGTTGGCAATCTGTCTGTTTCTTTCTCAGTGTTACATAATCGAGATCGGTGGTGTCACTATAGTCAGATTTGCTTAGGCCTTCATCATCCTCCTTAAAGTTACGTACAGGGGTATTTGTGTTTCCTGTTTTTGGAAGTTTACTTTTACATTCATAACATTTCCACTTGTTTTTCGAATCCTTAGTCATGGATGTAAATATTTTCTTATCGAGAATATTGGCACATGAGAGATCATAATATTTATGGCACTTCAGGCACTTGAGGTACTCATTATTGCTGATGATATGAGTACAGCCACCACATGCCATGCCTTGAGACGACATCCTTGGTTTTTATAGGCTTACAACACTCCTTTGAAGCTGGTATCCCTGTTTATAGTTAAGTTGGTTGTCGTCTGTCACTGTCACTCTATGGCGGAAGTGGAGTTGTCAGTGTCACCTGTCACTTGACACTTTAATTTTGTTTTTATTATAATAAGAGGGTAGATAATTCTTGATTAACTTACAATGTTTTATTTCCACACAATATTTTGATTAAAATCACGGTTATTGCGGTGGGTTTTAATTTTCAAAATGATCCTGATGGTAAATAGTTCATTTAAATTCACTTTTTTGACAAGATAGCACTGTTTTTCGTTACTTAATAATATTATATGATAGGAGCAGATAGCACAGATGTTCACTTTTCTTGCGCCGAACCGGAAGTGCGGTTCCGTAACCTATAACTGTAACTGTAACCTATAGCAATAATGGCAACAGGTAAGTACTTGAATTTTTCTCAAAGTCCCTAGTTATATGTGTACTTTAATATTTAATAATAATATTAAAATAAAATAAAAAATAAGGGGGGGTCCCATACAAAAAACACAATTTGTGGCCTAATTTTGCTCAATAATGGTACGGAACCCTTCGTGCGGAGTCCGACTCGCACTTGGCCGATTTTTTTAAGTTTATTTTCCATGTACAAAAATTTTACCTCTTCGATTTTATTATATGTATAGATTTATAGTTTATAACATCATGGAAATAGAAACAACGGAACACTGACAATCCCTGACAGAACATCCAATAATATTCGGATCTGAATAAATTCAAAGGCATAAAGATAAGAGAGAGAACAACAAATAAAACAAAATAAACAAGGACGTAACTGTGTATGAAAAATCCAACCAAAAATACACACGGGGTGCCAACTGCCAACCTCGTACCCCGAACCCGTAAATTAGAAGGTTCGTACACACTGGATACGGAAATAAAAGATTTATTTATTTTGAAGAGACAGCTCGCACGCCAAAAATAAAATGCCGTAGAAACCGTGTACTTTTTTTTTATTTTTATGAAATAAGTGGGCAAACGAGCAAACGGGTCACCTGATGGAAAGCAACTTCCGTCGCCCATGGACACTCGCAGCATCAGAAGAGCTGCAGGTGCGTTGCCGGCCTTTTAAGAGGGAATAGGGTAATAGGAGAGGGTAGGGATGGGAAGAAAAGGGAATAGGGGAGGGAAAGGAAGGGAATAGGGTAGGGGATTGGGCCTCTGGTAAACTCACTCACTCGGCGAAACACAGCGCAAGCGTTGTTTCACGCCGGTTTTCTGTGAGAACGTGGTATTTCTCCGGTCGAGCCGGCCCATTCGTGCCGAAGCATGGCTCTCCCACGTATTTGCTGTAATCATCTTTATAATTACAATAGACAAACAGACAACTCTCTATCAATGCAACACACATTGACACCAATCACAGCCTTAAAATAGCATAAAACAAAACTAATTTGAGTATTTATCTACGAGTATATCATTTAAAACTTTCTTGCAATTAAAGCTTATGTCTTTCCACGTGGTCTTATTTATATATGCGCTAAATTTCATAAAAATTGGCTGTTGTCATGTGATGTCGTGACTAAGGAGAGTATAGATTTTTATCTAAAAATATTTTAATGTACAGAAGTTCTAGTAGGAGTTGCCCGCATCTTCTTTATCTTACCCCTGAGATTATGTCAAGGATTTTCGTGGATATTACCGCTATCTATCTTGACGACACAGGTGATGTAGTAGTTGTTTTAACGTGAAGAAAAAAAGAAAGAAAGAAATATGTGGTTGCCCAATGCTTGTTTAAAAAAATAAACTCGTGCAGAAATTCATTATTGGATATTTTTTACATATTAAATTATCCTAATATGTCCTTTTCTGAGACAGTAACTTTGTTTATTATTATATAATACAAAGTTACTGTCTCAGAAAAGTATAATATAATATACCTTCACTTAAATGGCTTCAGAGTTACTTAAAAACAGTAAACAGACAGATAGAAAAACTGGTTTACTAGGTAAAACTTTTTGCTCTTAAGATCAGTATTATACCTCCACGAAAAGCGGTACATTAAAATATTATATTCGATGTTATAACTAAAACCATAATAATCTATTCTTTACAAAGGGGAAATAAAATATCCCTTGAAAGATATCAAAAGATATTATTATACCTCTAGTGAGGGATAGGGAGCTTATCTATATCGTATTGAGATTCCGAATTGATTTCAAGACCGCAGCCATTAGGGCCGGGACACAAAAAGACGATACGACGTCGTGTCGTGGGAATCTACGTTTGGTTGGGTTGGGTAGATTCCCACGTCGACACGTCGCATCGTGAAACGACGTCGCGTCGTGGTACGACACGACGCGACGTCGTATCGTGTTTTTGTGTCCCGGCCCTAAGTTGCCTTTACTGCTACAAGCTTTTGCCGTGGGGCTTCATCTGCGTGTAACAGTGGGTTTACATTATTCCAGTGAGCCAATCCAGCGCTGGATTACGACTGGAATAATTAAAAACGAGCACTGGAATGCACTGGAATTTTGCAAAAAAAAACGCTGAAATTGATAATTTGAATAATAATTATGTAAACCGGCCATAATAAAAGTAGTTGGATCCAGTTAAGTTGCGAATTGCGATTGAATTAGTTACTGTCATTTATGACAGCTGTTTGACACAACAATTGACACGATGACCTGTTACTACATAGCTCCGCCTGCAGGCTTAGTATGGCCACAGTAAAAATGCGAAAGAATAGAAACGCTGATAGTTTTTGCGGACAAACTGACAGATTTCTTTTGTTAATCCATCATTTTGTCTACTTTACCGTAAGAATAAACCTTTTTATGGTGGCCATGCTAAGCCTGCTGGTGGCAGGTGGTAGATGTAGCAAAATCTTTATGACAGTATTATAAAATAGTACGAACGGAAAATGAAATATCAAAAACCCTCTTAAGAGAAAAACTTTTATAAGTGTATGCCTATCATAAGAGAATAATATGTGTGCGAAATTTCAAGTTTAAATCTTTAAGGGATAGTCCTGTGCAGCTGCAGTATCACAATAGGTAAATAAGTTCTATCAGACTTATTTACCTATTGTGATACTGCAGCTAATATTCTATGTACTTGTTTGTGTAACGGAGTACAGGTAGCAACAATTATTATTATACTAGCTGTCCCGGCAACGTTGTTTTGTAGTAAGTATTTCTACTTCATCAGTTGATACAAAATCTTACCCCCTCTTTTGTCCCCTAAGAGGGGTGGGGGGAAAAATTGTTTACACCAGATGTTAAGTTGGAAAACACAGTTAATAATATGAAGTAAGTCCATTAAAGAAAAAAGTTTGATACAAAATCTGACCCCCTCTTTGGTCCCCTTAGAGGGAGGGGTGGGGGGGGGGGGGGGAGATTTTTATACACCAGATGTTGAGTTGGAAGAAGACAAATATATCTACGAAAACCGTATGCAAATCGGATCAGTAGTTTTCGTGTTAAAGAAAAAAGTTTGATACAAAATCTGACCCCCTCTTTTGTCCCCTTAGAGGGGTGGGGGGAATTTTTTTTATACACCAGATGTTAAGTTGGAAGAAGACAAATATATCTGCGAAAATCGCATTCAAATCGGATCAGTAGTTTTCGTGTGATAGTGGAACAAACATACAGACAGACAGACAGACAGACAAAAAACGAACCACATTTTTGGCTTCTATAGCGATGTAGTGACACCCCCCGCTTATTATTTTTCGAATATCTTTAATGTACAGAATTTTCATTTCTACAGTTTTATTATATGTATAGATTTTTACTAATACAGATGACCCGTAAACTTCGTATTACTTTCCTCCTGCTATAAACCTTCTCTGGATCTAAACGATTATTTCAAGACTAAAATTAGGCAAATTGGTTCAGCCGTTCTCGAGTTTTAGTGAGACTAACAAAAGAGAAAATCTATTTTTAATTTTTATCTTATATGTAAAATTCTCGTGTCACAATGTTAGTTACCGTACTCCTCCGAAACGGCTTTGCTGATTTTTACCAAATTTTATATGCATATTCAGTAGGTCTGAGATTCGGCTACTTACTTTTATATTGATTAAGTGCATTTGTTGAATAAATAATTGTAAAGTATTACAACTCGAGACTGACGGCGACCATTGTTTGTGCGACGGGATAGCTATGGACGTTGCCATGGTGCCATACTTATTTAGTCACTTCAAAAAAATAATATGGGCGAAATACTTTATATGGTAAAACAACGTTTGCCGGGACAGCTATCTTATATATAAAATTCTCGTGTCACAGTTTTAGTTACCGTACTCCTCCGAAACGGCTTTGCTGATTTTTACCAAATTTTATATGCATATTCCGTAGGTCTGAGATTCGGCTACTTACTTTTATATTGATTAAGTGCATTTGTTGAATAAATAATTGTAAAGTATTACAACTCGAGACTGACGGCGACCATTGTTTGTGCGACGGGATAGCGATGGACGTTGCCATGGTGTTTATTTAGTTACTTCAATAAAATAATATGGGCTCACGGGCTAAATATTTTATATGGCAAAATAATGTTTGCCGGGTCAGCTAGTTTATACATAAAATGGACTCGGAAAAACGTCAGTTAATCGCCACACGTTCAAGTATAAATGAACATTTCTTTGCCTTACTTTTGAAACCTTAACTAAACGAAATGAAGATCCCTTAGGTCGGTCCCTTAGGTACAATTATTGAGCGTTCAAGGGCCCCGGTAATGAGCTGTCGATCAAATATTTCTGACAATCACCGATCAGCCCTAGCTCTCAAAATCAATAAAAACCGACTAAAATTTTGTGTTCAGAAAGCTATATTAAGACTTTGGAGAGTGTATATTTTAGTTTACAGTATGATTCTATTTTGTAATTAAAAACTTTAATTATGCGAAAGTATGCCTGTCTGTCCGTTTGTTGCCTCTTCACGCCCAAACGGCTGTTAAGTGATTTAAATGATATGGGGATAATTAAAGGTCCAGAAAGGGGCGATTTCACCAAAGAAACGGAACGCGTTCAATGCACACTGCACTGGTTCAAAAGGTATAAACGCGATTATAACATCGAATTGCATTTCACCAACATAAACTGAACGCGTTTACACCAAATCCGAGTTTTATCTTCTGAACGCCCAATGTCCGAAATTTAACGTCATAAAACCCGTTCAAGCCCTGTCAGTGCAGTGTCATGGCGGAACAAAAAACATAAGACAAAAGAAATGTCAAGATGACAGTTTTGACATATGCGTTTGGTTAGTTTATGTATTGTTTCTTGCTATTTTGTTGTAAAATTAACGTGACAAGGCTCCAAAATCATAAAAATTTATATAACAATCGCGTGACGTCACGTAAACTTAGATTTATTAATCACGATCAAAAGAAATTTGTGAAATCCATTTGAAACAAAACAAGATTTACGTCACCGTGTGAACGCGTTCAATGAGAACTAAGTTTTATAAAACGAAGTTTTAAGTATGCTTGGTGAAATCCCACCATTGTTAAATTACCTAGCACGTGTTCACTTCGATTTTTTTTAAATGTATTGTTTAAAATTATCTACCTACCTGATATTTGTGAGTGTGACTCTTAACAAATTGTAATAAGATACGTAGAATATACGCGATGGTTTACTAGGTAACTAAAAAGAGTGAAATAATTATTTTTAACAGAAAATTAAAACCGACTTCGAAGGTAAAAACAATAATAACATCCTTATAATATGAACTAAAAAGTATTAAATAATTGTTCCTATCTAATTGTGCCTTTTTCCGAATTCGGTTAAACCTCAACTATTTCTGTACTTAATCTTCATAATTTTAAAGTCGTTACCAGTTCCAAAAGTTTCAAATACCTATTCTGTCAGAGAACTGAAGATTCAGCTATATCTGGTACCGACTTCAAAATGATGAAGATTGAGTACAGAAATAGTTGAGGTCTTTTTAGTTCATATTATAAGGATGTTATTATTGTTTTTACCTTGGAAGTCGGTTTAAGTTTTAGTTAAAAATAATTATCCAATATTTTTTACATCTAACTTCGCAATCGAATTCGTAGTATCTCTAATATATATAAAATTCTCGTGTCACAGTGTTTGTGCGCGAACTCCTCCAAAACGGCTCCACCGATTTTAATGAAATTTTGTATGTACTATCAGAGAAGTTGATTCATAGGCAGACCTACGAAGTTTGGTCGAGTTATGTTAATCCCAGCCGACAGATCACGATATACATTGAATTGACATAATCCAATTAAATGACATGGGTCTAAGGTCCGTCAATTGCCTATGAATCAATTTCTTCGATGGTACATTCGTTAGGCCTGAGAATGGGTTTTTATAATAATAATAATATCTATGGACGCTTCACACCACGTCAGTCTGGCCCCGTAGTAAGTACCTGATGGACTTGTGTTACAGGTACCAGACAACGGAAATATATTTAATACTTTTATACTATACATACACAGGGTGCAATTAAACCTTCCTGCCAAATTTGGATATATTGATCCTTGTCAAAAATAAAACCATACGTATTTTTTCTTTTATAATCACTCAGTACTAAAATGTTGAGAAATAGCTTCCGAAAGTTATCCTAGAAAACACCACAAAATATGGACGCCATGCGCCGCCCCGCCCTCCCGCTTAAGCGTATTTCATTGATAACAATAATAATTTTTGTTATTATTGTAGTATCGGTGTAGATGGTGGTTGATATTTAATGTGATGTTGGGTAAATAACTATTATCTCAATTCTAAACAGTAAACAACGTCATAAATCGTCGGCTCTATTCTAAAAACATCAATTAAAAGGGTTTAATATTTTAACTAATTTGTAACAATAACTTATTATTTATAACCCTGTTTACATCTTACGGCTACTTCTAAGAACACGGCAACAATAGACAATGGCTAGTAAAAAGTAATTCTTATAATAAAAAACTTAAAAACAACAACAACCGTGGACTCTTACCTAATCCAGGATTCCCACGATCCTACATTATCATTTATCATACACTTTTTACACTACACTTTTCACTTCGTCAAAGGCACGCTCGATACGCGATTTTAGGTCTTCGAGGCTTGGGATCTCATCTACGTACACTCGCCTCTTAATCTCATATCCCATAAAAAAAATCACATGGAGTGAGATCTGGTGACGGGTCCCCGCGACCTATCCGGAGATCACCATATTCGCGGTTTAAATAATTTCTAACAGCGGCGGCGTAATGTGGCGGTGCACCATCCTGCTGGAAGTAGAACTGCGGGTGGTGAATGAGTGCGAGCGGCACGTTGTCCATGAACTCCGGAATAATGTTTTCTTTCATTTCTAGATAGGTTATTCCGGTCAGCCGCCCCTTGATGTAATAAGGCCCCAGTATTTCATCACCGACAATGCCGGCACACACATTAGCACTAAAACGCACTTGGTGGTAGTTTTCTTTTATCTTGTGTGGGTTTTGTCACCAATTGTTCGTTGTGTTGGTTGTACAAGCCCACACGAGTAAAAAGGCACTCATCTATCCACAAAATAACTGCATCAGGGTGTGCGATTAGCCACTCGCAGAAAGTGCGACGAGGCGCGGCGTCTGCTTCGTTTAAAGCCTGGACCTTTTGGAATTGATATGGGTGTAAGACGTAAGTTCACAGTGTTTAATAACTTCCACACCGCAAATCGACTCAGGTTAAAGCGGCGGGCGGCAACTCGGGTACTCGATCGATGTCATCTTGGAGTTCAACCGGTAAACTCGGCCTTCCTCCTAGAGCGTGTGCAGGTGTTGCGAACTGTCCATAGTCCAATAGTCTTTGATTGATGGACAAAATTGTTTTGCGACTTGGTAAAGCTGCATTCGTGAATCAGCTGTTACGAAGACGAGGAAGGCTTTCTTGCTCGTACAGTCTCTGGACTCCGTGTAAACTTTCGCCACTTAAAATGTAGCATCTCACCATCTCGTAACACTCGCGGTTAGAGTACATTTTTGATTTTGTCACACACGTCTTAATATCATGAATTCATGACTCACGAGCGCGGCAGGTGGTGACAAACAAAATAATCACATCATTGCAATACAAGCGTACGCGCCAGACTAACGGCGCGTGCGACATGCCCCCTGCCGCCCGCGCGCCATCCCCCGCGTCACCCTCACTTTATCCCTGTAGGCTGTAGCCGGTCTTTTGCCGACTCCGCGCGACAGACTGACGCCTAAGTAGTGTATCCATTCTGTACCGAATTTGGTTGGGATAAAATATGCTATTGTAAAAAAATTAACACCCTATTTTTTTGGTTTAATGGACTCTCCTAATGATACCTAAGCCCTAAAAAAAATTTGGCAGGTAGGTTTAAGTGCACCCTGTATTTAAGATTTTTATTATATTATACACATATTTAATACACATCCATGACCCAGGAACATTGTAAACTTTTTGTTCCGTCGGCGGGATTTGAACCCGCGACCCCCGGCTTGAGCTTGCCACGCGCTCAACCACTGAGCCACAGAGGTCGTCAAACCTTTTTTTATCTACTTTTTATATTGATACTAGAAATAGTATATGGCAAAACAACAATTGCCGGGTCAGCTAGTAGATATATAGATTAGCATCCTCTTTTATAGTCACTTTTTATCCAACAGCAAACTAACCCTGAACTAGATATGCGCGAGACGTAATCGTTAAAATTATTTCACTTACGTGGCAGAACTCCAAATGCGGTTGCCAATTTTTTGCCAGAAGATTTAAGAAGCATGTGTTACCGAATATTCCATTATCCTTGCTCTGCGCTAACATTACGCCTAAAGGTCAGTACACAGAGGAAGTTGACGCATTGCAATAGGTACTTGAAAATTATACAAAAATTGCATAAAACGCGTAGCTGGACGCCGCCGCGCCGTGTGCTATTTTGTCGTATCGCGTTAGGTCTTGGTGTAATTACACGTAGGGTCAGTATACATTAAAATGTGACGCAATGCAGAGCTTGAAAATACAGTAATAATTTCATGTGTATTTAAAACAGCATAGGGCCTTTTTTATTTTTGAGATCTTTAACCTGAAAACAGTAGGGTCGCGTCTATATGTGACCTAACCCTAAGTGTTAATGTTGCCAAATCGTAAATGCTTGGCAAATTCTTTTTAATTATGGAAGTCATGTATCCTTAAGTCTTTTATAGACATGTAGAATAGCTATAATGGAGACTTTGCTAGACACGCTTAAAAGCAAATAATATTTTAAATCTTATTCATCAAATTCGTTTACAGCGCATACATTTTTCCGTGACGAAAACTTTCCTATGTCCTTTTCCAGGACTAGAAGTATCTCCATGCCAGTCCTGAGGTAATAGACACAATTTCGCATTTAGAACTAGGTTTTTGTTCAGCGCAGCTGTTTTTACAGTGAATTGTATAAAAGCAATGATATTCTATGTTACTAACGTAACTAGATTGGCAGTTTACGGCAGCAACGCGTTGCCACTTCGAAGATGCCTGCAGGTATATCTGACTTACATAATGACATAATGACATAATGACATAATGGACTTGACATCGTCTTTTGAACTATCAAGTGGTTACGCATTTCTGAGAATCGTTTGTAAAACGTTGCTACTGTAGTATTTTAGAAACTCATTGTATAAAAGGGTCACCAAACCCAGTGGATCAAAAAATTGGGATATTAATGTTATTACAGGCTATAATAATAATAAGTATCACAATTTTTTGAAAGTGTATCCCTATACACACAAAAGCTAAAATTGTATGAAAATACCAAATGTATAAGTACAGCATGCTTATTGCTCTACTATGAAAGTACTCATAATATAAAAAGTTAAGACGAACGTCCGAGCGCTTGTACAAGTGACTTAAGTACACTTTTTCTTCATACTTTATTGCGATTTTATTTTAATGAAGTCACTTTTTGATTTATTTGCAAAGACATTTTAAATTATATTTTTCATCATGAGCTTTCAAGCATTATCTCCACAATAATATTTTGATACGAAAGTTTATATGTTTCCCTTTAAATTTAGCCTGGCTACAGACGTTTTAATTCTAAGAATGACAATTGGAAACAAAACCGCCTTATTCCCGAAAATATCAAACTGATATCAGATTTTTGACACTTTAGACATCTAAAATATGAAGAAATAGAATGTCTAAAGTGTCAAAAATCCGATATCAGATTGATATCAGTTTCGGGAATAAGGTGTCTGGACTTTGGCGTGATTTAGGCGTTCTGATGACTTAAATCTTCAGATAATTTTTAATAGTTTGGTAGGGAGCTTAGAGATCGTTTTTGCGTTAAGAGGATAGTTTTTGTCGGACGCATCTAAGGGGTGATACACAGTTACGAAATAGCACTTAAGAACAAGACCTTTACATACGTTGTGGATGATTTAAATAGAATTTTCAGAGCGAAGTAACCACTCTTCAAATACTGTAGTGCCTGAGACAAGATTTGAAATGCCGTATAGTGCGGCTCCTTGTCCTAACAAAAATCAATTTTATTGTACCATCCTGAAGAATGCATGAAACTTGGCATGAATGTAGCTGTCATGTATGTGTTTCAATGTAGATATGGAAGCACGTCCAGAAATAATGTTCCCCCCCCTCCCCCCCCCCCCCCCCTTTTTATCTCCCTCATTCCGATTTTTCGAATTTTCTACGAAAACGATAAGACTGAGGAGTTTACTCTTCAGAGAACAAATTATCGTCGATAAATTACCTACAAAACGATACTACATTATAATATAATGGTAAGATTAATATATTTCTGTTTACAGACACCAACGTATTATGAAATTGTAAAAACAGGCTAACTTTTTTTTTCTTGCTCCATTTATAGGAAAACGACAAGAGTGGTGATAAAATAGGCTAAAAAAGTTAGATACCTTATACATTGAGCTACAAAAGGATACCTATTTCATAGTTGTAGAGGCATCACCTCCAGAGTTACAGCTAGCTTACCGTGTCTGACTCAAGTACTCGTTTTTTTACGTTTTTACAATTTCTTAGATTTAGAGCTAAGGGTTTTAAGAAATTCATTAAAAATACTGTAAAATACAGTGAAAATTATGTAGTTGTCATATATGTGCTTTAATGTGGATATAGAAGCATGTCGACAAATTATTTTTTCCCCCCAATCCCCCCCTTCGTATGTATCATATGCTAAATCGTGGTTTTTCTTAATTTTTATGAAAACGGGTACAGTTATCAAAAAACTATCAAAGAATAATATGTTGTTTATTAAATTCTCTACAACATTGTTTTTGGACGTATGTTAATAGAACTTATAGTTTACAAAATATGTACATGTAAAAAGGTAAAAAAAGAGTACTTGAGTCAGACGCGGTAAGCTAACCAGACGAAGCGGGCGGACTGATCGGTCGGTTGTCGTTGCCCGTCGGGTCAGGCAGGCAAGGCTACAACACCCCATTCCACCATCCTGCGCCCCTAATGTCGCCATAGCTTTGCTGATTTCACTATATTTTACTGTATTTTTTATAAATTTTTTGAAACCTCTAAATCCTCTAAAAAATAGTAGCTCTAAATCTAAGAAATTGTAAAAAGGTAAAAAACGAATACTTGAGTCAGACGCGGTAATCTGTAACTCTGGAGATAATGCCTCTACGATTATGAAATAGGTGTAATTTTGTAGCTTAATGTATAAAGTATCGAACTTTTGTAGCCTATTTTATCTAAACTCTTTTCGTTTTCCTATAAATGGAGCAAGAAAAAAAAAGTTTGCCTGTTTTTACAATTTCATAATACGTTGGTGTCTGTAAACAGACATAATATTAATCTTACCATTATATTATAATGTAGTATCGTTTTGTAGGTAATTTATCGACGATAATTTGTTCTCTGAAGAATAAACTCCTCAGTATTATCGTTTTCGTAGAAAATTCGAAAAACCGGAATGAGGGAGATAAAAGGGGGGGGGGGGGGGAACATTATTTCTGGACGTGCTTCCATATCTACATTGAAACACATACATGACAGCTACATTCATGCCAAGTTTCATGCTTTCTTCAGGATGGGACCGTATTTTACGTTAAGGACTCCTACTAGTATGGTTGCCCAAGCACATACGACATTCTCGCAACATAGTCGGCCTAGTCCAGAGGAATGAACAGATAATTACGTATGGGACCGATCATGTGCGGGTTTCCTCACGATGTTTTCCTTCACCGTACGAGCGTCCGTATTTTGTACTGGAGATCTGAAAATGTCTCATTGGTACACGCCTCTACCCGGGATCGAACTGCACCCTCTCGCGTGCCAACCAAAGGCCTAGGTCTACCCACTAGGCCACGGACGCTTTACCAGTACTTAAGATCCTACCAAATGTGACTTAGTATAAGGATGGCGTCGATACCGTGGGAGAGCCATGCTTCGGCACGAATGGGCCGGCTCGACCGGAGAAATACTACGGGCTCACAGAAAAACGGCGTGAAACAGCGCTTTCGCTGTGTTTCGCCGAGTGAATGAGTTTACCGGAGGCCCAATCCCCTACCCTATTACCCTATTCCCTCTTAAAAGGCTGGCAACGCACCTGCAGCTCTTCTGATGTTGCGAGTGTCCGTGGGCGACGGAAGTTGCTTTCCATCAGGTGACCCGTTTGCTCGTTTGTCCCCTTATTTTATATTTAAAAAATATAATAATAGTATTTTAAAAACATAAAACCGACTTCAAAATTGTACGTAATTAAGAATTAAAATTGGCTTATCTCAAAAACTAGTGAACCGATTATGATGAAAATTGTAGTGTTCCCTAAGTTGAATAATACCTAGTACAACAAAAAAAGAATAACTTAAATAAGACTTGTAGTTCCGGAGATATGCGAACACAAACATAAAAACATACATATGTATGTATGTACATACATATATAAATACATACATACATACAATAAACATACACTTTTGAAATGTAATATAATATAATAATAATATCTTTGGACGCTTCACACCACGTCAGTCTGGCCCCGTGGTAAGTACCTGATGGACTTGTGTTACAGGTACCAGACAACGGAAATATATTTAATACTTTTATACTATACATATATTTAAGATTTTTATTATATTATACACATATTTAATACACATCCATGACCCAGGAACTTTGAAAACTTTTTGTTCCGTCGGCGGGATTCGAACCCGCGACCCCCGGCTTGAGCTACCAACAGCCCACCAACTGAGCCACAGAGGTCGTCATGTGGCATGTGGCACATTTGTTTAGACACTGAAATAGACTAACATAATATTATACAAAAACTGGGCAGTTCTGGAAATATTACATACATACGCGTCGAATTGATAACCTCCTTTTTTTGAAGTCGGTTAAAAATGGCCCCTAATCCAACATTCATCCAAATCTTAAGGGAAACAAAAACCTCACAAAAATAATAACTAAAAAAAATCGGCCAAGTGCGAGTTGGACTCGCCCATGAAGGGTTCCGCAGCAGCAATAAGGTTTATTTTTATGAAATTAAAAGGTTTGTGATTTATTCTTATATTTCAGTTGATTTCATGAAAGTTCAATTAAGGTTTACCATTTATGACGTATAAAAAAAACTACTTGCAAGACCTCGTTCAAACTAATTTTCGTTGGTAGTTTTTATAGTAATGTACATCATATATTTTTTTGGGGGACACACATTTTACTACTTTGGAAGAGTCTCTCTCGCAAAATATTCAGGTTAGAAAAAAATGATACTAGGAAACTCTATATAATTTTTAAGACTTATCCATAGATACCCCACACGCATAGGTTAGATGAAAAAAAATATTTTTTTTGTTTCAGTTTTACCTATGGGGACCCCTAAAATTTTTAATAATTTTTCCATTTTTATATCAAAATCTTAATGCGGTTCACAGACTACATCTACTTACCAAGTTTCAATAGTAAAGCTCTTATAGTTTCGGAGAAAAGTGGCTGTGACATACGGACGGACAGACAGACAGACGGACGACAGACAGACAGACATAACGAATCTATAAGGGTTCCGTTTTTTGCCATTTGGCTACGGAACCCTAAAAAGCACTTAATAAAGGAACATTTTAAGTCATGTAGATATTTCGATAAAAGGATTTGGTACGATCGAGTTTCATATAAATTGCGGGAGCACAGAACTGATGAAGTGCGTATCTAATAACGGAATTTTTACATCAAATTTCACCGAAAATTTCTCCGCCGGAGGGCTGCATGTTTTATGTGACCTTGCCACGTAAGCCCATGAAGGAAAATTTGGAACGTGTAGAGGCGCCTATTCGTGTAACGTTAAATGGCTGAAACGATTTAGATAAAATGGTATGCAGATAGTTTTAAAAGCAGGACATAGGATAGTTTTTTTTTAATCATATATTTTTTTTAGACTTATCATGCCATACTATAGAAGTTAGAGGGGGGGACACCCATTTTACCACTTTGGAAGAGCCTCTCGCAAACTGTTCAGGTTAGAAAAAAATGATATTAGAAACCTCGATGTTTTTTTTTTTTATGAAATAAGGGGGCAAACGAGCAAACGGGTCACCTGATGGAAAG
Source organism: Cyaniris semiargus (assembly GCA_905187585.1). Classification (NCBI taxonomy): domain Eukaryota; kingdom Metazoa; phylum Arthropoda; class Insecta; order Lepidoptera; family Lycaenidae; genus Cyaniris; species Cyaniris semiargus. The sequence continues at coordinate 10,111,274 of LR994566.1, read as the reverse complement.
CAACTTCCGTCGCCCATGGACACTCGCAGCATCAGAAGAGCTGCAGGTGCGTTGCTGGCCTTTTATGAGGGAATAGGGTAATAGGGGAGAGTAGGGATGGGAAGAGAAGGGAATAGGGGAGGGAAAGGAAGGGAATAGAGTAGGGGATTGGGCCTCCGGTAAACTCACTCACTCGGCGAAACACAGCGCAAGCGCTGTTTCACGCCGGTTTTCTGTGAGAACGTGGTATTTCTCCGGTCGAGCCGGCCCATTCGTGCCGAAGTATGGCTCTCCCACGTATACGATTTTTGAAGACTTATCCATAGATACCCCACACGCATAGGTTAGATGAAAAAAAAATGTTTTTTTGTTTCAGTTGTACCTATGGGGACCCTTAAAATTTTTAATAATTTTTCCATTTTTGTATCAAAATCCTAATGCGGTTCACAGACTACATCTACTTACCAAGTTTCAATAGTATATAGCTCTTATAGTTTCGGAGAAAAGTTGCTGTGACATACGGACGGACAGACAGACAGACATGAGGATACTATAAGGGTTCCGTTTTTTCCCATTTGGCTACGGAACCCTAAAAATATTATTGTGTGGGATGGAACATCCGTTTATCGAGGAAGACTTTAGAAGAATCAGTCAACAATGAGGAAATAACGGGAAAAATAATTTAGCCTTGTTATTAATTGGGGTTGACGCGTACTAAGTACGAACTGCTATTAATAATAATTTTTGGTCAATAATAATAATTTTTTAGAGCAGAATATGTATTATTATGTTGTAAATGACACAAAAGAAGGGCGTTATCTGTAATTTATTCCGAACGAGCGTACGAGATGATAGGGGGTGCTCTAAATACTATTATCAGTGCCATAAATACGGGAAATATACAGGGTGTGCTTTTATGCTGCTATTATGTTACAAATTATGGTACACACCATAAAAAGCGTAATTATCGTATGTCACATTGTACAGTGTACTTTATAGGGCAATGTCGCGTTTTTACCCTCTACGTCAGTAGCGAATGTTGCTAATATCAACAATTTTTAAAATATAAGAAATGTTGGCGGCACAAGACAATGTTGGTACATACATAGCTATAGTGATAAAAAATTAATAATGGCTTTATTTTTTATTTTTTTCAAAGTTGGTTTTAGTAAGTCTGTAGGTACTTAAAACTAGCCAAAGCTCATAACGACTAGCCACACTGTTGATTCATTTCGAAATATATGCCAGCACATTGACGTACAAAAGTTTTATTCTACGTCAAACGTATTAATTTTGAAAACACTTCTAAGTCGGCGTATTGATTCGTTCTGTCTATTGTGTCTTGAGGCTGGCCAGTATACTGGGTTTTATTTCGGAACCTAAACGTTCTTTCACATGAAGTTGACAGAACCGCGTAAAGGACGAAGCTGCATTGATGTTGCATTAAAAAGAATCAGGGTACAGTAGAATTCGCGTGTTTTGTCGGTGTAATATAACGCTTGGGTAATCCACTTTATTAGCCATGGATTGTGCCCCGTGAATATTTCAAATTAATCTGCAGCACGGCATAAACTCTTCGGAAACTCTATTTACTTTATGGTAAGTGGCTTAAATGAGGTTTATTAGTGGCCATTTTGGTTTTATGTCGCTACGGTACAGTGAGTGTAAAAGAGCTTTAGAATATTTTTAAGTAAATTAACTTTTTTATAATTTAGGTATTTTTTATAAATAAGGGGGCAAACGAGCAAACGGGTCACCTGATGGAAAGCAACTACCGTCGCCCATGGACACTCGCAACATCAGAAGAGCTACAGGTGCGTTGCCAGCCTTTAACGAAGGTATGTGCATGTTGTAAGTTTTTTGCATTCGTTATCTTTTATTTCAGTAAAGGGACGAGATGATTTTATCTATTGTCTTCTCAGGGTTTTTATTGACAACAACCAGCCATTTTTGACATTTCAACTGCCATGGCCCATGGCCTTTACAAGTCTAGTAACAACACTGCACTGTGAATACGATATCCATCCATCGTAAAAATAGTATTTCAGCAAAATTATAACGACGATGAAAGTTAAAATCTGTCGATTCAATGTGTGTCTTCTTGTGTACCAAATAAAGTTCAGTTTTGAAAGGGTGGTTTCACTCACATTGCATCGACGGTTCACGTTGCAAACTAAAATGTAGTGTCATAATGTAACTGTATCACTCTTGAACGCGTAATAACTTTATATTAGCTGATACATTTGAGGCGTTTTAAGTGCAGGTTTTGTCACTGATACAGTGTTTAATTATTTTATGTCAATCGCATTTAGTTTCCTTGTGGTATTTTGCGCTCAGCACTCTCGCACACTTTTGTTGGTGACTGTACCTAAGGTATCGTACACACATTCTCATTTACTTAGAAGCCATGGCGTGCACATTTATTAGTTCTAATTAAGTTTCTATTGCAGTTACAGGAGGCAGTTCCTTAGGTATTGTACTTTTGTTCTCACTACGCGTAGATGGTTGTTTTTAGAATAGGTTTATATTTCTTTGGGAAATTGATATGGTCCCGTTTTTACGCTTTAGTCACGAAATCCTTCGAAAATGTGAAAAGAATCTGAGAACAATAAGGTAAGGAAAATCATAAAAACATGATTGGCACAGGCATACCCGACCGAAGCTCACAAAATTTCATTAGAATCTGTCCAGCTGTTGGAGGAGTTTAGCAACAAACACTGCGACACGAAAACTTTTTTACATAATACTAAAAGACATCATTTTCCTCCAATTATAAACCTTCCCTAGACTTTCACGAATATTTCAAGACCAAAATTATCCAAATCGGGTCATCCATTCTCGAGTTTTAGCAAGAGTAACAAAATTTAAAAAATATTTTTATAGATTGTAAGTATGAATGAATTGGTTCGTTTTACAAATCCGATGTTACCTTATTTAGTAGAAAAATCCACAAGAATTTACCGAATTTTGCACTCCATTTCGAATTTGCAAAATTCTTTTAACATTTTGCTAGAAAATGTCCGCGAAGAACACTGGGGTATTCGAAGCTTTAAATTTAGTCGTGAAACCTTGCGTTGTACACACAAATGTGCTCAAAATATTCTAATGTCATATTCACTAAATATGGAACAAGTTTTTAACGTTTCATCCGGCATAAAAATTATCATATTAGGAGTTTCATTTTATATGCAGTATCACCTATTTTGGTAAAGGAGGTCAAAAATTCATATTGCGACGTGGCGATGCGTTGCGGTGCATTTTGAAATGAGCCATTTAAATTTGGAATTGACAGCCCAGCACCGCTGGCGGCAAGTCTGTCGATTCAATGTGTGTCTTCTTGTGTACTAAATAAAGTTCAGTTTTGAAAGGGTGGTTTAAAAATCCATCACATTGCATCGACCGCGACGGTTCACGTTGCAATATTATGACCTTATGTTTAAAAAGTATACGAATGTCACTTGTGGCTTTACAGCTTATGAGGAGATATTCCTCAAATAGTTAGTAGTTGGGAATAAAAAGGAAATTTTAGGTTCCTTCACTTTTAAAAATTAAGATGCTTTCAATGTGTTGTTATCATTGTGTTACTTTGTATTTGGTAGTTTAGTAAAATTATGCTATCGAACACTTGAAATGAAATTAATCAAATATTGTTGGTAGTCAATGCGTTTGTTAAGTTTTATGAACAGAATATTTTTTTATCATTAAATAAACATACATTTACATGTATGGTGACTTGCTAACATCCTTTAATCCCGTTCGATGACTTTAGATTTTAGAATGTTGTAGTCTACGAATAATAAAAACTAAGGAAACGTAACTCCCATACTATTACCGTTTTAAATTTGGTTCCTTTCGAACTGTCATGTAACGTCAGCCTGATACCGCTGAAGGCCACCTAAATATTGCAAATGTATTGAAAACGTGTACATATATTTGCAATATTTAGGTGGCCTTCAGTACACATTTTGGACAAGTATTGTAGAACATGTTTTTTGACGGAGTTACTTTTCCTTAGTTTTTATTATTCGTAGGTTGTAGTGCAGAACGGAATTCAGAAGGCAAACGCTTCGGATAACAAACTTGCCACTTTTAAACAATAGTTTGGGAAATGCATTTTCAAGCTCACGTACGTCGATTTCCATTTTTCTTCGCGAGTCGGAGCCCCGGTCAAGCTGGAGCATAACACAATATTGAGGTATTCCAACGTGAACATGGACTTAGAAAATGTTAGATATAGCTAGATTTTATAACAACTCCTTCTTTGAAGCGAAAAATTATTTAGCAACTTTTTGCACACATGGGTAAAAAATTTAAAACATGCGTCTAAACATGTGACCTGATTCATAACTCGTAAGAAAAAAAATAATAATATAAAAGTCCGCACTTGCTGTTTCGATTTCACTTCACTGTTTTTTTTTCATGTATTAATGTTAAATTTATTAAAAAATTGTTCGTTATAGAGAAGTATTCTCATTCAGCAAATTTTCAATACAGCTCACAACAGAATTCTGTAAATCGAGAGATCATAAACCTTAAGACATGGCGACCAATATTCTGGTTTCATTAGCTGGCTAAGATTCAAGGTAAGGTATAGCCACTTTATCTTAGGGATGTTTATTAAAATTTTTGGAGCATCTATTAGATCGCTAGATCTATGGTTATAGTCCACATTTTTGCCTTGAAGAATGTGTATTCACCTGGCATCCGAGGTTTAAATTGCATTTTATGCGAAAATGGCTAACAGGGCTAAAATATATTACCGTTAATTCCGAATTTTAAAATTAATTATTGACAACTACATGACGCCCGCAACTCCGTTGCGTCAAAATTAATTGTTAATCGCCGGGACCGTCCATTTTTCAGAATAAAAAGTATTTGATGTCCTTTCCCTGGACTCAAAGTTTTTCCTTACCAAATTTCAGCAAAAACAGTTCAACGGTTTGGGCGTGAAGAGGTAACAGTCAGACAGACAGGTAGACAGACACGCACACTTTTGCATTATAAGAATAATCGTAACCAAAAGCCTCTATTACTCTTTAGTTAAATAAAAAGGTATGTTATTTTTTTACTTCATTAAAAATATATTAAGTATTATATCATTTTCTCAGTAAATCTTCATAAAAGCACATTTAAAAATCCTAATAAGTTAAACATGAAAACGGCTGAATTAGGTTTTATCCTGTGGTTTTATCTAAACACGAAGGAGGATTCGTAATGTATAATTAATGAATTTAAAATATCCTAAAAGGGATTCTGAGTGGATATATTTCTATTCGAATCCCTTATTAAGTATTAACGAAGAACTGATTGCGAATAATTTAATACCAATTTATATTTTCACCATTCATGCAAGACGCGGCTATCAAATGGGCTACAATTTTCGCGATTTCTTGGTTAGGTTAGACCAGAATAAACGATAATGAATAAAGTCATCCATACTGTTGACGTCGATACTAATATTATAAAATATGCAAAAGTGTGTCTGTCTGTCTGTCTATCTGACTGTCTCTCAGTATGTCTGCCTATTACCTCTTTAGTTATTCGTATATTTCGGAACGAATCAACAGTATGGCGTTGATTAATATTACGTTATTGGATGACATTGACAGGAGCTTATGTCAAGTGACATTTTACAACATGGTGGTAAGCAAGTGGTAAGTCAAATTTTAGTCACGTCAAAAAATTCTTACGGCTTTGTAGGACAAAAACAAAAGTTTTAATACATTATGAAACCCGAATATGTCAAGCAAGAAATCGTTTTGTTTACGACCTTTACACCTACGGTGTTATTATTTTAGACCCCAAACCCCAAACCTCACAATATTGTTATACTAGATGACGCCCGCAACTCCGTTGCGCCAAAACTCGTTTATCGCGCGGGAATTTTTCCGGAATAAAAAGTATCCTATGTCCTTTCCTGGGACTCAAAGTATCTCCATGCCAAATTTCAGCAAAATCGGTCCAGCGGTTTAGTCGTGAAGAGGTAACAGACAGACAGACAGACACATTTATAATATTAGTAAGGATTGTAAGGAATAAGTAATAACAGAGTTGATATCACAGACTATATGGGAGTCAGGAGCAGAGTGTTTTAGAAAAGTAAAAGACTTAAGGTAACTTCATAAAAAAATATTTTATATAAAGTTTTGTAAAAGTATTTATTAAGAGTCTGATAGTCTCTGATAGTTTACTATCAGAAAGTAACAGCGAACGTACATAGATGACGAACCAACACAATTTGGTCGACCTATATGTAACGCAATATACGCGACCAAATAATATATTATTACAGCCTGCGGTCTGTATAACTCTGTTTTTATAAATTTACAAGTTTAACTGCCGCAGTCAGAGATGAATAGTAATATTATTTAACTGTAATTAAATGAAGATTTTGACATAAGCCCCATACATGATCTATCAAGCTTTTAATTTAATTCAGTTAAATTATAGGTCTACCAGAATCTGATGGCAATTTTTGACAGCAGATTTTCATAAAATATCCTTGATCATTAGATAAATTTTTATATTTGCATGTTTAACACACAGAACCAGCCGCTATAAGAAAAAAAAAGGATCAAAATGTTTTATTCCAATTACCCCGGTATTGCTAGAGTCAATTTATTTTCTCACTTTTTGCCACCAGATTCTGGTAGACCTATAATAATATTTATCTCCGAGTGTAGCAGTAACACTCGTAAATTTCACATTTTCAACATTACAATGGATATTGAAGTAAAAATATAATATATTTTAAAAATTTGTGTCGTCAATGTTTCCAGTCTAGTAGATGTCTATTTCTGTCTAGTGTGTGGAGTGTGCTTCAGTCGCGCAGTAATGGTACCCATCATTTTCACATACGATGTTATGCAGATAAAAAAAGAAAAAATACCTATCGACCGCAATAATACGGAGACACATTCCATTAAATTGATCTTAAGTAATCATTAAAGATAACATAACATTAATTGAATGGTTATTATGACATTAGCTTTATGTAGTTGTTGGCGGAATCTTCATTAAGTTATCTAACGTTAAGTAACCGCTTAAGCCCTCTGAGTGTAACTGTCAAACTTGTTAAACTGAAAAGTACTTACTGCATTTAAGGCCATCCCTCGAACAAACGACCTTAACTATATATTTGACGCGTTGCCAAGATCGCACAAAAATCCTATTTTTACTCATCTTAGTTCAAAATTGATCTAAAAAAATTAAAACGGGGAATATGTAGTTAATGAAATTGTCTATCTATTGTCGTGTGTTTCAAATAAACGTAATTTGTAAATACTAGGGAGATGCTGAAAGTATGCTTCAATTTTAATAAATTGGTATTACTTTGGAAGCTCATGAGTTTAATAAACAAAAATAGAAAATTTAAAACGGGAAAAGGAATGTCGATATACTGAAGATTATTGATGTATTTTTTTTTAACTTTATAGCTTTCAAATTATGAGTTTATAAGGCTCTAAATACGGTAAATTACGGAATCTCCGTAGGGGAAGGGCCTTAATATTACCCGTAGCTTTATTTGTTGCGCAGGTACAGTATATTTTGTTAAAGCGTGATGATTCTCGTTTCAACATTGTACTGATTTTTATGACCATGAAATTACTTGGGTCTTAGGACAAAGCATATTTTGTTAGTTTTCATCGTAGCAAACTTTCCCACGCGCTAAAAAATTTAAAAAATATAAATAAAAATGATTTTTAACTTTGTCAGTCTCGCTAAAACTCGAACGGCTAAACCGATTTGGCTGATTTTAGTGTTGAAATAATTGTGGAAGTCCAGGGAAGGTTTATATTCGGGGGGAAGTGATACAAAGTTCACCGGATCTTCTGGTAGATAATATTATCAAAAGTAGGAAAGGCTTGTATACTTCGAATCCAAGTTTGAAATTTCTGGACCAATTTAACAAAGATATACTGTTTACTAAGAGTGAGTCTATCATGTATTGTAGTCGCCATATAAATTACTACAAGTTTGCAAGTAATCTAGAAAAGGGACAGTCTAGTACTAGTAATCTGTACAATCTAGACTGGGTCTAAGTTCTAATTCGTGTATAAATCACTCTAGTGCTGAGAAGTCCCCAGAGCACTAATTCAGAGCTAGACTTAGGTATTGATTGTAAACTTCATGAGGAACTAAGTTTTGTCTGTTAGTCTGTGAGTTTTTTAGCACAAATCTCAGAAACTGACCACAAATTTACACATAGATTTACTACATTGGTACGAGAAAGTCCAGTGGTTTAGTGCGTGGCTCTTGACTTAAAGGTTGTTGGTTCGATTCCCGTGTTTAAAAAAATTATATGTCCATATCTGATACATCAAAAAGTGGCTCGATAGACAAGGACAAAACGCATGACTATTACGTGTATATAAAAAAGTATTGATCTGATATTACTCAGAAAGTAATTCCATAAAATTATTTTATTGGGATCCAAAAAATGGTACCTTTGCGAAGGACAGCACAAAAATGTACGGTTGCCTTAGTAGAAAATATTCATGGGAGCAAAGCTTCCATACCTGCACTAGTTTAATATATTTACTAATCTATTCATGATTTCAAGGAAATTCGTACTGCCTAATAAGCCAACGAAATCGCCTTATTTGTTTCTATGAAGACATTTTTACATTTGCTCTGACAACTCACTTATCTTTAACAACAAGCTTATCTTAAATAGCTATTTGAGTATTTGGTTTACCACGTATGACCTGTTGTAACAAATTATCCACTTGGGAACAGTGAGAAATTAATAAGCTCTGCACGCGAAATATTATTTCAGCTTTTCCTTGTTTATTTGGGAGGAAACGAAATCCTGTATTGACATAATAATGTTAGAAGAAAATTGTTGATGATAAAGCTCATATATGCCGTGGCATAACATTTCAGCCATGATACGAAGGTATTATGGCATGCTTATTTATTTATTTATTTATAAATCCTTTATTTGCACATAAATATACAAAATGAACAACACAACAAAAGAGATACAAATCAATGAAAATAAAATTACAATAAAATTTACAATTTATAAAAATGTGCAAATTGGCGGCCTTACCGCTGTAAGCGGTTTCTACCAGGCAACCATCATGCTTCTTAGTTCTACGCCAACAACGTAAGCTGCTACGTCATTTTACATAACGACTACGCCATGCTAAAAACAGATGTTTGCCATGCTTTGAATCTGCTACGCTCTGCTACAAAATAATAGTTTCGTAGCACAGCCCAATCTAATATATAAAAATAGGTCGGGTTTTCCTTCCTGATGCTATAACTCCAGAACGCACAAACCGATTTCCACGGTTTTGCATTCGTTGGAAAGGTCTCGGGCTCCGTGAGGTTCATAGAAAAAATAATAAAAAAAAAAAACTTCAAGAGAAAAGCAGGAAAACAGGGAAAACAGGCAAAACAACGTTGCCGGGACAGCTAGTATCTATATAGATATTAGGCCGTTCATATATGTTATGAAAATATTACGCCATGCTATTGTAACGATCCCCTATAAGTGTTACACTAGGGCAACAGTTATACCATGCAATGCTACAAACTACAAAGCTATAGCAAGCCTAATCGCCATGTCACGAAATTGCTACGGCATACTACAAAGTTGTTACGTCTCGCTACGATAGAATAGTATCGTAGTTATAGCATGGCCTAATCGTCATTTTATGAAACCGCTAAGCCATGCTATAAGATTTCATGTCTTGCTACGAAATAAAATAATATTTCTAAATAATAGTTCCGTGCTATATTAAAGCTACTACGTCATCCTATGAAGCTTCAAACTGATGCTGTTCATTCATTTTCAAGGTCGACCTTAGATCGCATCTTGTGCTATTATGAATTAATTTCTTTTATGGTTTGCAAGTGTATTTTGCACAGTAAAAGTACTCTTTTGTCCATGGTCTTTCATATTAATAATTGTCATATTATATTCTTTAAATAATGTTTTTTGATTTTGATGGTCTACTCTATTTCCCGCACGATTTTTTTACTCTGAGATTTTTTTTTTATGAAATAAGGGGGCAAACGAGCAAACGGGTCACCTGATGGAAAGCAACTTCCGTCGCCCATGGACACTCGCAGCATCAGAAGAGCTGCAAGTGCGTTGCCGGCCTTTAAGAGGGAATAGGGTAATAGGGGAGGGTAGGGATGGGAAGGGAAGGGAATAGGGGAGGGAAAGGGGTAGGGGATTGGGCCTCCGGTAAACTCACTCACTCGGCGAAACACAGCGCAAGCGCTGTTTCACGCCGGTTTTCTGTGATAACGTGGTATTTCTCCGGTCGAGCTGGCCCATTCGTGCCGAAGCATGGCTCTCCCACGTATGAAAATTGTTGACGCCAGCCATGAAAAGTGATTATTTTTCATAAAACAGAAATGTTATTTTGTACAAACTTTGTCTTAAAAATAAAAATCACGAAAAAATTACCATTTGATTTGGTGCAGCTGTAGTTCGGTAGATATGCGCGAACATAGGTTTTAACGACTCATTCTCATTTAATATGGATCTCTTTGACAATAAAGAAGGTTTTTTATAACACAATATAGAGTATTTTCGTGGGATAGGTAGGTGCATGACCAGTAAATATAAATACCCCTAATATATTTCTGGAAAAGACTTTAATTTTCATAAGAAACTACTATTTCTAGTCATTAAATAGATATGCATAAAATAAAAAGATGAATATCGCAGAATAGTAATTTAAATCTTAAATTCATTCACATAAAAATGAAATACAAATAAAAGAGACACTGCAAATGATTTAGAACGAGACACTTACAAAAGTGTACCTTTTCATACCGAAAGCGGTTATTTAACTTGTAATAAAATTAGTGTCCGGTTTTGGACAAAATGTATTCATTTTGTTGTGTATTCATTTTAATTTAGTTTTGTGTGAATGTTGCAGTGGAAATAAAAATTACGGAGATATCAAATTGGACGAGCGGGCTTAACAGTTTTTGGACGCAACGTCGGTTTATTAAAATGCTTTGAATGGGGCGAACGAGCAGACGGATAGCCTGATGGAAGGCTTCTATCACCCGCAATTCCCGGGATGTCAAAAGTGCGTTAAGTTGCAGGTAAGAAACCTACACCCTAGTTAAAGGTGGTAAAAGAAGCATTTTTGATGAGTAAAAGATATATATTATATAGTACAGTACGACCATTAACGTACGACTTTTAACCCTGTCAATATTTACACACTAATCAATGGTGTTTGAAGTGATAAGAGTGGCCTTAGGCTGGATGTGTACGCGTCCGCGAGATTACAAGCAAATGTATGTGAATGACAGTGCGACCGCCGCTATTTAAATAAATCGGTAAATAACATATTTACTTGTAATATCGCGGTGAGACATGGCAACGCCATTACGGTGACATAGTCTTGTCTAATGTCTTAAGCTCTGGTTACCTCCAAAAGCGGCGCCGTCATGCAGCGGCCGCAATACAGCGGAAAATGACGTCACTAGAACGTTGTCCATGTAAGCAATATGGCGCGGTTTCCTAGAGAACGGTAATTGACACCGTTCTCTAGAAAACCGCGCCATACCGCCCACATAGAGTATAGACAACGTTCTAGTGACGTCATTCACCGCTGCATCACAACTGCATCACGGCCACCACACGACGGCACCGCTCTTGGAGGAAACCAGAGCTTTAGCAGGAGCTCCGTCCGACTTTTTTAAAGTCGGCCACATACATCAGTTTACCTGATTCGGAAACCGCATCATGAAAAATTCCCTACAACTATCACACACATTAGATTTTTTCCGTTCGGAATACCTAGATTAGTCTTGGAGTAGCTTCAGTGGAGTGCACACGTTTGGAAGAAACATGGTAACAGAGATTTTTTGGTGAATATTTCCTTTCACCGGCAGGAGAAGTAACGTTTCAATATAACGAAAGAATAGGTAATAATCGTTATTATATCAATCGTTGATTGATCAATGTAAATATTTTATAATACTTAATTAACTAATTAATATTAAAAGTTGTAATAACAATTAGTGGGTATAAAAATTAAAAATATAAATAGAAAAGCAAATTACATGAGTTTTATTTCTGTGTGGCATCTAATGTCTCCCAGGATGTGTAGATTTCCTTACAAATATGTAGCCAGGCAAGGGTCAGAATACCTGTTTCGAGAAGATAGTCGGTCTGGTATATTGAAACAAAAAATCATGAAAATTGACTTTTATTAATCTGACTGAAAAGATATTACCTATTTTGTTTCCAACACTTCATTTTGCGCAGAGTAGGTAACACGTTTTTAATTCCCACTTGCCAGGAAAATTGACGTTTATTTATCTTCTAGGAGGGCACAGCCCCCCCCCCCCCTAATTATATTTTGATATCTGTAAGATAAACATAGTTTTAAAAATTAGTATATAATAATAACTAAAAAATTAATACACATGTAAAAATTTAAATAAAGTTAACAATTGTCCCTTCCTAAATAAGGGGGAACAAGAGGTCCCACAGAAGGGGCCATAAAAAATCGCGGTGAAGCGAACAAACCGCGCGTTCGAGTCGCCGCATATTTTAACAACCCATTTGGCAAAACAACATTTGGCGGATTAGCTAGCGCTGACGAAAGGCAACAGAGCAATGCAGTAAGTTTCACTGTAGGTTTCACTCTTACTGGATAACTGTAATAAAATCAAAAGAACACCCAACTAAAACTCTGCCACTGAAAGCCGGCTAAGCCTGCACACGTAGACTTTTTATTGCCAGCGATTCTACTTCTCACTTTGTACCTTTTAAAGTATAGTTCCATTTTAGAGACATTGATGTATTAAAAATAAAATTGTAAAATTTTAATTGATGATTTAAAATCAGTGAGAGAGAGAGAGACTTTTACAGTTTTTTTTTTTTTAATGGTCCCTATCTGGGACCTCTTGTTCCCCCTTCAAGAAGAAGGGACAATTGGTTGCTTTTTTAGGCTTTTTACATATGTGTTAATTTTTTAATAATAATTATTTACATTTATTTGAAAGCTATGCTACAATGCTCTATGTTACAATTTTTAGGGTTCCGTAGCCAAATGGCAAAAAACGGAACCCTTATAGATTCGTCATGTCTGTCTGTCTGTCTGTCTGTCCGTATGTCACAGCCACTTTTCTCCGAAACTATAAGAGCTATACTATTGAAATTTGGTAAGTAGATGTAGTCTGTGAACCGCATTTAGATTTTGATACAATAATGGAAAAATTATTAAAAATTTTAGGGGTCCCCATAGGTACACCTAAATCAAAAAAAAATTTTTTTCATCTAACCTATGCGTGTGGGGTATCTATGGATAGGTCTTCAAAAATCATATTGAGGTTTCTCATATCATTTTTTTCTAACCTGAATAGTTTGCGAGAGAGACTCTTCCAAAGTGCTAAAATGTGTCCCCCCCCCCCCTCTAACTTCTAAAGTAGGGGCATGATAAGTCTAAAAAAAAATATATGATGTACTTTACTTTATCTATGGATAGGTCTTCAAAAATGATATTGAGGTTTCTAATATAATTTTTTTCTAAGCTGAATAGTTTGCGAGAGAGACTCTTCCAAAGTGCTTAAATGTGTCCCCCCCCTCCCCTCTAACTTCTAAAGTAGGGGCATGATAAGTCTAAAAAAAATATATGATGTACTTTACTATAAAAACTACCAACTAAAATTGGTTTGAACGAATTTATAATTTGTTTATCGCGCTTCCATCCATCTTCTCGGAATAAAAATAATCCTAAGACTGAAAGTATTTCTTTTTTTTAATTATTTTAGTAATATTATTACAGTTTATAAACTTAAATACTATAGTTAAATTATGTACTTATAGGCATTCTAAAGTTCTGTTAACACACATTAAAGCAATTACTCATTACTTACATTCTTTGTTAAATTTTCTTATAATACACATTTAAAGATCGTTGTACTCCTAAATATACTAAGCAAAGACTTTCAAAGAAATAACATAAAAGACACATGACAATGAACTTTTTAAAATTTGAATAATATAATTTGAAGTGCATATTTGAGTCACTGCTATTGTTATAAAAATTTTTCAAATAATTGTACAATAAACCGTCTAAGAAAAAGGGCATACTGTTCTAATTAATTTGAATTTCTAACGTTATTTGACGATTTATTTTATTTATTTTTAGTTGCGCTAAAAAGACTTAATAATATAAATTGCAAAATGATCGAATCGTTATTCCGCTTCATTTCGAAAAAAAGATGTTGGCTGATTGTCAGATGCATCCGATAAGCATACAAAATTTCTCCAAAATAGGTCCAGCCAAAATCGCGAAACGAAAATTTTGCTATCTGAACGGTGAATCAGGGTCATGACGTTACACAATATGACTAACATAAAAAATAACAAAACAAACATATCCAAATGTATCAAATGATCTGTTTTGTTATCTGTAGATACACCCAAAAAGTCACTTGACATTGTTGACAAATCAAAACTATCAACAAGGGGGCAAACAAGGAAACGCCTGTGTATCTAGCGTTTAATATATCAATGTCGTATCTCATGTATTTCATTTTGTTAGCCGACGGTTTATACGTTTCAGGAAGCAAGCGATATTTGTCACCATTATAAAGTTTTCAACAATAAAAATAAAAGTGATATAATACTATTGTCACAATATGTTTATTCTCTGTTTCAAGGATTTGTTATTTATTGTGGCATTGGATTTTACTCTCATGTGAGGTTTTTATTTAAAATTTTGAATGAAAATAATATTCACTAACTGCCGCACTATGAGATAAAAGGAGATTGACCGGTTTTGGACCAAGTGCTGCCCAGGTATGGGTGTACTTCTATTTTTATCCTTACATTAATAGATATTTAAAAAAAATATATTTAAAAAAACATCCATGGAATTACAAAATACCTACAAACTTATTTTATGGCATTTTATTGTTTTAAGTGATGATATTTAATATATTTTTTTAATGTTTACGTTAAAAAATATTATTCTGTGACATATTCTGAGCCCGGTTCCGACATCGCTAGTCTCGGTAACCAGTTTTTTTTTTACTAGGATCATCCTCATAGGGGATCTGTACTTTATTTATGTTTGTCATAGTATCATATGAACTATGAATCTACAATGATGTGGATAACGATTAATTATTTTGTTGTTTTATGTCAATAACCGGTCTATCGCGATCGATCGGTCGATCGTGACTGTTAGTCCAGTCGATCGTCGCGTGGCCAGGCGAAAAATATAAATAATTAGATCAGACTACCAAACCAATAAGCTAAATTATGCTGTTTCATTTAAGATTTCGAGAAGTATGAACTTGGTAGATCGCACAGGGTTTCGTTAATAATCAGTAGATCTTAGGTCTAATCAAGTTGGCGCCACCCCTGTTTTATGTCATATCATATGAATATGACAAACATAATAATTAATAAATGATCCCCTATGATATGGCATACATTGTTATATCTGTATTGTATAATTATGTTGTTAATTGTGTAATTATATTGTACACAGTAATAAACACTACAAATATATTTCATTAAAATAACAACCATAGCTATAGCTTGACCTCTTCATGTTGCCCAATGATGGACCAATGCAATCGAAAACGAAGTAATGGTCACTAGAAACCGGCTTAGATGATTGCCTATGTTTGATGTCGATTATGCATGTTAAGTTTTGCAATCTTTCTGGCAATCATGGTGATACATCATATACCTACTAACGTCGTCTTTAGTCAATAATAATTAATTCTGATACTCTGTTCTTATTTTCATTTGCTGTCAATACAAATAAAAAGTTACCCGGATAACATAAAAAGGAAGGAGGTTACACGCGTCGTAATACGCGGATCGATATCACCAAGATACTTTGGAATTTATTGCATACAATTTAGTAAATTTGGCAAAAATGTTTTGGCAGCACGCCAGATACTGTTATTGAGTAAATGATAAATCTTGATGAAGAGGACGGACGGCATTTATAAAATACGAACTTTTTCAATGAATTCCGACATTATGGAAAAATTCTGTGTGGCTATAAAATTATAGCTATGCAAATTGGGATACCATTTATTGCCAAACAAATTGATAATAGTGTGGAAGACCTACGTTATTTGGTCGGGTTATGTCAAGTCAATGTTAGTTGTTATATTGCGACTGTGCCTGACATAACCCGACTATATAAGGTAGGTCTGCCAGATGCCAATGAATTAATTACAATTTGATTGTACATTAGTTGATTTAATCTTTATGTTCTTGTGTGTTCTATTTTAATTATCACAGTATAGGCCACCTACAACTTTAAGATCGCTTGAATAAACTGAAGGCGGCTACTAAACGCCCAATAAATAATCTATACTAACATTATAAAGCGGAAGAGTTTGTTTGTTTGAACGCACTAATCTCAGGAACAACTGGTCCGATTTGATAAATTCTTTCAGTATTAGATAGCCCATTTATCGAGGAAGACTATAATAATAATAATAATAATAATAAAAATCTGAAAAAACCACTTACCTTATAGACGTCGCCGTTCCGAACACCAACAACCTGAAACAGAAACACACAGAAAAAATCCAAAAATACATACCGCTTGCAGATGAGATCAAACATATGTGGCATCAAAATACAGTAAAAATAATCCCTATTATCATCTCTTCAACCGGCGTTATCCCAAAAACACTTGCCGTTTCACTTAAATCTCTCGACCTTCACAAAAACACATATATACAGTTACAAAAGTCAATTATTATAGATACCTGCTCTATAGTCCGCCGCTTCCTTAATTCATCTTCATCATTCCCTACAACTCATACAAATTAAACTTCTTTCACACTACATGAACAGGATACTTGGCAAGCGCCCGTACCTGCTTCATTCTACCGGTAAAAGCCGAGACAAAACTCTTTCAAATAATAATAATAATCATTTATTCACTTGATGTGGTTTTACAAAGATGGTTTAAAGCGATTATTTATCATTGATACGTACACATCATACCATTACATTGGTGTGTGAATATTGTCACCGTAATAATTATTTTCGTTTTACTAAATGTCAAATACGAGTGACAAATTACATATTTTTTTTACTTCTTATAATTAATCATTTTTAGTTTATTACATAGATAATTATTGTCAAGACTTACTTTAAATTATGTCAAAAAATAAATAAATTCAAATAGCAAATATAACAATTCATTGTCAATAACATAAAATAAAAAATGTATAGGTCTACCAGAATCTGATGGCAAAAAGTGAGAAAATAAATTGACTCTAGCAATACCGGGGTAATTGGAATAAAACATTTTAATCCTTTTTTTTTTTCCTTATAGCGGCTGATTATGTGTGTTAAACATTCAAATATAAAAATTTATCCAATGACCAAGGATATTTTTTTAAAACCTGCTGTCAAAATTTGCCATCAGATTCTGGTAGACCTATAATTATTAAAATACCTACTTAAAAATAAATAATCACATAATATATTAAATTAAGATTAAAATTTATGTAATAGTTTTTTTTTGCTCTGGTATTTTATTGAATACTAGACGTTCCGCGCGGCTTCGCCCGCGTAAGTTAGATATTTCACAGTCAAATCAGTCTACAAAAAATAGCCTATGATCCTCACGTGGTCTATTTCTTATCTGACATAAATAACAGAAAAATTGCTCTAGTAGTTCGTGAGATAAGCCCTTTCAAATAATTTCCCCCGTTTTTTCCACATTTTCTTCTATTTCTTCGCTTCTATTAGTCTTAGCGTGATAAAATATAGCCTATAGCCTTCCTCGATAAATGGTCTATCGAACACTGAAAGAGTTTTTCTAATCGGACCAGTAGTTCCTGAGATTAGCGCGTTCAAATAAGCCCTTTCAAATAATTTCCCCCCGTTTTTTCCACATTTTCCTCTATTTCTTCGCTCTTATTAGTCTAAGCGTGATAAAATATAGCCTATAGCCTTCCTCGATAAATGGACTATCTAACAATGAAAGAATTTTTCAAATCGGACCAGTAGTTCCTGAGATTAGCGCGTTCAAACAAACAAACAAACAAACTAACAAACTCTTCCGCTTTATAATATTAGTATAGATTTGAATTGCCATGCAGAATATACTTCTGTGCATTAATTCTGTATTGGCCTTAATACTTCTTAATCTATTATTGTGTCTTCGATTCCGTGGAATAGAAGCAAAGGTCTCAAATAATTCAGGATTATTTTTAACAAAAACCGCGGTTTCGTAAATATATAAGGATGGAACTGTAAGGATTTTAAATTTCTTAAACCATGGTAAGCAACTATCTATCGTTTTCAATTTAAACATGGATCTGATGCACCGCTTTTGAGCTTTAAATACTAAATCACGTTGTACGGGGTTGCCCCAGTATATAATTCCGTAACGTAGATGTGACTCAGCCAAACCGTGATAGGCTGTAATCAAAGCATCTGTGTTTATAATTGATGAAAGTCGAGAGAGTGCGTACGCGGATTTGCTAATTTTTTACATAAATTATCTATTTGTGTTTTCCAATTAAATTTACTGTCAATAATTAAGCCTAAGAATTTAGTATTAGTCACTTCTGTAATGTCAATATTATTATAATTTATTTTAATGTCAAAGGAGATAGTTTAGCTTTATATATATATATATATATATATATGATATAAGCTATATATTATTACGTTAAGTCTAATAGGAGCGAAGAAATAGAGGAAAATGTGGAAAAACGGGGGAAATTATTTGAAAGAGCTTATCTCACGAACTACTGGAGCAATTTTTATGTTATTTGGCTCAGATAAGAAGTAGACCACGTGAAGGATCAGAGGCTATTTTTGTGGACTAATTTGTATGTGAAATATCTAATTTACGCGGGCGAAGCCGCGCGGAACGTCTAGTGTACAATGAAGCTTCAAAACTAGTGGGTTGAAGTCATATTAGTTATTAGATATTTAAAATATTATGAATTCGTATAAAAAAAGATCTATGGCAGGCCGACGGACAAACCTACTAATAAAACCTTAATAAAGGCTTGCACCCTTTGTGTATGGACCCGTAAAAAGGACCACAGCAATATATTTACCGAGTTTTAACAAAATAGAAACATAATACGCGTTTCATTTAACTTATCGTAAAAAATCACTTGTGTACTTTGTCGTGCGTAAATACTTGATAAAAACGCGTAAAAATGAACGTGACTTTCGCCCAAAGGTTATTTCGAACGTGATATGAAATCTAAGTATCAAGACGGTTTGTAGTGGGGACGACTTTTGACATATAAAGTGCTGTCAAATGGCGAGAGATTTCTGAAACGATCTGCGTTTAATCGAATGATTTTTAGTCATTGTAATTGATCAACTTTTTGCAATATTTTATATATAAACTTTACTAACGATCCTTTTCTTTCTTTGGCGTATCTTTGAATTTTACGTGATTTCGATTTTACTAACAAAACTGCCTTGGTACTAGTAGTTAAGAAGAAAAAGAAAATAATCTTTTCGCGTTGTATCCTTGACACAGCTGGTATTAAATAATATTAACAAAATGTTTAGAACTTAAAGTTGCAGTAACATTCTTAAAAACAAAAGAGTAAGCTGAATATACTGAGATGTATAAAATTAAAAATTCTTTTTACGGAAAACAATGGGTATGTTTTTAACAACGAACCTTATATTAGTTTAATTTTTCGCTTGTTTTTGCCCATGGCTCTGTAGTCTGTATATCCCGATTTAACTGACTACACAACAAAAACATCGCAATCATGATTTTAAGTGAAGGGAAAGAATAGGGCTTTACGTGAAGAGGGACCTTTACACATCGATGACTATCTATACAAAAATGTAGAAATAAATAAAATAAATATATTTCTCTTTCATCAATCACTTTCATCGTTTCATTTATTATGTATGTCTTTGCTATTTCCAAAGTCAAGGACGATTTCATTCATGATTCAACTAACTTTGACGCGACATGTAGGTGAAAAGATGAATAGAAAGATCGGCCAAGTGCGAGTCGGACTCGCGCACGGGTTCCGTACCGTTATAGAGCGAAAGTAGCTAAAAATTGTGTTTTTTGTATGGGACTTGGGAGCCCCCCTTTATTATTAATTTTATTGTTAAATATTAAAATACACACATAATTGTGGATTTTGTGACAATTTTAAGTGCCTATATGTTGTCATTATGGATTACGAGCCAAAAATACCAAAAAAATCACGTTTGTCGTATGGGAGCCAGTTGCGTCAGTTAAATATTAACTTTATTTTGTTTGTAGTATTTGTTGTTATAGCGGCACCAGAAAAGCACAATCTGTGAAAATTTCAGAAGTCTAGCTATAGCGGTTCTTGAAATACAGCCTGGAGACAGACAGACAGACGGACAGACAGACGGACAGACATCGAAGTCTCAGTAAAAGGGTATCGTTTTTACCCTTTGGGTATGGAACCCTAATAATTAATACACACACCGAAAAAACGCTTTAACACGACAATATTTTTTCTTTAGAGTTGTGTTTTTCAACCCCCTGAGGGCCCGCAAAGAATGAGAATAAGAGGTCATGATAAACTGACAAGCACTGAACTAGAGCAACTATACAAAAATACATAGAGGTATACACTATACACAGTTGAAGCAAAAAACGTGGTTAAATGAATGGGATTTTTTGGGTTGTTTACAAAGAGTTCACCGTGAAAGAAGTAGCGCTGAAATAGTTACTTTTGACTTGTATGTTTCTAATGACAAATGCTTAAACGTAAATTTTGCCATACAATCATGTATAAAAATTAAAAAGTAACTCCCTTAGCACTGCTACTTTCATAGTGAACTCTAAATATAAAAGACACACACAACCTAAAGCATTCTCACATTGTTTTCTTACACCCTAAACAGTAGATCATCTTTCCAAAATGTTTGTATAGGTCTACCAGAATCTGATGGCAAAAAGTGAGAAAATAAATTGACTCTAGCAATACCGGGGTAATTGGAATAAAACATTTTGATCCTTTTTTTTTTTCTTGTAGCGGCTGATTTTGTGTGTTAAACATGCAAATAGGCACAGAAAACCGGCGTGAAACAGCGCTTGCGCTGTGTTTCGCCGAGTGAGTGAGTTTACCGGAGGCCCAATCCCCTACCCTATTCCCTTCCCTACCCTCCCCTATTCCCTTCCCTTCCCATCCCTACCCTCCCCTATTACCCTATTCCCTCTTAAGAGGCCGGCAACGCACTTGCAGCTCTTCTGATGCTGCGAGTGTCCATGGGCGACGGTAGTTGCTTTCCATCAGGTGACCCGTTTGCTCGTTTGCCCCCTTATTTCATAAAAAAATTATATATATATATATATAAATTTATCCAATGATCAAGGGTATTTTTTGAAAATCTGTTGTCAAAAATTGCCATCAGATTCTATATAGTTGATTTTACCATACTTTGTCTCTCTGTCTGTTACCTCTTCGCACCCAAACCACCGAACTGATTTTGCTGAAATTTGGTATGGAGATACTTTGAGTCCCGGGAAAGGACATAGGATATATTTATCCCGAAAAATGTACGGTTCCCGCGTGATTAACGAATTTTGGCGCAATGGAGTTGCGGGCAACAAAATAGTGTGTATTATTGCTTTACTACGTCGCCACTCTAGCGTTACGTCGCTACGCCAGCACTACGTCGCCACTTCAGCGTTACGTCGCTACGCCGTTCTCATCAAAACGTTTAAAACGACGTAATAATGTTTTTCAGTTTGCTGCGACTGTGAGGTATGAGAAAACGCGTCCCCGGGCATGGTTCATGATATGTTACACTGTATAAGGAGCTTGTACCGACACATAGAAGTAGGAATACATAGAAAGGACATAGGAAAATCTATACTAATACTTATGGACCCAACAAACGTCTTGCCGGGCTGATTTGTGAATCTAAAACAACTGGTCGCCGATTGCATACAATAAAAAATATGTAAATATGTCCAGCTCTTTAGGAGTTCAGTGAGATACACATTCACGTAGGGGAATTGTGCTTAAGATGACATACATTTATTTAAAATAAAATAAGTCACATGAGATCAGTAACTTACTTTTATAAATAAATGATTCATAAATAACGAAATTAAACAGTTTCAGAAAAATCAATTTAATATAACATTAAGAAAAAAACATTAATTGCACTTCAGGTCTACGAGTGTAAGATAACATATCTATATGGTAAGACGACATACTATGATTCCTTAGACTTTGATGGTATGCCGTCTTATACAATATGTAAATGCAAGCTGCATTATCATCCCTCTAGTTGTCAGTAGTGTAAGGATTCTTAAGTTCTTCATCATCGACAAAAAATATACAATGCTTCTGTTACCAATTTAACGGAGACATAAGTAATTACAGTATGTCATCTTAAGGGCCTTCCCCTACGGAGATTCCGTAATTTACCGTATTTAGAGCCTTAAGCGTCTCCCAGACAGACGCGGCCTGCGGTGGCGGTGGCGGTGGCGGCCAGTTGAATGGCTTGGCCGCGTGGCCGCGTGTGTCTGTGTCGTTCCTAGAACTCTCAAGTCATCCAACTGACCGCCACCGCTACCGCCACCGCAGGCCGCGTCTGTCTGTGACACGCTTTATAAACTCATAATTTGAAAGCTACATTATAACTATAATAAAAATACAGAAATAATCTTCAGTATATCAACATTCCTTTCCCCGTTTTAAATTTTCTATTTTTGTTTATTATACTCATGATATTAGCTTCCAAAGTAATACCAATTTATTAAAATTGAAGCATACTTTCAGCATCTCCCTAGTATTTACAAATTACGTTTATTTGAAACACACGTTAATAGATAGACAATTTCATTAACTACATATTTCCCGTTTTAAATTTTTTTTTAGATCAATTTTGAACTAAGATAAGTAAAAAAAAAATAGGATTTTTGTGCGATCTCGGCAACGCGTCAAATGTATGGTCAAGGTCGTTTGCTCGGGGGATGGCCTTAAGCACAATTTCCCT
Organism: Cyaniris semiargus; assembly: GCA_905187585.1. NCBI lineage: Eukaryota > Metazoa > Arthropoda > Insecta > Lepidoptera > Lycaenidae > Cyaniris > Cyaniris semiargus. Next base: position 10,088,329 of record LR994566.1, on the reverse strand, counting down.
ACAGTAGAATTTTAATTATGTATTATAAAAGTTAGGCCACGTTTACGTTGGGTGATGAGGAGTAACCATGATTTCGCAACTATCTACAGAACAGAATTCGATCATGGGCGACTAAAGACGAATGACCTTCTACGGGTAATTGTCTACATTTGTCCATAATGGTCTATTTGACACGCAGAGGCACGCCCACTATACCAAATAAAGAGAAAGATTTTGTTTGTTTCGATCAAGTTCTGTAACAACTGGACCTGGGTTTTTATGGTCATCATAAAAACCAGATGATAGAGAATACTAAAGTAGTACCACAGTAGTACCTACTCTATTTATATATATTTTTTTAAATAATAATGGACATTGTATTGGCATTTGATATAATAATTAAAAAATGATATAGATAATATTCCTTATTATAAAAAAAGTTAGGTATCTTTGTATACTTATTGTGATAAGGAATTGTCTAAGATGATTTCATTAGTTACTTAAAAATTAGAAGTTGGAATTATGTTTCATAGATAGAAATGTTGTCAAGTTTAAGTATATTTTTTTTATGTTTTTGTGTTTTTTATGTTTTACTTTTTTAAGGTTTTATGTAGCGTTTTTTTATGTTTAGCGTATAAATTGTAATTAGTTGCCAACAAACTGCTGCGCAGTTTGACAAATTTTAATGTTTATTGTAAAATGTTAATTTACTCTGAATAAATAATTAAAAAAAAAAATTATTTTCGGACTTTGTTTGGAACTGCGTTTTCACACACGTTAGCAACCTGCAACTATCAATTTTAATTTTTACTAACGTTGTAAATGCGAAAGCTTCGTCCCATAACGAATTCACGTTGAAAGCAATGAGCTTGAACGATTTTTATGAAGGAGATTGACACATAGTCCCAGACAAAAACTACGAAAAAAAATTTGGTTGAAAAACACACGTATGGTTTTCGAGCGATAAAGGAATTTCCACGCAAATTAATTGTTAAATATTGTTAAGTTACCTACTGAAAGTTAATTATTTGGTTTTTACAGTTAACAAATAATTATTTAGCACCTATATTTTCTACTTAGCTCTATGTGCAAGATAGTAGAAGAGGAAATTTTAAGATATTTATGTTGGCTTATGTGGTATCATTTGTTCTTGGGAGATACAGCGTTATGTGGACTTAGATATAATATAACACGTCTCGTGCCAGAGAGAAATGTAGCCTTTAATTCGAGCTTATAAATGAAGCTATTAGGGTTTCAAACTAATGATTAATTTCTTAGATTTTTTAAACTTTAAAATTTAAAAAAGCTTAGAAATTAATCATAGAAATACCAATCCGTGGAAGAGTAACTGAGTCAAATAAAAAAAATCGGCCAAGTGCGAGTTGTACTCGCGCACGAAGGGTTCCGTACCACTACAATGCAAAAATAGGCTAAAAATTGAATTTTTTGTATGGGAGCCCCCCTCAATTATTTAATTTATTTAAATTTTATAATTAATTATTAAAGTACAAATAAAATTAAGTATTTTGAGAATATTTCAATTGCCTATGTGTTGCCGTTATTGATTAAGAGCAAAAAATATCAAAAAAAATCACGTTTGTTGTATGGGAGCCCCCCTTAAATATTTAATTTATTTTATTTTTAGTATTTGTTGTTATAGCGGCAACACATATACACAATCTGTGAAAATTTCAGAAGTCTAGCTATAGCGGTTCTTGAGTTACAGCCTGGTGACAGACAGACGGACAGTCGGACAGACGGACAGACATCGAAGTCTTAGTAATAGGGTCCCGTTTTTACCCTTTGGGTACGGAACCCTTAAAAAATGGTTCCACACAATGCATACTGAGCCGTACTTTTAGTTCGTTTTCATACCCAAGTCGGTTATACAATTTTAATCGCCTACTTATTACAGTTACTGGAGACGTATTTGAAGCTGTACAATGTACATATTATGAGTATTTTCAAGTTTTCTCAAAATCTAAAGACACTAGGTAGAACAAATAAATCCTAAATCATTGTTTCTTATTCATTGTCTATAATTCAAACGAAAATAATAAAATCAAGCAAACGCAACCAAGATTTTCGGCTAAAATTAAATCGCTGCGAAAGTTTTGATTTCTTAAGTCGATCAGATATCTACGTTATAATATTTGCTTATTCGACTTGTCGATAATTTTCTTGGCGCAATAAATTCCAAGTTATTAAAAGTTATATCGAAAATTCCAGAGAACTTGTCGCGCGCGACAGCCGGCGGAACCAATATCGAACTTGTTCCACAATTAATTATTCAAGAAAATAAACCATCAGAGAAGTTGATTCATAGGCAGATGGCGGATCGTTATTTGGTCGCGTCAAACCCATCCGACCGATCACAGCTAACATTGAATTGACATAAGCCGACCACATGACGTGGGTCTGTCAACTGCCTAGGAATCAATTTCCTCGATGGTACCATCGGAGAAATTAATTCATGCACAGCCTACTTTATTTGGACAGGTTATTGAGGCCACCACGGCGTATCATCGCACACACTATGTCTTATAACGACGCTGTCGTCAAATCCAACGCATTTTTTATTTATTTTCAATCTATAAATCATGCCCCTCTACATGATTGCATAGTCATAAACGCCAAGAATACCTATAATGTGTCTATCCTTAGTCAACACAGCAAGGCCGAATTCTAAAAATTGACACTAAAAATAACTCAAGCATATTCGATAGCATACTGATTTGTTTATAAGCATATATAATATTTAATAATAATATTTGTACACCATGCTGATATTAAAAATATTTATAAATCCTCTACTACTATAAATTCAAAGATAATTATTTATTATTTATCGTGATTATGTACCAATACATTTCAAATAACGAATGAGGTTTTCAATTAAAATAACCATTTTTAATTGGAAATATTTTCTCAATCAAAAGAAAAAATATTTTATTGAAGACTTATTATGGATTAAATATTTGCATTTACCAAAACAGATTGAGAAATCAAAGTCAACACAAAATCATTACAGTTTAAAATTGTTTTCTGCAAACAACGCACAACACAGAAAAATAATTAAATTGTAAGAAAGTTAAAAATTAAGGTATTTCTTTTCGGAGTTCCGTACCGAAGGTTATAAACGGGATATAACTGTGACTTCGCTTTTTGTGTGTCCGTCTGTCTATTACTAATTAATAGTAACAACAGGAACTTGAAGTGTTTACAAAGTAGCTACTCAATGGTTGGGATCTGTGAGAAAAACCGATTCTTACTTGGCCCGATTTTAGTCAAAACGTTGTCGTGCTTCATTAAAAAAAAAAAAAAGTTTGCTTAATACTTACTTCTCTACAGTATAATAAGAACTTAAGTTCCCACTTTACTCCACCTATAAACGGCTAAGCTGGCCTTGAAATTTTGCGGCCCTAGGCTCAGTCCTTATGGCCCTATAGGGAAATCTGACCCTTTTGTAAATCTTTTACTGCGTACCCCAACTCTGGGTTTTATGACTAGATCAACTGACAACTCATGATTTTATTCTTGCGGTCCAGACGTCATATAAAAAAAAAAGTTTTTTTTTCATGTGGTCAAAGCAGCAATTTTTTTTTAAACCAAAATTAATATACATTACTGTATGATGCCCGCAATTCCGTTGCGCCAAAATTCGTTTGTCATGCGGGAACTGATCATTTTTCCGGGTCAAAATTACTCTATGTCCTTTGCTGGGACTCAAAGTATACTTTTCAGCAAAATCGGTTCAGCGGTTTGGGCGTGAAAAGGTAACACACAGATAGACAGACAGACAGATGGACACACTTTGACATTTATATTTGATAATATTAGTATGGATTTTAGGCCTTCGGATTTTGTAATAGTCGTGATTACTAATAACATCGTAATAAAATATTATTATGATTACCTTGAGTTTCGATTAAAGTTGTAAAAATTGGCTTGACCTTGTCAAATTCAGGTAACAATCAAGTTTTAGGGTTAGGGCATAGCCTCGGTAACTATGTTTTAAAATAGAAATAAATAACAATCGAACAATCTCCATTTTTTAAGTCGGTTAATAAAACATGTTCCAAGTGAAAGGATTCCTGCAACGTAAGGTCTAGTAGATTCACGTATATTTTAGTAATCTACTGCTTATGCTACTAGGTGGAAAATGGTCTGCATAATGCATATATAAACAGGCTTAGGCAAAAAAAATGTCATACCCGAAGTATAAAAATTAATCTTGTATGACTCAACGCTACAGCCAACATACTATAATGTAAATTTTTATAGAGTATGACAATTATTTTTTTACCTATACGTGTGCCAATATAATCAACAGTTATTTTGTGAACATGATCTCGGGCAGTAGCCCGAGATCATGTTCACAAAATAACTGTTGATTTTATTATTTTTACTAGACGTTCCGCGCGGCTTCGGCTTCGTAAATTAGATATTTCACAGACAAATTAGTCCACAAAAAATAGCCTATGATGCTTCACGTGGTCTACTTCTTATCTATGCCAAATAACAGAAAAATTGCTCCAGTAGTTCGTGAGATTAAGCCCTTTCAAATAATTTCCCCCGTTTTTTCCTCTATTTCTTCACTCCTATTAGTCTATGCGTGATAAAATATAGCCTATAGCCTTCCTCGATAAATGGGCCATCTAACACTGAAAGAATTTTTCAAACCGGACCAGTAGTTCCAGAGACTAGCGCGTTCAAACAAACAAACAAACAAACTCTTCCGCTTTATAATTAATTACACCTTAAATTACTGAGATGATTACATTTAATACATTTTTTTTAGTAAATGCAAATTAATGTTTAAATCAATATTTCAAATTTTCAGGTAATCTCTATTAAAACTATAGAATAAATTAATAATATTATGTGCTATCCATAGAATATTATAAATGCGAAAGTGTGTCTGTCTCTCTGTCTGTCTGTTACCTCTTCACACCCAAAACGCTAAACTGAGTTTGCTAAAATTGGGTATGGAGGTACTTTGAGTCCCGGAAAAGGACATAGGATACTTTTTATCTGGAAAAAATGTACGGTTCCCACGCGATAAACGGATTTTGGCGCAACAGAATTGCGGGCGTCATCTAGTAGATAAATAACTATCGTCATCTAGTAATAATTAGAGCCTTTTTCACCACTTTCTGATAAGTGCCGGATAAGATATCCACCACTTAACTTGACAGAATATATATTGAGAATCTATCAAAAAAGTTGTGGACAGCCTATCCGGCACTTTATCAGGAAGTGGTGAAACAGGCCCTTAGACTTTTAAATATCATAATTTTTTTTGGATTAACACCAACAAGTAATAAGGAATTTAAATCGTTTTTTAAACGTTTTCGCAGAAAAAGTTTTTCAACTTCCAACTCAGCTACGTGATGAGAATAAATCTAATTAGAGATTAAAAGATTTACTTTTTACCTTAGATTAAAGCGTTCTGATGAAGAAAAAAAAGTTCCAAAATAAAAATAATATATTTTTCCAATATGTTTTTTTCTTCATTACATGATGTCGCTATTTAATTTGTACATTTTTATTTAATAAAAATGTCATCAAGTATAGTCAATTAAAAGTTATGCCGGTTTTTCAATGGGAATCATAACTTAGAAGTATCTATCAAAATAAATAATTAAAGTTTTTCCAAGGCTTATTAATGTGACACGCGAATTATATAACAAAAATGTTATTATCAACTTTGAAAAACAATAAAATATATTTTAAACTAAATAGTTTCCAACTTACCTCAAGTTCACAATTTAAATTTCACAAAAGTTTACATACTAAAACTTTCTTAGTCACATAATCAACCCATGTTTTTGTAACCACTAATATTCAACCACTACACTCACAACCACTGTGACGTATTTTGCGCGCGAAAAAATCAAAAATGGCCGCCGTGACGTGACAGCTCGCTTCCCGGTGCTCTACTAGAGCCAACTCCGTCGGTTCTCGTTACTTTCTATGCGCCGTACGATGCGCAACTTTTGAAATTAAGTATTATTTTTTTAACTGTTTTTTTTATTTAGGTATTTATTAGAGATTTTGTATACAAATATGCTGAACTAAAGGAGTGTTTAACCGATATAACTTATTTAAATAAATAGTAATTTAGTTATTTTTATTTTTATTTATTTAGTAATCTTAAATTTGAAATTAATAAGACAAAAAATATTCGATTCGCTAAATTGGAATTTTGAATACACGACTTCTGTAAATTAAAGAGACCGCTAACCTAAGGTCGCTTTTCCACCTTAATAATTTTAGTAGAGCTAATGTATACTAATACCAGATGAAGCCCGCAACTCCGTTGCGCCAAAATTTTTTTACCAAGCGGGAACCGTACATTTTCTGGGATAAAAGTATATGTCTTTTCCCGGGACTCAAAGTATTTTCATACCAAATTTCAGCAAAACCGGTTCAGTGGTTTGGGCCCGAAGAGGTAACAGACAGACAGGCATATTATAAAGAGGTAGGTAAAGTTTGTGACCAAATAGCGAAACAACAGACTTGTTACATTACCTATCGGTGTAATCTCTGAAGCTGCTGAACCGATTTTGATGTTTATTTTCAGCAATAGAATGTTATGCTATGTGGCTTCATACAGCTGGTGAGTGACGGAAAAGCAACATCAGCAATTAGTTAAAAAAAAATGCACCTGTTTCTGAAACAGTAAACTTTTTATCATTTTTCAGCATCATATTAAATGCTTATTTTTACATTGGACAATAATATATAACCATGATTGCCACCATGATTGCAAAGCTGTTGAAAGCATGCACAATTGATGGCGAACTTCGGCAATCATAGACAGATATGACTATAACAAGTTCGTAATCGCTTGCCCATCATGGACCATAGTAGAGACAGAGAGAGATTAAATGGATATAGGCTGTCTCTCTTGAGTAAACGACACTAGCCGAATTTTAATTTCGGATCAAGACTTACGAGTTCCGGTATAAAAATAATGTTCTAAATAAAACCAGTTTAAAATTATCGTCTCTGACGTCACTCACTACTTGTGCCTTTCACTCGATCATCTGACTTTAAAATTACGAAAAATTCGATTACTGTCCAGCTGGCTCGTTGGTCTAGGGGTATGATTTTCGCTTAGGGTGCGAGAGGTCCCGGGTTCAAATCCCGGACGAGCCCAAACCCTTTTTTGGGGAGTACATCCAACTACTCATAGAAAAAGATGAAAGGTACAGCATCCAATTATTATTATTAACACGTAAAGACTACAAAGGACGAGTATTATTTTTGGTATAGGTTTAAAATTGTAATGTAAAAAAAAAACATGATAATATAATAGATATATTTAAATCTCTAAACTCTACACATTAGTCGAAATCGGTGGCTTAGCCATTTTCTTACGGTTAATATAAAAGTTATTAAGTACAACAGAAAAGTAATATATATATATATATATATATATATATATATATATATATATATATATATATATATATATATATATATATATTAATTTCAAAGTCCATAGCATAACGAATATCAAAATGACCAAGCCACCGATTTTGACTAATGTGTAGAGTTTTTAGATTCTTCTCGTGCTGCTGACACACTCGCGACATAAGTGTAAAATTAAGGTTTTTAGATTTAGTGCTGAGTATGTAAGGTTAGAAACTTGGCTCTACATGAGATCTCACTACTTTTTGACACCACGAACTATAATATGTTCTCGTCTTGGCAACATTTTTACGTGAAAATGTTTTTGGTGGGATTTTATTTCTTTTTGTAAGTTGGTTTATGTTTTGTTCTTTTGGTTCATTTTTTCTTTCTTTTTTTGGGTGCATTTCTTGTACGTATCAGCCACGCCTTTTTTCATAGCCCACTCTCTTTCTTTGCCTTTTTGTTTAATGATTTACTATTCAAAATAAGAGGTAAATCCGGGCGATACCTCGCTCTTAGGCGATTATATTCCACTATAGCTGATTGTTGTGCTTTAATACTGCTAAAATCAATATTTACAAGTTGTATTTTAGCTATAGCAAACATCTTCGTGTCGACGATAGTGTGATGTAGGATATATTAGCCAATAGTTTCATATAGTTAATGCACTCTAGTCGACAAGAGATGTCGCTATTGGGCGCCTATATCGCATTATCGTCGACGCGAAGCAAGTGCTTTGCCAGCCTTTAAGAGGGGATTGGTTATATAAAATTAGGAGACAAACGAGCATGATGGAAAGTAACTATTGTTGTCCAGTTGCCAGCATATATACCTTAATCTGTGATTGCCAGCCTTTTAGAGAGAAAAGGCTTAATTGAAGGAATAGGGGAATAGGGAAAAGGGGTATCCCTATTCCCCTGTTCTCTTTCCTTTTTTTATGAAATTAGGTGGCAAACAATCAGACGGGTCACATGATAGAAAGCAACTGCCGTCGCCCATGGAAACTGTAACATCAGAAGAGTTGCAAGCGCGTTTCCGGCCTTTTTATGAAGGAATAGACAAAGGGAATAAGCAGAAGAAAATAGGGATAGGGAATAAGGTATAAGGTGCAGTTGGGCCTCCGGTAAACTCACTCACTAGACGAAACACAGCGCAAGCGCTGTTACACGCCGGTTTCCTGTGAGTCTATGGTCTCTCAAGCCTAACACGTATTTTTTTGTTGGAACGAAGTTCTTTATTGCGCGTTGCGAAAGGAGGCTAGACGCAAAAAAACGACACTTTTTTATTAGTACCTGCATAGTAGGGGTAGAGGGCGTTGATAGTATTACTGTGCGTCAACTAGAAGGTGTTTTTGAGAACAAACAGCGCCATCTACCGGACGTTTAAATAAATTTTATTACAATTCCACAAAATTGTCGTTGTTAGTATTCCTGGACGTCAAATAGATGGCGTTTTTTTGGAACGAAGTTTCTTATTTTATAACTTCGTTCCATCCGGGTGTCCTTTGACACCTCTGTAGTTTTTTTTTTGACACAAGAAGTATTTTATACTATTTTTAATTTTGTATCTAGCACAAGAAACGGTAGTATCTCATACTAACATCCACCCTCTATATCAAGGAGATGGGATAGGTTGGTTGGGTTTGATAATTTTTTTGTTGTTTCTGTACTAATATTATGTTACATACCAAATTTCAGCTTTCTAAGACTTCAGGAAGTACCCTAACAATTTTGATGATCGGTGAGTCAGTGACAAAATTGTGGGTGTTTTGATTTTTGGACACCTTTAAAATCTTTAGATTAGTAGATAGTAGTAGATAGTATAATAGCTACGATATTCAAACATGTAATTATATCTTAAAAATTTGAATTATCTGGCACTATCCAAACCAAAGTTACGAGGGTACAAATATACGACGAAACGTTTCCAGAAAAGTCCTTGCGCTTCGCTTGGCTCGTCTTGGCGGGGGCACTACCGTGCCCTCAGATTTGATATAAAGAATAAATATTGTAAACACTGCCAAAAATAATCTTCTAATCTGCCTAAGAAAAACAAAAAAAGTATATTATTATTTATAAAAAGTATAGGATATTTTTTATCCCGGAAAAATGTACGGTCCTTTCCCGGGACTCAAAGTATCCCCATACCAAATTTCAGCAAAATCGGTTCAGCGGTTTAGGCGTGAAGAGGTAACAGACAGACAGACAGACAGACACACTTTCGCATTTATAATATTAGTATGGATAGTAGTGTATTGTGTATGATCACAGAATACATATTAGTACAGTATGATACAAAAAAATACTTATCAATCGTCTGTTTCTAATATCAATCAATAAAACACTATCGACAACATAATAAATACTATCTTTATTGTATGCTGTAAGCTGATTTAACCGGTACGAGAATAGGTACAGGATTTATAATATTATTATTGAACATTATTATAGTAACCTACATTAACTATTTTACTAACCAGAAAAGGCTTTAAAAACTTATGTCTTGCTGGTCTGAGACCTTTGGTTGCCCGAAAATTAAAAGTTATGCCGGTTTTTAAACTTTGGGAATTAAAACTTTCTAAGTACGGTCTATCAATCATCCGGAGGAACTTTAAACTGGTAAAAAGCATTTAAAATGTTTAGACAAATTTGTTGAGTACTGGGTCCACTGTTAACTATAAAAGAATATGGAAATCCATCACTGCCAGGAGCGGTATCCTTTAATAAACCTAGGACCAGTCTGAACTCATCAAGGGAAAAAGGAGGTACTTAGAAAAGGTTAAGTCTGTAGGCATTGGAGTTCGTTTCATAAATAAGTAGCAAGTAAAGTACTATATTGGTTTTGAATTGCTTTTTTGAACGTTGGCACTTGGCGGTTGTACTATAGAGGAAATTGATTGATCTATATGCAGATGGACGGACTACAATTCTTTATTCGTACAACTTAAAACTAATCTTAAACTTAAAACACATCAACAATAAGAACAAGTTAGCAATACCAATGTTCAGACTAGCCAAAGTAAGCAAATTCTTTAAAGGCTAATGTATACGCCTATACAATAAAATCCCAGAAAATGTTCAAAATCTAACTTTAAACAAATTTAAAAAAGCAATTAAAGAACGTTTGTGTGCTAAACCATAATATTATAAAGAGTTATAAAGTCAATAATTTCATCGAGGACAGCACACCTTGGGAATAGGGTGGCTCCATGCAGGTTACTTTACTTTTATTTTTGTGACATAGCTGTAAGCCATAACATTGTTATATTATTTTATTTTAAAATTGTAATTTTCCATTTTTTTAGTAAAATATGGCCCCGTGCGTGTTTCTTACGCCGCGCCGGTTCTTCTCGCCGGGTTAGTTCCCGAACCGGTGGCAGGCATCGTAGTTGCTTCGTTCTTTCTACGACTTTCAAAAAATGTATCATGATACCCATTTTGAGTAAAAAGATATTTTATTTATTTATTACAGATAAACTATTTACAAATAGGCGGTCTTAATGCTTACAGTAGTTTCTACCAGACAACCTTTTCAGAGCTACTTTATTTGGTCCGGTTAATGTTAGTCGTGTCGTGGGATTATCATAATACGAACAAATTACGTAGGTCATTTGCCTATAAAAAGCACACGGCACTAACCTTTCTCTGGCTCTGCTTTTAAAGGCGCCTTCTTGATTCCTGTTCTTGCGATTTCACACATGACACACGTTAATATTGAACAGTGAACACTCACGGCGGTTAATCGGTTAATTGTAGTTCCAACTATTTTCGAATTTCGAATGCGACGAATACGACAAATAAAGCAAATCGAGGAATAACGCGAATAAGATTAAAGTACCCCGCAAACGATCAAATTGTGTGTCAAATTTTACGTGTTTGTCAAACAGTTTGATAGTGTACAGCTTTGTTTGAAGCGTTTGTCAAACAAACTACGTGTTTGACCTGTTTGAAGAAAATTTGGATTTGCGTAGCGTTTGACAAACGTGTTTGAACGTGTTCCGCTGTATTTGTCAAACAAGATCTCATGATCTCAAACCGATTCTAGCTAATTGTTTGACAAACTTGTTTGATGCACATTTCAAATCGTATCAAACATGTTTGTCAAACAAATTTGATCGTTTGCGGGGTACTTAATATCACGAATGAAGCGAATGCGGCAAAAAAAAACGCGCGCGAAGTCGCCGCGGTCTATATTATTGTTATTATTATTATAAAACTGTGTACTGGAAAAAAGTGAGGGTAGGTGGAAAACTTAAACACTCAACGTCATAAACTACCTTACATGTCAATAAAAATATTCGCACTACCCACAAAAGACAACAAACAACGAAAAATGGGAAAATGGAATTAAATTTATTTTATATAAATAGTTAGGTAGTTTTTCTTAAACTGTAAAACCAAATTTAAAAACCAATAAGTATAAGCTTAAGGATATATATAAGGTCAAATTCCGTAGTAAGTACATCTAATTAAATTATGAAAGTACTAAATAAGTAAAAAATTGGACACCCAGACACTTATTATTAATTATAATGATTACCTACTTAATAAAATAGATTTTTAAGGAATTATACGATATTTAATTATTATTGAAAAAAATTGAGATGTAATTTGACCACCGCTATTATATTACAAACACAATAGTCGTGTTCGTTTCGCATACGAAAAGCTAAAAATGAGTGTCAGTGTTAGTGTCATGTGCCAAATTCTGACAGAAATTGATGATAATTTCTATTTTTGCGCATGCGCGAAAGCTGCTCATGCGCATTGAAAAATGAAACGAATATGTCTAATCCACTGACCTCCATTATACAAGTACGCTGGACTAATGATACCCTTTGAAATGACAGCTATTTTTTGTGCCTATTTGAAGTGGAATCAGCTCCCCCGATGGGAGGGATAGGAACTAAATTTGACCATTGACCAAATATATTTGTCTATGATTTGACGTAAAAATGACGTTTGAAAGTCGCCATATTGGCGCTGATAGCAGTAGTGGGAGTATTTGGAACTAATACTAGTGATGACAACCAATAACGACTAAGCGGCCATTTGCAATTTACGTCAAATTTAGTTCTCTTCCCGATCACTGGGGGCGCTGATTCCGCTTCAAATAGGCACAAAAAAAAGTGGGTATCATAGGTCCAGCGTACTTGTATAATGGAGGTCAGTGGTCTAATCTAACAGCTGTATTGCCATTACTATATTATATTGTATTATCTATGCCATTACTCTTCGAAGGATAGTTTTCATCAATTATTTCAATTTGAAATATTTCCGCAGAATTACCGGTGAACCCACTTTTTTTGGGCTTAAAAAATCGCAAATCGTACAAAGAAAATAAGCAGTTTTTAGCCGTTAATATTTGATACAAAGTTCCCAATTCTGACGAATTCTCAAAAAATGTAACACTTCCGGCAAAAATTACGTATGATAAATGGAAATTTTAAAATAAATTATTTCACATAACGTGTCGCTAAGATATTGATTTTTTGGTATCAATCGATGTAGGATGTTTTATTCTACTAAATATTTCGAATTTAGGTCAGAATCTTTGAATTTATAAATGTTTATATACTCTGTCAAAAACACTATCTTTTTAGCGTTCCGTAGCCAAATGGCAAAAAACGGAACCCTTATAGATTCGTCATGTCTGTCTGTCTGTCTGTCTGTCCGTCCATATGTCACTGCCACTTTTCTCCGAAACTATAAGAGCTATACTATTGAAATTTGGTAAGTAGATGCAGTAGTCTGTGAACCGCGTTTTGATACAATAGTGGAAAAATTATTAAAAATTTTAGGGGTCCCTATAGGTACAACTGAATCAAAAAAACATTTTTTCATCTAACCTATGCGTGTGGGGTATCTATGGATAGGTCTCAAAAATCATATTGAGGTTTCTAATATCATTTTTTTCTAACCTGAATAGTTTGCGAGAGAGACTCTTCCAAAATGTTAAAATGTGCCCCCCCCCTCTAACTTCTAAAGTAGAGGCATGATAAGTCTAAAAAAATATATTATGTACTTTACTATAAAACCAACGAAAATTGGTTTGAACGAAATGTAGCAAGTAGTTTTTTTTTAATATTTTTATATTTAAATAAAAATTTTTTCTTTCATCTAACCTATGCGAGTGGGAAATCTATGGATAGGTCTTAAAAAATCATATTGAGGTTTCTAATATCATTTTTTTCTAACCTGAATAGTTTGCAAGAGAGACTCTTCCAAAGTGGTAAAATGTGTGTCGTCCCCCTCTAATTTCTAAAGTAGGGGCATGATAAGTCTAAAAAAAATATATGATGTACTTTACTAAAAAAAACTACCAACGAAAATTGGTTTGAACGAAATCTAGCAAGTAGTTTTTTTATACGTCATAAATGGTAAACTTAATTTAACTTTCATTAAATCAACTGAAATATAAAAATAAATCAAAAACCTTTTAATTTCATAAAAATAAACCTTATTGCTGCTGTGGAATCCTTCATGGGCGAGTCCAACTCGCACTTGGCCGGTTTTATTATAATAAAGATATTTATGCATTATTATAAATGCGAAAGTGTGTCTGTCTGTCACCTATTCACACCCAAACCGCTGAACCGATTTTGCTGAAATTTGGTGTGGAGATACTTTGAGTCCCGGGAAAGGACTTAAGATACTTTCTTCCCAAAAAAAATGAATTTTGACGTAGCGGGCGTCATCTCATCTTGTATAAATAATTAGGGTAATAGGGAATATTACGCAAAGGTCGGAGCAGAAGGCGCTAGTCGCTATTAGCACATACAGTAAACAATCCGACCAAAATCCGACATGCTGTCCATTTCATATCAGAATATATATATATATATATATATATATATATATATATATATATATATATATATATATATATATATATATATATATCAGTTGTCAAATGTCGAACAAAACTTTTTGTTTACTGTCTATGCTGGTGCTGCCTTTTGTCAAAAAATCAACACTTACATTTAAGACTTTTGGCTTGTTTTTGTTAATTTGTTGATAACAAACAATATCTCGATTGAGTAAGAGGCTATTTGTTTGATAACCGATCTCTCTAATCTCGATTTGGTAAATTAATTAATTCTATTTTGAGCACTGACATATACGTGGTACATTATATCTCTATGATTTTGAGGCGAATTTTGTAATAATTGTTTTGTTGTTCATAACATTTTTTCACTTAATTAGGTTTTATTTAATTTAAAGAATTTTGACCTAATATATTTTCTGCCGACTATCACTCTATATTTACTTATAGCTAAGTTATCATTTAAAATGATGTTATAGTTATGTGTAGAAATAAAACATTTTTTGTGAACGAATTTTTTTATTTCATTTCCAAAAAAATCTTACACAAAATGATTTTTATAAAACGGTTCCAGTCATGTAAAACTAATTCCGTAAGGAAATAAAAGTTAAAGAAAATAAATTATTAACATGACTGAAAATGTTTTAAAAATATTCTTACACGCTAAATAAAATCTAGTAAAAATGCACGAATAAGAGAAATAATAAAAATATATGATATGATAATTCTTGTAAAATAAAAAATAAAACCTTTTAATGAAGACAGTATTCAAATATGTTTGAAAAATATTCCCTTTTTCATTTCAGTTCCATAAAGTAACTTAATCAAACTATGGCAGTGCTAATTCTTAACATTTAATTATTTTAATAATAGAGTTAAGAGAGATATTTTTGAGCCATCTGGATACTGGCATAATATTTTTTTGATGTATACTGGCATATTTTCACTGGCATATGCTTGAACATAATACGTAGCTCAGAAACAAAAAGGTGGACTGAGAAAGTCACAGTATAAAACAGTAGATTTTTTTCAAACAAACGAGATAAAATTTTCAATGTGTGCGGGAGTGTTGGCACATCTAAATAAACAACAGGTTGCTCTTGTAGGAGTGCTGGTAAAAGTAAAAACTTGAACTTTCGAAAAGATTATTACTACCTCTTCTACGCTGCTCGGGAGAGCTGCTTGAAAATGCGTAAAAGGGATTTTATGAATTTTCAATCAAATTTCAAGTCACGTGACGCGACTAAAATTTTTTACCCTTCCAAGAAAAACGCTAAAGATTTTTTTCATTTCAGAATAGGCGACTTTACAACTACTTGCAAATGCAAAGCTTGGTCGATGTTGTACTGTTTTATACTGTGCCAAAAATGTACTACAAAATATGTACTTTTACTATGATTTCGCTCAGTCCCTCTCTTAATAAAATGGCACTTAGTACTTAGTAGCATTCCTCTCTGTCAGCGTTGTCGGGCCAGTCGCAGACGTTGAGTTTGGTGTTGAAGACAGTACCGGGCTTGCAGGTGAACTGGAGAGGCTTGCCGTTGTCGCAACGCCAGTACTGGAATGGAAAACTTGCATGAAAAAAAACACAGCCGAACGAAGAACCTCCTCTTTTTTGACGGTGAAAAGTCATGGAAAAGGTAAGTATGAAAAATGACTCATGAAAAGGATGTAAAACAATATGACCTTATCTATCTTTACCAATGTTATAAATGGGAAAAATGTCTTTTTATGTTTTACCTTTTCACGCCTAAAACAGAGCTAGAAACTTGAAAGTTTTCCACGAATTTCTCCTATGATGTAGATTGTAGGCATATCTATACTATATACTATAATATTATAATATATCTATACTAATATTATAAAGCGGAAGAGTTTGTTTGTTTGTTTGAACGCGCTAATGTCAGGAACTACTGGTCCGATTTGAAAAATTCTTTCAGTGTTAGATAGCCCATTTATCGAAGAAGGCTATAGGCTATATTTTATCACGCTAAGACTAATAAGATAAATAGAGGAAAATGTGGAAAAAACGGGGCAAATTATTTGAAATTGCTTATTATCTTAAGAACTACTGGAGCAATTTTTATGTTATTTGGCACACATAAAGAATAGACCACGTGAAGGGACATAAGCTATTTTTTGCGGAAAAATGTACGGTTTCCGTGGAATTCCTAAATTACGCGGGCGAAGCCGCGCGGAACATCTAGTTAAAAATATTTTTTTAAAATTGCTCCCCTAAAGGGTAAAGGGGATCAAAGTTTGCAGGTAATTTTGCAAGCGCGCACTGTTCGTGCAAAATATACTATGTTATTTCCAAGTTATTTCCCTACAAGCGGTCCTAAAGCACCGTTGTTTAGGATATTATCCCGATTCTAGTTACCGATTCTCAAGATTCGGATATCATTTCGATTGCAGGCTTTCTTACTGTTAGACAACATGTGCGCACACGAGTAATAGAAAGGACTTTCGAAGATTGAGAATTGGATCCCGTTTAATAGCGCGAACACAACAAATGCCAGCTATTTGTGACAGTGCAAGTAATGCTAGCAGTTTGTTAGTGTAAACGTAATGCTTACATCCGTCATATGTGATAAGAAATGTGCATTTTCTGCTTATATGGGATATGCACACTTACCTTAGCAACTGTCAGAATATGAAATAAAAAAAACGGGAGCACAAAAAATAACACTCCGGGAGTGCTAGAAAAAGAAAACGAAACAGCAGAAGCAGGGCAAATAGTATCTTTGTTTTGTTTATATTTTGATAAAACCTTGCCCTTTCTTTATTTTTATTTGTCACCATATTACTTATTAGACAAAGCAATTTCATATCTAATATGTTAAGAACCCATTGCTTAGTTTCATAAAATACATGAATAATGTATAAAAAATTTAAATACTTAGCAAAAAATTAAGCGAAATTATTTTACAAGCTAAAGTGAATCGCTTTCATCACTTAAGTTTATATCTGAAATTAGAATTTCCAGAACTTTCTACTGAAAGAACTCTTTAGTAAAGTAAGGACATGCTATGTCTTGCCGTCAAAATTCTTAAATTTAGTGCCCTAATTAAGCATTGCGACTTATTTTATAGTTACACTTATATAAATGGTTTACGACGAATCACTTTTTTTTTTTTTCTAACTTCGTAGATTGGATGCAAAAAATTAAAGTGCAAAGAAAAAAGTAGTATGTTATAGAAAATATAAGACTAATGTTATTAATTTTATGCAGCAATCTTGACTATAATATTTGTTCTATTGTTGCGGACTGGTTAATAAAATGAAATTGATATTTACCTAATCCAAATGTCACTTCTTATAATAAAATACATCATAGTTAATTTGATCTGTTTCTTAATTCAATTTCCACAATGTATAATGGAATGATAATGTAAGATGTTTCTTCATAGTCTACTACTTTTAAAATATTTAAGTAGGGTGTTCTACAGACCTATACTTACTTTCAAAATAGTTGGTTAAGGTGTTATTTTTTAATCAAGTGAAAGTGATTTACCTTATCACAGGTCCCCTTGACGGGCATGTAATCGTCGTTCTCGGTGCACTCCGTAGGGCTGTCTACCTCGTTTTCCTGGAATATTACAATAAAGTGAATTTGGTTATGAACGGCAATTTTTATATACTTTTGACAACCCTGGCTTGCAACTAGGGCTGTGAAAAGTTATTTTGTAACAATTGGCTCTTGAGGGTCCATCACTTTGGAATAGGCACCTCAACATTGCTAATGTCAAGAATGTCAATTCATTGTGTATGTTCTTTTGTAGTAAATAAATAATGGGTCATTTAGAAATGCGTCGCATTGCATCGAGTCGTAACGTTGCAATGTGAGCGGACTATAAAAAATATTTGCTACTGACTTTATTTTGTAACATATTGTGAAGAATCTACTTTGAACTGTGAAGAATGACCATGATATCCACCATGATTACGAAGCTATAGCATGTCCAATCGGTAAAATATGAGCAATCATTGACAAATATTATGTTCATTCATAATGGCTTATCAAAAATGGACCAACCCTTCTGATAAAAGCTTTACTCGCAGGGCCTGTAGCGCCGAATAGCTATGTCCACACTGTGCACTTTCATCTTCAATTTTCGTCATCTTCTTTCATTCAACTTTCGTATTGGCGCATTCAATAATTGAATGCGTCAACGAATGCAACCCCAACATTGTCATTTTTGTTCAGTTGCAGGGTCAGTCAGATTATTGTAACATGTGCGATGAGAACATTTTACTGGGTGGAATATGTGCGGCTTATTTGGTCATAAGAAATTCCAGAAAAAAATAACAAAGCGAAATTTTTGGATACGGTCAGAGCGCATGCGTCGCGGGCATGCCTCACGTGCGCTGTTGACTGCGCTATGATGCATGCCCTTAATAAACAAAAAAAAACAGTGTGGACATAGCTAATATACGTTCTTAATAGTTTTTTTTATTATTATAAAATTGGGGCCGTCTATGGGCTGTTCGCCCATATCCTTTTTTTGTTATTTTATTATTTAGATTTTTCGCACCAAGGATAATTGAAATAATATTATTAATTTTAATTAATTGTAGTCCATCACGCCATGGACTTTTTTTTTCTTTTTATATATAATAGAATAGATTATAATATATACATATAGTAAATAAAAATATATTTATTGTTTTATAAATTACATAATTATAATATTAATGTTTTGAACGGTGTGGTCCCAGTGTGGCAGCCAGTAGATCCGACATTTTTCGATTTCCTTAGATTTTATGCTGCTCCCTTTGCCTTTAGATGTTGTGACATTGGCTTGGTGGAGAGGGGTCACTCAAGCTGGGTGGAGTTTCTAGGGTGTTGAAGAGATATCGTTCTGTGTCGAATCTACCAGATGCCAGCCAGTGGAATCGCCAAGACCGTGTCCTTCTCAACGCTGCAATATGTGAATTCTTGGGAAGGGCGAGGCTCTGTCGATCCCACTGACCAGTCCGGGGTCCACACTTGGGTTTTAACAATCTATTTAGGACTAAGTTAGTGTTATAAGGTTTACGTTTTATTAATTGGTATTTTATTTTTGCCGACCTCTGAGGATCACAGGTCACGACCCGCTATGAGGCTTAAGACTTTATCGTTCCTGTCCTTTATAGCCATTTTTATGTTGTAATCTTTTATGTGTTCGGCTGACACATCCGTGGTTCTTTTTATGAAGCTTGCCACAGCGTCTCCATCAGTGTCAGTGTAATAGACACAGGTGTTAGTGTACCGGGATATAGCTACAACTGCATGAGGAACGCT
The DNA here is from genome assembly GCA_905187585.1 of Cyaniris semiargus. Lineage (NCBI taxonomy): Eukaryota > Metazoa > Arthropoda > Insecta > Lepidoptera > Lycaenidae > Cyaniris > Cyaniris semiargus. The sequence continues at coordinate 10,068,819 of LR994566.1, read as the reverse complement.
GTCATGGATTGTCAGCTTTCGGGACTTGGTCTGTATGATGATAACCGTAGGACTCGTTAATCCCTGAGCTTCATAGATTGTGAGGACGCGAGAATCCGTTCCCGATCCATAGCCTGTATTAGTGAGGGCTGCTTTCTCATCCTGTTTGTGGACAAGATACAGGGTATTTAGATCGGTTTTAGGTATTCTCGCTCCTGTATACTTCATTAGCTTTAGGGACCGCACAATTTCCTTCGATGAATAGATGTTATTATAGACCATGCTTAGGGCGTATGCCACATCCATAGGGCTCCTGTGTGTGCAAAACAACTCCTGGGTGATGCTGGTTACCAGGTTTGGACGAGTGTAATTAAGTTCAAAAAGGTTTTCACGCTCTATAAACGGAAGTTGGTTAATATCTCCAATGAGGATGACATCGTTGGCGCCTGTTAACTGATTCGCCATGACGATTGAGCCGAAATGGTTCATGAGGGCCTCGTCAACTATCAACCTTTTGTAGGCTACTTTTGTCCCATTTACCAGCAAAGAGGCCATGGTACGAACTTTATCTTTAACTTTGTTGCCAGTTCGTAGCGATAGCCTTTGCTTTAGATCCTCGGCTGCTTCGATCGTCGTAGTTATTATAACGTCTGTTTCCTCATTGAAGTTATTAATGATCCAAGTTGTCTTCCCACATCCAGGAACCCCATTTACCCACGAGTAGTTGATGGGTTTCGCGAATATGTCCCAGTCCATGCTGGATTCGGGATCCCTAGATAGGACTTCTGCCATTTCTAGTATCCTGTCTTCCAGCATTATTCTGGTACATTCCGCTATTACCACTATTGGATCCTCAGATGTTGTAATAAATTTGAGTGTTCCCGTGCGTTTTGTCTCATCCTCGTCCAGAACCACGAACCCGCAGTCGGCACTTAATGCCGCCATATACTGCCCTGTCATCGCCCCGGCAATTATTGTAGAGGTGACATTGTCGTATATGGCAGCTTTTGCATCCTCGAGTCTTACTTCTAACAGCTTTTTTCGCTGATAGGCCTGCATGATCTTATTGCAGGTCAAGAGCTTTATGGTTTTATTTGCTCTTATTATCGCCTGGAACTCGAGGAAGGCATTTATTATATGATCTTCGGGGTTCTGGGCCAGTCTGAGTTTTGGCGGGAGCACTTGCCCGAGGTCTGCCCTATATCTTTTGTTTTTATTTGCTGGTTTTTGTGTAGATGGTTCCCTCAAAAAAGCATCCATTGCTAAAGCCTGCCGATTTGTTTGTGATGAAGCCTTGATCCGAGAAAGGGTGTTTTTATCCTCGATCATGTCTATTTTTTCACGATGAAGTACTTTTTTGATGGAGCCCACAAACGCTTTTAATTTGGCCATTGAGTTTTGAGACTTCTTAATGTCATTTTATCCCTCTCTTTCTCATCCTCTTTTTTGTTCTCCCGTGATGCTTGGAGTCGTTCACTTGCGAAGGATGAGTTCGCCTCGTTGCTGGGTTGGGACGCTGCTGGCTGATCGTCACGATTCTTTTTGAGGAAGCTTAGGTCATCCCCTCTGTTCTCGTAGACGATTATCTCATGATGTTCTGAGGCTTTTACTATTCCATAGTAATTTGCAGCCCTGCCTTTGTCCTGACCCAGTGACATGGCGTCTACGCTGATTATGCGTGGGGTGGTACTGTGTCTTATCCCCATTGCTCCCAACTCCTTCAAAGACGAACATGCCCGTTCAAAGGCTGTTTGCGCGTCCCATTCGAATACTATTATCGTTTTGGTGTCTGATTGCAGTATTCTGCATGGTTGGCCAGCGAAGTTAGATGTTGGGAGAGCAAAATATTTGCTCATTTTCATGTTCGTCTTTGATGTACTCCCGTTTAGGATTGCTGCTAGTCCTGGTGAGATGTTGACGTGGTTGAGAGTGCTAAGACGGCTGTATGTTATACCCAATGTTTCCGTTGGATTTGACATAAAGAGAGGGATCGGCCTTAATTTGATTTTCGGTTCCCCGTTTTGTCCAAACGTTCTTAATAGTTCATCCTTTAGATAAAGGCCGAATAGGCAGGAAGTTAGCTATAAATAACCTATATGAGACTCTGAAATTTATGTCAGTATTAAATCACATATTCCATCGATTACCTACCAACAACCTTCTACCATTATTATGACGGGTCTAGATTTATGTGCACCTGATGGATGAGGAAGCCGATCGATCCGTTCGGAATGATCACACTGACCGGACTCGTGCACATACACAGATGTGCAAAAAACGAGTCCGGTGAGCCCCCTAATTATGTGATTTTAATGAACATGAACTTCATTTGATATGGTCACAATTTTGACGTTTTATCTTTCAATTGAAAAAGTATAAGCGTCAAATTTTTTAAATTGTGTTGTTTCACTGACCTCCATTATACAAGTACGCTGGACCTTTGATACCAACTTTTTTGTGCCTATTTGGAGCGGAATCAGCGCCCCAGTAAGAGGGAAGAGAACTAAATTTGACATAACTTGCAAATGGCCGCTTAATTGCTATTGATTGTCATCACTAGTATTAGTTCCAAATACTCCCACTACTGCTATCAGCGCCAATATGGCGACTTTCAAACGTCATTTTTACGTCAAATTTAGTTCCTATCACTCACATTGGGGGAGCTGATTCCGCTTCAAATAGGCACAAAAAATAGCTGTCATTTCAAAGGGTATCATTAGTCCAGCGTACTTGTATAATGGAGGTCAGTGTGTTGTTCAGTTTTCTACGTTTAACAACTTTTCTGTTGATATTCTGATACGACGTGTGCAACATGTTGGATGTTGGTCACTTTATTCACTGCATGTGCTAGTAGCGCCCTCAGCACCGACATTTGCGTGATATTCCCAACTGAAAAACATTAATTAGAAATAGCACAGGCTGGGCCAAGAATCTTACCGATGGTGCTTCCTCAGGTACTTCTGCTATCGTTTCTTCTGTGGTTGTTGACGTTGGTTTGGTTGTCGGCGCAACCGTTGACGTGGTTGACGGTTTCTTGGTGGTTGTTGTTGTGGTTGTGGTTGGTGGTCTGGTAGGTCCCTTGGTTGTGGTATAGATGACAGGAGCGCCTTCGGATGGGTCAGGGGTAGTAGACGGGGGTCGTGCCCATTCAGGCTGAAAATAAATTATAAGCTATTATATTTTCTTTTAATATTATTATATTTAGATGACTGTAACTCTAAACATATCTATATATGTATAAATTAAACAAAATAATACTCTTAAATTTATTCTCGAACCAACGACGTAAGAAAGAAATTACATTTGGTGAAACAATAATAATTGTAAGTAGGTATATTAAAAAGAAACAAAAGCATTTAAAAATCAAATTTTACCAAATTGATGCCTACTGATTTTCAGCAACAGTTTTTTAGGTAAGAGCTTATTTTCAATAAGATGTAAGCTTTGATTGATCTATACCTAAATAATCAGCCAAGTGCGAGTCGGACTCGCGCACGAAGGGTTCCGTACCGTTATAGAGCAAAAATAGGCCAATATTGTGTTTTTTGTATGGGAGCCCCCCTTAAATTTTTATTTTATTATAGTATTATAATTAAATATTAAAGTACACATATAATAAAGAAAATAATCAAGTGCCTACCTGTTGCCATTTTTAATATAGAGCAAAAAAGGCTGAAAAAATCGCGTTTGTTATATGGGAGCCCCCCTTAAATATGAGTGCAGCAGTAAGATAACTAGGCACTAGAATAAAGAATCTGAAACATCGACAAATCCTGTGATATACAGTATAAACGTTAACAGCTAAGCTAATCTTTAATAAAACTTAAAAGCTATTTCGATTTCTCCGTTATAAGATTAACCCGCAATCACGGTTTGTTCCTCTGCCTGGAAAACCGACTTTATTGGACTAACTGCTACTATTTTTGTATCTTATTTTATGGCTTTTCCCCGCAGCTACGTAAATATTTAACTTAAATATTAAATGTACGTTTTTGCGTGATAATAAGTAGCGTTTTGCCTTCCCCGTGGATTTTTCTGTTACCGTGCGAAAATTTAATATAATTGGTCTATACTGTACTTGCCGAAACATGGCGGTAGCGGTCATTGACTCCCTTTTAAAAACTTGCTATTTTCTATACAAAGCCGCGATTGACAACATCTGACACTTCATTGTCAATCGCGGTTTATATAGAAAATAACAAGTTTTTGACAGGGAGTCAATGACCTGATGATGTTTCACCGAGTACAGTATATTAGTTTCGGTGCCAATTCGATGCAAGCAAACTGATAATAAAAAAATCTGTTAGGTAAGTATGCCTTAAAGCTTAAACAGCTCAGTCGATTTCAATGAAATTTGTTTTTGGAGCTACATAAGATTGCAGTACATAAAATTGTAGACGTCACTCAGTCTGCAACGTCAGCTGAGGGCTTGCAGGTGAGTTTTGAGCTTAGGCATCATCTGCAATACCAGAGTAATTACACGTGCGTTCTTTGACTTGGAACTTTTGAATTAGTTGAACCAAATAAGAAAAAATATAAGGACAGCGAGATTAAATATATTCATAAAATACCAAAGAATATTGGCATCGAAAATTTGAGTTAAAGCTAAAAGCTAGTTACAGAATTGAACCATTTTTATCGATAATATTTAACGAGTTAAAATAAAATTTCTCTACAAGAGTCGGTCCCGAGAGTGTTAACGTTAGTACAAAGAACAAAGGGACGTTTTGCGTTTTTCTATTAAAATCTGGTCTCATATTAAAACTAGCTGACCCAGCAAATATGCTACAACGTTAATTTGAGGATAAAAAAAAAGTTAGCCGATTCTCTGGTTGAGATGATAATAATTAATCACAAAATTTCGACACTATCGGTCCAGGGGGGTGAGCCAAGATCTTTTATCGCTTCTTTATAGAATCGCCGATCAAAATGTATGGAATTGACATAAGACGAGTCGAACATCAACGAACGCTTATGTCAATTCCATACATTTTGATGGGCGATTCTATAACGAAGCGAAAACGAAAAAGTCTAAAAGTCTCTAGGATAAATGGCCAGGCGTTTTAGCGAAGTTCATCAACAAACACCGCGACACGAGAATTTTATATATTACAAGAAGACGCCCGCATCTCCGTTGCGCAGAATTTGTTTATCTGCGTCTGTCATGTCCTTTCCCGGGACTCAAAGAATCTCCATACCTTTCAGCAAAATTGGTTCACAAAGAAACACTATCGCATTTATAATATTAGTATGGACAGATACGTAACAACTAACAGACATTCATATTTTCATTATTTAATGATATTGGTAATTATAGATATAACATAATATAGAACCGAAGAATCAAACCTCAAAGTCGATTCAGAGATTAAAGTGTAACCTTGTGGTGGATTAACTTCGATAAGGCGGGGATTAGGTTCTTCCATTGTCAGACAAGGGCCGGAAAACTGCTGAGCACACACTTATATTATAAATGTATAATGTGTCCGTCTGTCCCTTCATACATTAGCCTTTAAATTAAGTTGGAGATACTTTGATTCCCGGGAAAAAGTTACTTTTAGAATAGACATTTTTTTTAACTACTGGTAAATTATAAACTCTTACTAAAAAATTCTGTTGTATACATGATGTAACAAAACAAACTGATAGTACTTTAGGGTGTGAAAGTAGCAGCGCTGAAAGAGGGAATTTTTTATGGGAAAATTCATGACGCTTGTTAGGATGCTTGCTCAACAAATCACAAAAAAAATGTTCTTTCACTGCTGCTACTTTCATTGTGAACTTACTCTATATAAGTTTTGTACTTGTCTAAAACGCTAATGAAATTGCTTGACAGACCAGAACCAAACATTGTACAACTTGTACAACTTATACTTAATCTGTATACAGCCTTAATTTTTTAAAGAAGTTTTATTGTACTGTATTGGCTACCAAAAATTTACAAAAATCGCTTTTAAAGTGTTCCAAATAAAGGCGAAAGCAAATACAAAGTTGTGTCCAAAGTGAGGGCAGATAAAAGTTCGCCCTTCATTTAGAAGTTTTGTCGTGCCCTGCTATTCTACCCTTCGCCCTTCGATATCGAACAAACTGCTTTATTAATTAACTCAATAATTTACTAACTGCCGCACTTAAGAGACGTTTAATGGTAACTTAACTTTAATTTAAGTTTCACACGTTTGGACAAACTCTTCATTAAATTAAAATATAACACAGGCCAACAAAGTTGAAAAAAAAAAAATGGTGCCTGATAACTAAAAGCTGTACCTGTAAGAACTTTGTACCCTCATATATTTCTAAGTAATTTTCTTCAGGCACCAAAACTACTGTGTAATCATAAAATATCTGAGTGACGACGTAAATTATTATCCCACCAAAAACATAAATGTAAAAGGAGAGCCAAGTTCAATATAAACATTATGCTTGTCTATGGACTTCGCCGTAAAAAGAATGGAGATCTAAATGAGTGCCAAGTTCTATGGAAAATTTAAATATGTATTTATAGGAACCAAATAACATTATGAACAAACAACAAAGTCTATTTCTTTGCTTTATTGAATATCTATAACAATTACTGTTATTCAAATAATGTGAGATCTTAAAGTAGATTAGATTTGACTTGGCCAGTTTTTATCAGAATTAAAATGTTCAATAACTTTATGAAATGATTGTTGTAATGAAAACTGGCCAAGTTAAATCTAATCTACTTTAAGATCTCATATTATTTAAATAACAGCAATTGTTATGGATATTCAATATAGCAAAGAAATAGACTTTGTTGTTTGTTCATAATGTTATTTGGTTCCTATAAATACATATTTAAATTTTCCATAGAACTTGGCACTCATTTAGATCTCCATTCTTTTTACGGCGAAGTCCATAGACAAGCATAATGTTTGTATTGAACTTGGCTCTCCTTTTACATTTATGTTTTTGGTGGGATATCACTACTTTTTTTTAAGAAATTTTTTCCGAGCAGATGTAGACACCTTAATCTTCCCAGTTCAAACTTAAATATTCGACTATAGTGGCTCACAACCTTAAGGGGTTGTTTCACCACTTCCTGATAAGTGTCGGATATGCTATCCACAACTTACGAGTATATGACAGATACTCCATACTTCATATGTCAGATAAGTTGTGGATAGCCTATCCGAAACATATCAGGAAGTGGAGAAACAACCCCAGGCTTGTTGAGTATCAGTCGAATTAAACAAAGAAAATTCAAGCGAATGGAATATGTAGCTGCCATCATGAGGCATTGGAATAATACGGTGTACCGTGTAACACAAGTGTATTTCCAACTATTAACTCTATCGTACAACTTATTGTGCGAAAGTTAAGTAGCTATTAAAATACAGTAATACTGACAAATACAGAGTACAGACTACAGACAGATGCCAATCGCAACTCTATTGCCCCTAATTCGTCCATCCGGCGGTAACTGTACATTTTTCTGGGATTAAAAGAATTATATTATGTCCTTTCCCGGGACTCTAACTATATCTCCATACCACTTATCAGAACAATCGGTACAAGCAGTTTGGGCGTGAAGGACTAACAGACAGTCAGACACACTTTTGCATTTATAATATTAGTATTTAGTATGAAATTGTAGTGTGAATTAAAGTATGAAATTATTGTGTGTTACTGTGTTGCTCTATGTATTATTAAGTTGATATTATGTTGACTGTTGTTGGCCGTTGACCGGTTGCTTAGGGTGTATTACAAGGTTTTTCGTATGGGGATTGTGGACACAACTTATTTTTGGGCTTTTTTAAAGGATTTTATACCCAAACGGTAAAAACAATACCCAATTACTGAGACTTCGATGTCTGTCCGTCTCTCTGTCTGTCTCCAGGCTGTATCTCAAGACCCGCTGTAGCTAGAGTTCTAAAATTTTTACAGATTGTGTATTTCTGTTGCCACTATAACAACATATACTGAAAATAAAATGAAATCAATATCTAAGGGGGGCTCCCATACAACAAACGTGTTTTTTTTTTGGTCTTTTTGCTCATAATCAATAATGGCAGCCGGTAGACACTTGAAATATTCTCAAAATCTTTAATTATATGTTTACTTCCATAATTTATAACAAAATTAAAATCAAATAAATATTTAAGGGGGGCTCCCATACAAAAAACACAATTTTCGCTCTGTCCGACTCACACTTGGCCGATTTTTTTCATTTTTGGATATTTCCCTGAGCTTTCACACAATTACCGAGGTGGATTCGAAATTTCAGCCTTCTAGGTCATCTGGAAGTGGGTTAGAATTTTGATCTATAGGTCAGTCAGTCAGTGATAAAAATTACGATTTTCGGACGTGATTATCTAAATAACCGTTTGAGATTTGTTTATGAAATTTAGAGCATATAATTACCTTGCAAGTCTTATTATATGAGCCAAATTTGAAACGTTTATATTAAATAGTTTTTGAATTATGAGGGGTTCAAAACTGGCTCGAAATGGTTCGTGTAATATTACACACAGTGCTGCTCGCCAGTTCTGTTTTACTTGAACTTGGCTTGATGCATACTGAAAAACATTATTTGCACAACGAATGACTATACAAGGTATGTATTATTTCTAGCTCATTGAAGAAATCACTTGCCAGACAAAAACAGTCGAGAATCTTGAATAAGTATACCCAGTGAAAAATATATTTATTACTAAAGGTACTCTTTCCTGTTAAATTAAAAAAAAAATTGAAAAAAATATAATTATAGACTATCTACTAATAAATATTAACGTAACATTGGAAGTTGGGATGAAGTTTAAAACAAAATCTATATATTTTTGCTCTCTTATGATCTTTTATCGAAATACATGCTGAACTTTCTAGACGAAAATATCTTCATTTGAAAATATTTTGAGCTTAAGGTAGCTTGCCGCGTTGATCTGAAAGACACCTTTAGAATTAATGTTTTAAGATAAGCCAGAAGCATACTAAGCGCACAAGTGGAATATTACTTTATCTCTAAGTTTATTTGGTACCTATTAGGTTCTGAAACTAGGCACCCCAAATTAGGAGTACTTGGGCGATTGGACCCAAAAAAAATTGGCCCAATGGGTCCAATTACCAGATATGAATTTTTAACGTTTTTTCATTTAGCGATTGGTCCCACTTTTATGATCCATTATTTTCTGGCAAGAAATTTTGAAGTAGAGTTGGCACAAAAATAATCAGCTATAACCATTTTCCTTGTTCTATCAGAGAAGTTGATTCCTAGGCAGATGGGGGACCTACGTAATTTGGTCGCGTTACGTCATACCCAGCGGACAGATCGCAATTATTAACATTGAATTGACATGATCCGACCAAATGACGTTGGTCTGTCAACTACCTAGGAATCGATTTCCTTTAAAACATTTTTCTCAACTTTAACATTTAAAACTTAGAACACTCACTTAACTTATATTATAATTATTATTGTTTTATAGTTTTATATTCTAAGTTTGTATACAGGATTATTTTTTCACCGGTACAATAATTTTTACCACGTCATTGGTATCGATAATAGAGCATATTTCACAAATATTTTTTTTTCATTTGAATTAATTAATCCTTTATCCAATGTAATACCGCTTGGGCGCACTAATTACAAGGCGACAACGGGTGCGGTATGAGGTAGGGGGCGGCGGGGTGAGGTAAGCGATCGGCCGGGCAGCGCGCGTTTTACGTACTACTAATAATTATTGCCTCAATAGATGCATAATGCATCCACATTTTTAGTAGTTTAGCGGATAAGTCCGGGGCTTGATATTTTTGTTTTATTGTTCCAAAGGGGTAGTAACAAAAATCGCTTGTATTTTTTATTTTTGACAGCTATTACGTATGTTGATTTATTGTACTGGTGAAAAAATAACTCTGTATATTTGTATTTTTTATTTTAGATTGTATTTTTGGTAAATAATTCTAATTTATTAAGGAATTAAGATGTATTACTAATATAATAAATCTAATTTGTATTTCATAAAAATTCTTTTAAAAAATATTATTATTACCTAAATCTAAAGACTGATTTCAGGCATTTTTAATACTTGATTCATTATTATTACTATATAAAAATTAATAAAAATGTAAAACTATATATTTTTATATTTATAACCACAAAAATTACTTAATGTAACATAGGGTACTTTTGTTAAAAAATTGTAATATTATTGAAAATTAGAAAAAATAATGTATGAAAAGTATTACTCATACTTCAATAATTATATTATTACATAAGTAATAATATTATTTGTGTGACCTACTAGCAATCCTAATATTTTTAAACTTAGTAAATTATATTATTAACAATCAGTTCACAATAATAATAATAATAATAATAATAAATATTTATATTACAAGGTACACCTAAGATTTTATTTCATAATAAAACCTGTCATTTTAGTTGATAGAAAAAAAATACTTACTTTAGTTTTATTTCAATGTTTTCAAACAAAAGAAGTACTAAGAATATTATGTTATTAGTTTTTATAATACTTTATATTATTATTGGCCAAATATTGATTTATTTCCTATTATTTTTACTAATTGTTTGAAGTTTTAATTTGTCTTGAGACTTAACCAATCTCAATAAATATTTTCATACAAAGCAATTAATTTTTTTTAATTCAAATCTACAACTTTTTTGCTGGCCCTACGGACATAAACACGAAAGTCATAATAATAATTATAATTACTTGGGACCAATCGCTAGATAAAAAAATTTTAAAATTTCATATCAGGTAATTGGACCCATTGGGCCCAATTTATTGGGTCCAATCGCCCAAGTACTCCAAATTAGTATTCATTAGGATACCTATGTTAAGCCCTTAATTGGGATTTGATCTTGGAATTGACTTTCATAAAATTAATACTGTTATAACCGACACACACGTTCAAGTATCCAAACAAGTTTTATTATTTCAATCAAATTCGGATTAGGTTTTGCGTTTGTTATTATTATACGATTAAACAAATTTTAAGGTATCCTATGCAACACACACTCATAATTCGTCATAGAAAATATTGTTTTTACATACGAATCACTGACATCGCATAAATTAGTAAAATATAATAATATGATAATTGGCCAAAGTGTGCCAACTATAATTATTATTGATCAAATAAGAATTCTTATCACCGAAAAACTATCAACACCAACCAACTATTTGGCCAGTCAACACATTCGAATGTCGGCTAACATTTGAGCCAACATTCGACCAACATTCGAACGTGTGAATCGCCCATCCAATTAGTATTCTACGTACCGTAGGAGTAGTGTTGCCGGCGCGCGGAGGGGGCACTGTGTACGACCTCATGTGTTTGTCAAGGAGCTTTATAAGAGGATTCTTCTCGCCGCACAGTCCTCTAAAGTCGTCCATGTCTATGGCCCAGGTCATCGCCCCCAGGTACCCCTTCTCCTTGATCCAATTCATCTTGATCTCGATGCTGGTGGGATCCTCGTAGCCAACCCACTGGGTTCCCTTGTAAGCATAGGGGCACTTGCCCTGCTCATCCCATTTCTTCGTCCATTCAGATCCGGGCTTGTCGACGTAGTCGCAAATCTAGAAAGAGATAGAGTGCTTAGAAAAGAGAGAAAGGATATTTTCAAAATGAGAATGTTTCTTTTAATGTAATAATAGCTCCCACACCAATCGCCCTTTTAGTGGCCGATTTCATTGAAATTCACCCTCATGTGTAATTTTCTTAAAGTGCCCGAGTGTGTGCACAATACAGAAGAACACTCCTAGGTTAAGGCACATTTTTTCTCTATTTATAAATATTATGTATATGTAAAGATGAGATAAAAATAGTATTAAAATTTAAAACATTTTGTAAAAGTTAACAATATTTTATGGCTGGCTCCTTTAATTTAGATAAAAGTTTTTAGTGCATTCTCTTAGATACAAAATATTACAATAGAAGTTAAAGACCTATGCTTAAAACTTGTATAAAATGATTTACTAGTATTGTATTATAAGTTTAACATCCAATTAACGAAGTATTGTAATTTAAAACTTTTAACATAAATTATGTTTAGAATAAAAGCTGTTAATAAGGGCTTTACATAGTTTGATGACATCCAAATGTTATCGAACTCTGATATATTTAATATTCTAACCAAGTAAGATTCGCTTTATCGTTGTTAGTAAAGACTAAATTCATAGTTTTGAAATTACTTAAGTAAATATTACAGAATTGGTCTAGGAGTTATTTAAATATAATTACAAAATTGATCTAGGGACATGTTCTAAAATGTAACCCAGTATAATTATGTCAAGTACTAAAGACGTCATGTATACGACGTCATCTATTATATAGTAACCCTGGATCGGCCCTACGTAAACAAATATCGTGTACAATATGTGTTCTGTGCACAACACTTGGAACATAAAATGGCCGCCTCTTTGTCAATATCGGTTGGTCATTACGTTTTCTTGCACTGCATTGTTTTATACAACACGAAGGCATATTAATAGTCTCTAAGCAAATCCCTAACAACAAATCAAAACTTCTGACAATGCGTACTTTTCGAAAAAAAAAATCGCATCTACCACAAAACTCGAACTTAACATGGCGGCATCGGCCACGTTCATTCAATGTATGTATAGTAGAATAATAGTAATAGGGCCTCTCCATATATTTCTGAACTCAATGGACGTCATATTGTATTGGTGCGACAAGTGTGACGTATCGACAAGTGTGACGATGTCAATGCACTGGTGTATATTTCAAAACGAATCAACAGCGTCGATTGTAGACGTCATTTGGCCTCAATACTGACTTAGATTTCGGAACTTACTACCTTATTAAAAGAGCTGCCGATTTTGTAATTAAGAGTACCGTAATTAAAATAGACTTCTTAAGTAGTAAATGAAGCTTAACTTTGAACACCTATTAAAATACGTTCTTTGCGCGATTTGATGTTGGGTTATGTTAACCTCAGTAAGTATAAATATCAGTAACTCATAAAAATGTAAACATTTATTGTACCATATTCCTAGCAAATAAATAAATTTGATTGATTGATTGACTGAAACTGTGACACTATACTGCATCAAATCGGGCCTTACTACCACGCTATCGGGAATACCGTGGTAGTAAGGCCCGAAGGATCCTTATAAACTTTAAATTTACCTCATAATAAGCCCAGAATCCTGTAGCATTAGTATACGGGGCAGGGTCTCCCCCTCCTGCCTCCTTGTTGATGTATGTCCCAGGGTTGTAGTTGTTGTTGCCAGCAGATAGAGTGAAGGAACGTCCGTAGAAGGGTACTCCGACTACCAACTTGTTGGTAGGACATCCCTTCTCCTCCCAGAGGGCTAGACCGTCGTTCTAGAAGGAATAAAAACGTTTTTAATCCAAATTGGTTACAAACGAAGACTTTCTTAATGTCCTACTTGGGCCTACCACCGGTTTGGGAATTAGCCATTACTTGGTACTACTAATAGCTATATATTCTGTGCCATTACCTAGGAATTACCGGAAACCCAACGAGAAAAATTAGCAATTATCTTGCAACAATAACATGATGATGGAAATGTCTAAAGATGTATATAAGAAGGATAGAAGTATAACAAAATAAGTATGAATAGAATGCAAGCGCTCCAAAAATAATATACTTGTAGTTTTCGACTAGTCGTGACGACAAATCGTTAACGATGTAAGCGTATTTGCAAAATGCCTACAAAATTATGTACTGACTACGTTACAAACTAATGACAATTAAATGTATAGCGAAATATCAACAGGCATACACTAGAAAACGGCACACAAACATTTACTGTTTGCCAAATTAATTTGTATGCATGTACTCTATAATTTAGCTCCAATTTCGTTCCACAAACAGTGACCGAAGTATCAATTATGAATTATGATATTCGATTGTCGCGAAATTGTAAATATTTATCTACTTCTATGTAGATGATATCTTATGCATACATATCTACTTGTATTGTTAGTTATAACCACAGAAATAAATCAAGATAGAACGGTGACGCGCGTGCGTTGCTAAGGAATCGCTCGTGTCAATTTTTGCTTTGCTTCTAGTTAGAACAAATTACTTACCCGTGGAAAGAAATACCTCCTTTTGACCGATTCACTTTCGTACTTCTGTTTTTACAATTAGACACTGCACAATGAGGAATTTTTGCTCAACTGCTCTGGTGTAATCAAGTCGAGACGTGCGCGCTGACTGAATGAACGTTTAACGAATCTTGCACGCTTGTGCAAGATTGAAAGACGCGTTCTCCGCCGCTTAGCGTTCTATCTTGATTTATTTCTGTGGTTATAACAAATCATTTGTTAAAATGTTGCCTAAAGGTGAGACCGCAGTAGGCAACACTATGCGGCACGAACGCGATGCGACTCGACGCAGACAAATATTCTTCGTATGGAATATATTATGAGCTAAGCCGCACTACGCGGCAGCGACGCTACGCGACACAAAACAGCAGTTTTATGGAACGTGAAGTATTGTGTCGCTCCACTGCAACGTAGTATCGCCTAGTGGTATCACCTTTATCTTTAAGGGCGTTTTCTCCTGTCATGCGTGTTGTTACCCGCACTCGGATCTGGCCCGCGTGCGGGTGACAACATGCTTCTAGCCGCGGACGTTTTGCCAGCTTGACAGGAAAAACATCTATGAATCGATTGGATGCGGGCTTTCATGCGGACCAGATCCGCGCGCGGGCGATGATAGCATGACAGGAAAATTATCCCTTATCCGTCAATCCATTAAATTACCTCCTTCAAACCTCTACTACCCTAGTACATAACACTTTCTTTAAACGTTCTGATATCGTACTATCAATGTCATCTATCAAGGCATGATGGTTTACAAGCGATATTCGTCAATCCATCAAATTACCTCCTTCATACCTCTACGACCCTAGTACTCACCACATTCAGTTTCTCATAAGCCCACTGGTCGTGCGGTCGGCGGTACAGCGGGGAATGCACGTCTGCGAAGCCGGCCCAGTTACCGCGCAGATCGTACGACATCACGTGGATCGCGTCCAGGAGTCTGCAAGTTGAGGTTATGTTAGCCTGGTACCATTAGAGAAGTTGATTCCTAGGCAGATGGAGGACCTAAGTAATTTGGTCGCGTTAAGTCAAACCCAGCCGACCGATCACAGTTAACATTGAATTGACATAAGCCGGCCAAATGTCATAGATCCGACAACTGCCTAGGAATCAATTTCGTCGATAGTACAATAATAAAACTTATCGCCACCCCGGTCCAGTGGTCATGGGTTCGATTCCCGTGTTGGAAACGTGTTATTTCAAAGTTTGGTTAGGACAAATCTGATCACCTGATTGTCCCTGATTGTCTGACAAGTAAGATTATTCATGCGTTGGATGGGCATGTAAAAAGTCGGTCCTGAACGCAACTGGCGGGAGCTTAGGGCAGGACAGACATTTTACGAGCACAAACGCATTCATTATCTTCCATATTGTCAGATAATCATTTTGTAATCAGCCTGCATTATCCTAACCAAATAAGGAAGAATATTTTTTGACCCAACTCGATTAATCCCAAACATTGGGAGTCGGAGGCGTAAATAGCAAAGATTTAATTGTATATTCTCGTTGAAGTCTCCGAAACTATTTAATAGATTTTGAGACAAATATTTGTCTATAAAATAAATTGAAAGGCTGAAAATAGATTGATCAACAGTTTGTCCAAACTATTTCAGGCACAGCGCTTAACGATTGATTAAATATGGGTCTGAAAGCGCCTGCCAAAATTAGATCTACTGAGGCGTTTCACTAAGCCGGGTTATTGCTAATACTGTGTTAAATATCATGTATTCTAGTTCACAAATACTAATTATTGTAACGATAGCATTGTACTATCAGAGAAGTTGATTCATAGGCAGATGGGGGACCTACGTAATTTGGTCGCGTTATCTGATGATATCCGACCAAATAACGTGGGTCTGTCAACTGCCTATGAACTACTACTACTACTACTACCTCGATGGTACTATCAGAGAAGTTGAATGAAAGGTAGATGGCGCACCTTCGCAATTTGGTAGCGTTATGTCAAACCCAGCCGACAGATCACGACTTATATTGAACGCCCGTAACTCCGTTGCGCTAAAATTCGTTTATCGCTCGGGAACCGTACATTTTTCTGGGATAAAAAGTATCCTATGTCCTTTCCCGGTACTCAAAGTATATCCATGCCAAATTTCAGGAAAACCGGTTCAACGGTTTGAGCGTGAAGAGGTAACAATCAGACAGACACACTTTCGTATTTATATTACATTAAATTAAGAAATTTAAAAAAACCCCCGCCAAACAACTTTAAAAAGTAATGAAATAATATTTACTGACTTTAAGTTTAAATAATTCGTAAGTGTAAAGTAATATTTTAGTCCATAATTATTGTTGTCACGGTGTGTCGGGGGACCGCCAAGTTAACAACGACAACAGCGAGTTTTGCATTTTGTATCGCTGATTGTCTCGATTCAGTTCGCTATGAACTGACCTTTAAACTATAATGTTATGTGAAATCAAACATCTACATATTTAGCGGTCCCCCGACACACCTTGACAACAAATATGGACTAAAATATTACTTCACACTTACGAATTATTTAAACTTAAAGTCAGTAAATATTATTTCATTACTTTTTAAAGTTGTTTGGCGGGGTTTTTTTTAAATTTCTTAATTTAATTTCATTTTATGCTTTTTAAACTTGTGTTGGTTATAGTGCAGAATTGTTCCTATCAACAGGATCATATCCCAATGAATACGATCTATAAATATCCTCTTGGATGAGGCCGTCAATATGAGCCCAAACATGAAACCTCCACCCTGGGTTCATTCTCATACGGAGCTCGGCTCCTATAGAATCCAGGTGATGCTGCAACAGCAGCATGCAAATATTTACTGCTTATCTACGTCTTATTGGTTGTCGCAATTAAAATGAGCCCAAACACGAAACCTCTGCTCTAAGTTGGTGAGGAGTTGGGTATCCTATTGATTACCAGGTGATGCTGCAGCAGCAGGGTCAACTTTCCATTAATATGTATATATTCATAAGTGTCACGAACCAGAATGTAAAATATAAAACCCATCAAACGACTGCAAGTTGCTAATCGGCCTATCACGAACCAGATAAACCGTGATATTTCAGCAATGAGCAGGCTGATGATGATGAACTATAGCTAAGAACACTTTCGATCATGTCAACTTTCAAACAAAAAAAACTAGATCAAAATTGGTCCACCCGTTTGGATGCTACGATGCCACAGACAGACAGACAGACAGACAGACAAACCGACAGAAAGACACGTCAAACTTATAACACCCCTCTTTTTTGGTCGGGGGTTAAAAATAGAATGGATGTCAAATCCAGCCGACAAAATACTACTAACATTAAATTGACATAACCCGACCAAATGCATGGACACTATAAAATCACTTCTGCGTAGCTGGCTAGCCCTTTAGCCGAGACTTTTTCTTTATCGCTTTTTTATAGAATCGCCGATCAAAATGTATGAAATTAACATAAGCGTTCGTTAAAACGACGTTGACGTTCGACTCGTCTAATGTCAACTCCATATATTTTGATCGGCGATTCTATAAAGAAGCGATAAAGAAATAGTCTTGGCTACAGGCTCTGGTTTCAATGAAACCGGCTACGGCCAAAACTCACTCGCACAGCTCAGGCACATGGTATCCCTCATTCAGTCTAAAGTTGGCCAACGGCACTGCTGCAGTCAGCTCCCACTTCTTGCCGGCCCTGATGAAGGCTCTCCTCAACTCCTGGACGAGGAACAGGAACCGGTCCTTGTCGGAGAAGGAGCCCCCGCGGTCTGAAGCTCCAGGGTACTCCCAGTCAAGGTCAAGACCATCAAAGTCGTATTTGTCGAGGAAATCTGGAAAGAAACATAAAGTTATTTTTTTTAAGTTACTTACTAAACTATTGCATAGCTTTTATCGTGGGCTTTGAGCGCGGCGACTGAATCAAGAAATTCCGTAACGATAAAACCTGCGGTGCAGCGTTGTCAGACTTCGGCACGGTGTTTGTGTGCGTGTGACTAGACGTATGCGAATTATAATTGCATAAGTTGATAAATACTATGCAATAGCTTTACCGCAGTCCGCGGCAGTACCCGAGTGCCACACGTATTTTTATTTAATATGATAGGCATCATGGTATAGTTTTATCATTGTCAAGGCATGATTGTCTAATCTATACTTACTAATATTATAAAGCGGAAGAGTTTGTTTGTTTGTTTGAACGCGCTAATCTCAGGAACTACTGCTCCGATTTGAAAAATTCTTTCAGTGTTAGATAGTCCATTTATCGAGGAAGGCTATAGGCTATATTTTATCACGCTAAGACTAATAGGAGCGAAGAAATAGATGAAAATGTGGAAAAAACGGGGGGGAAATTATTTGAAAGGGCTGATTTGAACGCGCTAATCTCAGGAACTACTGGTCCGATTTGAAAAATTATTTCAGTGTTAGATAGCCCATTTATCGAGGAAGGCTATAGGCTATATTTTATCACGCCAAGACTAATAGGAGCGAAGAAATAGAAGAAAATGTGGAAAAAACGGGGGAAATTATTCTCTCGAATCTCACGAACTACTAGAGCAATTTTTCGGTTATTTGGGTCAGTGAAGTAGACCACGTGAAGGATCATAGGTTATTTTTTGTAGACTGATGTGTCTGTGAAATATCTAATTTACGTGGGCGAAGCCGCGCGGAACGTCTAGTACTTTATACAAGCGATATTCGTCTATGATTGCCTATATAATATATTATCGACATCGATGGTGCATGCTATAAACAGTTTTGCAATCATGGTGGCAATCGTGGTTTACAGCAATTCCAGCATACACTAACGTAGAGAGAGGCCTTTGCCACGAAAGATGACAATAAATTATAAAACTACATAGATCACAGTATACATAATAATATTATAACGTTTATTGCGTATCAATCTGTATCAATGAAGGTTTTAGATTTTCCATTCGCCACCAGGTGCCGCTATGTAGCCTTAGGGTCTGTCGTGTCAAATAGACATAATATAATGACAGCTATATTATGACATATGACAGCGGTTTGACACGATAGACTTTAGACTACATAGCGGCATCTGGTGGCAAAGGGAATATCAAAAACCCTAAGGGCCTGTTTCACCACTTTCTGATAAAATGCCGAATAGGCTATTCACAGCTTCTCCATACTAGGCTATTCACAGCTTTTTTGACAGATTCTCCATACTTCATCTGTCAAGTTAAGTGGTGGATAGCCTATTCGATACTTATCAGGAAGTGGTGAAACAGGCCCTAATTGTTGCAAATAATCTGAGATTCTATCTATATTCAGGGTTGAAAAATAAAATTTTAAATTTTCACCCAAATAAGATTAACCCTTGTTTTATTAGCGTACATTGGCAAAACAGTGTCTGCCGGGTCAGCTATTCATAAAATTAACTCTATTTTCCTCAAAGTGATACATTTGTTTCAACAGACCTTATTACAATGTTGACATTGAAATGAATGATGCACTACCCATTATAATTCTACTGATGCGCCGAGTTAAATTCTTTCGTGCTTTTAATAAATGATCACTATTCAAATGCCATTATGGAAGCTATGTGATAACCCGTCAGACATTTTTATACCTAAGTATGTTGAATATTCTATAATTAAAAATATTTGTGTTGCTTGTGACTAATAATGATTCATGTAATATTTTTCCGTGACCGACTTAACAGATAAAAAAAACAATGAGTTGCATTCCGAGAGTGCCTACTTAAACTCTAATAATTTTAGATTAGAGTGTGGGGTGCGCCAAGGAGGGTTAACCTCGCCGGACCTGTTTAGCCTGTACGTCAATGGTCTGATTGAGGAGCTCAGAGGTACCCGTGTGGGTTGCCACATAGGTACGACATGCATTAATAATTTGAGCTATGCTGACGATATGGTGCTTCTGAGCCCCTCAATCAGACCATTGACGTACAGGCTAAACAGGTCCGGCGAGGTTAACCCTCCTTGGCTTAAGACGTCTTCTCGGCATTTGTGAGACCTATGCTAGAAGCCATGGTCTTAAATACAATGTTGCTAAGACGCAGATGATGGTGTTTAGGGCTGACAAGGGTCCGGAGAGGATCCCGCCGGTTTATTTAGATGGAGAAGTAGTGCAGCGAGTCGAGCGTTTCCGATACCTGGGACACATTTTGACCGAGAATCTGTCTGACAATGAAGACATTGTTCGTGAGAGACGGGCAATGGCCGTTCGGTGTAACATGCTCGCGCGCCGTTTTGCACGTTGCAGCGTTGAGGCAAGGCTGACACTGTTTAGGGCATACTGTCAATGCTTTTATGCGTGTCAGCTTTGGGGCAACTGCTCTAAATCTGTAAGGAGTAGCATCAGGGTGCAGTATAATAACGCATACCGCATTCTTATGAGACTGCCTAGATACTGCAGCGCTTCGGGCATGTTTGCCGACGCCAGAATTCCCGATTACTTCGCCGTTGTTAGGGCACGAGTTGCGGAATTCTGAGCCCGCGTACGTTACGCTAGGAACAAAATCCTCGGTGTGTGTGCCGGGTGTCCGGAGAATTCGTTTCCAGCCTACTGGTTATCGGTGCATCGCGACAGTAACCGTAAATGGTTTTTAGAATTATTTTTAAACGTATTTTTGTAGCATTTTATCTTGTTTCTATTATTATTTAAATTTGTTCACAATGTATAATATGTACTATTTATTTCCAACTTTTAATTTAATTTTATATATTTTTATATGGGTTTATTGCCTGCAATAAATAATTATTATTATTATTATTAAATGATAACGAAACATTTTCACTGCTCAATAAAATGAGGTGGATGTTACTTCGTCTCATAAGTCATAGAAAACGCCGACGATCTTTCATAGTCTTACGAATTATTGATCATGTATCCTGAGGCAAGTTTAAGATTTTTAACACATCCACAAAAAATATTGGACTTTGCTATAATTACAATATAGAAGTTTTCATTTAAAAAAACTTCTTTATGATTTGATGGAACAGAAATAAAACAAAATTACAATTATATTTGCTACATTTAACTTAACATTCATCAAATTTTCCAAAACTAATCAACTTTTACTTACAACCAAGACCACTGCTATCTATCTATTGCATAAATTATTAAATACTATAATCAAGCTAAAAACGAGTCATTGACTTCTTGGACATAATAAATAAAAATCGGTCAAGTGCGAGTCGAACTCGCACACGAAGGGTTCCGTACCGTTTAGAGCAAAAATAGGCCATCCCCCCCTTAAATTTTTATTTAATTTATTATTAATTATTAAATTACACATTTAATTGAGGATTTCCACACAATCTGTGAAAATTTCAGCAGTCTAGCTATAGCGGTTCTTTGAGATTACAGCCTGGAGACAGACAGACAGACAGACAGACAGATCAGACGGACAGACGGACGGACAGACATCGAAGTCTTTGTAATAAGGTCCCGTTTTTACCCTTTGGGTACGGAACCCTAAAAAGTTACGCCCGCACTCAGACCCATTATTAATGTTGATTAAACTTCAATTTAATGAAGAGTTTGACAAATAATGTATGGGGCTTATGTCAAAGTCATTTAATTACGGTTAAGTAATAAATATTCGTCTCTGAGTGCGGCAGTTACTCCAATAACTTTTATTCGCAAGTCTTTCCACGTAGTAAGTTTTTACTGTGATTACTCTCTTCCGGACAGAGGCCGTCTCGGAGAATGTTTGAGCAAGTTGAAATTGCTTTTACAGTCACGATTTGCGCTAAAAATTTCAAAAGACCTCAGATTTGCTTCATATCAAAATATATTCTGTATTATAACTACATTAACGTGGGAGAGCCATGCTTCGGCACGAATGGGCCGGCTCGACCGGAGAAATACCACGTTCTCACAGAAAACCGGCGTGAAACAGCGCTTGCGCTGTGTTTCGCCAAGTGAGTGAGTTTACCGGAGGCCCAATCCCCTACTCCTTCTCTTCCTATCCCTACCCTCCCCTATTACCCTATTCCCTCTTAAAAGGCCGGCAACGCACCTGCAGCTCTTCTGATGCTGCGAGTGTCCATGGGCGACGGAAGTTGCTTTCCATCAGGTGACCCGTTTGCTCGTTTGCCCCCTTATTTCATTTAAAAAAAAAATTTGCTGAGTAAAATCCATATTCATACTTAATTTATTATAAATGCGTAAGTCTGTCTGTTACTTCTTCACGTCCAAACCGCTGAACCGATTTTGCTGGTTATGGATCTAAATATGGAGATACTTTAAGTCCCGGGAAAGCAAAGAGGACAATTTTATTCCGGAAAAATATGCGGCTCCCGATCTATAACCGAATTTATGCGCAACAGTTGCGGGCGTCATTTAGTTTTACTATAATATTATTGGAGATTTTATACTTTCTTGACTCGAAAATTTTGCCACAAAATCACAACAAATTGGCCCACCAAGTTCAGTGTTCACTTTACTTTTGAGATTGTTAGAGTAAAATATAAACCAAATAGGTATTTTAATTAAGTATTTGCTCATTAACATCAAAATGGATACTATGTTGCCCGCAATTTTCCTCACTTATAGCTGGGAAACCGTGCATTTAGCTGTGATAAACCAATCATGATATATCCCCTAGAATCGTTTAATAACTTGCTTCTAAATAAATAAACCAGACTTCCCGTTTTCATTGGATAAATGAACTTTGTATCACGATTATTACCTCCTAGTATAAACCTTCCTTAGACTTCCACGAATTAAAATCAAGACTAAAATTAGCCAAATTGGTTCAGCTGTTCTCAAGTTTTAGCGAGACTAATAAAATTAAAATTCGTTTTCATATTTTAAAATCAAATTTAATTTGATCTACCTACACGTTGATATTGGAAAAATGAGTAGCGCAAACCAAAACCTATTCTACAATTTTCCAAGGAACTATACTCGGATTAAAAATTTTACATTAAGTTCGGACAAGTGTAGAATATACTTGAAACTTTGTCCGTATTAAGCTTACAACTTTTAACGACTCGAGCTTTTACTGGAACATTACTGGCGGTTCTTAACACTTGGGAATTATTTAAACCAAACTTTATAGTACGGGAGCCCTAGAACAATTTTTTTTTTTATTGCTATCAAGCTAATTTTTATGTGAGTAGCTTCATTTTGATAAGACTAACAACATTTTTATTTGCGAAAAATCTCGAAAGTGGTAGCTAACAGAGATAGATAGGATTTCATACTTAGATTTGATGGTCCTAAAATATGGATTGTTCTATTTGTAGGACAATGTTACTCTTTAATTATATAACTACTAACTCATCAATATAAAAAATCAGCTTGTTAGGGTTCCGTTTCAGGGTTAAGTAGTGAACCAAGTTTTGTTGATTACAGACCGTGGTTATTTAAGTGGAAGGAGGTCTTTCTTGTTATAGTTAAATGTTGAGTTATAGAATAGAACTACTCTATCGCTGGCATTCATCTTATTATTGGCACGACGGTTTTTTTTTCACTCAATTTTATCAAAGACAATAATTTTTTGTATCAACTATTTTATGTTGGAGTATATATTTAGTTTTTATCTGTTTGCGTTGCCAAATCTTTAAAACCTTGAGTTTTTGGCACCAGCTTTAAGGTCTGTGTTAGATTAACGCATTGCAATTAGTGAAGGCTGTGCCAATATTATGCCATTTAAATGCTTTCTCGAATATCACAGATTTAAGTACAAACCATGTATTTTATGCCAATTGCTCATGTCGATAACTCTAAACAAAAACAAGCTATTGCAGAGCTTTTATCGCGGGCTTTGAGCGCGACGACCGAATCAAGAAATTCCGTAACGAAAAAACCTAACACAGCCGTGCGGCGTTGCCAGACTCTGGCGCGGTGTTTGTGTTCGTGCGAATAGACGTATGAAAATTATAATCACATAAGTTGATTAAAAAATGCTATGCAATAGCTTTACCGCGGCAGTCCACAAGTGCCACACGTATTTTTACTTACTTCAGATTTGCTGTTTGTATTTTAGTGTCCGAACCTAATTTCTAAATGGCCCAAGCGACGATTGTGATAAAATCTGGGTTAGAAATGTTAGGGTCTAGATTTCAATTTCTTATCTTTGGTGTAACGAGCATGTTACTGCCCATATAAAAAATTCAAAATAAAGTCTTTGGGTAGGGTCAAACTAAATTATTATGAGACTTATTTAGTTGACCAGTTTGAAATTATACATATTTTATTAGTGGTCTTCCATAAATAACTAGATACGTTTATTTACAATTTTTAACCCTCTATGATAAGACACCGATTAATTTAGACTAATGATTGAATAACGTTCAAACGTTAAGCAATGAACCACGTTATTGAAACAATAAATTTCTGTCAAAATCTCAGAACTTGGACATTATTTTTTTCCCTATAATATATAGACAATGCCCAGTTTATCAGGTTCTACACAAGCCCCTCCCAAGCGTTCTTAATGTTTTACACAGCCTACAAATCAGAGCCTGTAGCCAAGACCTTTTCTTTGTCGCTTATTTATAGAATCGCCGATCAAAATGTATGGAATTTATAATTAAACGTTCGTTAATAAGACGTTGACGTTCGACTCGTCTGTGACAATTTCATACATTTTTATCGGCTATTTCATAGAGAAACGGTAAAGTAAACGTGTTGGCTAAGCCTCCTAGTGTCAAAGGAGTGTCACTTACCAACAACACTTCTCACGAAGGTCATTCTGGTTGACTTCTGGGCGACCATACGAGAGTACTTCGCGCCGCCCTCCGCCCAGCCACCCACGGCCACCATGTACTTTACATCTGGATACTTCTCCCGTAGCGACGTGAAGTTTCTGAACCCGTTTTGCTCTTCGTCCAACTGTAATGAAATGAGCAAGTTTTGAATATTAATCTACTAAGCCATACTTTATATTTTTTTAATGCGAAAGTGTGTCTGTCGGGCTGTTATCTCTTTATCCTTAAACTGCTGAATTGAACTGAACGACTTTGAGGATAACGGGCCCAACCTAGTCAATTACATTGGGTTAATTTTCATAAAGGAAAAATATACGATTCCCGCGTAAGATTCTTAGCAACTTTAAACCAACTTAAAAAATAAGACGTTTACGTACCTATTATACCGTTAAATAATGTCTTATTGCTTTGAATGTTTTTTTATAAAATAAAGGGGCGAACGAGCAAACGGGTCACCTGATGGAAAGCAACTACC
The DNA here is from genome assembly GCA_905187585.1 of Cyaniris semiargus. NCBI lineage: Eukaryota > Metazoa > Arthropoda > Insecta > Lepidoptera > Lycaenidae > Cyaniris > Cyaniris semiargus. Next base: position 10,043,606 of record LR994566.1, on the reverse strand, counting down.
GTCGCCAATGGACACTCGCAAAGTTAGAAGAGCTGCAAGTGTGAATTTTTATAAAGATGCTATAGCTTTCTTCTAACAGCAAAATGTTACCTTGGGATATTTCTAGCAAACGAATGTTCATATTATTTTTATACAAACTATATACCTTAATTATATTTTTACAGTCCAGTTCCTTCTAAAGGTTTAATATAATGTCATGTGTGTAATGTTCAAGTTCATATTATAACGGCTACCTCCTAGCCTCGTCTGTGTCCCTGGTACATAAAAATATTAGCTCAAGGGCTACAGAGGGAGTTAGGGACTGTGTGCGTAGGTCTATTTTAAAAGCTTACCTAATAATAATAATTATTATAATGTTTTTATCGCTATAAACCCAGGTTTACTTTAATTTAGGTAGGTAATCGTTTGTCAAAATATTGTAACTTTTCCTTCATACTTTAAGGAGAGGAATAATTTAAATTATATTATTTAACCTCCGATTTTCTTTAATGGCTCAAAAGCCAGCGACAGCCGGATTTTCGTCATTTTATAAAAGCTGAAGGTTTACTTGTTTTTGACCCCTATAGCGGTAAGAACAGTAAAGCTCAATTTTCATCCATTCGTCGGGGTATCCAGTTCTCCATAATTGCAGGTCGTTTTATTTCCGAGTAGGTTACAAAAGACTCTTTCTGAAAAATCTCCGATGCCTACTACCGGGAGTTACCCCGACGAGTGGAACCGGCGCGGCATAAGAAACTCTTGACACCAGGGCCGGATTTATATTTTATATGAGTATAGGCCACGTTAATTTTGCCGCCCCTATGTACGAACCCTGCCGCCATCCTAGGACGCCATAGGACGCTGCCGCCCATAGGCCATGGCCTATACTGTCTATACATAAATCCAGAGCTGCCTGACATCATCATCACCCACCTCAGTATCCAACACCAGCACCTCGCTGTCCTCGGTGACGCCGATGAAGGAGTATATGAGGTGCGTGCACAGTTCCACGGGAATGTCCTCAATGCCGTACCGTCCTATCCCCGGCCGGTACACCGCCCAATTACTGAAGTAGCATACCACTCGCGCTCTGCTGTCCGCTGCTGAAGAAATAAAAACAAATGTAGACGAAGTTAATAGCCCTGAACGAACCTTACAGGAAGAAGCCAAAACTGGAATTATTGTTTTTTCTTGAATTGGCATAACAGCCATGGCGTGATTTTTAAGCTATTGCATGGCGACCGAATCAAGAATTTCCGTTACGAAATTAAGCCTAACACGGGGAGTGTTAGGCTTAATTTCGTAACGACTCCGACTGCTGTGCCGGTCGGTGCGGTGCATGTTGCCGTGCCGATGTACGGTATAATAGGTTTAATTTTGCTCTACGCCGCTACCAAGCAGCGGTGGCATGGGTCGCTAGACCAATGTCGGTAGAAAATAAAAACCTACAGCCTATGTTTTACAATATACAGTGGCATTTAAGGCCAGGTAGTCCCTAAAATTAGCAGGTCGATGTCTGTCAGTACGAATATCGACGTAATGCACATTAAAATAACATTCATATCAGCGCGCCTTGTACAGTGGCGGTTACGACGCTCGCCGCAATATTACTTCAAAGGTAATTCATATAAAACTTTCGCAAAATCTAAATAATTCATTACACGTCTAGTTTTTATTTAAAAAGTTTCCTTTAACAAATATTGTAAAGTTGTTGTCTTAGAATGGATTAAAATCTCCATCGAAGTTTTCTACAAACTTTTTTCTTTCTTCTGTACAATAATAGACATTGTAAATTGCAATAACTTATAATGAATTGTGACATTTTCGTTCTATTTTCAATTTAGATTGCAGTGCTTCTTTGTTTTTTTTTTAATATTACATTTTAGAGGCTTTAACTTTTAAATGGTAATGCCAATCTCATCTGAAAATTTTAAAACGATAAAAGTATACTTACATTGAAAAGTTTATTATTAATCTACTCATAAACTCATTAAATGTAGCAAGTTTGGCTTTATGTTTGTTGTAATTTATGAGTTTTCGTCGTAAAATTGTTTATTACTAATAAATTTTGCCTTGACTGTGTCTGAGACTCAAAAAACCCATAAATTCTAAGACATATTTTAATTATTATTAGTTGCAACGTCTGGTGTATACTAATCAAACAAAACAAAAATACTGCTATAAAAAATAAATCAGTAATAATTTAACATTTAATTTACCATTTAAATAATTTAATTTATTATTTAAAAAAATGCTTACATTCGGCAACGGCCAAAACAGCCAGGACAGCCAACGCCGCTGATAGTAACTTCATTTTACCTGAAAAAAAATTCATATATTTTTTAATATTTCTACGCCCCAAAGGCTGAAATTGTAATACACTCATGTCTATAAATCATAACACCTAATGTACCAATTTCCTGAAATAAATTATTTACCGTGGGAGAGCCATGCTTCGGCACGAATAGGCCGGCTCGACCGGAGAAATACCACGGGCTCACAGAAAACCGGTGTGAAACAGCGCTTGCGCTGTGTTTCGCCGAGTAAGTGAGATTACCGGAGGCCCAATCCCCTACCCTATTCCCTTCTCTACCCTCCCGTACCCTATTACCCTATTCCCTCTTAAAAGGCCGGCAAGGTACCTGCAGCTCTTCTGATGTTGAGAGTGTCCATGGGCGACGGAAGTTGCTTTCCATCAGGTGACCCGTTTGCTCGTTTGCCCCCTTATTTTATAAAAAAACTGATTGAACTGATTCTGACTTAATTTTTATGACGCAATGAAGACGCGATTAGAAAATATCAGCGATTTAATAATTATATTTTATGAATCTTAAAATAAACTAGCTAAAAGCCGAGCTTTATGAGGGCTCGCGTCATCACACCTTGACTGACCTGATGATAACACATCTACATATAAATAAAAATTACTATGTTTAAGCACAAATCAATAGGCGTGATAGTTTTTCCGTAAAGTGTACCACAAATACAGGTTGTGGGATATAACCTAAACGCAAACATGTCATTACATTAGGAAAAAAAAAAGTTTTTGACCCAATTCTATTTCAGTGGCAATCGACAGAAATGGAAACATCATAATCGTTCATCCCCCATGCAATACTACCGTTTGATCATTTGTCAAAGTCGTCGCAGTCATGCGTACAATCGGTACCCGTATGTATAAATACGACAACTTTCTTAAATCAATTACGGATATTTTTGGCCAAATATTATAGGGTATGTTCTGAAATATAACCCAGTATACCAGTGCTCATGACGGCAGAATGAACGCCACACTGACCATACGTGTGTGACTTTGTTGGGATGTTAAAGTGAAAATACACAAAATATGATGAAAAGTGGATAAATGTGGCACCATCATGGTGGTCATTGACCTTTCTAGTCAAACAGCTGTGTGAAAAATGCTTGCACTGTATTCTGTTATTTAAAAAAATGGACTCTTATTCATATATCATCGAATAACCTCTTAGTAATTCTTAGAATGATAATCTCCAACCGTCCAACGTTTTATGAGTTCAAAGTGATATACTTCATACTCAGTTATTATCGAGTATAAAAAATACAAAATCGCCGTTAGATTAGAAACATCTATCACTTGATTGTCAACGTGGTTTGTATAGAGAACGATGAGACATGACGAAGTTTTCTGACAGGGGGTCAATGACCGCTACAGCCAGGTTATGGTGCGCGCCGTATAGTTATTACTATACACTTGTTTCTCCGGTAGCACGACACTACAATATGGCGTCGGATATGACGTTATACCCTGCCTAGTATACTGGGTTAAATTTCGGAACGCTGTGTCTCCTTAAATATAAAATCAAAATCAAAGGATTCATAATATAATGCAAGTCATACTTTCCTCAAGACATTCAATATGCGATTTCATTATAATCCTTATGCCCTACATATTAAGACATATCAATTACCCAGGATAACGGTAGAGCTAACGGGAAAGCACCCACTAACCTACTCCACTAAGGTATTGTATGACATATTATGACAATATCTAGTTCAATCTCAAATATCATGTCAGCTTTTGTTCTGTCGTCAACATCAGCTGCCATGCCCCCAAAATATGTCTAACGGCTGCATTAAAAGATATTTTATTATTACTAAATTTAATTAAGAGTTTGACAAAATATGTATGAAATTCATGCCAAAATCTTCAAATAGGTAATTTAAATTAAGTAGTATCTGAGTGCGGTCGTTACATAAACAAAACATATTAATCTTCTTGTACTATTCACCAGATTTAATAATAATTGATTGATGATTTTTTTCAATACGCGACTGGTCCCGATAAAAATCACTCCGTTGCGCCAAAATTCGTTTATTGCCGTAAATTTTTCCGGGATAAAAGTGTACCTATGTCCTTTCCTGGGACTCAAAGTATCTCCATACCTAGAAAAATCGGTTTAGTCGTTTGGTTATTCACAACTAAGGTAACAGACAGACAGACACACTTTTACATTAGTATAATATAAGTATTTAAATATGGATATCTACCTACATCTGAGAGGCTTATCGAAGCACAAAATATTAAAATCTACTGGATAAAAAATGTAGCACAAAATATTAGAATCCAAATACTGGACAAAAAATGTTGCACAAAATATTAGAATCGAAATACTGGACTCGTCTTAGGGGGATGATTGTTTCATCCTATTTACTAATTGCAAAACAATGTGATTAGATTCTTAGACGGATGTCTCATCCACTCAAGCTATGATTACAATTATCTGATTACCAGAACACGCTGATTAAATATCAAAGAAATTCCCCGCCATAATAATATTCCTGCATATATAAAAAGTTGAATCCGACAAGACGCAGTAATAACTAATAATAATGTATTACTTTTATTAAACTACAGGTGCGGCTCCAGTCTCCACGATTCCACGGGACATTTTCCAGCAAAAACTTGCCTATGTTCTTTCCAATAAAAACCAACCAAAACACAAACCCCTCATGTGCCTTGTGAGGCAATTTCTCATAAGGTTTTCAAGTCTAAATAACGAACGTCCTATGAACGTTAAAAAAAAGCGAAGTAGGCGTCAGATATAACCCTAAAGTATTCAACGTCTTTAATCGCCCCAATCTATTAAGACTAATGGTCTGTTGGTCTGAGCTCGGGATTCCGAAAAACTACACTTCTTAATTCTACTGGCTAATGAGATTATAATTGCTTCTTGACACTGTGCTCCAAGGGCTTACTTGTTGGGAATTAAATAAGTATAAATTAAGTTTAAAAAGCCTTCTTCATTTTTCAACAGTGTGAGCTGATGATGATTAAGTATTGCTAAAAACTCTTTGGGACTGGATATAATTCTACGTAAAAACATGTAGAAGCAAAATAATGTCTCTAATAAAATCACATTATTACCTTATTGTATACTGTTAGCAAAATAATAACATTTTTGCTCACCTTATATTATTATAATTATTATGTCAAAATTGTATTACATTCTCGAAATACGAAATTTCAACAAAGCTCCAGCACCCGTAGCATGGAGTACAGTAGAAATACGATAGTATAGACAAACAGCGGAGATAAACTGAAGGTGCCGTTCCGATCTTTACTGCGGCTAGCCGCGATCGACAAAAATTCAATTAAAATGCCACTTTATGACATAGACTATAGTCTACGTTATAAAGTAGGATTTTATTTGAATTTTTAGGACTATAGTCTATGTCATAAAGTGGCATTATATTTGATTTTTTGTCGATCGCGGCTAACAGCGGTAAAGATCGGAACGGCACCTTCAGTTTATCTCCGCTGTTTGTCTATACTTTCGTATTTCTACTGTAGCCGTGCTACGGGTGCTGGCCTTACACTTCAAATACTAAAATTGAGACAATACATGTTTTGTGAATACATTTCGTAAATTATATAACAGGCTTTCAGGAACTTGTTTATTTTTATCGTGGACCAGGATAATATAAGTATGTAAAAATTAGAGACGTAAGTAGATGAAATGGATAACTGAAATTTTATAATATTATACTTACTGGCAATTAAGTACTCCTTTTTTGTTTATAACTTAAACAAACCTTGTAACTTATCTACTCCATCATCTGGCTCTATAACCAGATGATGGAGTAGATAATCAAAAAATGTGGATTTTATCTGTATAAAATCCACATTTTTTTATTTCATTTCATTTTCCTGGTCCTAAAGCAGTAAAGCCTCCATTTAGGAAAAACTCACGACATCAATTTACACTCTGTGCAAAAGACAGCATGGTGATCGATACGGTGACTATATTTCTGCATGGAAGCAGAGGGTTAAATACAATCAGTCAATTAATGAGAATACTTTTTACTTTTGCGTTATCATTTAATCCAAAAATAATAACGAAAAAGTAAAAAGTATTCTCATAAGAGAAAAATGTGAAACGAATATCTGCTGATTCAACTAATCAAAAGGCTCGTTGGACATTTTGTAGTATTATGTTACCGTCATCATAATTCATAATGTATCAACAGATTCATTTATTTTTTCAACCATGTTAAAATATCTTATGCTAAGTGATACTCTGTTCAATTCAGTTCCCAGACTGCACTGTCTAGACAAATCGGTTTACGATCTAGTTAAAAATTTATAGCCACAAAAACCATTTTTAATGGAGATTCCACAGTAGAGACTGTAGATAAGTGAATCTTACACCCTTATTTTCAGCACAGCTTTTAAGCTTTAAGTTTTAACAGAACAGAAAGAGAAACACGAATAAAATCACATTTACTTTAGTGTAAGACAAGAGTTTGCTTTGCTTACTACCGTACTCAGAGAAAAATATTAAATTTTACCTGTTATTTAATGAAGATAATAATAATTTTGACAGATAATGTATGGGGCATATGTCAAAATCTTCATTAAATTCACTGACCTCCATTATACAAGTACGCTGGACTAATGATACCCTTTGAAATGACAGCAATTTTTTGTGCCTATTTGAAGCGGAATCAGCTTCCCCAATGTGAGGGATAGGAACTAAATTTGACGTAAAAATGACGTTTGAAAGTCGCCATATTGGCGTTGATAGCAGTAGTGGGAGTATTTGGAACTAATACTAGTGATGACAACCAATAACGATTAAGCGGCCATTTGTAAGTTACGTCAAATTTAGTTCTCTTCCCACTTACTGGGGGCGCTGATTCCGCTTCAAATAGGCACAAAAAAAGTGGGTATCATAGGTCCAGCGTACTTGTATAATGGAGGTCAGTGATTAAATTACATGTGAGTAATTAATATTTATCCCTGAGTGCGGCAGTAGCTCTAATTCTAACTGTAGCACACAAAACATGTGCAACATTTTTTTTTCTCATAAAATGTTTAAAAAATATCTGTACAATATTTAAAAATATCTAATTTTATGATGACTTTCTTATCCTTTTTGTCAAAAAGACTTAAGAACTATTATCAAATTGGTTACTGTACACTGTTTGACGAAGTGACGTGGAATAGGCGTTTCTTGCAAACTTGAGTGCCAATATTTGTTTAAAGGGACTTTGAACTAAAGGGTATTTTCTACCTTACGTCAATATGTACGCCTAAGTCAACAGAGTGCTTACAGGTTAATCTTTGGAAGAGGGTTAAATAATTTACAAGAAATGTCTTGTTTTAGCGACCTTTTCGTCGAATAATCTGTACTTAGTCAAGTTGCATTCGATTTTGATGAAGAAATCGACATAAAAAAATCACAAGTTTACATTATCCCAATCCAGTTACCCAATCCAGCGCTGGATTGCTTCTGAAATAGTGTAAACGGGGACTGGAATGCATCTGAATTGTATTTCAGCGCTGGTATGCTATTATGTCAAATCACATTAACATTAAACTAGCTAAAAGGCGAGCTTTGTGAGGGCTCGCGTCGTCAGACCTTGACTGACTGATGATAACACATCTACATATAAATAAAAATTACTATGCTAAAGCACAAATCAATAGGCGTGATAGTTTTTCCGTAAAGTGTACCACAAAATGTACATGTTGTGGGATATACTAGGGCTCGCTTCGCTCGCAATGATAAATTCGCTATTAAAACTATCAACTAGTAGTAGCTAGCTTGAGTATACGAACGAGGCAAATATATTTGGAACATAAAATTAGTCCCTCAACTTTCACATTGAAATTGAAATATATTTGTCATCACAATATGTGCATTTTATTAGCATTCGTTTCTCAGTAACAACTCTCTCTTTGAATATAAATTGGGATAAACAAAGAGAAGGAATGTTTGAGGAAATTCCCGACAATATACGAAACTTGTATTTGGAACGTTATTATTAGAACTACGTATTGTTTACGACTATATACGCGCAAAATAAAATAACGTGGGAACCTTACATTTTTTTAATTAAAAAGTAGTATAATATGTCCCTCCCAATGGTATGGTAATATGTAGTAACATATCTGTGTAAAATTTTAATAAAATCGGTCCTGTAGTCAGCCCCGGATTATCAATTTTTTTTAGGCGGGGCAAAAACTGAAAAATACCGCCCCGCCTACCTACGCGCGCGCTCAGGGTATCTGTCAAGTTGATATGGCCATAAAATTACTGAAAGTTAAATAAATGATGAGTTGTCCATTGGTCCGTGAAGTGGAATTTGGCCGCCCCCTGAATTTGCCGCCCGGGGCATAGGCCCCGGCTTGCCCCCCCCCCCCCCCCCCCCCCCCTAGACCCGGGGCTGCCTGTAGTTTTGGAGCAAATTCAAAGGAAAAGACTAACTTTATTGTGTGTACTCTATGTAGAGGGGTGTTATAAGTTTGACGTGTCTGTCTGTCCGCGTGTGTCGATTTCTTTATATGAAAATCGACATGAATCACGAAACCTTCTTAGTAAATATTCATCATTATCAGCTCTGGCACTGCTGCTCAATTATGGGGCATTTTTATAAGTACCTTTTTTAATGTCCGTCACAAAAACAGTGGGAAACCCGCCAACAACATCGTAGAAGAGTATTCACTTCTACAGGCTGTAACAAAACTAAGTGATAATACTTTAGGATGTGTATGAGTGTCCTATAAAGAGTTCGTTGTGAAAGAAGCAGCGCTGAAAAAGTAACTTTCTTTTTAAAGTTTGTATGGGAAAATACATAACACTGGGGCGCTAAAAAATTTTTGATCTTTCAGCGCTGCTACTTTTACAGTGAACTCTATATACGGGACATATACAAACCCTAAAGTATCATCACTTAGTTTTGCTCCACCTTGTATATCCCTTATCACTGCTGAAAATTAAAAAAAAAAAAACAAAGGACCGAAAAGTTGCAAACCGATTGCGACAAGGTTCCATTTTCGTTCGGCGACCTTAGCCACATCTGGTCATGGAACCTCCTCACTATGCGCAGCACGCGCCGGCAACCACACGGAACCGAGATGTAATTTTAAATTTATCGCTCCTTCCGCGGATTCGGATTACGCTTACACAAGAGTAATGAGGTAAAAAAAACAATAAATTCGTGAAAATTGGAATAGAGTTACGGCTTTTCTTCAGTATAATAATATGTTACATTATATAAACTTTAAACTATCGATTAAACTATATTTTAATCACCTATATTTATAAGTAAGTTGCAAAACAAATAAGGATATTTAAGACATTATCTACTACTCACATATAAATGTTTTAGGGTAAAATATTACACAAAGAAATCATTCTTTAATTAATATTCTTACTGTGCGATGAATTTTTACATTAAGAGGGCGACCTATGACAGAAAAAAATCGGTTTTCACCCGCGCACTTCATACCCCCCGCACTTGCCCAACTCATTCAATATGTCACCGCGGCTATAAATTTGTGTAATTACTCTCGTAACCACTTTTTGTACGAACGTAGTATAACCAAATATATCAGATAAAAATTTGAGAAGTTCAAGTCACATTTTCCATCTGTACTTACTTTGAGAATCACATTAATAAATAATACTTTTTGCCTTATACACTAGTAATACTTTATGATATGTTTATTTATCGAAATCGAATAGGCTCTGACACTATTGGATCGATTCTGGCCCCTTAGACAAAGTATCTTTCGTTAAAAACGATGACGAAATTCGTTATCAAAATGTATGCGGTTTGACGTAAGTCATCGCTAAATGACATTTCGCTTGCGAAGACTAATGTCAAATCCCATACATTTTGATAACGAATTTCGTCATCGTTTTTAACGACCCTTTCGTTTCGACTTTGGCTACGGCCTCTGAGGCCCTAGACAAAGTAACTTTCGTTAAAAACGATGATGAATTTCGTTATCAAAATGTATGCGGTTTGACATAAGTCATCGCTAAATGACATTTCGCTTGCGAAGACTAATGTCAAATCCCATACATTTTGATAACGAATTTCGTTATCGTTTTTAACGAAAGGGACTTTGGCTACGGCCTCTGGTTAGAATTCCTAAGCTGTAGTTGTTACAAAAATATAACAACTTTATATTTTAATATAATTAATATTCTTACTGTGCGATGAATTTTTACATTAAGAGGGCGACCTATGACAGAAAAAAATCGGTTTTCACCCGCGCACTTCATACCCCCCGCACTCGCCCAACTCATTCAATATGTCACCGCGGCTATAAATTTGTGTAATTACTCTCGTAACCACTTTTTGTACGAACGTAGTATAACCAAATATATCAGATAAAAATTTGAGAAGTTCAAGTCACATTTTCCATCTGTACTTACTTTGAGAATCACATTAATAAATAATACTTTTTGCCTTATACACTAGTAATACTTTATGATATGTTTATTTATCGAAATCGAATAGGCTCTGACACTATTGGATCGATTCTGGCCCCTTAGACAAAGTATCTTTCGTTAAAAACGATGACGAAATTCGTTATCAAAATGTATGCGGTTTGACGTAAGTCATCGCTAAATGACATTTCGCTTGCGAAGACTAATGTCAAATCCCATACATTTTGATAACGAATTTCGTCATCGTTTTTAACGACCCTTTCGTTTCGACTTTGGCTACGGCCTCTGAGGCCCTAGACAAAGTAACTTTCGTTAAAAACGATGATGAATTTCGTTATCAAAATGTATGCGGTTTGACATAAGTCATCGCTAAATGACATTTCGCTTGCGAAGACTAATGTCAAATCCCATACATTTTGATAACGAATTTCGTTATCGTTTTTAACGAAAGGGACTTTGGCTACGGCCTCTGGTTAGAATTCCTAAGCTGTAGTTGTTACAAAAATATAACAACTTTATATTTTAATATAATCTACTAGCCACGTCTTCGTCCACGTCCGAATCTGGTTAGTTTTTATGTGTATTATCGTAAAATATATTAACATTTGTCTGATTAAAATACACAAAATTCTCATGTCACAATGTTTTTGTGCGAACTGCTCAATCGATTCAATGAAATTTTGCATACATACATTCGTTAGGCTTGAGAATAATTTTTTATCTGCTTTTTGATATAATATATTGATGCTAGAAATAATGTATATGGCAAACTAACGTTTGCCGGGTCATCTAGTCAAATATGTATATATAAAATTCTCGGGGCACAGTGTTTGTGCGCGAACTCATCCAAAACGGTTCAACCGATTATAATGCTATGTACATTCGTTAGGCCTGACAATAGGTTTTTATTTACTTTTTATACTAGAAAAGAAATTAAATGGAAAAACAATGTTTTTCGGGTCAGCTAGTTTCCTCCTTTTAGCTCCCCTCAATTTCTCATGAATTGCACCATCAGATCACCACTTTTATTAACATGTTACGAAATACGGCCTACATCTTATACAATAACAAAAGAATTTTGGAAATCCGTCAACAAACGGCGGAGTTATCCGCCATGGTATCACTAAAATCGTCTCTGATGCTGGTGCTGATAAAAACCCCAGCTCAAATTTCATCTTGATACACTAAAATCACGTGTTCAGGAAATTCTGCGTCGATTAAACCATCCTCGAGCTCTGGAGAGCCATTATTCGTTCCATATACTATATAGGTGTTATCATTATTAATTTATTATCAATCTTCCAAACTCGTGAAAAAACAACCTTTCACATTTTCCAGATTGCAGTACTGGAATACATTTCAAAGATTTTGGGAAAGGCTCAAAAAATGTATGTTTAGGTACATTATACCAAGTATCGAATATTTGTTATTTAATCTATTGGCAAGAAAATGTCAAATATTTTGTCTTTTTCGAATAAATTTTCAGTTTTATAAAACGAAATATAGATTTGTTGGCTTATAACTTTTCTTTAGCCATAGAAAGACTAATGATTTTTTCATAGAAATAAAACTATCCGGAAGTTTTTTTATTATTAATAACTTTAAAAATAAGCTAAAATTCTTTCATTTACAGTCTTTCAAATAGATTCTTAGATATTTTCAGATATTTCATAAAACACAAAATATATCATAAGACTTTGTTGATTTGTGTATTTGAAAAAAATTGGCCACAATGCTCATAAAAAGGCAATGATTGGAGTTAGATACAAAGTTCGAAAGACAAAATCGTAGTAAATTTTAGTAGCTTTCATAAAGTTCTTTACGACTCACTCTTTTAAATAGCTAAAAACTTAAAAACAGGAACTTTTGGCCTTAATTAGAAACTCGTAACTAGGTAGATTTTTTCTCTTTATAAAGTGCTTTTATTCATAAGTCGCCTAAAATTCATATATTTTTGAAAAATGGTATTCGGTTGACACTCGAAAATGCTCAGCAAGTTGGTAAGATCCTGGCTCGACACCAAAGCAATGTGCAAAACGAAAAATGTGATGGTCACACTTTAGTGTTCTAATTGCCGGTGTGATAAGTCACAGCTTTTTACAAAACGGCGAGAGCATTACTGCAAATGTGTACATTGAAAACTGCCCACAATGATGGCGATGCTCGTACGTCTGCAACTAGTTTTTGTCAATTGATCGTCTCCGCTGCTCCTTGATAACAACGCGACCCCATTTTATTTGGAAGCTCTCCCTCATCTGCCATACCGACTATTACATTTTCCAAAATTGGAAAAACTTTTACCGGGAAGAAAATTCAATTCGTGAGAGACAGCCTCTCAAAATGCCTTAGAAGTGTAGTCTGCCGTCCGGCTGACATTTTCAATAATGGCATCTATACACTGCCACTGCGTTGGTGAACGTGCATTGATTGCAGGGGTGATTACTTTGAATAACAGAAATAAGTAAGTTCGAAATAATCAGCCAAATGTGTCGGACTCGCGCACGAAGGGTACCGTACCGTTATAGAGCTAAAAATAGTCCAAAAATTGTATTTTTTGTATGGGAGCCCCCTTAAATATTAATTTTATTTTGTTTTTAGTATTTGTTGTTATAGCGGCAATAGATAATATACACATTCTGTGAAAATTTCAGAAGTCTAGCTATATTCGTTCTTGAGATACAGCCTGGAGACAGACAGACGGACAGACAGACATTGAAGTCTTAGTAATTGGGTCCCGTTTTTACCCTTTGGGTACGGAACCCTAAAAAGAACAATTTTTAAACAAAATGGCAATATCATAAATATAAAAGACCTTATAATATGTTATGTAGTATATTATGTACTCTTCTAAATCCTTTCATAAATGTGCCAACACCTTTGTTCATACTCTAATTATTATTAATTATCAAGAGAATGGTCGAAGTAGTGAATTTTGCATATAATATTATAATGTTATCACTGTTTGACAATTTAATCTTATCATTTCTAGACCGTAGCGTTGTTCCGAAAAATTTATTCGATATTTCCATAGTATCGAGTACGACATTCATTGAAACCAAATCGATTTTCAAATCGCTGTCATACATTAGTTTTTGTCAAAACTATATCGATTTAAAGCCGATTTATTTTTTCAATCTCACTTGCCGCAGCCGCTGATTCGTCTATCGTCACGAAGCTTCGTGCTATGAGACGATACCATTGGACGATACACGCAGATAGTCCAATCTATCGTCTCAAGCACGAAGCACTACGCATGTGCGGCCGCAACATATGGGTTTGACAAATTATTTGTCATGACTCATGATAATATTATCATATTTGTAAACAAATATACATATTTTATTTTAAATTAAAAAGCCTTCTACAATTGTTCATCGGCTCCCGTTTTCTCCTGCAAAGGTTGCTTTTAGTGTGTTTATTGAATTTTTGTTTGTTTCCCATGGTTTCGATTAAATATTTTCTCAATCCGGAGTAAAGGCAAAGGAAGTACGCCCTCTCCTCAGGCGCGCGCGAACGCGACTGTTGGCGACTGAGAGGTGAGACAAATCTAGCGGTGAAGCGCGAATGTGGTTTTTCTTAAATATCTTAAAAAATATAGAGAATATTAAAAATCCGCTAGGTCGAACCCTCGGTGATAGAATTTTATATGATGTGTAAAAATATTAACTCAGTTTAATGCATGGTTTTGGCAATATAGGAAAAATTCGATAAAGTTAGATGCATCTTTGTGATTTTTTTTCTATCGAGAAAATTTTACGATATCGTGTTTTCGCTCAGATCAGACTCTTGGAAATATAATGTAGTATCTAGGTTTAGAAAATTAAACAATTCGGGGCTTATTATCAAGTCCAAAAATGATTTATAAAATCGACAATTTTGGGTTAGTCGCCTTCTTAACTAAAATTCAGTTTAATTTATCTTCTTAAAAATAAATAATAAGGACAATAATAATTTATAGAATCCATAACACTTTATTCATCAAAATCTTGTCAATAATTTTGGTGCGATTGGTGTTTCGTACGATACAGCACATTGATTGCCAAAATCAAATTACCTTTGCGTTTTTTTCGCTGTCATCAACTCAAAAGCTATTTAGTATAAAACAGCATTCATTTTTCCAAGTATGTTGAGAAAAGTATCAAATACTTGTATATCATCCATCTAAATGCTTTACCAATATGTACTTTCATATTCTGGGCTCTTTCACGACGATTGAGCTCGTATCGCGGACCATTAGACCACGTCAATCAGCTATATTAGACATTTATGTTATAGGTATATGAAAGCACAGTATCTATACCAATTTTATACAGCTGTAGAGTTTGTTTGTTTAACTCGCTAATCTCGCGAAATATTTGCTCCATAGTCAAAATGCATTCGCTAGATTCAATAGTGAAGTTAGATGTTAAAATGTATGGGATTTAACATCTAAGAGATTTTACTCTCATCTAAAAAGAGTTTCTTAGATGAGAGTACATGACATTTTGATTAAAAGGCCAGGTTCGAATTGAAAAAGCTTTTTTGTTTCGGATAGTCCATTTATTGAGGAAGGCTTTAATATTACATTACGCTGCGACCAATAAAAGCGAAAAAGAAGTGGACATTGTAGAAAAAAAAACTGAAGAAATAATAAAATTAAAGATACGTCTTTGTAATTTTGTCTTGACACAGACGAAGTCGCGGGCAATAGCTAGCTTATAATCACCTTAGCCTTTATTATAGATCGGTTTATATTTTTGTCATTGCGTCGTAAGAAAGCCCTTATAAGCCATACCGCTTACTAATAAAGTTACACAGCGTGTATAGAGGGTACATAAGATTTTTTCTACTAATAATCATTTTTTGTCATAAGGCCTGTATAACGATGCTGTCATTTCCATACTAATTTCTCTGTATAGACTCTGTGTAACGTGTGTGTAACTTAAAAACTCCTGTTTAACTATTCACACGTTGAACGCATGTTTAAGAAGTTTTTATTAGTAAGAGGGCTAGGACTTCATTTTATACATATCTCATTTTACACAACTCACCATTTTAACGTTAAAATGGTTATAACAAAAGTTCGCGGATCATAAAGAAATTATTACCCCGGGTAGACCAGGAGCTGACGGCTATAATTACAAAACAGTTTTAGTGTTGTTTTAATTATGCCACAAATGGGGTTTCACTGAAATGACTAATTGACAGTCGCTAATGCTTTGTAAATATTAGCTTTTATTAGAGATATATTATGTTTGATGTCATTTGCTTTATAGCTATCACTTTTAATGCTTATAATGAATAATTACATTTAGTTATAGCACAGTGTAAATAGATAAACATTTTTTTTTCATTAATAATCTGTGTGCATTGATGGTATAAAGTTAAATCCATATTAGAAGAAAAGAACATCAACAACTTTACATATTATGAGTATATGAATATATTATAAAAATAGAATATTTTTCTCTGCGAAGCATACCACTGATTTTGTCACAAAAAAAGTTATAAATAAAAAATATTATTGTGAAATAATAATAATATAATATTATTATCGAACAAATTTTAAAAATTAATTATTGTATTTGCTGCATAATACATAAATGTTAAAATAAATTTGAATCATAATAAATTCAGCTCCTAGACTATATGCGTGTTAATGCGTTAAAAATGATAAATACAGTAATCACTGTAAACGTTATAATAGTACTGTTTATGCAGAAACGCACCGCTAGAGACGTAACACTGACGCAATGTTAGATTTTTAAAGTTACTGAAAATATTACTTGCGAATTTTCAGAAAGTTTGGAAATCTTTTTTTTTGTAATTTTCAGAAAGTTTGAAAATCGTATTCACTTTTTTTAGTAATTTGTAAACATGTGCAACGAAATTTAGAAACATTTATAAAAAAGCCCAGGATTTTTTAATAGGTGTACCTAAATAATAAAAAATAGTAATGAAATAATGCGATTTAGCACAAAATTCCAAAACTTTAATCATATCTCATTGATATTTGCTATTCCGTCTTCCCCTCTGTTTACAAACAAGGACATTATATTAAATTAATTCCAAAACCTATAAACGAAAGAAAGCAAAAGGAAAACAAAGTTAATTCAATAATGATTTCTTTTCAGAAACCATGTCACTCGGTTCGTGACATGCGTGTTCCGTTGTTTATTTCGCCCCAATTTTTCACCCTATTTTACCGAATTACAATAATGTCTTCATTATGTTACCGGTTTTCTTTTGCTTTTACCCGTAAATCATATATATTGCCACGTGACATCGTAAATGTATAATATCACTAGCTGACCCGGCAAATTTTGTTTTACCATATATATTATTTCTAGTATCAATATAAAAAGTAGATAAAAACCTATTCTCAGGCCTAACGAATCTACATACAAAATTTTATTTAAATCGGTTGAGCCGTTTTGGAGGAGTTTGCGCACAAACACTGTGACACGAGAATTTTATATTATTAGACATAAGGAAAAATGGCAATTATTAGCCTGGATGTGAATTTAATAAATTAAATAGTTTAAAAAAAGACAAAATTATGTCACTATTGAAAAATGTGACTGATTGAAAAAATATTTTAAAAAATTACCGAACACCAAAAAAAATCCTAAAACAAATACTTTTTGTACACGTTAAAAAAAAAACTATTTTTTAAATTCCGAACACCACTGGTACTAAATGAATTAGTTGCATTATTTATTTATTTAGTTATTAATATTATTATTTGTTTATGATTATAACACACAATACTCACAGTTTGGTAGATGCGTGCGCGCAGGGTGCCGGCGACACTCACTTTACCCGGGACGAAGCCGCGCGCCTTTATATTATGTACACCAGCTTATGATAATAACCCCTTTTTAGGGTTCCTTACCCAGAGGGTAAAAACGGGACCCTATTGCTGACTTCGTCTGTCCGTCTGTCCGCCTGTCTATCTCCAGGCTGTATCTCAAGACGGTGTTAGCTAGAGAGTTGAAATTTTCACAAATTTTAAAAAATAAAGATTGTATTTAAAGGGGGCTCCTATATAACAAACGTGATTTTTTTGTCCTTTTTTCGCTCGATATCGCAACAGATAGGCACTTGAAATATTCTCAAAAAACTTAGTTCTATTTTTACTTTAATATAAAATTAATATTTAAGGAGGGCTGCAATACAAAAAATACTTCATTTTCTGCTCGATATCGATAAACATATTACGGGACTCTTCGTGCGTGTTCCGACTCGCACTTGGCCGAATTTTATTTTTTATTTTTAATTATTACCACCATTAATTAACCAAAACACGATTCCCGGTTTTTAGTACCGATATTCGATATCTGTTTTGATCAAATTAAGGTCTTAATTTAGATTGGTCCTTCCGAAAGGTATGTGACAGTTAAAAGTGCCTTTAGTCCTTTTTAAAAACCATAATAAACATGGCTTAGTAATGGTATGGGACAAGATGCAGAGGCAGAGTGGCTACACGATGAACAGACGCGATTGTCAAGGCTGCTGACTGCACGTTCCAGGAGGCACTTCATCAGACCAAAAACATGGAATTCTTCCTACTCCCCGTTATTTCCATGCATGTCCCTTTTAGCATGTCCCTCGGGCTCCCTGAGATCATATCAAAGGGTTTTCGTGGTTGGATACCGCTGTTGATCCTGGCGACACAGGAGATGCAGTGGTGGGAATGTGTGGTGGGCTAACGCCCGATTTAAAAAGGACAAAAACATAGACCAGTGGAGAGCCCTATCCCGTAAAGCAAATTTTGATGGTCAAGTCCCTCAGCCATGAGGATACGACTAGAAAGAAGAATAATGGTTTATTTACTGTCATTTGTTTTTGCTACAACTACTAAAAAGACAACAACTACAGCCGATTATTAATATCTCATTCAATATGTTTTTTTCTGTAATTATAATTTACAAAAATATATGGACGTTAAGGAACAATAATTTAATATAGGAAAATTATAATAATTGCACCACAATCAAAAACTTCCGTCTACATTCATAGGATTCGGGAAAAGTTTAAATTAATTTATAGGAATACCACGATAATTAACTGTTAAATTGTTTATACAAACAATTTAATTAACTCTAAACCAACTAAATTTAACTATTAAATTACGATCAAAGTTTGCCCAAAACTTGGCATGAATTCTATTTTTATTATTTTTTGTTACTCGTGTAATTTTTCGCTTGTAATAAAACCTTTTTAAGATTACGTTAAATGTAATAATTATAAGTTTATGATCCAGAAGTTTAATCAGGACTAAAATTAGCCAATAATGGGTGAATGATTTTAAAGTTTAAAAATTAGTCTTCTTATTTCTTTATTGTTTTATTTTATTCAGGTCAATATCATGTAGTCAACGACAAGTAGTATCTTATAATTATTTATTATTTAATCTATCTTATATTATCACTACAGCATATAAAATAATAAATGCAGGGACGTTGAAAGTTAATAAGCTGAGTAATACAATTAAAGATGTCACCAGATGTAAACATAACTCATTTACTGCAGTTACTTCGGTGAAATGAGATAGTTTCAGAGACAATTACTGGGACTCTGGAGCAAACTTATGCTGGCTATATAATTCCGCCCGATCGAGCGGTTTAGCGGCTACCGCGAGATCACTTTCTAGCAAGGAAATGATTTCTTGACTGTATTATTGTACTGTTTGCTATAGTATTGCTAATTACAAACAAATTTTCCAAAGGGATAGCTTATACGATAAAATCAAGGAAGGGTTCGATTTTAGGCATTTTATTGTTTTCTCATTGTTTTCTCTTATTCCACGCCAAGCGGACAGGAAAAAAAATCGATGTCTCCGATTTTGACAATATTTGTGGAATGCACCATATATTTTATTTAAATATTTAACAAATTAATAAAATAAAACTCTTTCCTCGAGTTTGCTATATACCTACGATTACTTTTCAGAAATGATAATAATTATTAATGATTATTGAATATCACGTATTGTGGAATATAATTGACCGTCTAGGGTTGATATTGAACTCGCCCGCCTTTCAATCTTATTGTCAAATAAATTGTTCAATGATATTGCACAGTAAAATTGATCTTCTAGTGGCCCACTTAGAAACGGAAATCTGTCAACCCAGAAATGGATAAAATGGAAACCTGGCAACCCTGAAACGGATAAAATGGAAGTCTGGCAACCCTGTAAATTGTAATGCATATCCCAAAAGTGCAAACACTGCAGTCCAGGTCGAACAACGGTGCCCAAACCTGTCCACTCGCCAAGCTCCTTACCTCATTAACATTTTTTTTTTATAAATTTTATTGTTATTGTTGTTATTTATTATACTTTCATTTCAGTGTTTGGGGTCAGATATAAAGGGATTCGCTATAGGATATTCGGTTACAACTGTCGAAAGTTTTATTTTGGCACACAATCATAAAGTTACTACTATAATACAAGAGTTCAGCCAAAAGCTAAGGCGACAATCTGCTAATGTTGTAGTAAGACTACCGATCTTCTCACAAAAACACTTGCAGGTTGCCATCAGCCGCCCTTAAGTGGATTGTGTCCTGTATCGTTCTAACATAACACACCCCCTACTACCAGCCTATCGGTACTGGACCTTCAAAATTAGGGAGCATTCCGACAAATAAGAAGACAGCTTTCCCTAGTATACGGGGTGTAACAAACCTAAACAAAACAAAGTGATAATCCCTAGTATGCGGGGTGTAACAAACCTAAACAAAGCAAAGTGATAATCCCTAGTATACGGGGTGTAACAAACCTAAACAAAGCAAAGTGATAATCCCTAGTATACGGGGTGTAACAAACCTAAACAAAGCAAAGTGATAATCCCTAGTATACGGGGTGTAACAAACCTAAACAAAGCAAAGTGATAATCCCTAGTATACGGGGTGTAACAAACCTAAACAAAGCAAAGTGATAATCCCTAGTATACGGGGTGTAACAAACCTAAACAAAACAAAGTGATAATCCCTAGTATACGGGGTGTAACAAACCTAAACAAAATAAAGTGATAATCCCTGGTATACGGGGTGTAACAAACCTAAACAAAACAAAGTGATAATCCCTAGTATACGGGGTGTAACAAACCTAAACAAAACAAAGTGATAATCCCTAGTATACGGGGTGTAACAAACCTAAACAAAGCAAAGTGATAATCCCTAGTATACGGGGTGTAACAAACCTAAACAAAGCAAAGTGATAATCCCTAGTATACGGGGTGTAACAAACCTAAACAAAGCAAAGTGATAATCCCTAGTATACGGGGTGTAACAAACCTAAACAAAGCAAAGTGATAATCCCTAGTATACGGGGTGTAACAAACCTAAACAAAATAAAGTGATAATCCCTAGTATACGGGGTGTAACAAACCTAAACAAAACAAAGTGATAATCCCTACTATACGGGGTGTAACAAACCTAAACAAAATAAAGTGATAATCCCTAGTATACGGGGTGTAACAAACCTAAACAAAACAAAGTGATAATCCCTAGTATACGGGGTGTAACAAACCTAAACAAAACAAAGTGATAATCCCTACTATACGGGGTGTAACAAACCTAAACAAAACAAAGTGATAATCCCTACTATACGGGGTGTAACAAACCTAAACAAAGCAAAGTGATAATCCCTAGTATACGGGGTGTAACAAACCTAAACAAAACAAAGGGATAATCCCTAGTATGCGGGGTGTAACAAACCTAAACAAAGCAAAGTGATAATATACATTAGGGTATGTACTACGAGTACGTATATGACCCTTAACTGTGATTGTAGCAGCGTAACTGCCTTAAAAAGTAACTGCCTTACGGCCGTTCCCAATATTCAATCTATCTCTGGTTTGACATACGACCGATCGCAGCTAACATTGAATTGACATAAAATATATGTCTCAAATGTCTAATGAGAGCTATTCCTATCTCTAGTAGGGTAAAACCAGAGATAGATCAAGTATTGGGAACGGCCGCTAGACAGTTACTTTTTTAATTTTTATTATTGTTTGGGCAAATTCATGACGTTGGGATGTTTCTCATCAAAACATATAAGTCAAAAGTAACTTTTAGCGCTGCTGCTTTCACAGTATTTTAAATACACACCCTAAAGTATTATCACTTTGTTTTCTAAGATTTTTAACAATATTATCTTACCAAATATACAAAATCGGCGCCACCATCAACATAAAACAGTCTCCAGTCCAACAGGTGCCAGTAAAGGAACGCGGGTTTCGCATTTTACGGACCGAACTTTATCGTTTCTTGTTGGACAAATCCCTAAAAATTAATAGAGGTTCCCTTTATGTCCCTTTTATTTGAGGAATACTGTATAAGATATGAGCTCCTAAGACCATAAAAAGGTTTTCCATAACGACTTTTTCCATACAAAGTTTGCTTGAGTCAAGTTACTTGAAGAATATGATCTTGTTCTGATTCTGTATTGAAATATACGTTGTTTTGTCAATTGTGAGAATTCTCCGACCGAACCAGAAATTGTAGTGTAGGTAACGTAGCGTAGTGAGCGTTGCGTAGTTAGCGTAGCATACACATGATTAAAAAAATACGTGTGGCACTAAGAGACTGCCGCGGTAAAGCTATTGCATAGCATTTTTATAAACTTATGCATTTATAATTCGCATACGTCTAGTCGCACGCAAACAAACACCGTGCCGAAGTCTGACAACGTCGCACCGACCGGCACAGCAGGTCGGTGCGGCGAGCACCACACCCCGAGCCACACCGAGCCGAAGCCTGCCGAACTGAAACGACGCTAGACGAATGTTAGGTTAAAAGCGGCGTCACTTTCTTATACTCTATCTAAACTGTGACTATAATTTCTTTATCACGAATAAATCAATCACATAAATCACAAAGGAAATCGATCGAGATCAAGCGTGAATTTATGTATGTGTGTCATCTGGTGACATTCAACTTGGGCGATGTATCGGGGCCGTCGGACCAGTTCTTGTTTACTCTCACTCAAATAATTAATACAATGGACTGTAGAGCAATTTCTATTTGTGTCTGTTGGGACGTTTCTTCTACCGTTAGGGTCTATTCAGACCGTAACGCGACGCGTTTTTTTTTTTTTTGTGCTGAAGGCAGGTCAAGTAGCCCTGATGTCACTGCGACCCTTGAGGATCTATTGTGACTTAACGCGACGCGTACATGTATTTCTAAAGTATTCAAGAGTTGACAGACTTCAATTGCGTGAGAGTCATCATATTATTATATTAATACGCGAGCGAATCCCTTTTGACGAAAAATGCGGAAACGTAGGTGAATGAAATTTTGCACAGTTATAGTTTATATGGTGAAGGAGTGCAACGAGCTAATATTATTTTGAAATTATGCTTTTATCATACATTTTTTTAATAAATAAAACATTACACACACTATAATGTGCACACTACCATATTTTTGAATGACAAGCCTATACATACGAATTATACATACGAATTATACACTCTTTTGTTTATGGTTGAAACTTGATGACTTGTCAAATTAAAAATGGATTGTTGTGTTTTTTATTAAATCTGAAATAGTCAATACTTTAAACGGGGAGCCAAAAGAAGAAGATAATTAAATTTAAGGTCGAATTTCGACCATTGGGCGATCTCTAGTATTTAGAAATGCATCTACACGTCGCGTTGCGATCTGAATAGACCCTTAGGCCGTTTGTCCATCGCCGCCTTCTTCCGAGAACGAGATTATTTTGGGCCGATAAATGCCACTTTATGACTTCGGTATAGGTTTCATTTTGCTCTACGCCACTACAAACGGTGGCATGAGTCGCTAGACCAATGTCGGTAGAAAATGATACCTATAGCCATGAATCTAGATCATAAAGTGGCATTTCATCGGCCCAAAATCTCGTTCTCGGTGAACGGTGGCGGACGAGCCCTTTGCATAACTCGTACATAAAGCCTAAGGCCTAATTACACCTACCGAATAGAGTGCTCTCGGCCACAACACTTGGCATGTTTTGTATAGATGAGCTCGGCCGAGGGCACTGTCTCGCCACTTTGCTCGATTGGTGTAATCAAGGCAATACTCTTGTACCATGAGACAATTTATCTACTGTATTTTACGGGCCAGCCAAAATCTCATAAGGTTGATGTAGAGAGTGAAGTCTCGAGAAAGGAATTGTAAATTAATATAGGATAGTAATATATGTTTATAGTAAATGCGTAATAAACTAATTTCTTTGTGAAAACTAGCAGGCAACATCTAGAAATAAGTAACACATAAATACTTATAAATAATTGATTAATTTATAATTTTAGCTTAAAATTTAGTTGTAGTATCTACTTTTTATTCATTGGTTGTCGTTAAAAACACGACAGTTCCATCCAACATAATGTAACCAAATAAAAGAAGAATGTTATGTTTAAAATCAAACATTAATTAAATATATTTTATAACTCTATCATGACTTAACTGTATTAAATAACTGATATGAATAATGCAATAAATGGAATATAGACAAATAAGGTCAGCTACTTACATATGTAATCAATATTTTGAGTATAATAGATATGTTACAATCATTTCAGAATTTTACTCAAAAATGTTTATATGATTTTAAACATAAGTTTTGATCAAACCAATTAAAAACCTTCTAAGCGCACAATCAAGTGCATTTAAGTTGTGTGTCATAGACCATAGTAACGAAATAATTGTTATACTTCAAAGAAATGTTAGAAGTACATGACAGGTTTTTGTAGAGAGAGAGTTTCCAGAATTAATATATTCCCAGATTTTTTCTTTTTTTCCTGCATAATTATAAGCGATGGTCACCCTACTACTAATACTCTGCATACCAAGATGTCACCAAATAACGGAAGGAAGACAATCGGCATTGATCACTCACTGTCCTGTTCGTGACAGGAATTAAATACATCATGAACAAAGAAATTATTAGACATACCTACGTCCAATGTACTGTGAAAATCATTAGTCAAATTACTGTTTCAAAATTCAAATTAAGTAAATTAATTCTAGGTGAGAATTCAGTGAATTATTATGCGTATCATGTATAAATTTTAAATTTGGTTAGTCTCGCTAAAATCCTAGAACGATTGAACCGATTTGGCTAATTTTGGTCTTGTACTATTCGTGGAAGTTCAGGGAAGGTTTATAGTAGGAGAAAAGTTATGCGAAGTATATTAAAATAAAAGCACTGGTACTACCGTACCACTTGATTGTACCGAAATTTATTTATCGCGGGAAAACCGTTTATTATAAGCCGCAACAAAAACTATTCCATGTCCATTCTCATCTCTCAAAGTATATAAGAATCATTTATTTGCAGAAAGTGCTGTAAAAATTGGTGTTACAATAAAATATAGGATTCAAGTCTCATAACTTTTTAAGTTAGAATTGCTAGGATATATGCTCAATACTTAAATCTATCAGCTCTTACTGAGTTTATATAAATATATTATGTGACTTTAAAATTCCAGTAAAAGGGTAGAGACAATACAACATTATTAAAACAATTGTCCAATCCACAATATTATCAAAACTAGCTCTATTGACGATTATAATAAGTTCTATATTGCAATGAACGACTTCTATAAAAGTCAAGGTTCTTGCGGATCTGTTTCAATTGAAGATCGACTTAGTTCCTAAATACTTGTGCAAAGGTTTACATTGTCTACCTACATGCGACCTTTGCCCCTTGATATTATTAGATTCAGTTCTGAGCTGAGTTATTAGAAGTTTGAACTATTTGTACTAATAATTATAAGTATAAAGGCCAGTGCTAACCACAACCGGGATATCATAGCTTCAAAGTAATCATTTTAAGTTGGCAGCAGCTTACAACTTAGAGAAGCGCAAGGAAATCCTTACTAATATTATAAATGTGAAAGGGTGTCCGTCTATTATTACCTCCTGACGCTTAAATCACTGAACCGAATTAGCTCTCTTCGTAATGATGGGATTTAGTACGGAGATAGAGTCCCGAAAAAAGTCAAGATGTCTTCCCCATATTGCAGGCAACATCGACAAAATAAAACGAATAATTCCAAACAAATTTTATCTTTATTCAAGTAAGATACATAATTGACAATATAAACAATAAAAAACATTTTAGGACATCTGAAGAACAGGCGTTAAGGCAAATACTATTTCAGTCTATAAATTTTCTTTAAATTAAGTAAGGATAGGATTTTAGTAATAGGGGTATACTTAGTAAATTCAATGTAAAGGTGGCTTTCCGGTCCTTGCCGCAAACGAGCGCGACCGACAAAAATCAGATAAAGTGCTAATTTATAATACAGGTTTCATTTTCTACCGACATTGTATTGGTCTAGCGAGTAGCGACCCATGCCGCCGCTTCTTTGTAGTGGCGTAGAGCGAAATTAAACCTCAAATCTGCGAAACCAATGCGAAACAGGAATAGAGCGAGATGCGATTAGAGGCGTTAACCTAGGTCGTAAAATGACATTTTATTTAAATTTTGTCGGTCGCTTGCTGCGTTGATCGAAACGGTACCTTAAGGCCCGTGTCATATAGGACATGCGAAGATATAGATATGAACACGCTATGACTGATATTCAGTCAGATAGTTTGAGCCGTCAAGCTAAAAGTAGCCCAAGATATTTCCAAAGCTCTACATTTAAATTCCAATTTTGTTTTTTTATTTTTATTTCATGATGAATACGATTTTGGTGGTTGGTACAATTCCAGATCCTATGAAATAGCAACAGTATTCTCATAAACAAAAATATTACAAGACTGCATCGAAACCAATCGAAGATAATAATTTTAAATTAAAATATCACAATTGAAATACTCTTCTTGATATTTTTTTCTTTCAAAATATTGATGGCACAGTTTTTATATACTTTTCGTTTAAGTGACGTCTCATTCTCGCTATTCTGAGTATCTTAAGCTACTTTTAAAATGACGACGCTAGTCACTAAAGACATTATTAATATTATAAGAACATAGAATTCGGATTAAGTTGATATAAGACTTCGTCAATATTTGATATAAATATTATGTTGGGGTCTTGAAAACAATTTCATAAGAACAATATTTAAAGCTCATATAGGCTAGTAATCACTATTCCTAATCTAACATTGACAGAGGTATAACAGTGATGAAAATAAAAAATCCCTTATACAAGTCACATTTTTCACTCTACTAAAGCTTGTGTAATATTGCGAGATATAAGTTGACTTTTTTATTTTATAGCATAGACAAAATTGTATTTATACAAATACAATTTTGCATTATTAGTGGTTTGAAATCATAATATTATGTAGTTCATTGACGCTCTAAAAATAGGTAATCAAAATTCTTAAATCGGTGAAATAGGTAATGGTTTTTCCTATTGAAACTCAATAATGAAAAATGTACCTCATCTAGGTATATCACATTACCAATTCGTTGCTTCGCTGGATATACTTTTGAAGCAGTTATGACACAGTAAAATTATATTTACAACAATAAATACAAGTATATTTCATAAGACAAGGTACTTTATTACCACTACAATTGACGTACTATGTGCAAAAACCTTAGAAACTCATAAAATAAATAAAAATGGTTATCACTTAAAAATTATTAAAAAAAATTGGGCATATAAAAAAACGAACTAATACTAAAACGCATTTTGATTCGTTTTAAATCTGTGCTTCATCTACTTACAATTGAATAACATGGCATCATCGTATAATACAGAACGCTACTTCTAACTTATATCTACATATAACAAGGCCCTTTATATAGAAGACTTCATATTTACGAAATTGATTATGCATTCTACCTACATGTAAACATATAAAACAGCGGGAATGTAAAATTGAGCATCAAACAAAACGAAGCGATATTTTGATATATCATGATATTCCAAATAGGACAGTCTATATCAGGAAGTGTTAATAGGGCAACAAGAAAATCTACACCCTTATTTCTAGTACAAATTGTACCTACATAGCAGTGGCGAAGTGTCCATATAACCCGATTCCCGTCGGCTTCCCTTGGGCCAACGACATTTTTATTTAATAAATATTTTACATACATACTTAAAAAACTTTGAATTACCTAATTGCCTACAAAATTTTATAAGCAATAAATTTTTCATTTACTTGAAAATTTAAATAGTTTGAATTTACTAAGCGCCTACAAAAAATAGGCAATGCACTGAACATCTCCGAGAGAATCAAGCGGCAAGCCGATAAATTACGAGTTACTTCTTCATACAACAATATTTCATACAAAGCATCTGTCCTTTTCGTTCCCGTGAACTGATCGTCATGTTCTGTCTCGTTCTAGCACGCGCGAATATACTCGGAAATAACTCGATACCTTACGGCTTATTACAGAGAAAGGTTAATTAGCAACGCACAGGTGCAAGCGAGAAAGATCAGTCATGAAGTAAAATTGTTATGCTTCGAATTAAGAATGAATGTACCGGCATTATACTTTTGCTGGCGCGTCAGACATTTTATTTGGCAGGATTTTTTGTAATACGACTTTATTAAGAATGACTTTAGCGGTATTAAATCTAGACACGCGCGTAATACATTTTTATTTTACTGGTTTTTAAGTTTGACATTTATGGCGGATAGTGCGAATTTTAAAAAACTTGTTTGTTTTGTTTTGTCGAATTTTATTTGTTTTGGTGTTAAAGTGTGGTGAAATAAATTAATTTGGATTGTGTGTTATACTGACGTCATCGTATAGTCGTTCGTTCGTTATAATAGAAATAAAATAGACTGTTCACTCACAGATTATTATTATTTGCTGTCCGAAGGAAACTTCGTTCTTAAAGCGTATAAAAAACAAAAAACATGTTAAGCAAACTTGAAACTCGGACATACACATCAGTGTTGAGCATTTTGGTAAGTAGTAGTAGTAGTAGATTTTGTACTCCGGCTTCCCTTCCGAAAATATTCACCCTTCGCCACTGCTACATAGGTATATGTCATATTTATCGAAATACAGAATACGTGTTTCGATAGTCAAAGTGATAGCAATGTATTACTATAATTATAACAATGTATACATATAATTCACAACATACAAAGCTAAATTGTATTTTAGGCAGCTGTGTTTATATTTCGATATCATTATTATTTAACGTGTGGATAAAATTATACTAAGTACCTTTAAATAGGTAGGTTACTCTTGTAAAATTTAACTATGGCAAGGTTGGAAATATTATAGATTATATCGAGTATAAATTATAATCGTAATATTTTATCTATGGTACTGTAAAACTATAAATTAATTTTGATGTTGATAATTTCTTCAATATTCTTTCGATGAAATAAGTTTTGATACGTATAAGTACTGTATCAAAATTCAAAATAATATTTTAACACTAAATTTTCATCCATTGGATATGTATCAATTTTAAATTTGATAGCATCCTTTAAGACACTCAAAAAGATAAATTATAGCATCGCACAGCTTTCATTGGTTTCAGTACTTCATATTCTTTATCCAAATAATTCGATTGTTGAATAAAATCCAACTGAAAATTGGAGGTAAGTTTTTCAGTTATGATCGACAAATATGCAAACGAAATAATTTGCTTACAGTCCAATTTAAGCGCCAGCAGCGATTTAAATTCCACTCCAACTAAAATATGCATTTTTTTCAACAATCGAATTTATGTAAAGAAGTTTTCTCTCTGCTGGTAGATCGGCAGTTCCACTTCGGGCGACCGATCCTCGTACTCGCAGTCGTTGTCGCGCAGCGGAAGTTCTTCTAGCGCTTTAACTGAAGAAAACAACCCATTACTACCTCAAAGACACTTGACGAAATACGTGTGGCACTCGGGGACTGCCGCGGTAAAGCTATTGCATAGCATTTTTTATCAACTTATGCAATTATTCGCATACGTCTATTCTAAGTAATAGACAAGCAACGCCGCACCGCCGTGCCGATTGGAGTGGGGTGTTAGGTTTTCTCGTTACGGAATTTCTTGATTCTGTCGCACTCAAAGCCCGCGATAAAATGTATGCAATAGCTTAAAAAACGCAAAAAATAAACAAAAAACTACTCACAACAAAATGCAAAAACGAAACCATGCTGCTGCAGAACACTTTATATAATTAGCGAATGTGAACTAAATGTAAGTGCGTTAGGTGCTAGCCGCTCCGCCGTCAGTGTTGGTTCCTGCAAGACACGACAGTAAGCTAATGTTATGGCTGACACACGTGGCGTTAGTTACATACATGTAGACGTGGTATGTCTGTATGAATGTGTAGTCTGTGAGTCAGCAATCGTGCGGTCATATTCAGATGATATAATGACTATTGATACTAAATTGACTCATAGGTTAGTGGCGGACCTACAAAATTTGGTGAGGTTATGTTAAGCTCAGTTGACAGATTACGATATACGCAGAACGTTTGGTCAGGCCAAATTACGTAGATCCGTGGTCTACCTTTGAATCAATTTCTTAGATGGTACACTACATATTTTAATGAAGTAACCCTATAAGAGTAATATTGTAAACAGAATAGAGTCTTTAGAAAAGCAAGAATAAGGACGCACGATTGCTTTCTCTAATCCTCGGGCGAATGACGAGTCATTTCATTCTCTATCTGTCGCACTCAAAGACATAATGCATGATTACTTAACTTTATTAAAGTTTTTGACATAAAGTCCATAAATTTTCTGTCAAACTCTTCCTTAAATGAATGTTAACTGATCATTAAATGTGTCTGAGTGCGGTCGATAGTCTATAACATGGTCTACTCCAAACAAGAAGACGTCATTTCAAACTCAAACTTTTCTTCTTGGGAAGGTTAATTTAATATACTTTTATTAAGCATTCATAATGTAATCTGGCATAATGACACCATCTTGTTCTAGAAGAATGTCTGGTGCAGCACTCCATGCACAAACTCAAATTGTGGAACTATCAAGAATATTCTAAACAACGTGGTAATTGAAAAAAACATTATGTAAAAATCATTTGGAAGGAGTCGATACAAAAACGCATCGGCCTCCATTATGGACATTAATAAATAATGAATTGAAATGAATAAGACCCAAAACATCGTGCACACTCAGAGACATTTTAATGATTAGGTACTCAACTTTAATTTAATGAAGATTTTGACTTATTATATGCTTCAAACATTTTCTGTCAAGCTATTCATTAAGTTTAATTTAATTCATTATTAAATCTCTCTGAGTGAGGCCGTAAATTTTTGTAATATTCATTTTGCTCTAAATGTAAGCAAGGTTCAGTCAGGCTATGTCTGACTGAACCTTGCTTTTTTTTTTAAATGGCCCCTATATGGGACCTCTTGTTCCCTCTTCAGGAAGAAGGGACAATTATTTGCTTTTATTTAAATGTCTACCACGCAAAAAAAAACTATAATGACACATTTTGACACACACAAGGATTTAGTGGAGTTAAAATTTGTTTATATTTAGATCAAAATGAACTAAAACACAATAAACTATTTTTAGTAAATGTTATACACCACGTAAAGATAGTAACGATTGCATAATACTTGATAGTCCACATTAATAAAGGTACAAAAACAAAATGAATAATAAAAATAGAAAAACCAACTTTAAACTAGCTTCATCAAAAACATACGTGGTATGTTAAATTGTGCTTACTAGAAATTAAAAATGTATATTGGAAAATATTAATTGCATAAATCCTAACAATTTTTATCAAACTTTTAATGCCAATGCTGAAAAATCTAGAAAAGTCGCGTTTCAAAAAATTAATACTAAAAATATATAATTGCAATTTGAAGAGGTTTGAATGACGTGACTGGGTCACGGATAATGGTATTTCCAAGCAAATATTTAAATGATTTAGTCCAACTGATATCTATCCCGCATAAACCGAAAAAAACAATTCAGTAACAATTTAAAACAATGCGAAAATTGTACATTCTGTGGATTCTTCATTAGTGATATGGTAATGCTGATTGACTTTGCATAATATGGATAGTATAATATGCATAATATTTAATATGGTTTTATTATGTCAACCAATAATTATTATTGTTTCTAGACCTAACGTGTGCAGCTGTGTCGTAACAAAAGCCATTTAAATTGAAAACTGCAGCTTATTTAAGTATTTCAATTAATACAATTGATAATTTTTTTTTTGGAAACAAAAATAGGTCAGCAATGAAAACAAAATAAAAAACTAATCTTTAAGACTTCCATGAACGTGTCTTAACTTTTTCGTATTTGTCTTACCAGATTCAAATTCTGTTAGGATGTGACCTTTTGCATTACGGAACAAAATAATTTATTTAGAAGTCTTACGTTTTCTTTTCCATTAAAAAATGTTGTATCCTAATATAATTTGGATCTGACAAATCTTACGTATTACGTACTATCAGAGAAGTTGATTGCTAGGCAGATGGCGGACCTAACATTGAATTGACATAAGCCGTATGACGTAGGTCCGTCATCTGCCTTGGAATCAATTTCCTCGATGGTACAATTGAACATACCACACAAAACCAGCTTAACTATACAAAGCGGGTTCTCACCAGCTATAATTTTGCTCATCTCGGTGACTTGCTTCGCTAATATCTGGTTCATCTGCAGCAAATGTTTCCTTTGCTTCTTCTCTTCGCTGTCCGGGCTCTAACATAACCAAGCACACATATAACTGTGCCATTATATACAGCCAACATTCGAAGCGTAAGCTTATGTTTGCAGATGTTTTAAAATGTTTCAAATTGTTTTAAGTAAAATTTTACTTAGAACTAGAAAATAAAATAAGATCGTGAATAAAATAGAAGGAAAGGCAAGAATAATAGTATAACAGAATTAATGATAATAATAATAAATCAAGAAAATAACATCTGAATCCTAATCTCAATTATATAAATAGAGAAATTGAAAATGAGGATAATTTTAACTTAATCTCTTTGAAAAAAAAATCTAACATTATAACAAAACAAAATTACTGCGTATATTTGTAAATAAATATACATCTGCAAACATAACACTACTATCAACGATATAATTTTATAACTAAACCAGGCTTAAATCTGGCATTAATAATGATAATGATGAAGAATGCGACATGCATAGATATGATCAAGATACAGATGATGCAACTCTACATAACAAGATGAAAATACATGACTTGTAAGCCAAAAGTTTTGCTTACCTAATTCTCAAATAAATTAATTTCAAAATGCATATGCAAGTAATTTATGAGAACCTTTAGGTACTGTTATATTTTTTAACAATAAATTGTTATATTTTATTAGCATAAAAATAAAAATAAATTGGTTCATATTTACATATAAAACTTCCTGGCAGCAGATGGGCAAAAGATTTTAAAGGCTTAAATGGATGACAGTGTGTATGATAAAGAACAATGAACTGCGGGGCTAAAATGATCACATTTAGCAATTCCTCTCAATCAATTCACAAAATGAATTGTCAAAACTGTCAAACTCATGAATGTCAAATTAGTACGAATTTAGACATCTGAATTGCAAACAGAGTGTCATTAAAACGATTTAAAAAAAATGAATCATATTATGATTCATAATATGATTCTCCTAAGCGACCATTTTAGCCCCGCTGCTAATGACGAGTATGAATGACTTAAAAAAGCCTACAAGAATTATTCATAGAAATGAATTGATATAGAAGGGATATGGTTAGCAGATAATTCTTCAAAGGCAAGAATGATTTGTGAGAAATATGTATAACAAATTTTGTAATGGGTAGTGAAGAAATTTTGATTATTATTAAACAGATTGATTTCAAAGCAGAATAATTCTGGAAGAATTCTACTAACCTTGGTGTTAGGATCTGCAGAGGTGCTGGTTAGCATCTTCTTGATCGACTCAACTTTCTCTTGGCGCTTCTGTTGCTCTTCTGGCGACAATTCTGGAGGCTAGAAATATAAGCATACCGTCAAATTAAGTTGCCTTTATTAACTCAGATATTATGTTTCTAATAATGTTGAAATGTTTATTTTGTTCTTTATATTATTTTCTATATGTGGTCTTATATTTCTTTTCTACATTAAAAAAGGTGCTTTTTCTATTAGAACCTTCTCCCTTCATCAAAAAACAAAAGAAAAATTTGTGAAATCTATTCAGCTGCTCTCGAGATTAGCGCTTACCAACTTATTTAGATGTTCATTTTATTTTATTTGCTACCACTAGCATGTATGTACCATCGAAGAAGTTGATAGGTTGGTAGATGGCGGACCTACGTATTTTGGTCGCATTTTGTCGAACCCAACTGACGGACGACGACTTATATTAAGTTGTCATAATCCGACCACATGACGTAAGTCCGTTAACACGTACTTCTTCAACATTGCTATAATGTTCCTTTACTGTACCTTCTCAGGTATATACCGCTCCGGGATCAGTATCTTCTGCGGCGCGGCAAGCAGGCGGTCGATGGAGTCTGGTGCGGGGAGGCGCGCGCCGCACGCCGATCGCACCACGTCAGGCGCAGCACCGCGGACAACGCGCTCCATGTCCGCGTCGTCAAGAGACCGGGCACCGGAGACCTTGGGGATATGATCTCAGTTATTATTTATGCATTATGCTCGTATTATTTTCTATTTATTTATTTAACACACGCACACACACATTATTTGTAACAATATGTGTGTATGTGTGTGTTATTATTAACACACACACACACACATTTTGTTACAAATACTTTTTAGATTCTCGAAACTTGGTGAGATTTAGATTCAATTCCCTATACTTTATTTTTAAGCTATTGGATAGCTTTTATCACGGGCTTTGAGCGCGGCGACCGAATCAAGAAATTCAGGACCGAAAATAAACCTAACACGACGAGTGCTTCGTTTCGTTTAGCGTCGTTTCAGTTCGGCAGACTTCGGCATGGTGATTGTGTGTGTGCGACTGGACGTATGCGTGTAGAATAGCTACTAACTACAATAGCTTTACCGCGGCAGTCCCTAACGCCACAGGTTTTTTATTCTAATAATATTATGCTTGCATTCCATAGGGACTTAGCAAAATAATGTAACCAAAAAAGAAATTAACTAAGTAAATAATATTAAAATAATATACCCACATCTTGACCATATACATCTTTGGGCAGTTCGTTCAGCATCTTAGCACTAAGATGGTGGGGCGCTGTGTAATGCCTCCTCTTCTCTTTAGGCACCTGCCTTCTGTGCAATGATCCATTCTTGGGTACATCCCCAGACACCTCAGTAATAATCTGCTTAGCAGCCTCACTCTTGAATATCGGAGACAGCTCCATGTTAGATCGCGTCAGACTGACAATGCTTGATGTCTTGGACAGTGGATCATTCGTCAGAGTTCTAGAACTATCGGTGGGACTCTTCAAATACTGTGTGGACATTGACATTCTATCGTAGGGCGATCTATCGTAGGTCTTATTGTAGCTGCTGCTGAGAGAAGATATGTCTTTGGAATAGTCGTAGCTGGATAGAGAAGGGCTAGAGGGATATTTCGGGCTTTGTTCCATACTTTTATCCCTTCCGTAGGCATCTACCCCTTTGGAGTAGTACTCCTCGAATTTGCCGTAATCGGTACGTGGCACTGATGATGCTCGGTAGTTATTGACTGGCTGGACCAGTTCTTCTTCGAGGAATTGGTCTAAATTGGCAGTGAGATTGCTTGACCAGTCCGACATCGGTTGTAGGGAACGTTCCCTATCTCTCTGACGTCGTTCACTCTCCCTCTTCACGATGCGAACAGTTTTGATTTCTTGCTTCTCAACGTTAGACAGATTACCTGTAAAAGTAAATTACTGTGTTCTTAAATATTTGCCTTAACAGATTTTAAATATTATCTACCGGTTCTTTTAGGTGATACTTGTAACATCAATTTCTTAAAGCAACAATGTTATAGGATAGTTCTTAATAACTGACAAAATTTCATGACCATTTTAGAAGCAAAATAATCTCACAGACATTTTATATACATATTTGTACTCACCAAAAACAGTTTGGTGCATATCTTCACTACTCAATGGAGAAGTGACGTCAATAGGTGGAGCCCTTGTATCCACATACAGTGGCGTACTGACGCTGGTATGTTCGTACGTCTGTGACGGAGCGTAGTCATAGTCCATTTGCCCATGGTCAATAGTGTGACCAGT
This sequence comes from Cyaniris semiargus, assembly GCA_905187585.1. Lineage (NCBI taxonomy): Eukaryota > Metazoa > Arthropoda > Insecta > Lepidoptera > Lycaenidae > Cyaniris > Cyaniris semiargus. The sequence continues at coordinate 10,007,814 of LR994566.1, read as the reverse complement.
GTCTAGATTTGTTTCTGACCAAGAAGAGAAGGAGCGACGCTTGCCTTGAAAAATAATTTCATTATTACTTTAGGTAGTTTTATCGTATTTAGAGGTATTATAATATCCACATCATCAGGGGAAAAAGCTGTACGGGTAGTCTATAAAGTATCCTAGCTCCCTGGCCAAAATCCATTCGCCAGCGATGTCTGATATCAAATCCCATACATTTTTGACATCTAACTATAACATCTAATTATAATTTTATCAGTAAAGTCAAGCCATTGGTAGCTTTTTTTTTTTCTAAATCATTTTCGATTACTTCAAAAGTTTCAAAATTGTTAACCAACGTCTTACCAGGCATAGAGTCGTGAGTAGTCTGCAACGCGTGCGACTGCTGCGTCAGGTGACGTACAGCGCGGCTCAACTCCTGCCGCTGTCGCTGAAGAGCTGACACTAGTTGCTGGACCCGAGTCACTTCTGTAAGTTGAATATTAGTTGTTATATGGTTACGGTATTTTTATCTTACTATGGTTTATTAGAGAAATTGATTCATAAGCAGATGGCAGACCTAGCTATTTTGGTCGCGTTATGTCAAACCTAGCCGACAGACCAAGGCTAATATTGAATTGATATAATATTATCAGGACCAAAGGACCCAGGTCCGTCAATTGCCTATGAATTAATTTCTTTGATGGTACTATTTTCTATTAGAGGTAAGATTCATAGGCATATGATAGGCCTACATCATTTGGTCAAGTTACAAAAATTAATATTAGTTGTGATCTGTCGACCGGGTAATCAGACATAACGCGACCAAGATACGGAGGTCCGCCATCTGCCTTTGAATTAACTTCTCTGATAGTACCTACTTCACCCAAAAACCTTCCTCATTATTTACGGTGCCAAATAAAATTTCAAAGATTGCGTGATGAATGTGGACACCGACTGCGAAACTTTCCACTCACACACTATAATTTACATTTACAGGATTATAACAATTAAGAGTCTTACCATCTTCCAGCATAGCAGTGGGATGTTGCTGTGTATGTTGCGGCGTAGGACGCGCGCGGCGAGCACGCAACGCGCGCCGCAACTGTTGCAGCTCGCGTTCCAAACGAGCGTTGTCCGCTACTGTTTGTTCCAGTTTCTGTGTAACAAGATCATCGTAATTATCAATCACATCATCGATATCATTAATGATTATTTTCACTTCATCTAAGAACATTCGATTTAAGGTTAGAATTTTTCCTTTAGATATCATGCAAACCATTCATTCGTTTTGTTAAATTATCTACAAAACTTTATGTTGCTCTATTAATCAATTGTTTCACAATTATTATTAGACTTGACACATTAACATGTAAGAATTATTTACAGATATCTCTACAATCTAACGCCACATCTACTATTTACACTGTCTCAACATAAAATACATAAATAAAACGTACATGCATCAACGTGCATACATAATAATAACAAGTAAATAAAAACAAGTGCATGTATAGCCTAAAACCTTATAAACCTTAGAATTGTGCGCCAGCATCGCGTGGACTCGCGCCAGTTCCGCTTCAAGCCCAGAGCTGGTATCGGCTTTGTCGGTTATGCTCACTGAGTCTAGTTTGGTGCGGACTCCTGAAAATTAAAACAAATCCTTTATCAAAATAAAACGTTTAAAGAATGTAAACTGCAACTGCGGGTTTTGAGATGAAGTTTGTTTTAATTTTAATAAAATATTGAAATAGATTTCTTTATCTGATTTTAAGAATTCAAGAATAAGCTAGACGCTGGTTTTGAGTTAAACATTTGTTTTTATTGATGCAAAGATCACCAACAGAATTTTAAGATGCGCTTAAGGTTCGTTTATACGGGCAACTAAAATTGCTCAATTCCAGTCAATTCTCGTTAACTATGACGTCACGACTATATCAAACAATTTGCGGCAACAAGCAGAAACAAGTAGCAATATTGCGCAATACAATTGCCTGGAATTTCCAAGCCCATCGGATATACGTCAATTCGTATCTGCGACATTGAGCGATATCATGAAATGTCTGGAGCAATTAGAAGAAATATCGCCAAAATAATTGCCGCAATTAATTAAAATTGCTCCATATTGCTCCATTAATTGCTCCAGATCGGTCCATTCGTGTCGCCGAGCAATTATTGCCGCAATTATTGTATGTGTAAGCAGATCTTTACGCGAGCAATAATTGCTCGGCGACAGGAATGGACCGATCTGGAGCAATTTGGAGCAATTTAAAAAAATTGCGGCAATTATTTCAGCGATATTGCTTCTAATTGCTCCAGATATTTTATATCGCTCAATGTCGCAGATACGAATTGACGTATATCCGATGGGATTGGAAATTCCAGGCAATTGTATTGTGCAATATTGCTGCTTGTTGCTGCTTGTTGCCGCAAATTGCTTGATGTAGTCGTGACGTCATAGTTCCCGAGAATTGACTGGAATTGAGCAATTTTAGTTGCCGGTATAAGCGTACCTTAACAGCTGATTTAATAATGACTTTAAATATTTAAACTGCTTTCTAATATTATTGCCATGATAAAATAAATTTCTCATATTATTATAAAATCATAGCCAAGTGACTTGAGGTAAATAAACTATACACTTACCAGTCAGCAGTGAATCGATGGCGTTCCTATCAGTTTTGATTCCTTGTATCATAGCAGCTTCGTCAGCTAGTTCCTGCTCCAATGCCCAGAGCTCAGCTACTCTCACTCGAGCCGCTTCGGTCTCTAGAGGCTTACCAGCGGCTGCACTCTCTAGCCATCTGTCAATTTTTATAGAAAATTAGTCAATGGACATGACGAATTGAATAACATGTCAATTTGGTATTCATAAATAAAAGTTCCGATACTAATAGGGCTGGCTCCAATAAGCGAAAATATTTGGGATTCTATGAAAAATATGTAACAGAAATTACAACAATAATAATAAAAAATTAATTGAAATTTAAAAAAGCAGTCAAAGAACGTTTGTGTGCTAAATATTACAACGTATTATAAAGTCAATGATTTCATTGAAGACAGCACACCTTGGGAATAGGGTGGCTCCATGCAGGTTATTTTTATTTTATTTTTGTTACATAGTTGTAACTTGTAAGCCATAACATTGTTATATTATTTTATTTTATAATTTTGTAATTTTCCATCTTTTTAGTAAAAGATGGCCCCGTGCTTACGCCGGTTCTTCTCGCCGTGTTAGTTCTCTTTTTAATTTTCAGTCATTAGAACCGGTGGTAGGCATCTTAGTTTCTACGTTCTATCTACGACGTTCAAAAAGTGTATTCGTGATACCTATTTTGAATAAAAAGATATTTTATTTTATTTATTTATAATTACGTTATATCTGTTATCAAGTAATCATGAAATTACCTTTGTTGTTCCAACGCGTGCTCCGCCAAGACCTTCTGCCGGAGCCTCTGGTTTCTCTCCAAGCGTTCTATGGTCGAGCCGGGCCTGTTGTATAGCGATCCCAATTTCACCATATTATCCACCAGCTGCACTAACGGTTTGCTCTTTTCGTACTGATTCTCTAGTTCCATCAACTGCATCTTCAGATGCTCCAACTTTTGCAGACTCTCCTCCCGCTCTGCCGCCTTCAATGAACTCAGACAATCCTGAAATTATTTCAATGAATTTACTTACTGCTGTGTAAGTTGATACTTGATATATTAACAAGACGATTTAGACAATTTGAATAGGAATTAGAAACAAGTTGATAACTGAATTCTGAAACTTCAAGGAAGTTTATATATAAAAGTTTCAAATATTCTAATCTACGTGTGAAAAGTGAATGAAGAAAAACAACACAAAAACATTGCAAAGAAAGACAAACAAAAAGCAAAACAAGCACCTCTATGCTACTAATTTGGACACAACATTGCTCAATAGAACGGTGCGTTGCGGTGTGACGTCGTCGCAATTGTATCAAAAGGAGCACCAACTCTTCGTGACTTCTTCCCAAAAGTTCCCCAGCCGTCGGCACATCCAAGCCATCATTACCACCTCCTTTCTTTTGCTGATTAACGTAAAAATAAAAACAAAATTATGAAGCGGAACAAACAAAAACACAACTACCTCACAACAAAAGATATGACTTACCATTTCCTCATTATCAGTACTAATTCGAACTCTGGGACTTACAGCTCTAATGGGCTGTTGTAAGCTTCTTGATGGCGATCTGCTCATTGCCCAAGCACTATCATTGGCTGACAATGTTAACTGTAAAGGACAATTAGATTTTGTTCTATAAATCCATATTATGAACTTTGGTCTAAATTATTCAATGGATAAAATGTAAAAATGACACGTAGTTGTAAATAGTTTACACAAGCAGTCGCTTACATCTTGTTGTGATGCTGTCATCTGTTGCGAGCTGTAATGCTCTTGGGGCTTTTCTTCAACCCAGCGAACCCTAGGGCTTACGGCTCTTACTGGAATATTGCCGTCTCTGTTATTTCTTCCGATAGACGTATTGCTACCGACAAATGGTTTCTTTGATAGTGGTTGCTGATTTGAATTTATTATATTTGGACCTGGTTCTACATTAGCGCCTGACATTGTCATAGAAGCTGGAAAAGAAGGGGAAATTAGCACGGTGTTTGCTACTAAACTAACAATTCAGATCAAAGGTAGGCGCTTTAACAGGATAAAGAATTCATAAACGTTAGTCCAAATCCAAAATGATTATTTACAAAATATTACAATTATTGGTAGGAGCTCGGAAAATTAATAATATAAAATAATTCCAAGCTGCTACTATTTGAGCAATATTTAATTATTTATTCAACATGCTTACTGTACACTTTATCATGTTTGCGCACCTATAAAACCTAAGACTTCCACATAAAAATGCCAGTATGTATTTACATTATTGTTTTTACAATACTGAAGATTTCTGACAAAATTAAAAAGAGACTTACTTATCATGTACAAATCGGGACCGCATAATACTAGAAGGTACCTTCATTGTTCATTTGCAGTTCCATTATTCGCACTACTGACGGCTCCTGCATCCAAATCACTGCCACCGATAATACTCCGCACGCGCTCTATTCCCCCTTTCATAAGCCCACTCGACATTAAGTCCCACTGCCTAAGATTTTCTCGGTCGATTTCAAACCGCCTCTTATTTGATTGGTCCTTACGACGGCTGCCTGTCGTATTTTTCAAAGTATGCATGTACTCTGTGGATCCTACGGCCAATTGCTCATAAACTCCTTCATCGATTGGCTCATTAACAATTTGAGATGTATTGGCTAAGCTCACATACTCATCATTATCACCATTAGTTTCTAACGTCATGTTTGTTTGTTTACTACTATTTCCTTCGAGGCGTCGCTGCACTTGCTCCTGTATGTCACAATTTACGTATGTAACATTGCGACTTATTTTGCTTGAGTTATTTTTGACACGTTTAATACTGTTTAACGTTCCAGATCTGTCTATCCTTATATTTTCGACGGTATCTAAATCATCCATAGATCGAGCATGCCTATGCGATACCCACCTCAAATTATCTTGCCTTAAAGTATTTTCATCCCATTGATGATCGCCTGTAAACATTACATTTTCATATCCGCTCGCATCTGCTTCTGCGTCATAATAAACAGTGTTTGAAGAATTTTCACTACAATGTGACGACATACTGCTTCTTGATACCTTTATGGTAGGATTGTTTTGAGCGCTACTACTATGCAATGCATTCGAGTCAGATGAGCTGCTTTCCTCGTTATTCACGTAGCTTGCATTCTGTTTACAAATAAGACTCGGTATGAGTCTTATTGACTCAGGTATTTTAGAAACTTTAGTACCAGTAGATTCATAAATATTCCTTAAATCAAATTCTGGATTTTTTTCAACAGCACTCAAAAATTCTACAGATACACTTCTTGCTGACGCCGCTAAATCAAATGATGAGGACGTAAAGTGATTATTATGAATTGGATTATGAATATGCGAGATATCGTTCTTTTTATGAGATGGGCCCCTCCGACGCTGATTGTTTAATTTTCGATGCAAGTTTGTATTCTTTAGAAACTGTGTAGTATGAAGAGCGTTTATGTGTTCTTGTGATGAAAGATCTGAATAATAATAAGGCGCACTTTGACTTGAACTTTCTCTACTATGAAATCCTGTTGTAGTAGAAGAGTCATTCATGTCTAATCCGCTCTTTAAAACATTTTTCTCGTTTTCAAATTCTTTTATTTTATCATCAATGATATCTTGATTCAAGTTTTTACGATGCATACTATCCTCAGTAAAACTTTTGCAATAGAAATCAAATGGCGCTTTCGGTTGGTCTGAAATTAAACTATTATTATGTGATATAACCTGAATATTTTCAAATCTCTGTGTGGTAAGGCTCTGGCACCTAAGATCACTCGAAGATGAAAAATTGACTCTGTTTTCCGGCCCGGTTAATGGCACACCTAATGACTGAATACTTCGTATTCTTCCATAAGCCGGGTTTTCTGAGGTTTCAGGGATATTCACAAAATTATTTGACGTTCTTATTATTTGTTTGGAGTAGTGAGGTTGACTAGTGCCTGGCTGCAAACTTTCCAAGTACATATCCAAGTTGATTTCCGAAAGATCTCCGACTTTACGCTCAGGTGTCAATAAACTAAACAAAGAATCATCAGAAAGTGGTCTACGTTTATTAACACTATCATCAAAATCGAGACTACCAATAGAACGCCTTAAATCAACAGAGTCATCGGTTAAACTTCGAACATCTGGCGAATAATGCGATGATATATTTTCAAACCTGCTACTGATATCTGACTCCAAGGAAAGTCTGGACGAACCTCTATCAGCGTTATAGCTGTGAAGAGATTCCCCCTCTCCACTACTAGAGTTATGAATTTCGGGAATCGAGGTATTAATAAACTCATTGGTAGCGGCATCTGATAATCTCTTAACATTAGTAAGACTGGCCCGACTATGTCGGATTTTTTCACCTCGGGTCAATGTATCATGTATCGAGGTATGACTTCCATAAATCATTAAAGACGTTGTTTTCTTTTTAATTGTGTGCATTTTTTGATTTTCACAAGTTAACATTTTTAAAATAGAACTATCTTGTGATATATCTGATTTATCAAGCTTATCTAAAATATATTTAGAAAGTTCTTCATCCATTAAACCATCGCCAGGGGCTGGCGAATTCGGCAAGGGCCTCAAAGGTGTACTCTCACTATCGGAGCTGCGATTGGTGTTTAAAGTATTTCTACTTCCACTTAAATAATATGACGCAGGTCTGAATGTGTCAGAAATACTGAATCTACTGAATGGTTCATCTATAGCAACATCTCTAAATACTTCATCATCCGCATCTGAAGACTCAGTTTTTTCCTTAATATTTTTCTCTTTTAATCTTTTTAAAGTGTGATCTTTTGTATCAGCAAAGTTTGAAGCCGTATCAGAAGCCTCACTTGAAGCTTTTTGCGCATTTGTAATTTCTTGTTTTTCTGATAGCACATTACTTAATTCCATATAAACTGGTTCAGGTTTACTATTATTTATACACACCAATTCGTATGTTTGCATGTCATCTTCCTCATTTCCTAAATTCATCTCAACATACGGATTGTCTTCATAGGCATGTGGCATGTAATTCTGTAAGTCGGCTATATTATCTAATATCGTTTTGTGAGCCGGTTCAATGGTTGATATTTTACGAGGGCTCATAGGTAAATAATGATCTTCGCCTAGAGTTTTTATCGGAGGCGTTTCAGATGTTTCTTCAACTTTGTCTTCGTTTATTATTTCAGCTATATTTGGCTTTGGTATTTGAGTGTCAGTTTGTTCAGCCTCGATATCCGATGCTAAAAGAACTTCGTCCAGATCATTATCTGTATATTCATTTTGGGTTTCTGATTCTGCTTCACTATCTTGAGTTTCATACCCATCATTATCACATTCTTTTGCTTCACCGTCTAATTGATTGCTTTCTATAAATTCTGTCAAAGAATTTGTCGGATCATCTGAGTTTGTTTTATCACAAGCAGTTGCATCTTCTGTTTGCGGTATTGAATTAGGGATCGTGCAAGAAATATTTTCATAAAAATTTTCAGTAGGATCTATATTGGGACAATCGTTAATAGTGCTATTATTAACAGAGGTGGAGGAAAGCACGTGCGAAGTTATCGGCCGCGAAATGATTGGAACCGTAACGTTTACTAAGTGGGACCTTCCTGCCTGCATTTCCTTCGGTATTTGCAGACCAGTGTCCGATGTTTCCTCTGGGGTGCAAAAGCGAAACCATTACAGTCATTATCTCGTCAAAATAGAAATATGTATATTAGTGGTGCTGAATACTATACTAAAGGTATAATAATATATCGGGGGTTAGTAAATTATGATACATGGATGTTAGCAACTACTGTAAAGGTTAATAACAATTTATTCCACCACCACATTATAACCGCGTTAGTGACAAATGTCCCAGCAGGCAGGAAGGTACTCTTCGTAAAGCGTTGTCATGTCATAATTCTACAGTTTCATTAATGTTTATAAATACAAAGTCGTGATTGTAACAATTTATGGCATTTTTATATTTAGCTGGATACATTTAATTGGAATTGTAAATATATTTGTATTGTAAATTTATAATATAAATAATCTTCTTATATATTATTATTGTTTTTAAAACAGAAGCAATTTATATTTTCGTTATAAATTATTATGTTCATTAATACATATTATTAAATACACATAACATTTTTAACATGCAAAATAATTATTATATTTATTACAAAATAGTTATAAAATTAATTTATCATAAATTTATGATCATGCTAAATTATATTTTTTTTATTTTACCTTCGTCATCTGAAGAGTAACTGTTGTAAGATGCATTCCCATAGGCCTTTGGTTTGTATTGATCAGATCGTAGTGACTGTCGACTTTGATTCAATGATCTTGCTAGAGAAATAGTTGCTGGTGTGCTTTTCCTAGTTAGAGGCGACTGCAACATTCTTTGCTTCCATTCTAATAATCGCTTCATTGATTCCTCTTTCTGTAAATAATGTAATTGAATTATTAACAAACATCAAAATACTGAATTTCATATTTTATATGCAATTTAATTTACCTGCTGTATTTTCTTGTCACCTTCTCTTTCATTAGAGGATGGTACCCTTGCGCTAGCTGATCTAATAAAACTTTCAGGATTTGGGTCAAATCTGTTGGCATCCCTTGCACCACTCATGTTCGAATGATCACTTATAACACTGCCACTTCTCATTTTTTGATTTTCAAGATCTTTTTCTTTCAACGTCCAATTAGAATGTATGCCTTCCAAATCGCTGTATTTTGAGGTGTAGCTAACATTATCTTTATTACTTTTGCTTGGGCCAAATCCTGTTTCATAATTATTATTGATTCCTTGTGAATATGGAGAATGTAGTTGTTTTTCCACAAGCCCGCTTGCGTACTTTGCTAAGGGTATTTGTATATTACCAGTAGGTAAGCCTTGCTGCTGTAGTAATTGAGCTGTTTTACGCATTTTCTCCGCATAACTTTCCTCAGAATAATATCTATCAGAACTAGGATCACGAACACAAAACGAATTAATATCAAGACTGGATTTCGGCCGCTGAGGCTGCTTGGGATAATCAGATACTATTTTTGTTGTAGTCGCATGTTTGACATTTTCATTTTTCATTTCATATTCTAGGAAATCAGCGCTATGCGGCCTTGGCATAGGAGGTTGAATGCCACTTGCTTGCATCTTTTTTCTTCGCAATACTGAAGGTCCGCTAAATACTTTCTCTTGAGGCTGTAAATATTAAAAATGCTTGTTAAGTTACAAGTTTTAATACAATAAAAATACGTTAGAAATTATGAAGAAATGGTTGAATGTAGCAAAACAACAAAGGATTACTTCTTATAACTATGAGATACCAAAAGTAAATAACTTACATAATTTGTTTGTTGATCCTGTGGTGACTTGTGACTGGACACGCTTATGTTGTCTCTAGTTTGTGGAGTCATTGGTGATTTCACGTAGGTCTTCCCATATTGATTATCACTACCATATTCAGCGTAAATGTCTTCATAGTCCCCAAGCTTCGTCGTATAAGGTTGAACAGGAACAGTTCGACCATAAGCATCTTGAGTGGGTTGACTTGTACCTTGTTTGTTTGCTCTATTCAATTCACCATAAACTTCTCTCGCGTAAGTATTTGGATCTGTATAAGATTTTGCATTATAGTTTTCACTGTACGGTACTTGAGATTTCTCATCATCAGGTGCACTATTTTTTCCCTGAGAAACATTGTCTCGCGTTTGCCGCTGTTGGTGCGTCGAAACCGGCGTCTGTGGATAGTCTTGCAGGAACGGATTGTACTGTTTCTGCTTTTCGTGCATAGCTTCATTTCTTTTCTGTTGTATCTGTTCCTTCGCTTTTGACCTATCATCAATATAAGGTGAATGAGTATTAGACTTATATTGAGTTTGATTGTTTTCAAGTTTTTCCTTGGCTACATTTGTGAGAGGTAAATTCATGTCGTATGGTCGTTTCATGTGTTGCTGGGGTTGGGTGGTCTGCGGGCTGCGAATGTATGTGCTCTCCTGTTGGAGTTGTTGCATGTCTTGGTAACGAGTGTGGCTGGGTTGACCTTGACTGTAGTGTGATGCTGGTTGTTTGAGTAAATCATAGTTCGGATCATACCTGTAACATTCAGATTTGGAATAAGAAAAAAAAATGTTAATTGTTAAAAAAGAATAAGAATTTAACAAAATTACTAGTAAAGTTGTTTAAAATTAATGTGTCTGTTAATAATACATACATTTCTGGGCTGGGAGAACTGTAGCCGTCATTTGACCGCCGCGGCTTTGGCGGGGCATTCGCGTAAGTCGGCCCTGGAGTAACGTCCTCCTAAAATTGAAATGAAATATATTTTTAAAAAGTTTACAATTTTAAGTGCAAAGATACTATATTTTTTTGTTTTTATTCAATAGTTCACTCTATTCAAATTCCAAATTGAAAATTCCCAATGGCGTTTATGCCATAAAAATACACCAAGCGTTGAATTTGCGGTCACATCAAATTATTCGCAGTTATAACGGCCACATAATGTCTGTCCTTCGTCGTGCTCTACTGGACTGATTGTCCACCTGCACCACTACACAATACATAATACCCACCTCGGGCTTGGCAGCTGCTCGATCACTTTGGTTCTGCCGCTGATCACTAAAAGCAAAGCAATAATTAAATCCACTTAAACACTAGTAGCACCGATGAACACTCACTAGAGAATGGTTTCCTTTACAATTTACAAGCTATTCATTACTTTGTAAATAAGTTGTGAGAATTAGCTCATGTCTCAAGAAACACTTTCATTAAAATTTCACTGGTATCACACGACAAGTTAATGACTTTTATGAAAGACGTGTAAGGCCAGGAGATTAATACGCTGGAAAGTGTTGCTTGTGAAGCCTATGAATATGTGTAAGGTAATATCTATTCACTCTAATGACTTGGCGAACAATGTGAATTTTCTAGAATATTATTATGGTACAGATTACAGCAGGGCTTCCCAAACTTATTTGTACTGTGACGCCCTTGGGACTTTGCCATTTCTTTACGACGCCCCCAGCTCAGCCCCCAAAAATCCTTTCCAATTTTAGAACCAGCCTGCAGTCCAGGGCTTCCAGTTTGGGAAGCCCTGGACTACAGTATTTGTTACGTCTTTTTAATTTAAATTTAATTACTTTTTAGTGACATTTGCGGTTTTTTCATTTAGATGATACACTATGACGTCTTTGTAACTCAATTCATTAGCATTACGCAATTAGTGACAGAATAATGCATAATTTAAGCGAGAATTTTCATTTAAGCAAAACAAAAGAAATGAGAACATACTTGGGGTTCTGCATAAGAGCGGCCATTGTAAGCATTTTAACCCACTTCAGCATGGACTCTTGATCTAAAGCAGCCAACACATAAGTCCGCATATTAGCGTGTTCCAGTTTGAAAGAAAATTTCCGCATAACTTTATCTTCGGGCGTGCAAGCTGAGACCCTGTAGGACGGCAGTAGTACGGACCCCAGAAGTTTTTCCTCCTCTTGACCTAGAAAAAGTAAATTGCTCGTGATTTATGAATACTTAGGTAAAGAAACCTTTTAAGGAAGCTCTGGCTTCATTTATTTTAAATCAAACTAAAAAGGCTCTAAATTGGAATACTTACTTTTGTAATAGAATAAACAGTATTCTGACAAGACGAACCATCTCTTTCGCCATACTTTCAGACCATCAGATCCCTGTTTGTACAAAATCCCCGCCATAGTAACAGGTGCTGAGGGTATTCTTTGTGCGATCGGAGACCGTAAGGCTTGGTTTCCGCTGCTACTTCGTCTACTTTCAGATGACGGTGACTTTATACTTGGGGTACTCGATTCGCTAGATTTCATTGGAGACGTCGGTTCATTACTACTTTTCTTCATTTGACTATTGTAATCTGACGGCGGTGATTGACTTTTTGATATTTCCTCCTGCTGCATTCGCTGTCGCCTCTCTTCTTGCATCTGACTCAGTTCTTCTTTCTGTATTTGGTTCGCCTGCCACTGAGCCTCCTGATACTGTCTTTGTTGTTTTTCCATCTCTATAAACTCATTATCTCTCGCATATCTCTCGAGTTCCTTGTTTATATCAGAACTACTGTACTCCTTGAAGTCATTTTTACTACTATACCTATCTAGGTCTCTATAAGAGCTGTCGGAGTATATATTGTTTTGCAAATTCGGCGGCGGTTGTACTCCGTGAATCTGCTGTAAAAGGAGCTGTCTCTCTGCAAATTTTTGTTGCTGGTGCATTTGCGCTTGATTCTGGAAATGCATCTGCTGCTGCATTTTCATTTGCTGAATTTCATTGTACTGTCTTCTCAGTAGTTCCGTATTACTCTGCGGTCCTATTCTATTCGAGTACGGGAGGTATGGCTTCGAGCCGTACTGATTAAAATTAGGCCTATAAATAAGTTGATGATTTTGGTATATTTGGTTACTATCTTTCGGTGGGTTACGTTTTAAATAATCTTGATATACTTCGGCGTTGTATCCCTTCGGGATGTTGTGGAGGAGCTCATGATTAACATTTTGATCCGGTTGGAACTCCTGCCGTTCGAATCTGGGTGAAGACTGGGGATAGTTGTAGTTATCGTTAGCTCCGTAATGTCTATTGTAGTCCGGATTGTGGCCCGTTCCATACAAGTCATGCCTGTTTTCGAGTAGCGGCGATCGCGCATTCATGTTCGAATGATACTGGTTCTGCATGAGTTGGTGCATGCCTCCATTCATTTGCAACTGCCCCGGCTGGTTTGTGATGTGTGCGGCTATTTGTGTGTTCTGTTGAGCGTATATTTGGTCTGGGTGGACGTGGTGCGCCATTATGTGCTGTTGCGTCGAGGGCTGCTGAGTCGCAGGTACTATTTTTTTGTCCTCCATTTGGTATTGTGTTTGTGCGGGCGGGGGATCAATCCTGTAACAAAAAGGCTGTCGTTAATAATCTGATTGGACACTTTAAACACATGTTCGAGTGTCGGGTCATTGAGCATGGTCGAATTTTTTGCTCAAGTCAACAGGTCTCATTTCAATGGCGCTAGTTTCTTTCAAGGTTTGATTTAAAAAAAGTACATCTAGCATTATTAATAATTTATTATTATCTAATAGTATAGGAGGTAGCAACGTTTTCGAGAAAGTATTTCAGGTCGGCTGATTGTGTGATATGTCGTCATTCTTGCTCTTCTAGTTAGAGTCCGGGCGGTCTGGCTGCCGGTAGTCGTTGCGTTCATGAGTGCGCATTTCATTTAGGTGATGCTATTAATATAAGGAGCGCCTGATAAAAAGAAATGGGAACCTCTCGCTTCTGGCTCTTGTCATCTTAAAGGCCAGGCTTTAACAATTATTATTATTATTATTGTCATAATTATTACGTTTGTGTTCAGCACTCCTTGCTCACTAAAATGATTTTAAAATCACTTAAAATCATTTAAAATCATTTTAGTATAAAGTATGCATACTAAAATGATTTTAAAATCCAGGATTATAACCTGGACAAAAAGGTTGCGCACTAATGAATGCGGCTACCAACCACTACCGGCAGCCAGACCGCCCAGACTTTTTTTTTTTTATTAAATAAGGGGGCAAACGAGCAAACGGGTCACCTGATGGTAAGCAACTACCGTCGCCCCCATATAGACACTCGCAACATCAGAAGAGCTGCAGGTGCGTTGCCGGCCTTTAAACTGTAACCAGAACGACTCTAACCAGAAGAGCAAGAATGACGACATATCACAAAATCAGCCGCCCTGAAATACTTTTTTTTCAAACGTTGCTATCTCCCGTACCATAAACGGACGTGAGTAAATGACATTTGTATATTTAACAAAAACTTTAATAACTGCAGTGTCAAAAGAAACTATTGTAATGCATATCCTATAAATATAAAACATCCGTGTGTATGTCTGTCCGCGCTCGCTTCCACCACTCATTAGTGGGCGGAAACGTGCTGATTATCTGTTCTACACGACAGGGATATTAAAAACTTGGGCACATGGCTAAAAATGTTTACAACAGGGGTGTTCCGACTTGGGTGTTCCTACCGGTAGCAAAACTTTAAACAGATGGAATGATTTTAGTAACTGCTGCCCGTTCGGGACTGTTTTACCTTCAAGGGCATATTATTTATGTCGACTAAGTACATAAAAATCTCTTAGTGTAAAACAAGTAATAAGCAGTAATTGTTTATAGCTGTAAAAATATTTCATTCCTACTAAAAATCATCGTAACAATAGAAACATTAATTTGATTTTCTCCAGAATTTGGGTACTTTATGAAACAGCTCGGCAGTTTGGAAGCGCAGTATCAGTAAATAGATTTAAACTTTGAAACCACAGCCACTCAGCATTCTGCATAACTTTGTGCTTGCATTAATTTCTGCTGTATATTTTAAGCACAGTTTAGACTGTAGATCGATTCTTATAAATAATCTTACAGTAAAGTATGTTTCATTATGGTTTTGATGCAGTCTTGGTAATAATACAACAAAATTACATCCATACTAATACTTATTATAAATGCGAAAGTTTCTATCTGTTTGTTACCTCTTCACGCCCAAACCGCTGAACCGTATTTGCTGTTAGGTATACATTGAGTCTCGGGAATAGACATAGGATACTTTTATCCCGGAAAAATGTACGGTTACCGCGCGATAAACGAATTTTGATGCAACGGAATTACGGGCGCCATCTAGTTAATAATAATAATTTATTAGATTAAACAGAAAACATAACATTATAACTTAACAAAATTAAGACCAATTTAAATCATTCTCACAAATTTTAAACTGGTTTAGTTATACCGTTCATGAATAAATATTAATTCACTGTATTACTTTATAAACTGACGTGAGAAAATAACACTTAAATCTAAAAACACTCGTTTTATAGCGATTGTTATCTCTATGCTTGATCGCGTGAAAAAACGTTAAGCTTTATTCACACTGAAGTAGAGGCACGCACCAAGTGTTGAAATAAAACCGATTGTGACTGTTATAATGATCAACTTCACCTCTCCCTCTCAAATCAAATATAGTAGTTATTTCAGAAAACACAAGATAAAAGCGCAAATATTATACAAAACTACACTTTTCACAGTTTTTAGGGTTCCGTACCCAAAGGGTAAAAACGGGACCCTATTACTGAGACTTCGATGTCTGTCCGTCTGTCCGTCTGTCTCCAGGCTGTAACTCAAGAACCGCTATAGCTAGACTTCTGAAACTTTCACAGATTGTGTATATCTGTTGCCGCTATATCAACAAATACTGAAAATAAAATAAAGTTAATATTTAAGGGGAGCTCCCATACAAGAAACGTGATTTTTTGGCCTTTTTTGCTCGTAATCAATAATGGTAATAGCTAGGCACTTGAAATTTTCATATCAAACGGTTCATTTATTTATTTTTCTCTGTCATTTGGAATTTATTTGAAAGAACAATCACTCGATCACTTTTATAAGCTTTACGGATTGCGCGATTTGCGCCTTGTTTCTTCCAGAACAGCTTTCTTCAGAGAACAGTCACTGCACTGACCCAAAAATGCACCTCGTTTTGCCCAAATTTTCTTAAAAATTGGCATCAGGAGAAATTGCGTCAGCTTTTTGGTCTGCATTGACGCAATATAAATATCATACAGTAGAGTAACTCTGCGTGTTCTAATATCAAACTCGCGCACATACAAATTGTACGCGTGCGACGTGATACTGTTTTATTTTGCGACTTTAAGTTGTCTAAAATCAAGTGCATCTTGCGTCTAATTTGGGCGTTCTAGGTTCTTATGGTAAAACTACAAAACTACGTCATTTTATTAAAATGGGGCATTTACTAAAGATATCCAAAAAATAAAACAGGATAATAGGACTAAGTAAACTAAAAACTCGGAGGTCGTTTACATGCCAGGTGCCTCGGATCTTAGCTAGACTGTGGCCTCGACGAGTTTTAACACCAAGTGAATATTACTGTATTATATATTTATACTGTGGATAGGGTCTGGCCAGCTGCCAGCTCCCGATCCACTCCTGATTCAAACGGCTCAATGTCAACGCGACCCATTTCGCGAAATTATTTTCGGCACTTAGTTATATATAAACAAACTTTAATTTTGCCGCAAACTGCGTTCCTGGCTTATTATAAGATGCAATCGCCGCGCCGCGCCGCTGCGGTGCAAAGAGGGATATATAAGGAACCGTACACACTGGATCCCTTATTTTATCCTTCTACCTGCAACTGCTTTGGTTTATATAATTTGTGATAATATCAGTTACATTTCTGAGCTCTTGGTCTGGCGAAACCCAGGTCCACTTTTTGTTGGTGTTCTTTATAATTTTTGTGTTCTTATTAGACAATCGCTGTTCAAAAGCATATTTTATGGGTTTTTCCACCTTTTTGATTTCTCATACTATAACCATAATATTGTCCTATTTTGGCGTTTTATTTATTATCTTAATTAAATTATTGATCAAATATTGACCATTGCAATAACTAGGTATAGCAAATACCAAAGTACGCTCTATAAAATAGTGTCACTCTCTACAATCTCACGTTCGCCAAGAAACCCGACTCAATTTAAAACGCATTAAACGTAACCATCATTATTGACCTCCTTAACAAATTGACTGTCATCAAATACTTTTTTACGTTACATTAAACTAAATATTGTTTAATAGGTGAAACTGTTTAAAACGTGTCGTTTGTTACGTTTATGACCCTAATTGGGACACCCAAGTTCAAGTAAGCCGATTCTCGTGGTTTACTTATGTGAGTTATGACCGATTTCTGAGGTTTTTTGAAATTATTTTTCCTTTTTAACAACGTTGTTGTTTAGTTAAATATTTGCCGTTAGCCGATCAGGAACGTTAGTAATTAAATTACTTACCTCAAAACTCCAAAAACCAGGAAAATGACTTTCAAATTACTTTCCTTATAAACAAATTATCTTGATAAATCATAAACTGATTTTTTGAGTCAGACCTATCAGAACGGGTTTGTTGTAGGTTTCGCATTTTATGAAATTACCATCGTCTTATAAATAATATAGTCTAGATTTATTTTACCAAAACTTATATAGTTAACTAGATGACGCCCGCAACTTCGTTGCGCCAAAATTCGTTTATCTCGCGGAAACCGTACATTTTTCCGGGATAAAAAGTATCCTATGTCCTTTCCCGGGACTCAAAGTATCCCCATACCAAATTTCAGCAAAATCGGTTTAGTGGTTTAGGTGTGAAGAGGTAACAGACAGACAGACAGAACACACTTTCGCATTTATAATATTAGTATGGAAGTATGGAAGTATGGATATGGATATTATTTAGAAAAATAGACCTACAATACAGATAAGCAATCTTAAAAACACTGATGACGCGATCGTTACTAAGTGTGCAAGGGCCTTTAGATACTACATAAAATACACTTGGAATGGAGGTCGGTACTAAAATCTTTACTGTTCGTGTTGATCGATAGTATACTGCATTTCTCAATATAATCAGAAATCAAAATCATTTGTTTGAGTTATACCAGTTGGACGGCAACACTCAGAGACATTTCTATTACTAAACTTTAATGATGAGTTTGACAGATAATTAATTTTATATCAAAATCTTCATTAAATTAAAGTTAAATAATAATGCAATTTATCAAAGCACTTTTACGAAAAGTTACACGTGCATTATGTCGGGATGTAAAGTATCATATGTCCTTCCATAGTCGGTTCAGCGGGTTGAACATGACAAAAAGACAGACACACTTTCATATCTTTAAAATTATGTTTAATGAAAATTTGGATTCATATTATATGCATGTAGTAAATTATTTTGGCGATTTCTTAACACTGACACAAAATTAGTACCAAAAACCCAGAATTACAATCACTTTATACACCGATTTAAAGTGCAAGGCGATGTTGCGAAATAGTTTGATTTGATTAGCATCTTTCAAGTCGTGGTCTTGATAAATAAAAACCTTAGCAGACGATTCTCTGGTACTTGTTTTTAGTGTTTTTGATGAATATTGCTAAAGCGTCAAATCTATTTTTTAATCTTACAAAGGATGCATCAAAACGATGTGATAATACTTAGGGTGAAGCCAAACGAGCGTAGTTCTGTGGGCAGAATTTCAGTCGCGTAAATTATTTTTCATACAAATCATGACTCACAAAATTACGCTCGTGTGAATCAAACAGAACTTTTGTATGAAACTGAATGCAGCATAATTTCTGCCAGCCGAAATTCTGCGATTCACGACTCACAAATTACGCTCGTTTGGCTTCACCCTTAGAGTGTGTATGAGTCCTTTTAAATATAGAGTTCACTGTAAAAGTTTCAGAGTTACTAGTATATTTTCCTTAGTCTATGCTAGTAGACTTCTATTAGAATTACCACAACGCGCAACGTTATGAATTTGCACATAGAAAAATAAAAAAGAACTCTTTCGGCGCTGCTTTTTTCTCAGTGAACTCAACGTAAGGAACACATAAATTTGGTTACCTCTCTCTGTATACCTCTTATGGAACCTTAATTTTTTGCTGTGTTAAAGGATGTGGAATGACCTATATATTGTGTTCTGCAAATCGACAGTGTAATTCAAGTATAATGTGGATGAGTGTTTCTGCTCGACCTGCTAGATAGAACCCATAATAGTGCTGATTGAACTGTTAATACGATTATTATTGACCACTTTATTTTAAACCCCCGTCATTGTCAATCAATGATGATGATGATTGTGATGAGGTCCTATTGAAAATATAAAGTTTCTAAACATGGAATTTCGCTTTTTTAGAACAACGATGCTACAGATAGTTTAAAAAACCAACGATTACACAAAAAATCGCATGATAACTAAAAGGCGTTCTTTTTTACTTTATGTGTTTCTAGTATTACACCTAACCTAAAACTTCTTTCTTCTGGTCGTTCTTTTTTTTAATTTTAAATCAATAAAATCTACCGAAAAAATAAAATTAATGCTGCGAAAAATCTATATAACTTGAATTCATATTTTATTAATCTATTTTCATACAGTATTACATTTAAATAAATTTACATAATGTAATCAAGAAGTTCCCACGGTGTCGTAATATATTAAATACTCGTTTATATCATAGCTGTTACTACATATCCTTTAGAAATAGCAAAAACCCAAACTTTTACCTAGAAGTTTCTATGAAAAAACCCAAAATTTCGAAACTACATTTCATAAGCTTTGTATAGAAACGGTTGGAGCTTTTATCAGAGTCTTTCGAATGAAAGCTCAATTTTTCTTTGAATAGACTATCAAAGAAATTCATTCATAGGCAGAGTCATTCATAGCACCTAAAAATTTGGTTGGGTTATGGGTTATCTCGAGCCCAGCCGAAACGTCCAAATTTTGAATCACGTAGATTTGTCATCTGCCTATAAATAAACGTTTCCTTAATATTATTTGGCAACTGGCGCAAATGTTTTAGCGGAAAAATGTATGGTTTCTGCAATCATCATCATCATCATCTAGTGCCATCTTCATATCGAAGTTCAGCGGTCAGTTTCTGCGATAATAATCTACGCGAATGACGGCTAACATCTAGTTGATAGTTTTTCTCACACATCGCATGTGTAAGTGAGGTTTATCTGGTAGAATGTAGATACATAGCCTTATATAAAGGAGCGGGCAAGGACGTGTCGTTCACCCCGCGGTATGCAGGACCGGTGTCCAGCATCAGTTTACATCACTAGTGTGCGCTGCAGTTTCACTTGTTGATCTCATGGTGAAAAAAAGTACTAATATACTTTTTAATAAGCTATAATGTTTCAAGTCCCAGGGCTTGGGAAAGGGCGATGAGACTCAACACCTATTTTCCCCTAAAAATGCATTTTAAAATTAAATTCCTTTAAAAATTAAGATCACCACAGCATATATAAGTACCAGACGCTGAACGACGCCGCCATGGCCGGCCTCGAAAAAGATAACGCGATGAGCTAGACAAATTTGAACCAGGCTGGCCTACGGTTGCGTTGGATCGAGAGGATTGGAAAAATTTGGGGGATGGCCTTTGCCCAGCAGTGGGACAGCATAGACCCAGAGAGTTGTCATATTGTATTAACTAATTTTGACTAATTTGCGCAGTTAGATGTCCAAAATGTATGGGACTGGACATAACATTGCTAAGTGTCGAGGCGCTTGCGAAGAGTTTTGTCCCATACATTTTTATAACTTATTTCGTTATCAAAATCGAATCGAATCAAGCATTTTGTCAAGTAACTTGCCATAAGACGAAAATTACCATTAAAACTCAGTATCCAGTACAATAACAGTCTCTACCAAGACGTACTAAAAGCTTACCATAATATTATACTTCTACCAGCCGTACTATAATTTATTAAACATTCTAGTAGTTTATAAATACTCATCTAGGTTGGATCAAGACTGGTATTATAACCCAGTTTTTTTTTATGAAATAAAGGGGGCAAACGAGCAAACGGGTCACCAGATGGAAAGCAACTTCCGTCGCCCATGGACACTCGCAGCATCAGAAGAGCTGCAAGTGCGTTGCCGGCCTTTTAAGAGGGAATAGGGTAATAAGGGAGGGTAGGGACGGGAAGAGAAGGGAATAGGGGAGGGTGGGGAAGGGAATAGGGTAGGGGATTGGGCCTCCGGTAAACTCACTCACTCGGCGAAACACAGCGCAAGCGCTGTTTCACGCCGGTTTTCTGTGAGAACGTGGTATTTCTCCGGTCGAGCCGGCCCATTCGTGCCGAAGCGTGGCTCTCCCACGTATGATAACGTATTACAATAATGTTTAGTTACATGCAGCATGCAGTTTCTTTGTGGACACGTTACAATTTCACGGCCTAGAAGCGTATCTACTGACTGAGCTACCACCTACATTAACTGCTTTATTATATAGCTTCACAAGCTACAGACTCACTAAGGGATATATTTAATAATTACACAACTTTAATTTAATGGATAGTTTGTTAGAAAATATATGGAGCTTACGCAAAAAATCTTTATTAAATTCACACACGCGGTTGGATCGATTAAAATCAGTAGTTTAAAATGCCAGAGTGTACGCAATACACAGGAATACTCTCTTCCTTATTCATAACTCAAATAAAAACGTGAGCGGATGAAGTGGATAACTAATAATTTAAAAAATATCGTCTTTTCATAAATGGAGGCTTTTGGACCGGGAAAAAGATTTAAAATCAAAAAATGTGGATTCTATGTATAGATAGCTATCTGCTAGAATTCAGATTCTAGATCATGAAGTAAGTAGGTAATGAAAAAATGAGTAATTGCTCTAATGTTAAATGTTAATTATGTATTACCCACTTTATCGACTCATGTTTTTAAATATGAAAATAGACTCCAACAACTCCCTATTAGGTGATTCTAAGATTTTCCGGCTCTCCTCATCTTGACAAAACATAAGTCCTTGCGGCTTGCATTAGCCTTTTGTGTTGGCTGTACTCATTCTGCGCGTCCCAGTTTGAGTTTTTCCATGCATCTCTCATTAATACTCTCATTTTCAGATCCCAAATAAACCGAATGAATGACCACAAAAGGAGAAATTTTTAATTAAAAAAAATTACCCCAATATTATGATATAAGGGTTTTTTTTTAATTAAAAATCTCTCCTTTATACGTTATGACGTAACAATATACATCATTCATTATGCCGGCGTTTATAAAAGCTCTACTAACTATGCTATAGCTACAAGATATTTCTATACTTTGCTATTATGTAAATAGACAATAAGAGAGTTCGAAGCATTGAATACGATTAAAAAATACTATTCTCCCTTAAAAATATTATAATATACAGCCGAACAAAGAAACTTTTTTGGAAGTTAGTTAAAAAGAGAGTAAGGACATTTGGAATTTTGTCGCACGCATTCCGTATCAACTCTGTGGCTCAACTGGTTGAGTGTGTGGCAGCTCAAGCCGGGGGTCGCGGGTTCGAATCCCGCCGACGGAACAAAAAGTTTTCAATGTTCCCGGGTCTGGATGTGTATTAAATATGTGTATGATATAATAAAAATCTTGAATATATGTATAGTATAAAAGTATTAAATATATTTCCGTTGTCTGGTACCTGTAACACAAGTCCTTCAGGTACTTAGCACGGGGCCAGACTGACGTGGTGTGAAGCGTCCATACATATTAAAAAAAAAACTGTCAAAACAGTTTACTTATACTTTCACCGAATTAATCACATTGCGGATATCACCTTCTGACCTTTGATAGTTTATGTCACGATAAAAGTACGACGGCACACTTAGAACAATGGACCATATCTTTTTAGAGCTTTAAAACTCATAAACAAAAGATTACTCCAAAGAAAATATACTTTATATTTTACTAAGCAAACATAATTACTATAAGTAAAAACATTTAGTCAAATTGAATCAACGAAGTTAGAAATCGAAAATGTGTGGAATTTGACATAGCACATCGGCAAGTGACAATGTTTTGATGGTGCATAATGTCAAATCCCATTTTTATTTTCACTGTCAATATTTTCATCGAAATCAGTTCAGCCGTTTAGGCGTGATGCCATAATTATTATGAATTTTATTCTACACTAGCTTTTGCCCGCGGCTTCGCTCGCGTTAAGAAGTATTATTATTATTTAGGTATCAAAGTCAGCCCGATCGGTATATCCTCTATTTTATCCCTTGGGGGTAGAATTGATCAAAATCTTTTCTTAGCGGATGCCTACATCATAACATCTACCTGCATGCCAAATTTCAGCCCGATCCGTCCAGTGGTTTGGGCTGTGCGTTGATAGATCACTATGTCAATCAGTCACCTTTGAGTTTTATATATTATTTAGATTTAGTGAATAATTAAGTATAATTTAAATCATCATTTACTAATAGATCGAAACTCCCTCCCGCACGCGCACCCCCGAGCCCCGCCTTGGTGACGCCCACTTCGCAACGGGCCGTGCAGCAGAAATCGTAATATTTTAATTTCGCCATAACTTCAAAATCAAACGTCCAATTTTAATCATTCAAAGACCAAATATTATTTATCTACATAAACTGTGCTTAGTGATGAAATAATTTATTTTGATAAGGATTAATAGCATGGGTAAAATAAACGCGTTTAAATGAAGTCCAAAAAAATTCAAGATTTTTAAATAAAAAAATGGTTGTTGTGCCTCACTCAACATAGATAAGTATAGTTTGTCGCGGAGTTTTTTGTAGATATTTATAAGATCTACAATTAATTAGAACATTTTATGGTTCTATCTTTTATAGTTTAGGCAGCGTACGCAAAATAAGTAACTTTTCTAGTTGATTTTTACACCTTGTGTCCTAAAAACCCAAATATCTTACGGAACCCTATTTTTTTCCAAAATAAAATGTAGCCTATGTTACTCGTGGATAATTTAACTTTCGAATGGTGAAAGAATTTTTAAAATCGGTCCAGTAGTTTTAGAGCCTATTCATTACAATTAAACAAACAAACAAACAAAGTTTTCCTCTTTATAATATTAGTATAGACTACTTTTGACACAAAATAACTATTACATAGCTAACTACGCGTAAACAATTTGTAAGTTATTTTAACTCATTCCTAACTTGTTTTAATACGTGTTCAAAGTTCCACACCGTGATTTTAGAAGTTATTTACGTTTGAACATGCAAAGTCGCCAACGTTAACGTAGGGAGCAGGGACCGTGAAAAGCGGAGGGAGTGTGGGAAAAGGGAAGCAAAATAAATGAAAAATTAGTGGCAAAATTTCGAAATTACCTGTGTTATTATTTATGGCATTTTTGAAGAGAAAATTTCTTTATCGGCGTTACGCACTGTTTTGGTATGAGTAAAAAATGTTAAGCTCGCGTCGCAGGAGAGAAGATCGCCGGCGCGGCGCAGGAAAGATGTGATTTCTCTTTCTACCTACTCTCTTCACTTCTGCTGGTACTTCTGATAATAATCAGAAGTACCAGCAAATATGGCGAATACGCCTTCTCAACGTTGGCCTATAATCGACCAACACAAACGGCTACAGACGCGACGTCGTGTAGAAGGGAATATTCGTCTATTATTTGCCCATGATCGACGTCGACTGCTTCGCAATCATAGTTATCAATCATGAAGGAGAGAGGCCTTTAAAGTAAGGGCCCTTCCACACGACGTATTTTTTGCGCACTGATGACGCGCGTTTTTTAATGCGCTCGTCTTCTGCGCGTTTTCATCGCGTTTTTCAGATAAATATAAAGTTTAAAACGTGTCGGCTTCCTTGCGTTTGCTGAGCGTTCAACTTGCGTTTGTATCGATACAAACAAGCGTAAAAAAACGTCGTGTGGAAGGGCCCTTAATGTGTTTTCTTTGGATACTATCTGTTTACGTTGTCCACGGCTTTCGATGGTTACTAAAAGAGTTGTATCGTATGTTATATCTGGTTCCCGTAACACAAGTCCTTCAGGTACTTAGCACGGGGCCAGACCGACGTGGTGTGAAGCGTCCATAGACATTATTGTTGTTGTCTGCTATAATTACTAGGATCAATTAATATTCATCCCATTTTGGAAACGCATCTGCGTATTCTCTGTCATATCAGTATAGTAATGTAAAAAAATAAACAAAATCATGATATCCTTACTAATATTATTATAAATGCGAAAGTGTGTCTGTCTGTCTATGACCTCTTCGCGCCCACACCGCTGAGTATGGCAAGGAGATACTTTGAGTCCCGGGAAAGGACATAGGATACTATTTATCCCGAAAAATGTACGGTTCCGCGCGATTAACTAATTTTGACGCAACAGAGTAGCGGGCGTCATCTAAATAAATAAATGCAGTATTTTGATTTAACATGAAAATACCCTCCTTTTTGGATGTCGGTTAATAAAATTATCACATGTAACATGTTAGCAGTTAGACAATACCAATTACCAGTGTTTCACAAAACAACACTCGATCCCGTCCCCAGGCCGTGACGGTAACCCCACACCCACGGAACCCGTGCATCTTGACCACAAACGAGCCCTTTATGTTCCGCTCCGCTGACTCTTCTCATGTTTGGAGACATGAGTGGATGTAGTGGGTAACTAACATTTTACAACATAAGAGCAATTATTAATTAACTTTAATTTAAGTTAAAGTTCTTAATAGATAAAAAGTTTATGACAAATTTTTATTTAAGTTATCTTTAAATCTCTCCTAGAGTGGCCGTAACTGGTGGTCTACACGCTATATAACAGTTTAATTTAATTATCATAATTACATTAAAAAGTCATAAGTAATTCTTAATAATCGGCCAAGTTCATTCAAAACAGATTGTCTTGCAGTATGCAAATATTTTCACTATGTATTCTGACTTAAATATGTGCTTGGTTGCAAATAAAAATTTTGAATTTTGAATTTTTGAATTTTAGTAATTTTTTCCCTTATAATTTGAACAAACCTAGTTACAAGGTGTGTTCAAATTATAAGGGAAAAAATTACCTGCTTCATCATCTAGCTAATTTATCTAATATATCATCATGAGTAGCTGAACCGGGTAGCTAAAATTTTACAGCACAAGAGCAATTACTCATTTTGCCCTTATAATTTGAACAAACCTTGTAACATACTACTTCATTATCTAGCTATACTTAGAATCCACATTTTTTTATTTCAAATCATTTTCCCGGTCACAAAGCCTTCGTTTATTCAAAAAAGTCAGTTTTTAAATTGTTACTTACCCGCTTCATCCGTTCATGTCTTCGTTTATGTAATTGGTTATTCTGTGCTTCTTTAGTAGTTTAATGCGTTGATTACTCTGTACATAATAGCTTCATTGAGATAATAGTTTGTTATGTTTTGTGCTTGAAATGATATTATGTGATAATTTGTTTAATCATGTTTTTAATAGTATTTAAATTTAAATGGTATTAAGTTAAGTTAAAGTTATTTAAATAGTATTAGGTATAGAATTGTTGCAAGACTTGCTTTTAATTCTATTTTACTTTGCTATAAATCTATACATCTATACATATACGGGGTGGTCTAATTAGTGACGTCAACAAATTTTTTTTAGATTCCTCGCACCTGGGGGTATCCGAAAATACCCTATGTATGTTCAGCGATTTTTCTTAGTTTTCGAGTTATAATTTTTTTTTGTGTATTTTTAATGATGGCAGGCCAGCGAGGTTTCAAAAATTCATATCTATTTTTGTAGTAGGTATTTTGCAGTCTTTTTCGTGACATGATTTGTCTTGAATGCTGTTTTAATAAAAAAAAAATAACTCAACTTCCTGAACTTACTTAAAGTTACTCAAAAAAGGCTTGAAAGTCAGAAGTTTAGTTTTTAGTGGGATTTACTGAAACCTTCAACTTCAATTTAAAAATACAAAAAGGAGTTTCCAGTGCTTCTGGTTAAGTTTAAAAACTCCGCATGCTTCTAAACTACAAAAATCGTTAAAAAAAATAATACTTTATTTTTTTAACACTTAATTACATTTTTAAGTTTAATTTACCATAACAACGATAAAAAATAGATAAAATAATTTTTAATGCTTTAATCTTGTTTGAATGATTTTTAGCGTATCCGCCTTCGAAGGCCAATAACAACAAAAATAGGCCGATAAAGTATTATTTTTTTAACGATTTTTGTAGTTTAGAAGCATGCGGAGTTTTTAAACTTAACCAGAAGCACTGGAAACTCCTTTTTGTATTTTTAAATTGAAGTTGAAGGTTTGAGTAAATCCCACTAAAAACTAAACTTCTGACTTTCAAGCCTTTTTTGAGTAACTTTATGTAAGTTCAGGAAGTTGAGTTATTTTTTTTTAAATTACAACAGCATTCAAGACAAATCATGTCACAAAAAATACTGCAAAATACCTAATACAAAAAGATATGAATTTTTGAAACCTCGCTGGCAGGAATCATTAAAAATACACAAAAAAAAATTATAACTCGAAAACTAAGAAAAATCGCTGAACATACATAGGGTATTTTCGGATACCCCCAGGTGCGAGGAATCTAAAAAAATATTGTTGACGTCACTAATTAGACCACCCTGTATAATAAAACTGTAGGAATGAAAATTCTGTACATCAAAGATATTCAAAAAATAATAAGCGGGGGGTGTCACTACATCGCTATAGAAGCCAAAAATGTGGTTAGTTTTTTTGTCTGTCTGTCTGTCTGTATGTTTGTTCCAGCATCACACGAAAACTACTGATCCGATTTGAATGCGGTTTTCGAAGATATATTTGTCTTCTTGCAACTTAACATCTGGTGTATAATTTAAGGCCTTAAAAGTAAGAACAGTGTGTACAATATTTATTAAATTAATCTTATCTAATCTGCATACTGCCTACTGTATTTGTAGTGCTGTCACTAATCACTACTAACACAGTCAATATTTTGCTTGAGTAATCAGAATTACTGAAAATACTTACTTATCTAAGCTACATACTATAACCTACTGTATTTGCAGTGCTGTCACTACTCAGTGAGTAGTGGCAGTGAGTACTCACTGCTAACACAGTAATTCAATATTTTGCTTGAGTAATCAGAATTATATAGTGAATGAAATTAATATTTGCATACTGCAAGACAAACTGTTTTGAACGAACTTAACCGATTATAACCGATTATTATAAGTTACTTATGACTTTTTAATGTAAGTATGATAATTAAATGAAACTGTTACATAGCTTGTATTACACCAATATAATATAGCTACCGCGGCTATTCTAGGAGATATTTAAATATGTATCTTATAACTTTCATTTAATGATTAATTGAATCAATAAATGAAAGTCATAAGAATGATTTTGACAAAAACTTTATACGTTTTCTTTCAAACTCTTCATTAAAATAAAGTTAATTAGGGAATCATTAAATAATGTCTCTAAGTGTGACCGTTAGTATTATTTTGCTTTATAATTAAGCGCAGGCAGCGCGAGATTAAAGCCGAGGAGAAGACGCGCACCACGAGTGGCCGTAGCGCCTTACCTTAGGGCCCTTCCACACGACGTTTTTTTACGCTCGTTTGTATCGATACAAATGCAAGTTGAACGCTCAGCAAACGGAAGGAAGCCGACACGTTTTAAACTTTATATCTGCCAAAACGCGATGAAAACACGCAGAAGACGAGCGCATCAGAAACGCGCGTCATCAGTGCGCAAAAAATACGTCGTGTGGAAAGGCCCTTAGCCGGGATACTCGGGGTGACAGTATGGGGACACCGCCGCCGCCGGGATTACAGCGAGTCCCAGAGACAGCCGTGATGCACATTATGCTCCTGCACATCGCGGCCCCCGTGTGGGCTCTTCTAGGCCACCCCGCGGGACGACCTAGAAAAGCCTGCATGTTTTGATGAGTCTGGACAGACAACTGTTGGTAAAGTTGAGGTGGGTTGATTGTGCCCGTAAGAATGCCTAAGCGGGAAGTTTTTTTTATTTTTTAAGGCAGCGCGAATTGCGCGTGCTTTAATTACATATATTAAAGACCAATCCAAAGTATAAAGTGCACATATATTTTTTTATCCAATAAAAAGGTGTAACAAATATCCTCACAAACTTTCTTCATTTATGAGATTATCTAAGTATAATTAATTCTAGCGGGTTGAGTAGACAAGTTTAATGTGTGAGATACAAATCTCACGAAACTACCGTTTATTTCCGTTCCTATTCGCTCCCACTAAAAGTTACTTAGTTGAAAATCAGAAATAATATTATTATAATATATGCCATTATACGTGGGAGAGCCATGCTTCGGCACGAATGGGCCGGCTCGACCGGAGAAATACCACGTTCTCACAGAAAACCGGCGTGAAACAGCGCTTGCGCTGTGTTTCGCCGAGTGAGTGAGTTTACCGGAGGCCCAATCCCCTACCCTATTCCCTTCCTTTCCCTCCCCTATTACCCTATTCCCTCTTAAAAGGCCGGCAACGCACCTGCAGCTCTTCTGATGCTGCGAGTGCCCATGGGCGACGGAAGTTGCTTTCCATCAGGTGACCCGTTTGCTCATTTGCCCCCTTATTTCATAAAAAAAAAATGTACTCTTGTCCAATCTTTTTAGCTGTTGGTCCTAGCAACCAAAGTGAAAAATTTTCTTATAGCCCATCCATGTCTAGGTATATATTATATTAATAAAAAATATTTTAAATTTTGTTAGTCTTGCTAAACTCGAGAATGGCTGAACTGATTTGACTAATTTTAGTCTTGAAATGTTTGTGGAAGTCCAGGGAAGGTTTATATTAGGAGGAAAGCGATACGAAGTTCATCGGGTCATCTAGTTATAAATATAAATAAAATTGTTGGCAAATTAATACGGCTTAATTGTAAAATACTGACCACCCACCTACCCTCCAACCCACCCTCACAACACCAAAGTCACTTTCTTAACCACAGTCAAGGAAATTATTTTCATTATTAGAAACAAAAGTAATAACACTATCGACATTTTGGCTCCGAATTTCGTTTCCTGATTAAGTCAAAAGGTGATAAAAACAAAAGCTCCGTTACTATCAAAAGACATTGCAAGAAATGAGAAAAAGCGGTAGAAAAACCTTTATAGATAAAGTTTTTGCCCAAAGCCACGGTAAAGTACAAAATAAGAATTTTGTTTGGCGAACAACGGTAAGGTTGGATGGAAAAGCATAAAAACCAACACTTTTAATAAACCGAACTAGTATTCGTCTGGTTTGTTAAAAATGTTGGTTTCGAATGTAACATTGCCGACAACTTAAAATATATGAAGTTTCTATGAGTTAGCTCTGTAGCAAGCTAAAAAAAATCTCATCTGTGTGTGTATGTGTCTGTCCGCAGCCCGTGGCATCATAGCATTGAAACGGGTGGGCTGATTTTCATCTAGATTCTAGTCAATAGTCATTTTGTATGAAAGCTGTTAGGCTGTTAGGTTAGGCACGCGGTGTAGCGGCCAAAGCGCGCGTTCGGGCGGACGCATCAAATCGAGCCTAAGAGCCAGTCCACACGGGCGTTGCGTCAGCGTTGCGTCGACGCAGCGCTGCCGTTTGACGCATAGCCGGCCACACGGGCGCTGCGTCATCGCAGCGTTATTACGAAGCAGTCTTAACGTCGACACCCCCTCCCGCTTCGTCTCGGGGCTGTTGTCCGTCATGTGTGCGTTGCGACGACGCAGCGCGCCGTGTGAACACCTTGGTTATTTGTATGTAAAACAACGCAACGGCAGCGCTGCGTCGACACAACGCTGACGCAACGCGCCGTGTAGACTGGCTCTTATGATCGAGACCGTTCTTATCATTAGCTAGCACTCTGCTGGAAAATTTTTAAGGGTAAAATTTCTCAATTTCATTTTATCACTGCGTAATTTTCACTACGCACTTTTGAACCAATGGTATAGAAAGTTAATGATATCTATAGTTAATTTAATTTCCAATTGTCCCGCGTTTGTCACAGCATGATAAACTCATTATACGATGCGCTCTATTAAGCACAAACTGACCGTTTACCCGATTTAATGTAGTGGGATAAAATGTAGCCCAAGTTTGAAATATGAGGATGATTAAGTGCAAAAAGTAATATGGAGGAGAAAAAAGACGTGCATTTTTACGTTACGTTGACGTAAATTTACACGTCACGTCAACGTACCGTGCCACGTTACCGCACCGTTCCACGTTGACGACGTCGTGACGTGGAGATGTGGACAGGCCCTTAGTGGAGACTTATTGACTTAGTGGCAGAATTTTATAAATCGATACTTGATATTTACAAATGCCAAAGTATGTCTGTTTCTGACTTATTTACGGCTAAACCGCTAAACCAACTTTGATGAAATTTAGTATAATATTTTCTATACTAAAGTACCTTCACAGTATAGAGCTCAGTAGCTTACTGAATATAAATGAAATATAGACAATTTAAAAAAATAAAAAATCTATATTACTTGAACTTACAGTTGTCCGTTAAAAATCTAAAGATAAATAATATTATTATGATTCAATGGACAATTCTCTGTGGAACGAAATTAGGTTTCAGTTATCTACGGATAAAACGAAAGCTACAAAAGCTTTTTAAAAGCATCCTAAGAGCTACTCTCAGTGGATTATCTGAGAGAGCTTACTGGGCTTTTAGATTAAATTAAATAATTTCAGTAGCTTTCCTTAAGACCAACTTGAAGCAGAGTATAATACTTAGGTACATCAGATAACTTCAACTTTTGTAAGTTCTAAGTGACATGACCATAGCAACGCGTTATAACTTATATTATTAAATACAATAACATTTTTACGAGTCTGGCCAAATACACACGTTTTCCGTATTCGATTTCCTAATTAGTTTTCCTTATTTGGAATTCCGTGAGAAGGCGCAAACGTTCCTTTTTTAAAGGTACAATTCCGTGCATCGCGACCGTCGTAAGCCGCGCGCGGCCTACGACTGTCGTCGGCCGCTCGCGACAATAGTCATTGTATGAAAATGTATGGCACCGCTTCCGAGGCCCGCGACAGACGCGCGGCCGACGACTGTCGTAAGCCGCGCGCGGCCGTGTCATATAATTTTGACACGGTCGCGCGGGGCCTACGACTGTCGTCAGCCGCGCGCGTCTGTCATAAATTCAAGTGCCATACATTTTCATACACTGACTATGGTCGCGAGCGGCCGACGACAGTCGTAGGGATGTCGGAAATGCAATAAAGTATCGATATATATTGTATCGATAATTTTTGAATATATCAATATCGATATTGATATTTTTATTTAAAAATATCGATATATCGATATATCGGTGTGATAGGAAAAAAAAATTATTTGGCCTAATCTACCTCAATCATCTTACATTACTAGATAAATACTAATCAATAGACATCATTTTTAAATTTTTTAAATCAAGGACAACAATAAAAAATATTAATTATTTATTAATCAAACCAATATTTATCTGATACAGACATAAGAAAAACTCTTTGATTTACATGCTCGGCTGTAAGCCGACTTCTGTTATTGGGTACTGCGAGATTTACAGCAGATGCCACTCTCTCTGAGGAAACCGAGGACGCAGGCGATATCAAATACTTTAGAGCTATGTCGGAAAGGACTGGAGTAAAATGACGACAATCAAACCAGAATTTTGTAGGATTCTCTTTTCTGGGTATTATAGGCTGATCTAGATATTGCTTTAGTTCGCTAGGCATACCATCACTGGTTGAAAGTAAACTGGAGGTTGCTGCAGCAATATCTATCATAATTTTTTCATGTCCGGACCACAACGACGGCGAAGAATTTTCTGAATTTGGAATTATGGTAGTGGTTGTGGGTCTGAGTTCAGGCGAAAGTTGTCCTCTACGTCTATGTTCTAAACGTATTTCTTTTGATAATGCGGTTATTGCAGTGGAAACAGCTAGTGCTGAATTAAAATGAATACGCTTAAAGCGAGGGTCTAAAATTGTTGCTATAGCAAGATGTAAATGTCGCTCTAGTGGTTCTAGTTTGGCAATAACTAAGTTTAGCAAACTCTTCTGAACAGCAACACCAAATTCAGTGAAAGGTTTTACTTCTTCAAGTCCTTTCTGAAGTAAGTTTGCAATGGGAATCGCCAAACTAGAAGTCACGTACTGATCGCCGCTAATTTCTTCAGTAGCTTGCTTAAATGGGGTAAGCAATATTATCAGATCTCGTATGACACTTAACTCTGAAGAAGTTATCATATCAGGTGCATTCCGCCTAGTTGCTAAAATCTTAGCCACAATAGCTGATAATGTATTGAATCTTTCCAACATATCAAGACAAGAATTCCACCTTGTGCTTACTGATTGTATAAGTGTTAATACTTCTCCCTCTTTCTTTTGTCCCTCTTGTTCTGCTCGCAAATCGTCCATTGCGTTCACAGATTGTTTAAAATATGTAACAATGGCTTTGACACGATTGGCAATTTCAAGAACTGGTGCATTATCTCTTGTTGCGCCATCCACTATTAAATTCAGCAAATGCGCCATGCAAGGAATTCTTTTTCCATCTTCCAAAAATTTCTTCACTGCAGCAACCATGTTAGCACCACCATCAGTGGTAATTGATAAGATGCAATCCTTTTCTATTGTAAACTCGTCGGTAATATTTTCAAAGCATTCTTTTATATAATCAGCTGTGTGCGCCTGCAGGAAAGAAGACCAATATTAGTCCACTTTATTAAATTTATTATAATTAACTATTTATTTTATTTTTTATAATTTGATGCATTTATTTTATACTTTACTTACCTGATACATTCTTCGTGCTGTCAATGTCACCATCTCATGCTCAGGAGTGCAGTTATTAGCTGTGTTAAGAAAATGTGCTGTCACTACGATGAAACTTCGTGTCGAGTTAGTAAGAGTTAATATATCACTTGTTAAAGCAATATTATTTATCTCACTTAATTTTTGTTTTAAAATGGCTTTGGTAGTGGCGTATCGTTGTTCCATGAGGCCAGTTATCTGGAATGAGAAATGAATAATAAAATAACATTTAAAAATAAAAAGGATAAGATAATAATTTAATATTATAGTTCGCTTACAGTAGTTCGTGATGGAATTTTATAGCGTGGACAAATGACGCTCATAAATCTTTTCAATCCTGATTTTTCTACACAAGATAGAGGCATGTTGTCTTTGCAAATCATGTAGATCAAAGCTTGATTTATTTGCCTAGTTTTATGACCCCCTGCTAAATTGAGAAAAATAATAAAATTAGAACATCCTCATAGAACTAAAATGTAAACAATACAGTAATCTAATATAAAAAAAAAATACCTTCATAGCTTGAACTTCTTTCAAACATATCTATGAGTGTAGTCTGTTTCCACAAGTCTTTACTCTGACCATCTTTGGAGGATTCAGTCTGAAAAAAATTATTGGATATTTTGTATATATTTAATTACACTTGTCGTCATAAATAGTATTAAGGTTAAGTGAAAACACCAAAATTTTAATTTATCGATATCGATACTTTTAGTAATTACACATCATTAGTTGACTGGTTATTGGTTATGAACAATTGATATTTAGATTCTAAAGCTACGTTTGATCTTTCACAAATAAAATACTTACACCAGTATCATCGTAAATCGCAATTTCAGACAATTCCATGAAGTTATTTTCTATCTCAGCAGGTTTATTAGTATTGGTAATAGTTGAATTAGTAGACGAAACAGGTGAACTAGTTCTTGTTATTGGTGTAATATTCACTTCACTTGACCTTGAGTTTTTATTTTTAAGTTGCAAAAACGCATGGTGATGCTTATTTTTAAGATGTGTAGATAAATTCGTCGTATTGCCACTGGTTTTATATATTTTCCCACACACATTACATGAAACGTTTTGTCTGTCTATTTTTTTGAAAAACTTCCATACAACACTAGACATGACTGGAATGCTCGAATTATTTTGTTCACATACGTGAATTAATTATTGATTTAATTAGTTAGATTGTTTGAGAACTATAATCAACTCAAATGCAGGCAGAAATACGCTCGCGTTGAGGTTATAATACGGATAACAGACGCCAGACGGACGGATAGTTGAAGCACAGACACTGACACTGAAATGACATTGACAGACAGAGTTGCCAACTTAAAAGCCAACTTAAGTACCAAATTAAAACGCAGTAAATCAAGTCGACCAAAGACAAAAAAAATGTAATTTGTTAAAAAATGTTAGTATAAAAAAAGTATTCTTTTTTAGGATTTTTTAATTATAAAAAATATCGATTTTTCAATACTTGTAATTTTATATCGATACCTCGATACATCGAAACATTAAATATCGCTCAAAAATATCGATACATTGAAAAAATAATATCGATATATCGATGTATCGATATTTTTTCGACGAGCCTAGACAGTCGTAGGCCGCGCGCGGCTTACGACGGTCGCGATTCACGGAATTGTACCTTTACACGCACGATCGCTCTGGCTTGCACTTGAAACGTACGTGCGGAATTCGTTCCGTTCGGAAAAAATCGATCGTCTGCGCCTGATGGGATAGATTGGATTGTCGAATACGAAAAACGTGTGTTGCAAACATGCGGCCACCCTGTTTTTATTTTGTACTGATTCTATACATTCGGATTTCCGAATACGGAAATCGTATGAGGAAAACTACATACGTGGCCAGCCTTTAAGATATTCCTTGAATAGTCCATGCTGCGCAGTGCGTATTTACGCATAATATTAAGTATTGTAAGATTGTTCTTATGATTTCTTTATCGAAGCAACGTTATCTAAATTCCCGTGAAATAATAAAACAATGGAATAGCACGTACAGCCAATAGAGAACGATTAGACATGTACTGTAACTATTCATAATGTTATGAAATGTGCATTGAAATGTCACGACACGTAAGTTAAAAATATACTCGGCGAATCGAGGCGGTAGCGGGACCTTTTTAGTCTAGGCGCTAAATAAAAATGTTCGCACTGTATTTAGAATATTTTAGAATATAATTGACCTCTTATAAAGACACATATCGGAAAACCTCTTGGCAACTATTAGAATGATAATCTCCAACTTTTTATGAGTTCGAAGTGATATGCTCCATATTCAGTTCACATCGAGTATGCAAAATACGATATCGCCCTTAGACTAGGAATATCTGACACTTCATTGTCAATCGCGGTTTATATAGAAAATGATCGAATATGGACAAGTTTTTTGACAGGGGGTCAATGACCGCTACCGTCTCTATTCGCCGAGTGAACCTTAGACGCCACCAATTTCGTTGTGGCAAAATTCGTTTATCACACGGGAACCATATACTTTTTCAGGATAAAAAGTATCGTATGTCCTTTCCCGGAACTCAAAGTATCTCCATACCAAATTTCATTAAATTCGGTTTAACAGTTTGGGTGTGAAAAGGTAACAGACAGACAGCCAGACACACTTTCGCATTTATAATATTGGTATGGATATGGGTGACAGTAATTTGAAACTATTATTATCAAATCGCTGTATTCAGACTGTAGCGGTCATTAACCCCCTGTTAAAAATACTTGTCATATTTCATCGTTTTCTATACAAAATGTGATTGACAATAAAGTGACAAATGTTTCTAGTCTAAGGGCGATATCGTATTTTGCATACTCGATGTGAACTCATTATGAATTATATCACTTCAAAGTCATAAATAGTTGCAGTAAGTATATTATACCAATTATCTATTCTGTGATCATACTAAGAGTTACCAAGAGGTTTTCTTATGAATATATATAATAGTATATGTATTTATATAAGTTAATTTTTTTTTCTTAAGGTAATAGTTTTTGTCAGCGAGCATATTCTCACAGCTCCTAGACTAGAAAGGTCATTGACCGCTGGTGCCAGCTTAAAATGTTTTGACTTTAGTTCAGTATGAGAATTGGGATGGCTGTAATGAAATTATAACAGTTTATAGTACTTATAAACTGCTATAATTTCATTACAGCATATCATACCTACTTGTGTAATGACAATTAACTCGTTAAGCCTATCAATCGTGAAGGCAAACAAGTTGCAATGATTGTATGAACAATTAATGTGTGCTCATATTACATACAATCAGTTTAACTTTTTGTACACATTGTTGGCACGAGTCGGCAAAAAAGTCTATGCGCCGTAGCATTTTGCCAACTAAATCTATGCATTGCAGAGGCAAAGTTTGTGAGGTTGTAGGTAAATATACTTCGATCAAATATTTCTGTACATATAGGATAGTTTTTGTTGAAGGAATAGATATCAATAAGCTGATTTTTTGACTTTCGACCAATAAAAACGAATTTGGAACATCAGACGCGACAATTAACATTTTATGATAGTATCGTAGGTCTACCAGAATCTGATGGCAAATTTTGACAGCAGATTTTCAAAAAATATCCTTGATCATTGGATAAATTTATATATTTGCATGTTTCACACACAGAATCAGCCGCTATAAGGAAAAAAAGGATCAAAATGTTTTATTCCAATTACCCCGGTATTGATAGAGTCAATTTACTTTCTCACTTTTTGCCATCAGATTCTGGTAGACCTATAATAGGGAATATTACGCAAAGGTCGAACCAGAGGGCCCTTTAGCACATACAGTAAATAATCCGACCAACAGATATGTTGCCCACGTCATATCAGAAACGTTGTCAAACGTCGTACAAAACTTTTTGTTTACAGCTTTCTATGCTGGTGCTGCACTCTAGCGGCATCAGCGACATAGCAGTAAAATATCCTATTACAAAGACTTCATACCAAAGAAAATGGCAATATAATCATTACATACGTATTATATACTTTACAATATCTTTAATTATATCTCGCGTCCACATACTATATTATTCATATAGTCATAAGCTCCGAGAAACCGCGGGTGTCTTGACATGCGGTTGTGACCCTGTTTTTGCACCTATGTAGCAATATGTAATTATTGGAGCATACCATGGTGTAGACCAGTGGCTCTCAATCTGTACCCAATGGACTGGTGGTCCAATAAAACCTCAAGCGTTCGCAAAACCTCAAGCGTCCACAAAAGAGCCTGGTGGTCTACTCTTTACTTTGTGATGGTCACGTGTTCTAACGCGAGCCTAATACTTTTAATAGACCAAAAAAGGAACACCACCGTTGAAACGCCATTAAAGAGATTTTCACTTCAAACAATAGGTATAAACTTACTGTACAAGAATAACATGTATTTAAAAGCTTTAAACACTAATGAACTAGTAGATAAACAGAACAGCCCTTTATTTACGTTAAAGTAGACATAAACTAATAGGGTGGTCTCGGCGGTGTTGCTGACAAACAACTCCATAAAATCCGGTGTATGAAGATCATAAAATGTTACAACTCCCCTTGCAAAGTGAGCTACGCCCTAAAGTTGTAAAGATTACTTTACAACAATACTGGAAAAGTAATGAATACTTTTGAAGTATTTGTCGAAAAGGAAAAAAAATATAGGAGAGATACAAAGCTACTAAGCACTAAACTGATATTTTGTACCCCTGCTTTGGAGACCTCCACGACTTAAAAGTTTGAGAGCCACTGACATATTCTCCGTGTCACGCGCTCACTATCACCCCGATCGTTCACGACAATCAACATTTAGGATTATGTTCGCTATCTCGATACAGAGCTTTCTACATACGAGGCCAGACATACAAGACAGAAGTTGCGCGCGCGCATATTGAGAAGGCAGTCCGCAGTCTTGACCGAATATTTTTTTGGATAAGGGTCAGTTCACATTAAACATGACGAGACGATGCGATTCATTTTAAATGAACAATTCGGGAATGTTTTGCAGATTAAATTTCGGTTGTGCGTCACATCTTTGCAATTATTTCAGTAGCTTTATTTATTTTCTTATATTTTGTTGCCATGTTAATTATCTTATCTTAATGACATTATGACTTGTGTTTTGTTTAAATATATGGTGATAAATATCTAAAGCTTCAAAGCTCGCGTAGATTTCTGCGAATATCAAAGTAACGGTATCGCAGGAATTTGTATCAAACCAGAATAATTTTAGCGAACGTTACATTCTAAACATAATTTAACATTCAGAGGTAACCTTATGGATACTGACTGATCTAATTCTCAGTAAAAATGAGAAGTGTATAAGAGTCAAAGCAGTCTGACTGTCTGTCTATCTGGTGCCTTTTCAGCTTTAAATAAAGTATGTAAATACTTTTAAGTCCCGAGTCAGATTTCATAGGATACCTTGAGTAGAAACTATCATATGTGTTCCCTGATGCGGTGTTTTGACGGAACGACGTGCAGGAGATGAAATAAAGGAAGAATGACGCACTGCATTCTCACGATCTTGTAAGAGTTACCGTGCGTCAACGCAACAAAAGTGTCATAACTGACATGCAATGCGTTGTTTCAATGACTTCTGTCTTGTATGTGTTACCGCGCGTCAACGCAACGATGGCGTGACAACTGACATATAATGCGCTGTTTCAACGACTACCGTCTTGTAT
This sequence comes from Cyaniris semiargus, assembly GCA_905187585.1. Classification (NCBI taxonomy): domain Eukaryota; kingdom Metazoa; phylum Arthropoda; class Insecta; order Lepidoptera; family Lycaenidae; genus Cyaniris; species Cyaniris semiargus. The sequence continues at coordinate 9,968,376 of LR994566.1, read as the reverse complement.
GTGTTACCGTACGTCAACGCAACGAAGATGTGACATACACTGCGTTATTCCAACGACACAACGGAGCAAAGTGGCTTGCTATTGTGTCACGGTTCCATTTATAGGAAATCACAATGTTAATCTTATTCACTGCGTCACGAAAGACGTGCTGCACTGTCACTGTCTTGTATGTGTTACCGCGCGTCAACGCAACGAAGATGTGGCATACAATGCGTTATTCCAACGACACAACAGAGCAACGTGGCCTACTATTGTGTCACGGTTCCATTTATAGGAAATCACAATGTTAACCTTATTCATTGCGTCACGAACCAACATAATGACAATGACTTTCTCGTTAACAATTCGCACCTACACCTACAATAGATGTTTAATCTTGTCTGTGATAGGTGTAACATGAGAAAAACTATTAGCATTTAGCAGCCATTTTTAAGCAACTTCTAATAATAAAAATACGCGTGGCACTCGGGGACTGCCACGGTAAAGCTATTGCATCGCATTTTTTATCAACTTGCAATTATAATGGGTTGTTTTCTTTTTTAAATCTCCACCAGACGGCGCGACGGTAGACACTTCTAGATTTCCTATTGGTTCCCCACTGATCTGAAATTATCTGCAGGTTGGCACCACTGACTACATATTGGTTGTGTTTCTAAAAATTTCAGTGTACTGTCAAGTGTGACATAGATAAAAATATCTTAAACCTAAGCGATCATTGGCCTAAGCGATTAAGGCCAGTATACTGGTAATAGTTTAGGAACACGCTGACATAATAAAAACTTGTCAAACTGAAAACTGACAACTGAAAAAGTGGACCGATTTTGATCTAGTTTTTTTTGTTTGAAAGCTGACATGATCGAGAGTGTTCTTAGCTATAGTTCATCATCATCAGCCTGCTCATTGCTAAAATATCACAGTTTATCTGGTTCGTGATAGGCCGATTAGCAACTTGCAGTCGTTTGATGGATTTATATTTTGTATTCTGGTTCGTGACACTTATGAATATATACATATTAATGGAAAGTTGACCCTAGTGCTGCAGCATCACCTGGTAATCAATAAGATACCCAACTCCTCACCAACTTAGAGCAGAGGTTTCGTGTTTGGGCTCATTTTAATTGCGACAACCAATAAGACGTAGATAAGCAGTAAATATTTGCATGCTGCTGCTGCAGCATCACCTGGATTGTATAGGAGCCGAACTCCGTAGGAACCCAGGGTGGAGGTTTCATGTTGGGGCTCATATTGACGGCCTCATCCAAGAGGATATTTATAGATCGTATTCATTGGGATATGATCCTGTTGATAGGAACAATTCTGCACTATAACCAACACAAGTTTAAAAAGCATAAAATAAAATTAAATTAAGAAATTTAAAAAAAACCCCGCCAAACAACTTTAAAAAGTAATGAAATAATATCTACTGACTTGAAGTTTAAATAATCCTAAGTGTAAAGTAATATTTTAGTCCATATTTGATGTCAAGGTGTGTCGGGGGACCGCTAATGTAGATGTTTGATTTCACATAACATTATAGTTTAAAGGTCAGTTCACAGCGAACTGAATCAAGACAATCAGCGATACAAAATGCAAAAGTCGCTGTTGTCGTAGTTAACTTGGCGGTCCCCCGACACACCGTGACAACAATTATGGACTAAAATATTACTTTACACTTAGGATTATTTAAACTTGAAGTCAGTAGATATTATTTCATTACTTTTTAAAGTTGTTTGGCGGGGGTTTTTTTAAATTTCTTAATTTAATGTACTATATAATATGTGTCAAAGTTTTGTCTGTGTGACGCAACTTATTGCGATTCAGAATTTAATACTTACTCCTCACCTACTTTAGCAATGTAAGTTTTAATGAGGCTATCACAGTGAACTCGATTATTCATATCTATATCGGTTAATCAACTATTTTTAACTTTACACGTATCTCAATGTTTACACGCAATTTTTTTAATAATATTCCAAGAGAAATCAATTTTACATTGCATTTAATAAAAAATTTGCCTCTTTAATACAAAATCTTTATATTTAAATAAAAATGATGAATTATTTAAAATTTCTTTTAAAGTCTGTCACTTCCACAATTTCATATTTCTCTGTACGCATTATATATCTGCCCATAATTTTTACTTCGTATACATATATCGATGAGACAGATTGATAGATCAGAATATGTAGGAGTAAAGACGCAACTTTTTGATCCTCGAATTCGGAAGGTTACTGACCTGAAAGACAAAACCGGTACTGATAACACATTCCATCTGATACAACGGGCCAGCACACTTTAAAAGGATATCAAAATGTTGCTTTTACGATCCTTTACAGCTGTTAAGTTGAAAACTTTTGCCTTTAAAACCTTTTTCACTTTTTAAACCTTAAAAAGGTTTAGATTCTTCTAAATCTAAACCTAAAATAATAATCTTACATTATTATTATATCTACCTTGTCGACATGGTTTCAATATTCTCGATTTAATAAAAACACAACTACATAGTTTTCTCCGGGAGTTCGGACATACATTTTTGCCGCGAGGTAAAAAGAGAAGCTGATAATATTACTTCCTCTACGCCGCGCCGGCAGTATACTGATCTTCGTCCTTCGTATTTAGTCTTAAGAGTAAAGAACGGTGGCTACGTTTTATTTCGAAAAATTGTAAGTTTCTTGAGGCATTCAAAGGTCTTTTGGAGTTGCAGGTAATTTCTTGTAAATTAACATAGAAAATCTAAAGTAAAAATTAGTTTTATATTCTAAAATAAATTTTTCACACATACCTACGTGAAAATGAGAATTTTCGTCGGGCAACAGCTGGTACAGCGGAAGAGTTTTCAATTTTCCAACGACACGTCATATTTCCCAGAGAAAATTTTCACGTATTAATTCTCAATCGTTGAGCTTACAAAGTGGGTCAAAACTTGAAATTGAATTTAACTCAACTATTTTGAAAATACCTCGTTTATAAGTTGTAAGATACTATTATGTAATATGATATCATAATTTTTGTTTCAATAATAATTATTATCATATTTTATTAAAAAACCTCCTTTTGAAATTCTGTAAGTAATTACATTAATAACGTCAAAAAAAAAACCGGCCAAGTGCGAGTCGGACTCGCGCACCGAGGGTTCCGTACAAACCTGCAAGGTTTACAAAGTTTGATTTTGTTACAGCTTAAAGGTATTATAGACCTGAGTATTTGGTATGAATTTCAATTTAATACCTCTACGCGTTTATGAGGAAATGGGTAGTAAGTTTAAAATTATTAAAAAAAAATATATTATGTGATGTAACTAAAAATTTATGGTTTTCGTAATTTTTCCTTTATCTATGCTATAAGACGTTGCTTCGTACCAAATTTCAAGATTCTGAGTTCACGGGAAGCACCCTGTAGGTTTTGATTCCCTTGCAAGTGTCGGAAATTTGCGGCATAAACGGCTGTATCTTTTGATTGCGTTGGCTTAGAAGTTTGATTTTTTCACAGCTTCAAGGGACAGTAGACCTGAGTAATTGATATAAATTTCAGCTTCATACCTCCACGCGTTCCTGAGAAAAAGGGTCTTGACAGACGGACGGACAGACGGACAACAAAGTGATCCTATAAGGGTTCCGTTTTTTCCTTTTGAGGTACGGAACCCTAAAAACGAAATCTGACATAATATTATATTATATTGTCAGATATAAATGTCAGATTTTTATTTGATTTTATATTAAATTCAATTTTAAACACCACATTCGGCATTCACCAATTTTTATACTATTGGTTTGAGCACTTTAATTATTAAAAAAAATCAAAGGTTAATAATAATTATTATGAAACAAGAGGTTCATCACCCCGGAGCTATATTGTATACAATATCTGAGTAACGATGATGATACTGATAACGCTTATCACTGACATACATAGATAGTGAATACAAGGGGTGCTTAGTCAAATTGCATTGCATAATCTAGGCGGAGAAGTGAGGTATGAATAATCGGCCAAGTGCGAGTCGGACTCGCGCACGAAGGGTTCCGTACCATTATAAGGCAAAATTTAATTATTATTTTTTATTTTATTTTAATATTATTATTAAATATTAAATTGCACATAATATAACTAAGGATTTTGTGAAAAATTCAAGTACCTACCTGTTGCCATTATTGATATAGAGCAAAAAAGGCCAAAAAATTACGTTTGTTGTATGGGAGCCCCCCTTAAATATTAATTTTATTTTGTTTTTAGTATTTTTTGTTATAGCGGCAACAGATATACATAATCTGTGAAAATTTCAAATCTCTAGCTAGACAGACAGACAGACAGACAGACAGACAGACAGACAGACGGACAGACGGACATACAACGAAGTCTTAGTAATAGTTTTTACCCTTTGGGTACGGAACCCTAAAAAATGTATGGGTTTTGTCGTAACGCATCGCTAATGACATCGCTTACCTTTCGTCAAATCTTCAAAACTCGCTGTCGAATGCTATTTGAGTACTCAGGTTCTATCTTCTAGTGTGGAATGGTATAGAAATTTTAACGCGGGAGAGCCATGCTTCGGCACGAATGGGCCGGCTCGACCGGAGAAATACCATGTTCTCACAGAAAACCGGCGTGAAACAGCGCTTGCGCTGTGTTTCGCCGAGTGAGTGAGTTTACCGGAGGCCCAATCCCCTACTCCTTCTCTTCCCATCCCTCCCCTATTCCCTTCTCTTCCCATCCCTACCCTCCCCTATTACCCTATTCCCTCTTAAAAGGCCGGCAACGCACTTGCAGCTCTTCTGATGCTGCGAGTGTCCATGGGCGACGGAAGTTGCTTTCCATCAGGTGACCCGTTTGCTCGTTTGCCCCCTTTATTTCATATTAAAAAATAAAATAAAGAAAAAAAGTATAACAGATATGAAAAGGTCCATATTCGTCAAGCTCGAGCAAGCGAGACTTACAAGCTACCGACAAAATTATACGTAGCATTATTCAATATTTAGATATTATTCGAAAATTATTCGTCCCAATAGAACGAAATCTTCTGAGACGGAGGGACTAACTATACTACTTTTAGAAATAACACAGGTGCATACTGCGGCATATCGACCGTGCTGATCAGCAATCACAGCGAATCCTTGTTGTCCTAAACCAAAGGTATATATCTAAAATAACCAGGCACAGAATTTTCACATTTCATAATATTATGAAGTTTTGTGCCTCGATTCGCCTTTTGAACTTTAAATAATATATGAAAACCGATTTGTTTTGGCAACGTGTATAAATGAATTGTAATTTTTAATACTAATTTTAAGTCGTCTTAGATGGACTTATCATCCATGTCATTTTGATGACATTACAGGGAACATAAGGGGCGTTATTACTATGAGTAATGTTATGACGTTAAGCCCACTGTACACATTGGGCCAACGCATGGAGCCAGCGCATTGGGCCAACGTGTAGAGTACGGAATATCGCTCCCAACCTTTGATTATTTACCTCCCAACTTATGACCATACTAGACATTCCGCGCTTCGGCGACTTCGTCCGCGTGAATAAGGAATTTCACAGACAAATTAGCCCACAAATAATAGCCTATGATCCTTCACGTGGTTTATTTTTAATGTGTGCCAAATAACATAAAAATTGCTCCAGTAGTGCGTGTCATAAGTATATCCTTTCACACAATTTTCCCCGTTTTTTCCACATTTTCCTCTCGTTTCTTCGCTCCTGTTAGTCTTAGCGTTATAATAAATAGCCTATAGCCTTCCTCGATAAATGAGCTATCTAACAATATTTCAAAATAAAACAATTTAATTAACTATAAAACAATTTTTCAAATCGGACCAGTAGTTCCTTAGATTAGCGCGTTCAAACAAACAAACTCTTCAGCTTTATAATATTATATAATACTAGCTGTGCCCCGCGGTGTTACCCGCGGTTTAAGTGATATATAATAAAAGACTATGAAAAGTACCAATAATAGGGTCAAAACGGGACGATACATGATTCTATAATGGTTTATGGTACCGGTAGTTATGATGATTATGATGAATGTAATTTGCATAGTAGCATATGCTTTCCGTTCTTAAAACAACGTCGAAACTCCCAAACTTGTATCTATAAAGAGTCAGGAGTTCTCTCAGCACCTTCCGAACCATGGTATACCTTGGTGCAAAATCTAACTTGTTGGTAGCATATGCTTAGATTACTGCTCACGAAACCGAAGTCACCACATGTTTCCATATAAATTTTGAGGAGTTCCCTCGATTTCTTATGGATCCCTTCATCAGGTCACCACTTTTATAAATATGGTACCAAATTGGGATGATAACCTATACACCAAAAGAAAAATTTTGAAAATCGATTCACAAACGGCGGAGTAATCGTTGAACATAAAAAACGAACATAACACCTCCTCCATTTTGAAAGTCGGTTAAAATTGTAGCCTATGTGTTATTCTGATGTATAAGCTATATTATTGTAAAGTTTCATTAAAATCCGTTCAGTAGTTTTTGCGTGAAAGAGTAACAAACATCCATACATACATACATACATCCAAACTTTCGCCTTTATAATATTAGTAGGATATAATAGTATAGATGAACATAATAATATGACCAAGGCCTCTACAGGTTGGCACAATGCGCTGGCTGAATGCGTTGGCTCAATGTGTACAGCGGGCTTTAGAGATCGGCGCAGGCAAAGATTTGAGTAAATTACACTGCAGTACAAGCCGCGAGGCAACACTCCTATGCCACACCTGTACGCCTTTCGCTCATCTTCCTCAGCAAATGTCACGATTACCGCAACTGGGTATGAACCAACAGTCTATAGGACGTCCGTTTCCATTTTACATATTATAAATTTTATGCAGCTTTTGCGATCTAGATTCAATCTAGATTGTACTAATATTAAATATATGCTATTGATGAGGGGAATTATAAATGTGAAAGTATATCTGTCTGACTGTCTGTCTCGCTTCCATGCCAAAACTACTGAACCGATTGTAATGAAATTTTGTGCACAGATAGTCTAGAGCCTGATAAAGGACATAGGCTACTTTTTAAATTGAAAAGGGGTTGTAAGGGGGGTAATGGGGATCAAAATTTATCGCGCTGTAAACTGAAGTCTACGCGGATGGAGTCGCGGGCAACAGCTAGTAGGATATATTACTGCAATGTTTTCACGCTAGAGGCAGCATCAGCATAGACAGTAAACAAAAAGTTTTGTTCAACGTTTGACAACCTTCCTACTAATATTCTGATATGACGTGTGCGACATGTCGGTTTTGGTCGGATTCTACTACGGACGTACGGACTCTACTCCGACCCAAATAGGATATATAAAGTATAAACTAGGCTTCGTAACACCTTTGCGCCATATTCTCTATTCTAGCTACAACATTCATGATACAATACCACAGCCAATAGGACGTCCGTTTTCATAATAATTATGAAATAATTATTGATATTTCAATTTTTTGCGACATCTGAGATCTAGATTGGATCTAGATCTAAATTGTGGTCATAAAATATGTATCGATAGTGATGAAATAAATTCGAGCTATAACAGTTATGATACAGGACGTCTATTTTCATATTTATTGGTATTTATTATTTAAATATTTATGCAATCTCTACAGAATTATGACGAACGACGACGAGAGTTGAGAATAGCTGGACGAATGTCAATGATTTTCTTATTCGTACTAATATTATAAATGCGAAAGAGTGTATGTCTTCTCTGTCTGTGTGAAATTTGGTATGGAGATACTTTGATTCCCGGGAAAGGATATAGGATACTTTTTATTCCGGAAAAATGCACGGTTCCAGCTAAACGATTTTTGCGCAATGGAGTTGTGGGCATTAAGTCTATTAATCTAGTTATTACTTAGTTTAATAACCTCGTTTACATAATATCATTATGTATAGCTCATATTAAGTCTGAAGTCTAAAATGTATACATAGAAATTTGGTTAGTACAAAAGACTTAAACGAAGACAAAGCTGCGTCAAATATAAATTAAAAACAACTCGTATTTTTAATAGATAAGAATATTAAAGAATCGAAAAGTCTGTTTTAGGCTAACGTAAGATTTTTTTAACAATGATAACAAAATAGAACGAACCAGTTGGCCGACTTAAAAGTGTTCTCAATATCTTTGACGTATCAGAGTAGACAGAACTAAGATGTACCTCGACTTCAAACAAACGGGCGAATATACGCGAGTTGGGCGTGAATGTCAATTTCAACATGTTTCACAATGCCGAGTACCGCATTAGTACGGCGCGCCCCGCCGGCCGATATGACATACTAAGTACGTGAAACGTATTTTCGAGATCTCTTCTGAGTCGGCCTTCTCGTTAGTTCTGTTCACTCTGTACGTAGTATGTCACACTGATGAGCCGGTCATTGCATGCTTGCAGCGGTAAAACAACGCGCTGATTTGTCAGTTTGTTTGATGACGAAGAAGAGAAAAATTTAAAAACATGGATGTATTGCGGTGGTACCAGGGTTTCCAACCGTCCGGTTTTCGACCGGACTATTGGGTTTTAGAAGGAATTGTTGGGGTCAGGTCACTAACTTCCGACCGGACTTTCCTACCCTACACCTATATTTTAGGTATTTATTATGTTGATACATCTTTAATAAATTTGTTGTCCGGTTATGGCGGCTGGAAAAGTTGGCAACCCTAGGTGGTACCCACAGCTAGCGCCACAATCCTGCATCGAGCTATCAAAATTTCTGAGCACGGCAAAATTTGAAGTGTCATTTAAAATATCCGGGTACTTCAACCCTAGTTGAATAGGATAGGGATGTGGGCCCTAACCACCTGCTATAGGAAGGGGCTTCCTAAGTATACACTATAATGGCATTAGGAGCAGTGCAGATTAAGGCTATGCGATAAGCACATTACTCTTTGACACGCATTACATACAGGTCAATATAGACTATAAAATTATGTACCTAGTACCTACTTCTTATCATCATCATAATCATCATCATCATCATCATGATTAAGAGCTATAACTGCTTGGACTCAAATCTCTTTGAGTGAGACAAAATGTATATATTCATCCATACAAATATTATACATACGAAAGTGTGTCTGTTTACCTGTAACCTCTTCACACTAAAACTACTGAACTGATTTTGCTGAAACTTGGTATAGAGATTCTTTGAGTACTGGGAAAGGACATAGGGTTCTTTTTATCCCGGAAAAATGTACAGTTCCCGCGCTATAAACGATTTTTTGCGCAATGTAGTTGCGGGCGTCATCTGGTATGTAATAAGTATTATAATAATTTTAGTAAACGTGTGCTTATTTAATTACATACGTACAAATTGTAATATTACGAAAATAATTAAATCATTCGTTAATTCGTTAATTATATCTATTAAGTTATTAAATATTACGTTACATACAATACAACATACAATTTTGTAAAGTTTCTTACGGTTCAAAAATGTTTAAATGTCTTTCAAAATATTTTGTAATTACTTTTACTTATTTAGCGATTACACATTGCACAGGCTATTTTGATTATGGTGGTCACAAATAAAGGAATTAGCACGTTGCATTGGTAGAAAACAAAACGAAAAAAGTTATTTCTTAATGGCGGGTTTACATTAAACCAAGTTTAAAGCATAGAATTGGTCAATATGGAGTCTTTAGTGACTGGTCATCAACAAAGTTTTTTGTGAAACACATTTAAGAGGTTCTTAGTGTTTTTTTTTTCTTTTTTGTAAAAAGCTTTTTAATGTGGCATTAAAAAAACCAGTTCTATGAATCATACTACTGCATGACGTAGAGCTAATGCGTCTTAATAACTACGTACGTAGGTACTAATATTATAAATGCGAAAGTGTGTCTGTCTGCTTGTCTGTTACCTCTTCCCCTACACCGCTGAACCAATTTTGCTGGGAAAAAAGACCATAGAATACTTTTTATCCTGGAAAAATGTGAGGTTCCCGCGCAATAAACGTAATTTGCTGAATGGAGTTTCTGTAATCCTCTAGCTACAATCTGATGCGTATAGCTAGTGGATTACAGAATTATGCTAGACTGGATGAAGCCCGCAACTTCTTTGCGCCAAAATTCGTTAATCGCGCGGGAATCGCACATTATTCCGGGATAAAATTATCCTATATCCTTTCCCGGGACTGAAAGTATACCACATTTCAGCAAAATCGGTTCAACGGTTTGGGCGTGAAGAAGTAACAAACATACAAACTCACAAACTTTTGCCGTTATGATAATTGTATAGTTTAGCATTGTTGCTCATGGCTCTCTCGTTGATGTTAAAACACACAATTAAATTAACTAACGTTGGAGTTTTAAAATTTACCTTCCATTTAAGGCGGGTTTTCACTATACGAGTACTCTCGGACCGAGTGCGCTCGGATTACTACTCGGACGCTACTCTTAACTCTTACTGTGTAAACACGTGATCCGAGTGCACTCGGACATCGGCATCCGATCAGAGTGAACTCGGGAGCAGTCCTATTTTTACGAGCGGACTCGGAGGATTTTATAAAAACAAAAATGGCGTCTAAGAAAACAAAGCGGAATTATTAAAGACAAAGTGGACAGAACGTGAAACAGTGAAATTTTAAAATCCATTGCCCGGTCCAAACAGTTTTTCTTTCCTTTTCATGATTTTTTACTTCAACCATTAACATAATATCTGCCACAATTTCAATGCCTCGGAGCAACAGATCAGCTGTTGTCGTCATCTTTAAAATATAATGCAAATATAATGCATATATAATGCATTGAGACAAATATTACTACTAAGTACTAGGATGTAAAACCTATAACTGTGTGAAAACCAAATTCCGAGCGGGCTCGATTACGATCTAGCTCGTATGATCGCACTCGGTCCAAGAGTACCGTACTCGTATAGTGAAAACCCGCGTTTATACTCGAATCTGCAAGCGATGATTCATCCAATTCTGTTACACGTGATTTTTGTTTGATTTGGTGATTGAATTGCAAACTGTTGCAGGACTTTTAATAACTTTAAGGGCCTGTTTCACCACTTCCTGAAAAAGTGCCGGAGAATATCCACAACTTTTTTTGAGAGATTATTATCCATACTTTATAGATTATACATACATATCAAGTCAAGTCAAGTTAAGTCGTGGATAGCCTATCCGGCACTTATCAGGAAGTAGTGAAACAGGCCCTTAGGAATGTATCGGCTTTTGCTTGAATTTTGCTATGAATAAAATATTTCATGGCCTAAATGCTAAAAACATTTTACGACTTTCTTGCCTAAAAAAAATTTGAAAAGATGAAGAAGAACTTCGCTGTTGAAATGAATAATGATCGAATGCAACTTAACTAAAGCCCCAGCTAGATAAACACCGCTCAGTCTCAGTTATATAAAGCACAGGGTGTCTCATTTCATTGCGTTTGCCTTTCATCAAAATCTGATCAGTCATCTGATACGGTTGCATAATATACTTTTACATTGAGCACTGCTGTAGATGCCAGTAGGTAGACACAAGTAATAAAAGGTAAAACAATAAGAAATAATTATTATAGGTCTACCAGAATCTGATGGCAGTTTTTGACAGCAGATTTTCAAAAAATATCCTTGATCATTGGATAAATTTTTATATTTGCATGTTTAACACACAGAATCAGCCACTCTTATAGTGGCTAAAAAAAAAGGATCAAAATGTTTTATTCCAATTACCCCGGTATTGCTAGAGTCAATTTATTTTCTCACTTTTTGCCATCAGATTCTGGTAGACCTATAGTGTAGCACCTTCATCTTCTCTCTACAAGGAACACATACACACCCTAAAGTAATTATCACTTAGTTTTGTTACACCATGTATATACTTATCTATACATATAAATAAAATTAAAAATTGGTCTCGTTCGATAATGGCTGAACCGATTTGGTTAATGTTAGTCTTGAAATATTCGTGAAAGTCCAGGGGAGGTTTATATTAGAGGGAAATATTACGATCATACGAAGTTCAATGGGTTATGTAGTATTTCATTTATAATATCTCTCGTAGAATTTCTTCAAGGCTACGTAAGTACGGTAAGTCCAGGTGCTATTATATTGTAACAGACTATTATTTTATACCGACTTCCTAAAAAGGGGACGTTCTATGCTTGGATAGTTTTTTGTAAAAAAAAAACTACTAGCCACTAGTATATCCAGTTCCTCAGTTATAATCTTTACTAGGAGCTCCCAGTATACCAATGCTGTAATTTTTAGGCACTCCATTCGCATATTTTGAGTATACATTCCTGCAGTAATAACTATTTCACCAAAACTTGATTCTACTAAATTAAAAGACCATTGTTTTATTTTTTTACCTGTCTGTTTTACCGTTTTCCTTTTGGTTCATCAGTTCTCTATTGTTTAAAAAGCCATGACATTTACATTCAAAAGATTTTTTGGCTTTGATGTTATGGAAGGATTGGATGTTCCAACATAGTTTAAATTTAAAACTTGTAAACATAAAGTACTTCTAATAATTCTTCTCTAATATTCGTAACCTCCCAATAACCTCCAGTTTTATCATAAATATAGTCAGTTTAATTTTAGATATGACTGACTAAAATATACAATATTCAAATAAGGCGTGCATTATCGCAAAGAATGCTGTTCTTATTGATCACCTTAGGGACCAAAAGTCCTTGAAATTCCACGAATCGAACCTTTACACGTTTTTGCAGACTATAGCACTGCTGTGATGTAGTGACGTCATAGCTTGCTAAAATATTTGGCGCCAAAACTATAAAATCTCAGAATACTCTAAATAATTAAAATAGCGAACTGTAAGCATCTAACGAAACTATTTGTTCGCCCCAAATTCTTTTGGCGAATATTCATGTTCAAGAATTTGGCACACAATATTTCCTCTAGTTTTACTATTTCTTGTTAAACTACAAAACATAGAATTCGCATAAGATTGTTATTTGCTATACTAATAAGTTGTAATAACGGTTGGATGTAGATTCCGAGAAATGCATAAGTACGCAACAAGTGCCAGTCAATTGGTGTAAAAAACGGAAAGGTCCGTGTACCTGCGATAGAACCTCCGTTCGACACGGATGACGCATCTCACTAGATCTGTCTCTGACTCATAACGATCGAAAATAACGTTTTCGTTCGAAACCGGGGTCACTCCACCTGTTGAACACACCTGGCCGGGAGCTCCTCAAATATTTGACCGACCATCTAACCACAAAAGCAAAGGTCCCATTCAAAATTTTTGAACTGGCCCCGAGTTTAATTGCAGAGCAAACTAGTCAAACCGCTGTCTAGTTACTAGTACGATATCCGGTTTTCATACCTTTGTCACTGTCGGCATCAACTTTTCTCTCGATTTCCAGCCGCTTAATCCCGCTTTATTTATTTGAGCACACACCACACAAACACAACTTTTGGAAACTCGGCGTAAAAATTTCAAAATTCAATTTACGAACTCGGCGCACCACTTTAAAATTATTTGTACTTTCATTCTTAAATTCCTTTGTATTCCATATTTTTGACAGTTTTTGTTTTTTTTTTTCGGCGACACGAAAAAATTCGTCACGTGAGAGAGGGCGACCGTCGGTTGGCGACTGGTATAGTAAACGTACCTACGCTAGGCCAGCACGCCGCCGCGCCGCTCGGGTGGGAGGAGGGCCGCGAGACGGACGTACGACGAGCGCGCGCGCCAGAAAGAGACAGTCGCAAACGTCATCAACGGCACACGAGTTACCTCTATAAACCTACTAAAGCGGATTGTCTCCGAGACATATGGATCCGCGAGGAGCCTCCTACGATTTCATTTTGCCGGCGCAACACCGGTTTTACCTGTAGCCGATGAGGTTATTTGAATTCCATCCGAGTGAAAAAGATAGAGGTTTAATGAATACGCGTAAAGGTTGTGGGGACTGGGAGCGTTAATTTGAATACCTTAACGGTTGTCGCGGGTCATTCGTCCCGAGCGAGATAGTTCCAATTTCGAAAATGATAACTTTCCACTTGAGCGGTTCTAATTACTCGAGCGGCCACAGAACAGTGATGGTCTTTTGTTTGCCTTTCTTATTGGGAAAAGCTTCGTTCTTGCCAATTAGCTGGCACGCTCCACAAGTAGCGCTTTGTTCTTCAAAACAAGTGAAAACTTGAAAAGTACTTAGTCACACTTACTCAACGTTTGGGTGTATTGGGGTTAGGAATTGGAAAGAATAGTGTAATCGGAGCTAAAGTTTTTCGCTTTCCTTTTATTTTGCTGATGATTGGGGTAACAAATTAAACAATTGGGATTACTTCCAGGAATTACTGGTAATTCTCGCGAGCACAATAAATCTTCCTGACTTAACTCCAAGTTTTTATAGGATATTTTTGCATCATTTATCATTTAATATTATTATTGTGATCAATTTGTTTCAGTTAAATAACTGTCACTGTAAAGAATATTAGTTACCACTTCAACAGACGTTGGGGATTCCATATTGACAATTTCACAATTCATAAAACTCTGTTTGATATTTACGCTCTCTTCGAATCTTCCCAATACGGCTAATTCCTTGCATAATTCTTACTTCTATTGGAAAAGCCCGAAGTCTTTACATTTTTCCTCTCAATGTGTCAACGGAGGCTTTGAATGGTATTTCTGTAACCGTTCCCTCATTTGCATACCAATTGCCTATAATTACTATGCTAAGCAGGCATGGTCAATTAGTTTACTTGGAGAACGACACTTGGAAGGACATTCTTTCAGTGGAATACGTTTAATAGCTTTTCTTTTATTACTTTAAAGAATGTCTTAAGCTTATTCAGCATCTTGTCTACTTTAAAGTTACCGGAAATTATTTTTCTTGTCTACTTTTGACCTCTACAATTAAGTATTTTTACCCAACTGCACTATAAAGAGGTTTGTTGCATATTTCTTTGACATGCTCTAAAGACTTAACTACTTGAGGATTTTAAGTTGTAGGGGTATCATTAAGTTCGTCTTTGTCGTATGAATGACACTCAAAGTATTGTAAATCAAGCAATCAAGCATATTTAAAAAAAATGATTAATTATCATTTCGCTGCGATATTTACGGATGCGGATTTCATGTTATTTACATCGTTTCAGTTTTCACTTTTGGTTCTTTCTGCGATATTCAGGTAAGCTCCTTTCATTAATCACGTGATCTTTTTTTAGCATTTTTAACTCCCCTTCTCTATCCCCTTGGTGAAACGTAGTAAGTTTCAAGACTACCTGATTTCTGTCAAACCCCTACTTTCAAGCCTCACGTGATTGTGAATCCCTAACAGTACCAAGAAGTCATCAAGTCATGACGATCAGAATGTCACTTAGTATGTGGTGTTGAAACCGACTATGACCTCTTTCCCTCATGAATACCAATGGCCGTACATGGCGAGATCGCACGACGCACGACCAACGATACACAGGTGTAGATGTGCGCTTTAGATTGTCATTATACACCTACTACTTCAAAACCATACCCTATTTTGATTCCGATGCAGTCGCGATATAATAAAATTATAAAACGGTATGATAAAATAAACGAAATACTTAATAAAATTCATCAAACATAAAATTAATGTCAAATTAAACAAATTCTGATTGGTCAAATCTACAAAAGTTCTTGACCTACATAAGATTACTATTTAATTTTTGCTTCTTTTAGGTCTACATCAAAGCTGTATGACTGTTAGATTGTGATTTGTGATAGACTAATCGGGGCACATAATTATTTGCTTTCTACCTTGTCAACCAAGACAATTATATTGTCACTCACTATCAAACAGGTGTCTTATATTATAATGTTCTTGTAACAGTAGACTTTAATAGTAAGTTTTAAGCAGGTGGAGTATAATAATTTGATTAATTTGTTTCTGTTGTACTAAAAAGGTGCTATCGAAATGTAAATAATTATTCTATCAAGGTGAAACCTGCCATATGGTGTTTCCCATTTATTTACAAAAGTATGCGTAAATACGTCTTTTGAAACTTTGTTTTATTGTCGGCTTTTGTTATCCAACAAAGAATAAATCATTTAAAAGATATGTATTAAGAGCTACTAAGAGGCAATGTTCTTACGCTATTTCTTAACAATAGTATAGGAATTGCTTAGATATATTTTCATATTGAATGTTATGTCAAATATGTGCAAAATCTTTAGGTTTCAAAGTACTTTGGTCTTTGGACCGTAACTATTATTTTGCATCAAATGCCTATCTTCTTATCTTTTTTATGAATCTTTGGACACTATTTTACTATTTATTAAAGTGGTGAGCACAGTATGTTTACACCTAGATTATATCTGCGTAATTTACGATTCCGTGTTACATTTAGCGCTTTACGATAAGACATATCTACATTTAAATATTTGTTGATCCATCAAGTAGGTTGTAGCGTGCTTTTGGATTCGTCATTCGATTTATCATTTTGTACGCGTTAAGCGAACTTAATCGATTTCCTGTAGCCAGATTCTGTTATTTTAGTCCAATATTAATACAGCTTCGATCATATTTCGCTATTTTTTTATATATATTTTTATATATATATTTCGAATACGAAAGTATAGACAAACAGCGGAGATAAACTGAAGGTGCCGTTCCTATCTTTATTTCGACAAAAATTCAATTAAAATGCTACTTTATGACATAGACTATAGTCTACGTCATAAAGTAGGATTTTATTTGAATTTTTAGGACTATGGTCTACGTCACAAAGTAGGATTTTATTTGAATTTTTAGGACTATAGTCTATGTCATAAAGTGGCATTATATTTGATTTTTTATCGATCGATATCGATATCGATCGCGGCTAAAAGCGGTAAAGATCGGAACGGCACCCTCAGTTTATCTTTGCTGTTTGTCTATACTTCCGTATTTCTACTGTAGCCGTGCTACGGGTGCTGATGTTGCGAGTGTCCATGGGCGACGGTAGTTACTCTCCATCGGGTGACCCATTTGCTCGTTTACCCCTTAATTTTATTTTAAAAAAGTCGGTCCCGCGCCTATTATCTCTTGCCAAAAGTTTCGGTCATTTGTTCCCCTGGATTATGAGTAAAGAGTGAGTGCTCTTGTGACATGAAATAAATATACAAATTACAAACAGACAGATAAAAAATCATTTTCGCATAACAATAGTATAGGTTACGCTGCTATAAAGCAATGTTATTCCAGTAATCCTATGGATCCATAACACGCGGTATGTATAAAGACGTTTGCATAATTTGGCGCATAATGGCCGGTTTGCATGCGATGTACGCGTGATCCACACGAAACTCAATTGAAGCTCCAAATACACCTTAGTACTTTGAAAACTGGCTTTGTAAGCAAAAGGGATCAAAATATTTTCAAGATTGACAATCCTCTTCTCGAAAATTTTATATTTTGGATATAAAATTGCTAGTTACCTTCTTCATCCACTCCCGTATTCAATTATGAAGGATGCATATCCGTAGTAATATTATAAACGCGAAAATGTGCCTTTCTGTTACCTCTTCACGCCCAAACCGCTAAACCGTAGGGCTATCACGTAAAAATAGCGATAAACAATCCACTAGCAATAATCGCGCGATCGATTGCTGGGTAGAAAAATCGGCCAAGTGCGAGTCGGACTCGCGCACGAAGGGTTCCGTACCATTATAGAGCAAAATTAGGCCAAAAATTGTGTTTTCTGTATGGGAGCCCCCCTTAATTTTTTATTTTATTTTAATATTATTATTAAATATTAAAGTAAACATATAAATAAGTACTTTGAAAAAAATTCTGTTGCCATTATTGATATAGAGCAAAAAAAAATCACGTTAGTTGTATGGGAGCCCCCCTTAAATATTAATTTTATTTTGTTTTTAGTATTTATTGTTATAGCGGCAACAGATATACAGAATATGTGAAAATTTCAACTCTCTAGCTATTACCGTTCTTGAGTTACAGCCTGGAGACAGACGGACAGACGGACAGACATCGAAGTCTCAGTAATAGGGTCCCGTTTTTACCCTTTGGGTACGAATCCCTAAAAACAATTGTATCATGTAAGCGATCGATTGCAATCGTATTGTTTTGGCTGATACGTGATACGAAATTGCGATTTTGGAGCAATTATCGCGCAATAATTGATATCGCATTGCTCTCGCAAGATACGTGATACGGCTGCCCGCTGCCGATTTTGCTGGGTATGGAGATACTTTGAGTCCCGGGAAAAGACATAGGCTAGTTTTTATGGCGGAAAAATATACGGTTCTCGCGCAACAAACGAATTTTGGCGCAACGTAGTTGCGGACGTCGTCTAGTTATAATTAAAACAATTCATTGCAGGTATTTTCCACACTAATTGCACTTAATGACAAACTAATATTCAAAACTTTCAATATCAATCACGAAAGCTATTAATATATCATTACCATCATCATTAAAATTTGATTATACATTCATTTTCTATTTTCCTAATTTTCCAATAACAAAATACTCTTATCTTTGTGTTTAATCTTGTAAACTATCTACGTTCTAAATATTTCCTTTTGTAATACAATATCAAGATGAAACGTCTCATATTTCCACCTGCAGGTATTGTACCCAGACCTAGGTATTACAGCGAAATGAAATTCCGCTGAGAAATATCTGAGTTAAACCCGCCACACACGTTCGAATGTTTGATGCTGTAAATCAACATGATAGTCAAACGACGCAGACACGCAGAGTTCCACTCTACATTTTGTGTGGACAAAGCATGAAAGCTATTAACGATTTGTTGTACGACTATATATAATGATAGAATTTAATATGCTGCTAAATAATTATCACCACTGGCAGTCAATAGATCCTTTTAATACAAGCACAGGTTTCTTTATAATACCTAATATTTTTGGCAATCTTTGTTGATGGCAGTTACAATTATCAATACGAATCTGTGCCTGTCTGTTCCCGCCTAAACTTCTGAGGATATTTTGAGTCCAGGGAAAGGTTAAAAGGTACTTTTTAATGTGTCTAAGAATAAAACAATTACGAATTTCGGCGCGCATTATAGAATAAAACAACAGTGCAGGCAAAATTATTACATGAAGCAATAATCTAATTACATAATATTAATTCAATTTAATACAATATAATATTATGTTTATTGTTTTGATGTTTGTACGTGTGTGGTGGACTTTAACAGTATTACAGAAGGAAACTTTTGCGTTATCGCAAAGGTAAAGTTATGTAAATAGCTCGGGAACTTTTTAATTTGTTCCCTTTGTCTGTTTTTGCCAGATAAAAATATTTATGTGGAGTTTTATTTCGTAGATTAATACTAACTACACTTTAGAATTAAGAAGGTTATCGAATGTGTAAGAGTGACTATACAAGGTATGCCATTCTACAACATACTTGTCTACATACTGTACAAGTACTTAGGGTTTAGTAGGGTTGTTACAGTTTAAAAGAGTTTGTAGAAATACGAATATATGCAAATCTGGATATTTGGTAAAAAGTGTTTTAAACATTCAATAAATATGCCAGTAATTAAACTGTAAATAAGTCGTCTAAAAAAGTTTAAATGACTATACATTTAGACGTTGTTACTTTTTAAATTGAGTTTTAAAAAGTTGGAACGTCAAAATTATAATTCGTGAAACTGTCCATGAAGTTCATTTTCATGGAAGTGGTATCATTTCTACTTTATTATTTCTGACAGCCCTAATTTCTAACGCGACAACTATGTTATCTAAATACCAGTCAGACTTGACACGATTCCAGATAGATACCAGTAGATACACTTTAAAATCATTAAAGTATAACCCAAGCGCCAGTTTGTCGCTGGCGCTTGGGTTTTTCGCCAGACTTTCGTCATTTTACCGTTTTCCAGTTCTGATGGTCTAAGTCAGGGGTCACCAAATGACGGACCGCGGTCCGCATCCGGACCGCCGACCCACTGTGTGCAGTCCAAGCATTTTCGAAGATGAACATCGTTAAAAATAAATTTCGGTCTCGACTTACTGATGAACATTTCCAGGATTTAATATTGACAAAAGCTTGCACCTATTTCACTCCAAACATCAGAGAGATAATTAGCTACGAAAATTGACACTTTTCTATCGATTATATTATGTAAACAAATACCTTTGTAAATTCCGTAATTACAGCTGTTTAATTTTTTTTTTAATGTGTGAACCGCAAATGTCTTTTTATTTCTTAATATGGACCCCGAGCGAAACTAACTGGTGACCCCTGGTCTAAGTTTAGATTTTATTAAACTTTGAGGTGGTCTGGTAGTGCAGGTAAGCAACTTAAAAATGTCCGGCAGTGAAAGTCGAGATTTCTACAGTTATCCAGAGAAAATAATATTAAAATTAGAGCTTTTTAAAAGCATTATCGAAGGTGCGGTAGACCATCAGAGGAATACCTCCTAAAGTAACCGCGACCGAAACTCCATAGTTGGATGTTATTATTACCTCTATAGGGTAAACTTTTAGCTCTAGAGGGTAAAATAATTTTAACAAGTGCGAGTTGGACACGCCCATGAAGGGTTCCGCAGCAGCAATAAGGTTTATTTTTATGAAATTAAAAGGTTTTTGATTTATTTTTATATTTCAGTTGATTTAATGAAAGTTAAATTAAGGTTTACTATTTATGACGTATAAAAAAACTACTTGCTAGATCTCGTTCAAACCAATTTTCGTTGGTAGTTTTTATAGTAATGTACATCATATATTTATTTTTTTAAACTTGTCATGCCCCTACTTTAGAAGTAAGAGGGGGGGGGGAGGGGGACACACATTTTACCACTTTGGAAGTCTCTCTCGCAAACTATTCAGGTTAGAAAAAAAAGATATTAGAAACCTCAATATGATTTTTAAAGACCTATCCATAGATACACCACACGCATAGGTTAGATGAAAAAATAATTTTTTTGATTCAGTTGTACCTATATGGGGACCCCTAAAATCTATACTAATATTATAAAGCGGAAGAGTTTGTTAGTTTGTTTGTTTGTTTGTTTGAACGCGCTAATATCAGGAACTACTGGTCTGATTTGAAAAATCACTGAAATAGTGTTAGATAGTCCATTTATCGAGGAAGGCTATAGGCTATATTTTATCACGCTAAGACTAATAGGAGCGAAGAAATAGAGGAAAATGTGGAAAAAACAGGGGGAAATTATTTGAAAGGGCTTATTTGAACGCGCTTATCTCAGGAACTACTGGTCCGATTTGAAAAATTATTTCAGTGTTAGATAGCCCATTTATCGAGGAAGGCTGTAGGCTATATTTTATCACGCTAAAACTAATAGGAGCGAAGAAATAGAAGAAAATATGGAAAAAACGGGGGAAATTATTTGAAAGGGCTTATCTCACGAACTACTAGAGCAATTTTTCTGTTATTTGGGTCAGATAAGAAGTAGACCACGTAAAGGATCATAGGTTATTTTTTGTAGACTGATTTGTCTGTGAAATATCTCATTTACGCGGGCGAAGCCGCGCGGAACGTCTAGTTTTTAATATTTTTTCCATGATTGTATCAAAATCTTAATGCGGTTTACAGACTATATCTACTTACCAAGTTTCAATAGTATAGCTCTTATAGTTTCGGTGAAAAGTGGCTGTGACATACGGACGGACAGACAGACAGACAGACAGACATGACGAATCTATAAGGGTTCCGTTTTTTGCCATTTGGCTACGGAACCCTAAAAATGACTAAAGTCCGGCTGTCGCTGGCTCTTGGATTATATGGACAGCTGAAACGGGCAGCTGCTAACAATAAATATTTTATTGCAGTTTAATTTAATAAGTCACACATTACTGTCGCAGGCAATTATTTTTTCGGCAGTTATTACCTTCCACACACGTTTAAATACTTTCGTCGAAATATCAACAACAAATTGGTTGAAGGAAACAATATTGTAAACTGTTCCTTAGCTACATTCAGACTTTTTCTTCCTTTGCTCTCACAAAACTGTTTCTATCAAAAAATACTATAACGAACCTGTAGAGAAGGATATTTGTCAACAATTGGTCGATATCAGTTGTGCTTTGAGTCCCGAGAAAGGTCATAATATATTTTTTATCCCAAAAAAATATTATGGTTTCTAAGCGAAGAATGAATTTAAATGAATTTTGGCACATATAAGTTGCGGGCTTCATCTAGCATTGTTTAAAAATGAAACTCGGTCGTCGGTACATATAATGAACAAAATGAAGTAGGATACATGAATTTCATGTTCACAATGCATGCAACAACAATACGTCTAGACTTTTCATTTGCGGTAGTCCACACAAAACATCCTATTTCATTTTAGGGTTCCGTACCCAAAGGGTAAAAACGGGACCCTATTACTAAGACTTCGTTGTCTGTCCGTCTGTCTGTCTCCAGGCTGTAACTCAAGGACGGTAATAGCTAGAGAGTTGAAATTTTCACATATTATGTATATCTGTTGCCGCTATAACAATAAATACTGAAAACAAAATAAAATTAATATTTAAGGGGGGCTCCCATACAACAAACGTGTATTTTTCGGCCTTTTTCGCTCTATATCAATAATGGCAAGAGGTAGGCACTTGAATTTTTCACACATTCTTTTGTTATATGTGTACTTTAATATTTTACAATAATATTAAAATAAAATAAAAATTTAAGGGGGGCTCCCATACAAAAAACACAATTTTTAGCCTATTTTTGCTCTGTATCGGTACGGAACCCTTCGTGCGCGAGTCCGACTCGCACTTGGCCGATTTTTTTCTACCAAAGCCTGGGATAGGAGGTTGAAGCCCGGGAATATTGTGATCAAAAGCTCGCGCCAAACGCAAATCTGAATCACCTATAGTCATATTAAAAATGATCGATTTAAAAAAACAGGGCAACTACGCAATACCTTTATAGTGCCCAAGTGTGTGCTTAGTACACAAGAGCACCCATATGTTGGGCACAGTGGACATGAGTGGGTAGCATGTCGGACTTGTGTCGTCATTTTCACAAACGACAGAGCAACTATTGCAAAATATCGTCTGTCAAAACTTTTGTTAAAAAATTTATGCCGGCAGCAGAAACAGAAACAGAGATCCTGGTCCAAGGAAAGTGTTTTGATGGAGTAAGTGAGAGTATCTCAATTTGCAATGCACGTACGCCTGACGACATAAATACATAGAAATTGTCGGGAAAGTCAAAACATTGGCATTCTAAGTAAAAGGATGGAGCCATCTTATAATGTGCTACATTATAATGGTCTAAGAACAAGCAGCCAGACCCTCGCCATTTTTTATAAGCTGAAGGTTTTTCTGTACCTGTACAGAGAGAGAGAGAGGTAAGAACTATCAGCAACTACGGTGTTTCGGTTGCGGTTACTTTAGGACTTAGGTGGTATCAAGTGGAAAAGGTGTACCTAACCTTCATAAGCTTAAAGTCGGCCTCAAATTATTTAATTGTAATTAAGGTGTAAATAATTTACGTCAACAGTAATTATAGAATTTCGAGTAGCTTTGTTAGGGATCATAAAATGCGATGTAACAGCCTACCACGACCCGACAGACGAACATAAATATTTTCACGATGCGCGGCGGCGTGCTTTTAATTATGTATGAACTTTGAACTTCCAGTAACTACGACTACCTAACTATTCGGGGTAAAGTAGAACTTATAAATAATAATATTTCTTCGACGCCGATTTCGGCGACTCAGGTTGCCTACAGAGGGCTGAGCAGTGAGCATATAGTTAAAAGCTCATGAGCTATTATTGTGCTATGAGCTAAGCATACACACGGTTGCTTGCGGACCTGAGATAGTCAGATTTTTACAAATTCTTGTCGGAAAAGCAAAAATTGGCAAGACGTTATCGTAAATACTGTTTAAGAGTTGTCCGGGGAAATAACCACATTTCGGCCAAATGTTCGGGAATTTTGTCGTGCCTGACCGGCTAAGGCAATTTGGGTGATGGCAGCCCTAACTATAGGTGATCACTGATCGCACATTTATCAGCACGCACGCGCCGGATGCGCCGCATTTTAGAATTCGTTGTGTGAAATGATGTGAAACCTCGCACATTCATCCGCACCGTACGCGCCGCATTTCGTGTGCTATGCGGTGCGTTCGACGCGTACGGCCCTTACGGTGCTGACAAATGTGCGATCATCATAATAGACCAGGAATATCTCTTGTGGTCCACTGGTAGACCTAAAATTGTCAATCATGGCAGTGATGGGCCAAGCCTCAATCATCACTTACCATTCCCACAGATGCACCAGGCAGTCGAACATGACGCAGCCATGCTCGTTCATGCAGGACGCCGCCGCCGGTGGCGCCATCGTCAGCCGGTCCTTGTCAGACCCGTACAGCAGTTCCATTACTCATAACATCTGGAAAGAGAAAGACTTCATGAGACATCAGAAAAGAGACAGCTGTAGTCTCATCAGTCCTAACAGAATCATTGATGACATTCATGAGTATAGTTTGATCAGTCTAACAAAACCATCGGTGAGATTATTTTAGAAAAGCTGCAGAGTCCTCGTTAGACCCGTACAGCAGTTCCATCACTCATTACATCTGGAAAGAGAAAGACTTCATGAGACATCAAAAAAGAGACAGCTGTAGTCTCATCAGTCCTAACAGAATCATTGATGACATTCATGAGTAAAGTTTGATCAGTCTAACAAAACCATCGGTGAAATTATTTTAGAAAAGCTGCAGAGTCCTTGTTAGACCCGTACAGCAGTTCCATCACTCATTTCATCTGGAAAGAGAAAGACTTCATGAGACATCAAAAAAGAGACAGCTGTAGTCTCATCAGTCCTAACAGAATCATTGATGACATTCATGAGTATAGTTTGATCAGTCTAACAAAACCATCGGTGAGATTATTTTAGAAAATTTGCAGAGTCCTTGTTAGACCCGTACAGCAGTTCCATCATTCATTACATCTGGAAAGAGAGACAGTATCATGAGATATCAGGGAGGAAACAAACAGAGCCTCTAGTTTGATCAGTCCTAACTCCTAACAGAATCATTGATGACATGTTGATGACATTATTTTAGAAAAGCTGCAGAGTCCTTGTTAGACCCGTACAGCAGTTCCATCACTCATTACATCTGGAAAGAGAGACAGTATCATGAGATATCAGGGAGAAAATAGACAGCTCTAGTTTGATCAGTCCAAACTCCTAACAGAATCATTGATGACATGTTGATGACATTATTTTAGAAAAGCTGCAGAGTCCTTGTTAGACCCGTAGCAGTTCCTTCATTCATTACATCTGGAAAGAGAGACAGTATCATGAGATATCAGGGGGAAAACAGACAGCTCTAGTTTGATCAGTCCTAACTCCTAACAGAATTATTGATGACATGTTGATGACATTATTTTAGAAAAGCTGCAGAGTCCTTGTTAGACCCGTACAGCAGTTCCATCACTCATTACATCTGGAAAGAGAGACAGTATCATGAGATATCAGGGAGAAAACCGACAGCTCTAGTTTGATCAGTCCTAACTCCTAACAGAATCATTGATGACATGTTGATGACATTATTTTAGAAAAGCTTTAGAGTCCTTGTTAGACCCGTACAGCAGTTCCATCACTCATTACATCTGGAAAGAGAGACAGTATCATGAGATATCAGGGAGAAAACCGACAGCTCTAGTTTGATCAGTCCTAACTCCTAACAGAATCATTGATGACATGTTTATGACATTATTTTAGAAAAGCTGCAGAGTCCTTGTTAGACCCGTACAGCAGTTCCATCACTCATTACATCTGGAAAGAGAAACAGTATCATGAGATATAAGGGAGAAAACCGACAGCTCTAGTTTGATCAGTCCTAACTCCTAACAGAATCATTGATGACATGTTGATGACATTATTTTAGAAAAGCTGTAGAGTCCTTGTTAGACCCGTACAGCAGTTCCATCACTCATTACATCTGGAAAGAGAGACAGTATCATGAGATATCAGGGAGAGAACCGACAGCTCTAGTTTGATCAGTCCTAACTCCTAACAGAATCATTGATGACATGTTTATGACATTATTTTAGAAAAGCTGCAGAGTCCTTGTTAGACCCGTACAGCAGTTCCATCACTCATTACATCCGGAAAGAGAGACAGTATCATGAGATATCAGGGAGAAAACAGACAGCTCTAGTTTGATCAGTCCTAACTCCTAACAGAATCATTGATGACATGTTGATGACATTATTTTAGAAAAGCTGCAGAGTCCTTGTTAGACCCGTACAGCAGTTCCATCACTCATTACATCCGGAAAGAGAGACAGTATCATGAGATATCAGGGAGAAAACAGACAGCTCTAGTTTGATCAGTCCTAACTCCTAACAGAATCATTGATGATATGTTGATGACATTATTTTAGAAAAGCTGCAGAGTCCTTGTCTGACCTGTACAGCAGTACCATCACTCATAACATCTGGAAAGAGAGACAGTATCATGAGACAACAGAAAAGAGACAACTGTAATTTGATCAGTCTTAATACAAACCTCAGTCACATTATTGTTATCAAATATTGCGAATTTTTATTTTACGTTTATTCTTTTTTACTACACTCAATCCGACTGTTCATTTGCAACATACCCAGAACTAGATGTTATATAATATTATGTATTTAACTTTGTTAGCTAAGAAATTAGTTTTTCGCGTATGCGAAACTCTCTTTACTAAAAACTATCCTATGTCCTTTCCCGGAACTCTATCTTCATAGCAAATTACATCCAAATCTTTAAAGTAAAACGTAAAGTAACACACATGCAAACTTGCTTATTATGAGGATTCCCCATAAAAGAGAGAGCCAAAGATGGCATATTGCGAGATACATTACCAGTTATACCAAGAGAAAAGGCCAATTATAACATACAGGTTATGCAATGGAAAGTGTTGCTAATAGGTGATATTTATTTTACCAAAACGAGAGTATTATGTTCTCATGGTCGTTTAGTCAGATATTTGCTTTGTAGTTTAAGCGTCTGGCATACGTTGTGGTATCTTCACTATATATATGTTATATGGTTATGTGGTATACATATAACCACATAACCATATAACATATTATAACCACATAACAGAGAAAAAGATGCTTTTCGTAAGGTTCGATTTATACGCGTCCGCGAAAACGAGCGGTTTGGCCGCTACACCGCGAGATTACTAAGCTAATTGTATGTAAAGCGTCACGGTCGCGCCGCTACTTACATACAATTGCTTGTGATCTCGCGATGTAGCGGCCAAACCGCTCGTTCGCGCGATATAAATCGAGTCTAATGACACGAATAGAAGTTCTTCGTTGCACTGAAATTCGTTTATCAAACGGA
Organism: Cyaniris semiargus; assembly: GCA_905187585.1. Classification (NCBI taxonomy): domain Eukaryota; kingdom Metazoa; phylum Arthropoda; class Insecta; order Lepidoptera; family Lycaenidae; genus Cyaniris; species Cyaniris semiargus. Next base: position 9,941,134 of record LR994566.1, on the reverse strand, counting down.
TTGTACCATCAGAGAAGTTTATCGATGGTAGGGCTAAGATATTTGGTAGGGCAATGTAAATAATGTAGTCGAGATCTACAGCCGTATCACGGATCTTGCGAGAGCAATGCGAATTATTGCGCGATAATTGCTCCAAAATCGCAATTTCGTATCACGTATCAGCCAAAACAATACGATTGCAATCGATCGCTTACATGATCCCATTGTTTTTATACCCAGCAATCGATCGCCGATTATTGCTAGTGGATTGTTGATCGCTATTTTTACGTGATAGCCCTGCCGGACTGTTGCATGGACATGACATATCAGATAACCCGTTTAAATAATAAAGGTCTGTCATCTGCCTATAAATATCTCCATACGAAATTTCATGAAAATCTGTTCAACAATTCGCATTCGCAATAGATTATAATAGTTTAGTATAGATTATTAATAATCTTTCCCTTTACTAATCCAAGTATATACAAAAGCAATATTTCCGAGGCAAGGTACTGCAGTAGTTCGGTGGTAAGATATTTGCGGTTGAATGTTATTTATTTAGCGGTAGCTTACAGTTTTAGCGGTTTTGACTTCGAACTTTATTAAAGTCTCTGTTTGATTCGGGATTGCAAACACGAATAAATAAAATATAGGTGGCTTCCTAGACTTAAATAGTAGATTGATTTTTGAATCCGAAACCAAACAAAATTTTATAGAATAACATACGGCAGAAAAACTAATGATTTACTTAATTTCTCATCTTTGATATAAGATTAAAAATAGAAAACGTTTTGAGTTGGTTTCCAATGGCCCAGGGCAATACTTTTGTTTTTCAATACATTTCTAAGTATTTTCTACATTGCATCGTCTCTAAAAATTGATTTATAGGCAGATAACAGACCTACGTTATTTGATCGGGTTATGTAACCCAACCAAATTACGTAGGTCCGCCATCTGCCCATGATTCAATTGCTCCAATAGTATAAAATTACAAACGCTTTTAATATACATCAAAAAGAGACGATAGGTACTATTGCAATGACGTTTTAGCATTGCATCGCCACAAACACCGCAAGATATTTCACATCGAACGACAATATTATAATTGATTACTTCAAGTACTTTTCTGTCTACCGAGTACCGTTATGTTATTACCCAGTGACCTAAAGACCTAAGGGCCCACCTTTTATAAAACTCTTTGTACCTTGGGAACACTGGAAATAGCAATAACATTGTTTAAAAGTGCACTTATAGTCGGCGTTGAACTCAACAACGGGCGTGACAAAATTGCTTGGGAATTTCACCCTTCATGGGACAAAAGGATTCACGCATGAAATAGTTATCCAAACTAATATTATAAATGCGAAAGTGTGTATTTCTGTTACCTCTTCAGAACGCTTTATCCACTCAACCGATTTTGATGTGAAATAGTAGAAGGGTTCAGTACCGTTATAGAGCAAAAATAGACGAAAAATTGTGTTATTGTATGAGAGCCCCCTTTAAATTTTATTAAAGAACACATATATTAAGGCCTTTGTGAAAATTTCAACTGCCTACCTGTTGCCATTATTGATATCGAGCAAAAAAAGCCAAAAAAATGACGTATGTTGTATGGGAGCCCACATTAAATATTAATATTATTTTGTTTTTAGTATTTGTTGTTATAGCGGCAACAGATATACACAATCTGTGAAAATTTCAGAAGTCTAGCTATAGCGGTTCTTGAGATACAGCCTGGCGACAGACAGACAGACAGACAGACAGACGGACAGACAACGAAGTCATAATAATAGGGTCCCGTTTTTACCCTTTGGGTACGGAACCCTAATAAAATGAAATTTCAATTGTGCTAGTCTCGACAACTCGAACCGATTTGGCTAATTTTAGTCTCAAAATATTTGTGGAAGTCCAGGCAAGGTTTATGCTAAAAAATTTTGGAGTTAAGTGATGCGAAGTTCACGGGTCATCTTGTAATAACTAAATTTCAATTATAGAAATGTAGCTATAAATTAATATTCAACATCGGCTGAAAGAAAGAACTATTCAACGCGCTGCGCCCAGGAAAGTTCTTTGAAATGTTAATCTGATTGTGAGAAGTGTTCACTATCGCTTTTACAGTTCCAGGCTATTTTTGTAAAATCGATTTTGAAGTCCGTCTTTGTTATTTGGAAGTTAAGAGCCAGGCCACAACACTGCGTTGCGACGTCGCATCGTATAAATCTACGACGCCGCAGAACGCATCGTGAAAATTTCCGATGTAAAGAGTGCTATGCTATATGAAATTTTTGCGTTGCGACAAGGCATCGCATTTTTGTGCGATGTTGTTTTTGCGATACGACGCCGCAACGCAGTGTTGTGGCCTGACCCTATGAGCTGAAAAATATACCTATAACTATCTATCCTTCCATACTTAATATTATAAATGCGAAAGAGTGTATGTCTGTCTGTTACCTCTTCACGGCCAAACTGCTGAGCCGATTTTGCTGGTATACTTTAGAGTAAAGGACATAGGATACTTTTTATCCCGGAAAAATGTACGGTTCCTGTGCGATAAAAGCATTTTGGCGCAACGGAGTTTACCGGTTCAGCCACTATATTTTATTTTATTTTCTTTTATTGGGGTCTCCAAACAGTCTTACATATTTTTAAAGTAAGGTATACATTTAAAAGATTTACTAAATGTAAAACCAACGGCGGTGACCACAGATGAATAATTAGTACTTATAGGAAAAAATAGAGATCTAGAGAGCATCTGTATAATCTAATACCACATGTTGACTATTGACTATGACTATTCCAAAAATTATAATAAAAATAAAGTAAAAACCTT